>CM055125.1:119565740-120165740 GCA_029206835.1 Rana muscosa
GGCAAGCATCAAGCGCTGCGCTGAGTGTGGAGAAGGAGGAGGAACACTTGTGGGTGCGGTCAGTGTTAAATATCGGCCCAATTTGGATAATAATCGGCCGATGCCTTAGACCCCGCCCACACTTGCCGATTTGAATGTCCGGCAGAAGTGCTGTGACTCTGCCTGCGATTCCAAATCATGGGAAAATGTGAAACAAGCATTTGGATTATTCTTAATTGCACCCCAAACATGGCAAGATCTTGTCACGATTGTCACGTGACAGAATCGCATGGCAATCAATCCAAAACGTGTAGGGACTATTTTTTCACTTTGGGGTGTGGCGGAGTAATCTGAAATGCAGCGGTTCCTGGTCCCGGCCTCTTCTATATCAATCCACCGCAACAATTCGAGGGATTACAATAAAAAGAGGCCGGGTGTTTAATAATAAGAAATAGAAGCACTGCAGATAACTCCACTGCACCCGGAAGTGAAGAATCAGTCCCCTTTCTGACTCCATTCATTTTAGTGGGTCGGCATAACTGCCATGCAACCAGAATTTTTATATGTAAACCAACATCAGTCATCCCTGTGTCCCTGTCATGTCGGGTTTATTGTGCCCGACACTGAAATGTTGAACTTTTCTCTGTATAATTTGATGTTGTATAAAAAATATATGAAATGTAGGTGAAGGTGCTAAATCTGATTCTTCTTTTCAATTGCAGATATACGCGGTATTTACTGCAGACACAGCTCACAAGGCAGGTCTGCACCAAGACAGAATGTGATGTTCACACGAGGCTCCGCCAGCATGCAACGTTCACACGGAGGCTCCACCAGAATTTCACGATCACAATAAGTCTCCTCCAGAATGTGACATTCACAATGAGACTCCTCCAGAATTTGACATTCAAGTTGAGACACCAGCTGAATGTGACATGGATGCTGAGACTCAGCACAAAGTGCCGCTTATGTTGAGAACCCACCAAATACCAGGGCAGCCATAGGAATATATCATCCCATGGAGATGAGGGCAAGCTTACAGAAGGTGGTTAGGGGATTCAGTTATTAGAAGGGACAGAGAGGCAATTTGTCAGAACGAGCGCGATCGACGAACAGTATATTGTTTCCCGGGGCACGAGTTCGGGACATTGCAGATCGGATGGACAGATTGTTAGATGGGGCTGGGGAGGGCCCAGCTGTCATAGTACATATTGGCACCAACGACAACATTAGAAGAAAATGAATGCCCTACTAAATGATTTCAGGGACTTAGGGGCTATATTGAAGAAAAGGACCTCCAAGATAGCATAAGAAATACTGCCTGTACAGCGAGCCACAATAAGGATTCCGCAGGAACTTAGGGAGCTTAGCAAGTGGCTGAAGAACTGGTGCAGGAAGGAGGGGCTTGGGCTTCATGGAGACCTGGACTGACTTTTCAATTGGTTACTTACTCTACAGCAAGGAGGATTGCACTTAAATGAGCAGGGTGCAGCTCTGTTGGGAAAGACAAATAACCAAAAAGTTGCAAAAAATCTTTGCTAGTGAACATGAGGGAGAGGATCTTCAAGTCAAGCCATCATCACCGGAGAGTACACTACGTCATCACTCTCTTGAAAGATTCTCATCTCATCTCCAAGAGAGCAATACCACCAGCTTTCAACAACAGGAGTGCCTCAGTATCTTTTCTGCAAAGCCAATTTTGTGTGTGGGGATAGAGAGTGTTAAGGAATATCTACCCTCAGGGAGGTACCCTCCCAATACGATAAATACTAGAACCCAAAAATGTCCATCATAATCACCTGTAAAAAAGTGCCTGAGATGTTTGTGGTAAACAGCCTGCCAGGCCCAGGGGGAGCCGAACCAAGTCCTCCAAAAGCTACCTCTATCCAAGAGTCGTCAAGAGTGTAAATGTAGACATTAAGATTTAAGGCTCATCAAAAATAAATATCACATTCTAAAAAGGGAAAAAAAAGGTAGAACAAAGTGGAGAGGAGGAGGGGAAGGGAAGAGGGAAGGAGGAGAAGGGGAGGTTGGAGGAAAGAAGGGGGTTGAGGGTTGGGGGGAACCCCCACACCCTTCCCTTTCCCCCCAACACCCCCCCCCCCGTTCTACCTTGCCCTTTGTAGAGTGATATTTTTGATTAAACTTAAATCTTAAATATCTACATTTACACTCTTGGCAACTCTTGGATACGAGGCAGCTTTTGGAGGCCTTAGTTCGGTTCCCCCTGGCCTAGCAGGCTGTTTACCACTAACATCTCAGGCACTTTTTTATAGGCGAGTATATTTGATTGATGTATTGTCGAGCGACATAAAGTAGTTGATTGTGTTCTGAAGTTTGTAGTCCAGAAAAAATTTTGGCCATGTGTTTGACCGGCTATAAGAGGAGGTCGGTATGTTTTTGAGGCGAGTGTTGGACCGGCTGTGAGGGGAGGTTGGAGGCCGGCATGTTTTTCAAGCGTGTGTTGGACTGGCTATGAGGGGAGGTTGGAACTCTTCTTGTCTTCAGTGGTGGAGGAGATCTTTCCAGCTTTCTTTATGCTTTCTCAGCTGGGAAATAAGAACTCTTCCCACCAGTAAGGTCCTTCATGGAGAAGTCAAAGGCCTCACTCACATGATGTGTATGAATCTGTACCCTGTGTGGGAGCTGCGTTATTCTTTTGGTGCGTTATATAGATGGATTGTAGTTTAGGTCGTTTGGATTCTTCTGTAGGCGCTTTGAGTGGACATAACGGATGTACCCTGCTCTCCAGGGGCGGGCCTAAGAGAACAGAGGCTACATTTGGGCAGTAGAGGCTTAGTAGTTAACCTTGCAGCATAGGGGACCTTGGCTCAAATCTTTACCAGGACACTATCTGCATGGAGTTTGCATGTGCTCCCTGTGTTTGCGTGGGTTTCCTCCGGATACTCCGGTTTCCTCCCACACTACAGACATGCTACCTTACATTGGTGGTGCAGCGGTGAGCATAGCTGCCTTCCCAGCAACGTACCCGGGTTCGATTCCCGGCCAACGCCATCTCTAAGTACTTGGAGTCTCCAGAGAGAAAAGCACTATACAAGGTCAATGCAGAGTATATATTAATAATGGAATAAGAATGAATAGAAAAAAACTTGCGCCACCTAAAGTGTATATAAAAAAGCTGCACCTAAGATTTCAGTGATGGCTGAAAACCATGTGAATAGTGAGAGATAAGGGCGCTCAGTGATAGTAAAACTAATATTAGTCAATAGTTAAATTGATATAATTACACCTGCCTAAAGTATATAGTGCAATAAACAAGTGCATATTTATAATCACAAAACAATGAAAATCAATGAACCAATGATTCCCACAGAAACAAATAATAGTGAATAGTGCATCAAAGTCCAAAGAAACACACAAAACGTCCCACAACAATAGTGAACAACAAATATGTTTCCTGCGTGTGTATTAAGTATTCAATCTTCAATAAACATGATATTTATAATCAAATCCACTCTTGTGACTGTTCAAATCCACCTTCACCAAAGCAGTGACACCCGATAGTGCTGAAGTAATGATGGCAGCTTACCCCAACAAATTGACCCTTTTAACTAAAAAAGAGGTCAAGCAGGCTTTCTGCAAGTATCGACTTGCCAGATATCAAAGCTATGATGTCCACAGAGCAGGCAGCGGTGGATGATGGGATAAGAACTCCGATATTATGCAAATTAGGAGAAGAGAAGCAAAAATTGTGTAATACCATTTATTGCACAGAATAGTTTAACCACTTAAGCCCCGACCATTTGGTAGCTAAAGGACCAAAGGTGATTTCAGAATTTTGCACTGCGCTGCTTTAACTGTAAATTGTCGGACATGCAATGTTGTACCGAAACGAAATTTGCGTCCTTTTCTTCCCACAAATAGAGCTTTCTTTTAATGTATTTGATTGCCTCTGCGATTTTTATTTTTTGCAATATAAACGGAAAAAGACCGAAAATTTTGAAAAAAAAATGATATTTTCTACTTTTTGTTATAAGAAAAATCGAATAAACTCAATTTTAGTCATACATTTAGCCAAAATGTATTCAGCCACACGTCTTTAGTAAAAAAAAATGTCAATAAGCGTATATTTATTGGTTTGCGCAAAAGTTATAGCGTCTACAAACTAGGGTACATTTTCTGGAATTTACACAGCTTTAAATTATGTGGTACATGTGGTATCCCCGTACTCAGAGAAGCAACAGAATGTATTTTGGGGTGTAATTCCACATATGCCCATGGCATGTTTGAGCAATATATCATTTAGTGACAACTTTGTGCAAAAAAAAAAAACATTTTTTCCGCAACTTGTGTCAACATATAAAATATTCCATGGACTCGACATGCCTCTCAGTATATAGCTTGGGGTGTCTACTTTCCAAAATGGGGTCATTTGGGGGGGGGTTTTGAACTGTTCTGGCATTTTATACACAACATTAGGAAGCTTACATCCACTCTTCTAACCACTTGAAGACAAAAGCCCTTTGACACTTTGTTTACATGAAAACATTTTTTTTGCAAGAAAATTATGTTGAACCCCCAAACCTTATATATTTTTAAAGCAAAGGCCTTACAGAATAAAATGGTGGGTGTTGCATTTTTTGGGGAAAAAATACACTTTTTTTAATGCACTAAAACACACTATATTGCCTAAATGTTTGATGAAATAAAAAGATGATCTTAGGCCGAGTACATAGATACCAAACACGACATGCTTTAAAATTTCGCACAAACGCGCATTGGCGACAAACTACATACATTTTTAAAAGCCTTTACAGGTTACCCCGTTAGATTTACAGAGGAGGTCTACTGCTAAAATTATCTGACCTTCGCAGGGATACCTCACATGCATGGTGCAATTGCTGTTTACTTATGACGCCAGACCGACGCTTGCGTTTGCCATTGGGCAAGAGCAGGGCAGGACAGGGGTGCTTTTTTTTTTTTTTTTTTTTTATTAATTTAGCTTTTTTATTTTATTTTTAAATTGTTCCTTCCATATTTTTTTTTATTTTTTTTATCATTTTATTGTCATCTCAGGGAATGTAAATATCCCCTATAATAGCAATAGGTAGTGACAGGTACTCTTTTGAAAAAACTGGGGTCTAGACCCTAGATCTTCCTCTGCCCTCAAAGCATCTGACCACACCAAGATCGGTGTGATAAAATGCTTTTCCAATTTCCCAATGGCGCTTTTTATATCCGGGGGGCATTCCCTCCCACTGCTTGTAAAAGCAGTCCAGAGGCTAAGTAGCCACTAGGATTGCTTTTACATGAAAGCCGGCCGCTGGCTGAAAAGAATGATACCAAGATGATACCTAAACCCGCAGGCATCAATCTGGTATAACCAAAGTCTAGCAACATACCAGTACGTTGCTGGTCCTTGTTGGACATGTATTGTAATCTTTTTTTTTCATGCAGCCAGTTGGCTGAACGAAAAAAGAGATTGATCGGGTGGGTATGCCCACCATTAGAATACCGCCCTTCATCCACCCACTTCTAATGATGGGCATACATGCACCATTTATATATGCCGAAGCATGGGGGCATCCTCCCGCAAAAAAGTTATGCCGCACACACATGGTCGGACTTTTCCACGGGCAAGCCTCCGTCGGAATTTCGACCGTATGTACGCGGCATTAGGAGCAAAATCACTCCTCCGCCCCTGCTGCCCCAATGCTTCGGCATATTTGCTTTTTTTTTTTTTTAACTGTGGTGGTGAAATCACCTCTTACAGCACTGGAGTCGCAGGGATCAGCCTGTCTCTGCGAACGCTGCAGTTATGTGTGTTGTGTTTTGCAAGTGACAGTGATCGATCGACACTGCACTTGGGTGGCCTGGGCTGACGGAGGGGCAAAACGCAGGTGCTAGCAGGTATCTGGCTGATCCCGCTAACACTGCGTTTTTGGGAACCCCAAGCTGCTGGGGACGCTAGTATTGATCTGATACTATACCACTAAGGGGGGTGTATGCTTCACGCGTGGGTGTTAGCGTTACTGGCACTAACCTGACGCTGCCTGGGTGTGACGCAGACCCTCTCTGACGCTAAAACCTAATTGATATCACCCGCCGGGCGATCAGGGGGTTAAACCTTTATTGGGTTATATACGGCGGGTGCCCTGACACTATAAAAAGCAAACTAACTAACCAGCGTCAACCCGTAACACTTTTATGATGATCACTGGTGAAAGGGTTAACTAGGGGCAATTAGGGGGTTAAAACCTTTATTAGATAATATATGGGGGTACCTGACGCTATAAAACCCTGCGGCGAACCTAAAAAAAAAAAAAAATTACTGGCTACCAATCTGTATCACCGACGCTAAGACAGCGATCAGAAAATGATCGCTTAGCGACGGCGGTGCTAGGGGGTGAAAAAGTTATCTGGGGGTGATCAAGGGGTTAAACCTTTATTAGGGGGGTTAGGGGGCTACACTGGACCTAAAACTAAACTGTAGTGACACTTTTACAGTCACAAATGTCACTGATTGCAGTGATCAGTAAATAAATGGTCACTGCAATCAGTGACACTGACTGGGGGCTGGGGGGTGATCTGGGGGGGCGATTTATGTGCCTATGTGTGCTGGTGTTAGTGTAGAGTTTGTGCACTAACCTTGATGTCTTCTCTTGTACGGCGCTCGGTATATGTGAGCGCCGCACAAGAGATGACATCACTTCCTCCTGCTTCCTCTGCCTGTGTTTACATTACACAGGCAGAGGGGGCATTCTCATTCGCCGGGAGCGATCGCGGGGGGGTGGCCGGAATCGAACGGCCGCCCCCCCCATCTCGGAACGCTCCCAGACGAATTCCGACCGCTCACTGTACAGAAGGGGGGTCCGATTGGACCCCCCAACTGTACAAAGGCAATCACGTACACTCTACGTGATTGTGCCTGTCGGTGCCATTGTGCCGACGTATATATACAGTGAGCGGTCGTTAAGTGGTTAAAAAGCCAAAAACGCGCTTACTTTGTAAGTGCCCCGACCCGGCACTGAGGCTGTAAAGGCGTGGGTATACGAATGGCGGTCCCAGACCTGTGGATAGTGGCGTGCGTTCCACCTCTTTGGAACGAACAGCCAGCGGGACCGGAAGTAACGTCAGTTGCGTGACCTGTATTGCGCAATACAGGTCACGCAACTGACGTTACTTCCGGTCCCCCTGGCTGTTGGTTCCGAAGAGGTGGAACGCACGCCACTATCCACAGGTCTGGGACCGCCATTCGTATACCCACGCCTTTACAGCCTCAGTGCCGGGTCGGGGCACTTACAAAGTAAGCGCGTTTTTGGCTTTTTAAACTATTCTGTGCAATAAATGGTATTACACTATGTTTTGCTTCTCTTCTCCTAATTTGCATAATATCGGAGTTCTTATCCCATCATCCACCGCTGCCTGCTCTGTGGACATCATAGCTTTGATATCTGGCAAGTCGATACTTGCAGAAAGCCTGCTTGACCTCTTTTTTAGTTAAAAGGGTCAATTTGTTGGGGTAAGCTGCCATCATTACTTCAGCACTATCGGGTGTCACTGCTTTTGGTGAAGGTGGATTTGAACAGTCACAAGAGTGGATATGATTATAAATATCATGTTTATTGAAGATTGAATACTTAATACACACGCAGGAAACATATTCGTTGTTCACTATTATTGTGGGACGTTTTGTGTGTTTCTTTGGACTTTGAGGCACTATTCACTATTATTTGTTTCTGTGGGAATCATTGGTTCATTGATTTTCATTGTTTTGTAATTATAAATATTCACTCGTTTATTGCACTATATACTTTAGGCAGGTGTAATTATATCAATTTAACTATTGACTAATATTAATGGAATAAGAATGAACGCATCAAAAACACACCAGAGTGCATCTAAACAACACATCGAAACGCATCAAAAATACACCAGAGAGCATCTAAAAACGCATCACAAATACACCAGAGCACATCTAGACGCATGAAAAATATACCAGAGGGCATCAAAACGCTTTAAAAATACACCAGAGAGCATCTAAACGCATTAAAAATACACCAGATTTCATCTTAATGTATCAGAAACACACCAGAGAACATCAAATATACATCAGAGCATCTAAACGCATCAAAAATACACCAGTGCATCTAAACGCATTAAAAATACACCCGAGTGCATCCATGCATACATCAGAGAGCATCTAAACGCATCAAAAATACACCAGAGAACATCTAAACGCATCACAATTACACCAGAGTGCATCTAAACTAGAGGTCGACCGATATGGGTTTTTCTCTGGCCGATATTTAGAAATTGGGTCTGCCGATATATGAAGCCTTTTTAAAAAAAAAAAATCACCCACGCCACTCCTCCCTGCTTGCTCCGGTCACTCTACCACACACTTGATGTCCTCAGTACAGATGGCACTGGTTGGTTCTAGCAGGTGGCACCGATTGGCAGTGGCACTGGCAGCGCCTCATCGACAGCGAATGTGTGGATGGTGGAATACGTTTTTTTTTTGTTCAACCCATTGCGTGAACCAAAAAAAAAAACACACACACACACACACACACACACACACACACACACACTATATGGTTTATAGCCACATATTAGGACCTAAACATCTAAAATTATATTATGTATTCTGTGTACTTGAGAAGTATTCCTAACACACATTCCACTGACATATAATAATATACAAACACAGTCTTACCCATAATGCCGAAAGGGTAAATGAGGATTCATCGCTATGATATGGCTGCATTTCACCCAGAAATGATCTCTGAAATCATGAGCTCTCCAGGCGCGCTGTAAAGTCACACTGAGCGGCTAGTGTTCTAAAATACAGAGAGTGGACAAAGGTCGCCTAAAGAATTTGTACAGAGTTAACCTTAAAACAAATCCAGCCAAAAAGCAGAACAAGCACCAGAAATCAGATGTTACTACAGAATGACACTTTGCAAAAGAGACCTAAAAAAACAGCTTACCCTTTTCCTTTATATTTCCCCCCCCCCCCCCCCCCCCAGCATGCCTTAAGGCCCCTTTCACACTAGGGCGTTTTTCATGCGGTTTAGCGCTAATATTAGCGCTATTATACCGCATGAAAAATTTGTGCCTGTAGCCTTCAATGTGAAAGCCCGAAGGCTTTCACACTGAAGCGGTGCGCTAGCAGGACCGCTCCAAAAGTCCTGCTAGCCGCTTCTTTACAGCGGTGAAGGAGCGGTGTGTTCACCGCTCCTTTACCCCGGCTGCCCATTGAAATCAATGGGACACCGCGGTAATACCGCCCGCAAACCGCGGCAATAGCCGCGGTTTGCGGGCGGTATTAACCCTTTCTCGGCCGCAAGCGGGGGTTAAATTCACCCCCTAGCGGCCGCATACCGCTGTAAGAACGACGGTATAGCAGCGCTGAAAATCGCGCTGCTATACCGCCACCGCACCTGCCCGCCCCAGTGTGAAAGGGGCCTAAGTGTGGAAGTGTGGAAGTATCAGAACACCTGTCAGTTTTTATTGCTGTCTGTGTCCCAGTTTGGGAGATTCACCCTCTTTTTGTCCTGCTTACCATCATCAAAAGGTGAAAGGAAGAGAAAATCCCACATTTTGGGTTGACACCTGAACAGTAATAGGAGGGGAAATCTTCCAATGGGAACATTAGTTCTGGTGACGCCCCAGGATTCCTTCACTTTGGAAGGCTTTTCCCTTACTTCCTGTTTTGGCTATGGGACAGGAAGTGAATTGAAATCTTCCCTTCGGGACTCAAAAAACTGGCAGGGGTTATAAAACTCTCCCTTACCCTATAGGAAATAAAAATGTCTTAGGCCACTTTCACACTGAGGCGTTGGAAAAAAAAAAAACGCGGTAAAAATAGCGCTAACGCACATGCGTTTTTGCGGTAAAAAGGATTATTTGGTATCCCACAATCCTCCACTCTACTGCGGTCATATGACCTTCCCACAGCTTCTGGGTGTTTTTTACCGCGGTACTCATTCATTTCAATGGGGATAGGCGTTTTTACAGCGCTATTTTATGCGCCCCAAAGAAGCTGTTTGCAGGATTTTTTCCAACGCACAGCCAGCAAAATGCCTCAGTGTGAAAGCTCTCAGGGCTTTCACATTGAGAATGATGGGGCAGGATTATTTCAGGCATTTTTACAGCGCTATTTTTACCGCGAAAACACAGTAAAAACGCCTCAGTGTGAAAGGGGCCTTAGGGTTCAGATCCAGCAGGGATTCTGTCTTCAGTACATACATTTGTGACTGCACTTCCTCTAATGTGGGCATTCTCTAGTCAGGAGTAGATTTTTATAAAGAGAAAACCCATACGCTAAAGGCCCAAAACATTATATGGAAAAGCCGCTAACATAATACTCAGGCCAAGTATGAGGCCTCATGCCCACTGGCGTTTTTACAGCTGCGTTTTTTGCAGCTTAAAAACGCCTGTCCATGTTATTGTAAAAAAAAAAATTCAAAAACAAAAAACACGTCGGAGCTAAAAACGCGACCGCGCGTTAGTGCGCGTTTTTTGACGCTCGCGTTTTTTTCTGCCTAATTCTGACGCTGAGGAAGGCACTGGTCCTGGGTTTTTTTTACAGCTTAAAAACGTCTATGCTATTTGCAGCTCAAAAACATCTAGGTGGGCATGAAGCTATAGACTAACATGGACAGGCGTTTTTAAGCTGTAAAAAACGCTCAAAAACGCGGCTGTAAAAACGTCCGTGGGCATGAGGCCAAAAGATAACACCACTCAATGCAAATATTTGTGCCAATATGGACAGGATTACATGAGTCTCTCCAGATCCGACTTAACTTGGACATTACATAGTTAGGTTGAAAAAAGACACAAGTCCATCCAGTTCAACCATAAAACATGACCCATAATGGGATTCCCCTTTAAAAAAGTGACTGTGCTCATATGAGAAAATGCATCAATAGATGTACCCAGGGGCTAGAAGGCTGAAAGTTGGAAAAGACTTATGCCGCGTACACACAACCGTTTTTAATGTCATTGAAAAAAACCGACGTTTTTCTCGACGTGATTCTTCTCAAGCCTGCCTTGCCTACACACGATCATGAAAAAAAATGCTTGCGCAAAGCGCGGTGACGTACGAAATGTACGACGGCACTATAAAGGGGAAGTTCCATTCGGATGGCGCCACCCTTTGGGCTGCTTTTGCTGATCCTCGTGTTAGTAAAGTTTGGTGAGAGACGATTTGCGCTTTTCAGCCTCGTGCTTTTCAGTCCGTTACAGCGTGACTAATGTGCTATCTCCATTACGAACGCTAGTTTTACCAGAACGAGCGCTCCCGTCCCATCACTTGCTTCTGAGCATGCGCATTTTTTTCACGTCGTTAAAGCCTACACACGGCAGTTTTTCATGACGTGAAAACCGATGAGAAAAATTAGAGCACGTTCCAAATTTTTAATGCCCATTTTTCACGTCGTGAAAAACGCTCTGGAGCCCACACACGATAGTTTTTAATGACCAAATTAAAAAACGGCGTTTTTTCTCGTCATGAAAAACGGTTGTGTGTACGCGGCATAACTATGCAACTATGTGGGCTTCACTATTGTCGCTTTCTTTCGGGTTTCCAAATACTTGTGCGGTAGCGAATAACAGATCGGATTGGAGGCCAATTTGGCTGTGGTGCTGGCCAACTGATATTTTTTCATCCCCAACACAAGCTAGCTTCCTCCTCCCAGCTTCAATCCTAATTTATTTAAAAGTAGAATTCCAGCCCAGGCCCAACTAGCTAACCGCTTCCCTCCCAGCCTATAGTAAATAGAGCGGATGAAGCAGGAGCGTTACTATTCTAGGTGGACGTATGATGTCCTCCCAGGATTGGGCTGCACTGCAGCATGATCTGTCTCCCTGATGACAGATCAAGTGCATCAGGCCACTGTCGGTACCAATTGATCGCTGTGACCAATTACAGCAAATCACAAGGTACACAATGAATGACTTCCAGTCACAGCCATTCATTGTGTAGATCCCGGTGATTGGTCACTGATACTGGCAGGTCCAATCACAGTGCATCTGTACAATGCGATAGCTGTGGCCAATCACTTACTTATAACTGTGCTATTCCTTGTTATAAGCAAATCGGTGTGTAAATAATATATAATTTTTATTTTATTTTTACATACTGTCACTAATCAGGGTCCCTGATCACCGGCACACCAGTTATATGATAATGCTGTACTGCACTGGTGACAGTATGTAAAAAAAATGAAAGCGCTACCAATCATGTTCATTCGGAAAAGGAAAGGGCAGGTAAATTTTACCGGCCCCTTCTCCCACTCTCCATCGTGATAGAAACCCACGCAGCAGCTGGTGGGAGAATAGAGGAGGGGAAGCCGCCAGCTCTACCAGGAGGTGGGAGGGGAACCAAAGGAGCACACAGGGTGGCCCGGGCAGCAAAAAGTAGGGGAACCTGGACAGTAGTGGTGACATTTATAGCTGCGCTTTACCGTCGTTTTTGGGACGCTTTTAACCCCCGCTAGCAGCCGAAAAATGGTTAAAAGCGCCAGCAAAGCGCCACTATAGTGGCGCTTGGCCGGCGCTGCTCATTGATTTCAATGGGCAGGGGTGCTTTAAGAGTGGTGTATTCACGGCTTCTAAAGCACTGCAAAGAAGCTGCTGGTAGGACTTTTTCTGATGCCATGCCAGCGCAGCGCCCCAGTGTGAAATCACTCGGGCTTTCACACTGGGATTGCAGCGGAGGCTTTATTCAGGTGCTTTACAGGCACTATTTTTAGCGCTAAAAATGCCTCCCGTGTGAAAGGGGTCTTACTGGAACCAATTCCCTATATTCTCCTCCTGCAGCAGCTGAATGTTGATGGGAGGGAATGGAGGAGAAGCTGGCTTACAGCTGCTGCAGGAGGAAAACACAGAAATCCTGGGGGTTGGCAAGGAAGGAACGCAATTTACCCATCCTACCTGGTACCTGCCCACGATCGATGGATTGCCAACCCAAGTGCTACAGGGACTAAAGGAAATATGGGACAGAGATCAGGAGAAGGGGGCTGTTAACAGCAAGTTTTTTGGAAATAGTTTATAATCTATGATGTTGGGGTGAACCAATGAATATCGTACTCTGCACTGTGATCTCCAATCTAATATTTTTACACTGCCTTTCTTCAGGTCAGCAATCTTCAATAGAAGAACCATGATAAATAAATACCAAATAAGTTTGTGTGCAATTTTATACACATACACCTGTAGCGGCCTCACCCCTCACTCCCTTTCTCATGCTCGGCTTGTCTTTCTTCGTCTAGGGGTTTCAGTGCTGGGAAGAGGGATGAGATACACCACGGCCCATGTCCTCCATAGCTGAGAGGTGAAGGCCAGAAGATTGGGTTTTGTGTAGGTGTCCTAGAGTCAAATCCAGTACTTCGTCCCTGACTCCTTTGCTCCTAGTAAACAGAGTTCCACACAGTAAATAGGTCCAACTCAGTTTTATTCTTCTTGGCGTACAAACATACAGTTTCTTCTACTGAGTAGTGATGAGGAATAGATCGAGGCACAATCCCTTCCCTTCTCCTGCTAACCAATGTGGTATCACCAGAGGCGGGTAGTCACTGCCACTGACGAAGGTCGAAGGTACTGAGCCCCAGGCCTCCGCCATAGTACCTCACCCCAGGCTAAAGGTGCCTGAGATGCACTCCATCTCTTGCTCTGGCTAGGTCAAGGGCACCTAGGCCTGGAACACCAGCACCCAAGCTGAAGGTGCCTGGGTGCGGCCGAGTCCTCCCACTCCCACTCTGAACCCCGTGGTAAGGGCGTCCGCCCATTTTATCCCCTCTCCCTTTGCGCCACAGCGGGTTCCCCACCCCGCTGTACCAGCTCCAGGGGAGGACAAAAAAAAGGTACAGTTTTGCGGTGTGAGTTCAGCTCCGGCCCAGGTAACAGCGCCACCTGTGGACCACAAGGAACCTCACACCACCGGAGTCCTCCAAGAACCAGAAAAGGGTCTCGGATCCCCTAGCAATTAGTGCATCTGGGTTACACTACCACCCAGATGCTTCCCCTAAATTCAAATACCCGCTACACACCTACATATATACTGTATATCTTTTGTGGCTATTGGGGCATATATTTAAATGAAAGCTTTTGTACTCGGAGTTCAGCTTTACACAATTCTAAATATAATGTACACACATACACACAACTCGTCTATTTTAAGCAATAAAGGCGTTGACAGCCTCATCCGTTCATTTTGCACAATGCACAGTTTTCATGACATGCCATTATTGATCAGCTTGTCAGATAATGACACCATGACTGTATTAAAGATCGATCCCTGCATCTTAGAAAGGGAGGCCAAAATTGTGCAGTCGTCAGCCCACTTTACTGGTTCTGGACAAGAGGTTCTGCTTTTTGTATTCTATTTGTGGCAATTAATTTCCAAAGACTGTAAGGAAGCGGATCTGATGAGCGAAGTTCTGCTTACATATAACAACTAATGGATTCATGCTGTAGCCTAGTCAGTATTAAAAGTGAAACATTAAAAAAAAAAAAAAAAAAAAAGGATTCTAAAAACTTAAAATTATAAACAGCCAATATAAAAAGGCAGGATAGAGCATAAAACACGACTTGCAGCTTTGAAGGAAGGGAAATGGTATGCACTTTAGGCGTTTTTTGTTTTTGGAAAGAAAGAACGTTTTTTATTTTTTTAGATACGCTTCTAAAAAACGCAAACGCGGCAAAATGGACGTTTTAAACATGGGTTACTATCTGTCAAGTTAAATCGTTCAGGAGCAGTTGTAAAAATGTCCCATGTACATGAAGCCTTATCATGTCAGCACTGCGCTTTATGTTCAGGAATAAGGATGAGCTCCGGCGTGTTCGCATAGTACACGTGCAGAGCAAGCCAAGAAGTCGGCACCGCGCTGCACTAATCACAGCCAGGGAGACATTGCCCCGATGCTCGGCTGCACAGATCGAGAAATGTCTCCCTGGCTGTGATTAGCGCAGCGTGGTGCCGACTTCCTGGCGGGCTCTGCACGTGTACTATGCGAACACGCCAGAGCTCATCCTTTTTCAGGAGGATACCAATTAAAATTCAAGCCTGCAAAAACAGACAACATCCATGTTGGTGGCATATTCTGTGCCGACAATGGGGTTGATTTACTACACAGGTAGAGCATGTTGTTTACTATTAAAGTGTTAGTTAATAAACCTAAATAAAAAAGTACCATCACATTGCAACCATGCAAGTTTCCTTTAGGCTGGGTTCACATTAGAGCACAGAGCGGCTCACAGCAGGAGTCCGATGCGTCTCCATTCACCGTTTCAGGTCAGATTTCAGCCCGAATTTGGACCTGAAACGCACAGGACTCTTGTGCAATTCGCACTGGAGCCGCTGCAGAGATGTGTGAATCGGCTCCAAACTTCATCTTAGTCACAAAGATAAGGGAATTTTCTCTATGCAAATTGAAATAGCTTAGTGAATGAGGTAAATTCAATCAACCAATCATGTGCGAGCAAAAAAAAAAAAAAAAATGGACATGCTTGCGTAGTCTAAAGCCCCATACACACTATTGGATTTTTTTGCAGATTTTTGTCTTCAGATTTACCAAAACCATGTATAAATGAGGTCAAACCTTAAGACCCCTTTCACGCTGAGGAGTTTTTCAGGCGTTTTAGTGCAAAAAAATAGCGCCTAAATACCGCCTCAAAAACTCCTGCCCTGCACTCTCAATGCGAAAGCCTGAGGGCTTTCACACTGAGGCGATGCTACTTGCAGGACTTTTGGAGCGGTCCCGACAGCGCATCTTTGGAGCGGCGAAAGGAGCAGTGTGTTTACCGCTCCTTCCCATTGAAAGCAATTGGAAACCGCTGTAATACAGCCGGCAACGCGCCTCTGCAATTCTGACGGTATAGCGCCTTTAAAAATAGCGGCGCTATACCGCCACTGCACCTCCCGCCCCAGTGTGAAAGGGGCCTCAGAGTTTCAATTTGTACGCAATCAGTCAGGCCCTTGCACTACATGGTTTTGGTAAATCTGAAGACAAAAATCTTCAGAAAATCTAATAGTGTGTATGGGGCTTTAGAGTAAAATGTTAACTTCTTTTTCCTCATTCATTAGGATAAGTGAAAGTTCACTTTGAAAGTGAACATGCTTTAGAAAATCAGGGTCATTGCACACTAGACCACAGCACTGTGGTATACAAAGATTAAAGTTCACGATATACGTTCCTCCTCCACTTAAGTAAAACATTGCATTGTAGTGGTAGGGAACCAGGTTCAGTTTGTTGGTGCAAAGCAAAAATAGACATAAAATTAGCATGTTCTTCTTTATGTGCTCTTCTTATTACCCATAAACACTTCTACCTTCTCCGATATGCAACATGCGCTATGCTTTGTCTAAGCAGACCCCAAAGTTTCCCAAAAGAAACATGAAGGCTACCTCCACTAAAACCTCCAGAAAATACCTTTGCTCCAGGCCAGGTTAGTAACCAAGTCTGACCTGCCGGTCATGAGCTGTATACTTGCTTTTGATCAGAAATTTAAAATGTTGAACACAGTGGGTTAACGTACCAGCCAGAGAGCAAGGATTTTCAGTAAGAGGGGTGCAATGACCACCCTTCTCCCATAATGAGCTCACTTTGATGGAAACCTGGTATAAAGGAAATTTGTTGGCTGCCAATGCCAACATTGTCTTGTTTTTGAAAATGTCCAGTTGCCTGGCTATTGCCAACCCCCTGAATTTAATAGCCACTAATAATCAAACCTCATATAAGACATTCTATAAATACCTCCAGATCCGTCACGCCATTCAAGCACAGTTCAGGCCACAAATAATTGAATGGATTCAGATTCCCACCCTCCTAAAAATATATGACAAATACATCTACAGGCCTAATCTGAGATGCATACTAGACTGGGGGCTAGAGTAATAAGTAGAGCTGGACCCTCTAAAAACAGAGTAGGATGGGAAAGAGATGTGGGGACAGTAACCATCTAAGAATGGGATAATATCTTAGAACGAGGAGCATTGGTTTCAATTGCTACCGCGCAGAAATTATCCCATTTGTTTCTATTACATAGAGTCTACCATACCCCTAAAAAAATGTTTAAACTTGGGTGGAGACAAAACAATGAATGCCCCAGGTGTAAGGCGACAGGAGATTTTATACACATGGTTTGGAAGTGCCCGAAGCTATTTAGATATTGGGAGGAGATAATAGACAGGGTAAATAAAATCTTTAGGACCACACTAGAACTGGTGGCCAAAACTTGTCTTTTAGGGAGCATGGAGGAAAGTAGTCCCATCAGGCACTTTGGAAGTAGTGCTGAGATGCCTATTCCAAGCGCGAAAGTTAATTGCACAGAAATGGCAGGCACATACCCCCCCGGCGGTGGAAAATTGGGTAAAGACTATCAACTCAATGATTTGGAGTGAGAGTGTGCCGCTCATCAGACAGGGCAACTATAACAAAAATTAGAGAATGTGTAGGTCCTGGTTGGGGGGAAATGGCGCCCCCCGCTTCTGGTCCCCTCGTCTCTATGTGAATTGGGACATCCTGCCATTGCCAGAATCATCTATAAGAGTTTTTTTGTTTCTTTTCTTCTCTTTTTTTTTCTTCTTTGTTTTCCCCTCTCTGAGTACCGGTATTTTCTTCCCTCTTATGTAGTAACCCTTAGGGGTGCCTCCTTACTTGCTTTCCCTTGATATTCGGCAATTAAAACACAAATACACTAATAAATAATGACTGTGTGGTGTGGGGGAGGGAGGGGGAGGCTGAGCAAGGGAAGGCAAAGTAAGAATTGTCCTAAAACACTGTATGTAATTAGGGATGAGCTTCGAGTTCGAGTCGAACCCATGTTCGACTCGAACATCGGCTGTTCGACCGTCCGTCAAATTTCGAACATTATGGGCCGTTCGTGCCAAATTCGAGTGGTGCGTCACTGCCCATAATTCACTGCGGCATTGCAGTGCATTGCTGGCTGATGATTGGCCAAGCATGCACTATGACCCGCACGCTTGGCCAATCACAGCGCCGTAGGTACAGAGAGCCGTGATTGGCCAGAGCCAGGGTGGCTTTGGCCAATCATGGCTCAGAGGAGTAGGTACACGCCCCACACTATATAAGGCCGCCGGCTTGGCGGCCTTGTGTAGTGTGTTGGCGTTGGTTAAAGGAAAGAGACAGAGAGAGAGAGAGAGAGAGACACAGAGACAGAGACAGAGACAGAGAGAGAGAGACAGTGTAATTTGATTTGAGTTAGGCAGGCGAGTCCGTTAGCTGCAGTTACAGTGTGTAGAGGATATATATGCATCCTAGGTGTTGTATATATATATTTACACACTGTGTTCATTTTAGCTAGATCCGTTCCTGTTATTCTCTATACCAACAGGCAGGCAAGTGATTGTGCTAGCTGCAGTGTTTCACTTAGTGTACTTTACACAGTGTGCACCAAAAGCTTACCTGAATACAATTGCTGGTGTTCTGATACAAATACAGGCAGGGAGCTGCAGTATTTTGATTTAGTGTCCTTTGCACAGTGTGCACCAAAAGCTTACCTGAATACAATTTCTGGTGTTCTCATACTAATACCACAGGGAGTTCAAAATTACAAACAGATTCTACGCAACAAACCTACAGTCCCTGTCTTGTTTGTACTGCCTGTATACTGCTGTTCAGAGTATACAGGGCCTGGGGGCCCCACGCCTTTGTTTTTTTTTAATTTGGGTGCGGGATTTCCCTTAATATCCATGCAAGACCCAAAGGGGCTGGTAGTGGGCTGGAGGAGGGGGGGGGGAGGGGTGCCCATGCCATTTTTCCTCAATGATTTTCATCCATATTGCCGGGACCAGACATTACATTAAAGCCGCAAGCAGTTTTAAATGGCTTTTTTTCCCGTTTAGAAATGTCATTTTGTGCAGGGACAGTTCTAAACACGGGAAACACGTGCCACTTCACAGGCATTACTGTAGACACACCCACCCCCCCCCAGGCACGATATTTAAAAAGGAATATTTCACTTTTTTTTTCATTTTATGCATCATTAAAAATCACTGCACCTGAAAAAAAAAGGCAGTTTTTAAAACTTTTTTTTGCATTGATACATGTCCCCTGGGGCAGGACCCGGGTCCCCAAACCCTTTTTAGGACAATAACTTGCATATTAGCCTTCATAATTAGCACTTTTGATTTCAAAAGTTCGAGTCCCATAGACTTTAATAGGGTTCTAAATTTTGCGTAAACTTTCGGTCCGTTCACAGGTTCTGGTGCGAACCGAACCGTGGGGGCGTTCGGCTCATCCCTCTATGTAATAACATAAAATCCTTTTTATCATGTTGTAACTTGTTTTGATCTTTGATGGAAAAAAATAAAAAATAAATAATAATAATATTTAAATAATAAAAAAATAAAAAAAGAAGAAAAAAATATAATAATAATCAAACCCCCCCCCCCAAAAAAAAAAGAAATAGAATATATTGTAGCTTACTAGTGCATTATTTTTCACTTTATTTGACCAACTGATCCTGCCAGGAACATTTCCTGTCCTGGAGTGACATCAGTCACGTGGAGGGGCAGCGTTGTCACCCTAGGACAGGAAGTGTGAAGAGTACAGAACACTTCCTAATAACACAGGAGGGAGGTGTTCTGTAGTGAGAGAGCTGGGAACAATGCTAACTGATTACAGTCAGAGGCAGGGAGCACAGGAAAGGATCAGCTTTCTAGATGTCCGTCACAATCAAAGAGTCATTCTTGCACAAATTCAACAGTTAACAAAACACTTTCATGATATTTACATAAAAACAAACTACTACGTACACCAGTAGCTCCAGCTTCTCTGGTTCATGTGGTAGTTAGAATTTTCAGGAGGCCAACAAGGGCAGTGTTTTAAATCCTAAAAAGTACCTAACCTCCCACTATAATATTAATATACGTGTGTGCAAACGAAGTTGCAGCAAGATAAAAGATAAATTACATAGAAGGCCCCATTATTGCTGTTATCTGCTCTGCCCATAAGTACGAGTCTGAATATTTCTTAGCAACAGGTTACTCTGCAAAAATCAACCAGTTATACTTATTTCTGCTGAACCAGAGGTAATGGGTGAGGTTTTTCTTGCAGTTTAGCCCTGAAATGAAGACAGAAAACACTGTACTGGTTCGGCCAACTTGCTCACATGTATGCAACTGTTAATGTCAGGGAGTTGTAGTGAGGATGGCATCAGAAGCTGCATACTACAGAAGAAGGAACTGGTAACAACTATCAGGAGGCTTGAGAAAAGACTGAATAAATGGAATTGTAAATAAATACCAGTACATCTGCATACTAATCTAAAAGGGGAAGCTCTGCTTGTTTATACCCTCCCCCCCTCCACTGACACATTTGGCACTTTTTTTGGGAGGAGGTACCTGGTTTTGACAGTTACTCCCCCTTTCGGGCAAGATCATCAATCTACAACATCTGCAGCCCCTTCTCCTCCCCCCCGCTGCCTTCTGGGACACAGAGATCCCAGAAGACGTTTGGACAATTCAGAAAGTGCAGCGCGACTTGCACATGCGTAGTAGGAAACCGGCTGTAAAGCCCGGTTTCCCTTAGACCACTTTCACACTGAGGCGCTTTCACGCTAAATAAAGCGCCTGAAAAGCTTATGAAAACGTATTTCCATTAAAATCAATGAATGCTTTCACACTGGGGCAGTGCGCTGAAAAAACGCCCCTCTCCACTGAAATTAATTGAAAGTGCTTCAAAAGCGCTCAGTGTTTTACTGGCAATTTTTCCAAGCGCCTCAGTGTGAAAGAGGCCTTACTTAAAATGCTGGCACCTGCCCCAAAGCCAATTGATGAATAGGCTCTAGGTGCCAACATGGCAGGATCCCTGGACAGGTAAGTGTCCCTATATTAAAAGTCAGCAGCTACAGTATTTGTAGCTGACTTTAAAAAAAATTATTTCCAGACTGGAGCTCCTCTTTAAGCTGGCCATACATTATAAAAAATTTCTGTTCAATTTTCTTTAGATTTACCTTAAAATATGTAGTGCAAGGGCCGGTTTGATTGCATACAAATTGTACAAGAAAATTGTATAATGTATAGCCAGCTTTAGGCTTCATGTGCCCTAGCACTTCAGACCGTATGGATCAATCCTGGTGGTTTCAGGCAACAAGAAGGCACAGAAGCATGTGTGTAAACATACGTGTTCAGGGAGAAAGTTTCTGTCTTGCGGGCATATGTCGCTCTGTATTTCAGCCTGTCATCAGATTTTGGTAGGCTGCCAACAGCAGAGCTGTCCGTTGTACCTATATACAAAGAAAGAGAGCCGCTGCTCCAGGTGTATGATGATAACCTGAGGTGGAATGTCTCGTAGAGTGCCAGCCCTGGCCTGCCTCCGTGGGAAACTTGTAAGAAAAGAAATGGCTGCACATCCAGGAATTCCGATTGCCTTTTTGTTGTTCAAAGTAATAACACCAACACGAGGTCACGTAGACGCGTTTCACACAATTATTTGATTAAGCACAAGAGGTTTGTGTGAAACACGTCTACGTGACCTTGTGTTGGTGTCTTTGGTGGTATCACTTTGAACAATAAAAGGCAAATCGGAATTCCTGAATGTGCAGCCATTTCTTTTCTTACAAGTGTCTGTTGTACCTATGCCGCCCAAAAACAGGATCTGGACGCACATGGGCCAGGGTGAGTGTGCATTAGGCCTTACCAGCAAGTACTGACCTTCGTACAAAACAGTGAGACCGTAGTCCACAAAACTTGTAATAACCTGTACAAAACAATCCTTTTCAAGGGTTCATTTAAAGTGGACTTGCCATAAAAATTCAGAATGGATCATAACCAAACTATATGATTATTATTTGGAGTTAAAATGTACAACTTTATTACCAAAAAAAAACAAAAAAAAAAAAAAAAACACTTCTTCCAAGCAGCCTAGACTGAAGCCCATTTCCCCCCCCCCCCCCCCTTTGATCAACCCAGCGGGCTGAATGCAAAATAAATAAAAAAAAAAAAAAAAAAAAAAAAAAAAGGACAGATTGCCGTACCAACACAAGTAATGTTTGTGCTGCGATCCCCCCCCCCCCCCCCACTGTGCCTTTGTATTCAGACAGGGGGAGCCATTGGCTGCAAGCACCGATCAGATGCTGGTTTTCCAGCATGTCCCTTCCACAAAAGGCGGTCATTAGACAAACTTCTGGGACAGACAGCTGTACACACTGAGCGAAAAAAGATTTTTTAAAACATCACACGCTGGCATATCTTATTTAAACCAACCTCTAATACATATATTCAAAAGAAATACTACATACAATTAGGGCTGGGGAAAAAAAAAATCGATTTTAATCTTGAATCGAGTTTTGAGTTCAAATCGATTCAGATTTGAAGAAAATCGATTTTAGATTTTTTTTTTTTTTTTATTATTATTATTATTATTATTATTTTTTTCCTTTAGAGTTTCTGTCGCAGGGCTGCACGGGGCGTATCCGGAATGGCACTGGGCGGCGTTACCCCAATTACATATACTCGCCGCAGCGAGTAGATGTAATGTAACACTAACTAACCGCAAGCCGCCGTCTGCCTACCTGATCAGTGTGTCATGCAGACACATGGCGGCCACTGCAGTGTTCAAAAGCCGCGCCTCCCGAGTCCACGTCATCTGTGATAGGCGGAACACTCAATTTCCCAGCAGGCAGTGTTCAGCCTATCACGGACATCCTCTCATCCTCGTCTGTGTTATGAGGATGAGCGGATGTCCGTGATAGGCGGAACACTGAATGCTGGGAAATTGAGTGTTCCGCCTATCACAGACGAGGAGGAGGCACGGCTTTTGAACACTGGAATGGCCGCCGGTGTAGCAGTAAAATCCGTAACCCACGAAAATCTGCATCAGGTATGGGCACAGTGTTTGAAGCACGGGCACAGTGAGGCACGGGCACAGTTCAATTCAACTAAGAGTAACCTCAGGATTTTTTGTTGTTTTATTAGCTAAATCCAAATACAGTATTAATAATTTGGATGTTTAACAATCTTTGTTGCACACTGACTTTGCAGTTAGAGAAAGGGGTTGCCTTTGCAATTATGTTTGTTGATGCACTTTAATTAATAAAAAAAAAAAAAAATCTAATATCAAGTTTTTTATAAAAAATAAAATAAAAAAATAAATAAAAAATAAAATAAAATAAATCGCAATTTTTTTTTGGGGGGGGGGGGGAAATCGCCCAGCCCTACATACAATACAGCCCTTTTTTTACCAGGAACGCACAGATATTGGGATTAGCCATTGTCCCCATTTGTGATAAGCAATGTACAGGTGCTGGGAATGTAAATAGGGGTGTGCATTGTGCAGAATTCATGAACTGATGTCAGTAATTTTTTTTAATACTGGTTGAGCTTTAAAAGTAACACCTTCAATGAACAGTAGAATCAAAATGGAAATGAAAGGCCTGTTCACACTAGGGCCGAAACAACTAATCGATTAATCGACAACTAATCGATTATGAAATTAATCGATTACTATTTTCATAATCGATTAATCGGCCAGTTACATAATGGAGTTAAAAAAAACTAAAAGGAGCCCTTTATAGTACAAAAAGAAAATCGCTGCTGTAAATATTACTTTCACTGTCCCACAGTAAACAATGAACCCCTTACAGTGGTGATTATTTGCTCTTTTTTGTACTCATTTTCGTTTAACCCCATGTTACTAAACCTCTCAGGCCTGGGTCACACCTCTGTGTTTTTGGTGCTTTTTGCAGTAACACACTACAGTTCATTTACATGGTTTACTGTGGGACACGTTCTCATTCATGCTTTTTTTCAGCTGCTGCGTATTTGGAAAGGGCAAGGACTTTTTTTTAATGCAAAACCGTGCTATTTTGTTTTTTTGGTTCAATATACTTCAATTGAGAAGCTGCAGGCATGTAATGCGTTTTTGAGGCAATTTGTGTTTTTTAATCTGCCCAACAACAAATTGGCGAAAAAAAAAAGTCAAGATGCAAATCGCCGCAAAATCACTTTTTTTTTTTTTAAGACTAATAACCGATTAATCGATTAATCGAAACAATAATCGGCCAACTAATCGATTATGAAAATAATCGTTAGTTGCAGCCCTAGTTCACACCATAAAGTCGTGTGCGTTGTTGTGCGTTGTGGCGTGCTGCATTAGACAACTCATTCAAATTAAATGCACCACAATGCAGGAAAACTTGGGGCAGTCTGCATTTCATAAAAGCCTGGAGATACAGTACGCTTTTATTGTTTGCTGTTTTCAAAACATAAAACCTTCGTTTGTCGACAAAATAATAAAACAATGCAATAAGGAAATGATGAAATGCACTGTTTAGGTCACAGCGACACATTACCAAAACGGCGTTAAAACAAAAAGGCAGTGTGTGGGATGACGACCACATTAATAATGAACACGTGCAGAATATGCAGCGCTCTACAGCACAACACTTTGTCATCTGCTGTTAATCAGCCCGATGGTAATTTCATGAATGCAGCATCCTACCAGCTGTGTCATTTCAGCTGCATTCATATCTCAGCGTTTTGAATCGCAGGCAGATTTGCCACCATTCTGCCCACGAATTCAAAGCGCTGAGGTATGAATGACAAAAAAAATGTAATAAAAAAAAAAATCCCAGAAAGCACATTTGAGATGCCATTCATTAACCACTTGGCGCCCGCGCCATAGCCGAATGACGGCTACAGCGCAGACCCCAAATGCCGGGAGGACGTCCGCCCCTTTGCTCCGCTGCAGGGCGCACGCTGTGATCACCGAGTCACTGAGACTCGGGTGATCACGGATCCGAGTAAGGGGCCGGTCCCGGCCCCTTACCACGTGATCAGCTGTCAGCCAATGACAGCTGATCACGTGATGTAAACAAAGGCGGGTAATCGTTTTTTTCTCCTCATGGTGACAGCCGGTCACCGGCTTGTATGAAAGGGACATCGGTCCCAAGAGGAAGGAGGCACATCTGCCTCTGTGCCACCCATCAATGCCCAAGTGTGCCACCCATCAATGCCCAAGTGTGCCACCTAGCAGTGCTGCCTATCAGTGCCCAACACTGCCACCCATCAGTGCCCATCACTGCCACCAATCAGTGCCACCTTTTAGTGCCACCTCAGTGCCACCTATCAATGCCACCTCTCAGTGCCCACCAGTGCCACCTATCAATGCCACCTCTCAGTGCCGCCCATCGGTGCCCACCAGTGCCGCCCATCAGCGTACATCAATGAAGGAGAAAAAAATTAACCGTTTAACATTTTATAACAAAATATTAAAAAAAAGAATTAAAATTTTTTTTTAAAAAAAAATCTGTATTTAACAAAAAATTTAAAGCCGCATTTGGGTACAGTGTTGTATGACCGCGCAATTGTCAAAGTGCATCAGCGCTAAAAGCTGAAAATTGGTCTGGGCAGGAGGGGGGTTTAAGTGCCCAGTAAGCAAGAGGTTAAAAAAAAAAGTTCAGGAGATACTTTATAAAGTGAGGGACGTGGCGGCTGCAGGTGAGTGGATACCCGCTAACAGGCACAGTCATAATGGATCTGAAATGACAGGTGCTCTTTAATTGTAAGGACTCATTCTGGTAGTTGAAATCTTTAATATTTACAAACAAAATTAAGGTTTTCTATTTAGAATAAGAAGGTGTCAGGCTAGTAAAACAGCGATCTCAGAACAGATTCAATCATACATTTTGTAGTGTACGTAGATTTGCATAACAATGGGATAAAGGAATATTTCTGAACTTTGGTTCATCTCATGGTTCCTGTGACATTGTGTGAATGCATCAATGCAGTGCGTGCCATCTCAGCTTGCAGAGCTTGGATTCACTGAATGAGTTTACCAAAAATGTAAATACTGCAGAATATACAGCCTAATGCTACATAACTAAGCTCCATTTCATGCTGAATAAACTCAATTAATAAATGTATATTAAATAGAATACTAATCTTTTAGATTTTATTTTAATAAAAATATTTTTACTCCAAAAACAATTTGATAAAAAAAAAAAAAAAAATTGGATTTTTTTTTTTTTTTAATCATTGGATTTTTATCCACCCTGCACTGTAGTCATAAAAAGGGACGAACATGGTCCCCCAAGTGTGCCAAGAAAATATCCCCCACAACATTACCCCACCAGCCTGAACCATTGATACAAGGCAGGATGGATCCATGCTTTCATGTTGTTTACACCAAATTCTGACACTACTATCTGAATGTCGCAGCTGAAGTCAAGACTCATCAGAACAGGCAACATTTTTCCAATCCTCCATGGTCTAATTTTGGTGAGCCTGTGCAAACTGTAGCCTCAGTTTCCTGTTCTTAGCTGACAAGTGTGACACCCGGTGTGGTCTTATGCTGCTGTAGCCCATCTGCAGCAATGTTCAATGTGTTGTGCGTTCAGAAATGGTATTCTTCATACCTTGGTTGCAACGAGTGGCAATTTGAGTTACTGTTGCCTTTCTAGCCTCTCAAACCAGTCTGCCCATTCTCCACCGACATCAGCAAGGCATTTTCCTACACATAACGGCAGGTCACTGGATATTTTCTCTTTTTGGACCATTCTCTGTAAACTCTAGAGAGCATTGTGTATGAAAATCCCAGTGGATCAGCAGTTGTGGAAATACTCAAACCAGCCAATCTGGCACAAACAACCATGCCATGTTCAAAGTAACTTAAATCCCCTTGCTTCCCCATTCTAATGCTCAGTTTGAACTTCAGCAAGTCATCTTCACCACATCTAGATGCCTAAATGCATTGAGCTGCTGCCATGCAATTAGCTGATTAGCAATTTGTGTTACCAAGCAATTGAACAGGTGTACCTAATAAAGTGGCTGAGGAGTGTATACAAGAAAAATAAAATAAAAATGTCCTTACCATCATCATCATCATCTGTAAATGCCAAGATTATAGTTTGGATAAAAAGTGTGTGTGTGTGTGTGTGTGTGTGTGTGTGTGTGTGTGTGTGTGTGTGTGTGTGTGTGTGTGTGTGTGTGTACTAGGGGCAGCTAAAAGTGGAAGGCCTAAGGCAGCTCATATAGATGATCGATTTTTTATTTTTTCCAACCAGACTCCCCCATTCACACACACCACACTTAATGTGTAAGGGGGAAAACACTCCCACTGAGCTCTGACAGCAGAGAGATTTCCCCCACCATCAGAACACACTGATCAGCACAGCCAGATATAGCCAGTGGCACCGATCGAGTGGTATTTATCAGACAGGCTGGTTGTACAGAAGTCGGTTGGTAGATCCACTTCTGTACAACCAGGGGGGCCCATACATTAATCAAAATTCAGCTGGTCCCTGCTGAATCGCCTGAATTTCAATCCACATATAGCTGGCTTAAAGTGGTTGTAAAACCTCACATATACCCAGTGAAGTGACTGGCCTCAGATGATACACAGAGATTAAACAAATCCTGCTGCATAAGTTATACCAGTTTATCTGCAGCCCTTCCTTCACTTTTTTTTTTCACTTTTTATTTTTACAAGAAAGCAGCCCTTTCTAATCTACATTCATTCAAAGTGCTGAATTTTAAAGCTGGTCTGAAAAAAGGAGACAGAGCGCTGAAGTTACACTCTGCAGAGCTCAGTGAAAAGAGCTCTGACAGCTGATTGGAGAGAAGGGACACACCCCTCTCCACACAGGAAAAGAGCTGAGGCTGTCAATCAGCTGGAGCTCCCTCCCAGATCACCATGTATCTCTTGGTGTCAGGAAAGCTTTTCACAAGTGACTAATGCTGATAGATGAATGAAGCAGCAGACAAAAAGGGACACCTAGTGCTCTTAATTGAGACAAGTACACACTATAGGAGGGATGCTTTGTTCACATTTCATGTCTAAGGTTTACCACTTTAAGTCTAACTAGTCTTAAAAATGTTCCCTTCACCTCTCCTCCTACCTACACTAAATAAAAAGTGTGTACTTCTCCATTTTTAACCTGCTTATGTGCATCGGTGCATGCCCCATTTTTATAGTATAGGGGAAGTTGGGCAGTTCTCCCTCTCCCGGTACTCTAAATTACCAATAGTATTGGGACGCCTGCCTTTACACACATGAACGGGTTGTAAAGGTACACGTTTTTTCACCTTAATGCATTCTATGCATCAAGGTGAAAAAACATGAGCATTAGCGCTGGCTTCTCGGCTCATTCATTGGTTGATTGAAAACAGTGCAGCCATTGGCTCGCGCTGCTGTCAATCACATCCAATGACGTGGCGTGCCCGAGTGATACAGTGAGCTGCTATAGCTGCCTGCTGTATCACGGGAGCGCGCCGGCAAAACTTACCACCATGCAAGCTCACTCGCATGAAGGTGGTGAATTCTTGCGGGGAGGAGCCGAGACAGCCGCTGAGGGACCCCAGAAGACCAGGTTCGGAGCCACTCTGTGCAAAACGAGCTGCACAGTGGAGGCAAGTATAACATGTTTTTTTTTTTTTTTTAAAACAATTTACCTTTACAACCCCTTTAATGGCATCCCAGTCCTAGCCCGTAGGGTTCAATATTGATTTGGCCCACCCTTTACAGCTATAACAGCTTCAACTCTTCTGGGAAGACTGTCCTCAAGGTTTAGGAGTCTGTCTATGTGAATGTTTGACCATTCTTCCAGAAGCGCATTTGTGAGGTCCAGGCACTGATGGTGGATGAGAAGACCTGGCTCACAGTCTCCACTCGAATTCATCCCAAAGGTGTTCCATTGGTTGAGGTCAGCGCTCTGTGTAGGCCAATCAAGTTCCTCCACCCTAAACTTGCTCGTCCATGTCTTTATGGACCTTACTTTGTGCACTGGTCCAAATCATTTGGTGGAGGTGGGATTATGGTGTGGGGTTGTTTTTCAGGGTTTGCCCCTTAGATCCAGTGAAGGGAACTCTTATGGTGTCAGCATACCAAGACTTTTTGGACAAATTTCCCAACTTTGTGAGAACAGTTTGGGGATGGCAACTTCCTGTTCCAACATTACTGCTCACCAGTGCACAAAGCAAGGTTCATAAAGTCATGGATGAGCGAGTTTGGAGTGGAGGAACTTGAATGGCCTGCACAGAGTCCTGACCTCAACACCATAGAACACCTTTGGGATGAATTAGAGCAGAGACTGCGAGCCAGGCCTTCTCATCCAAACATCAGTGACAGATTAAAAAAAAAAAAAAAGGGTAATGCGACAGCCAGAGCACCAATCGGCTTCAGCTCTGTGCAGACAAAGACACATGACAAACACGCTCCAGTGACATTCGCAGCATATGTCACACATTGGGAGTGCATGCCACCCAAATATTACACAACGACTTACAGCGGACCTGTATAATCATGTGACCAACTTACAGAAGATCAAAAGAAAGATATTTACATTCTAATGCTCCAGTATAAATGAATTTATTACTACGATTATACACTACACATGGGTAAAGCATGTGAAAATGGGGGTACATACACTTTAATTAGCGGGTGATTTAAGGATGATGATCACAAATCCCAATTACAACAAAATACAACCACAACAGTTGGGAAACCGTGAAGTGGTCTCAAAAGCAGAAGCACCTCGTGAAAAATTGTGTTTTTCGACTTTCCTAAGAGCCCATTCACACAGGGGCGTCTTTGGATCCGACTCCAAATCGCCCCAGGTCGCCCCTAGTCGCCTCAGGTCGCGCTGGCTGAAGAAATCAATGTAAGTTAATGGAGCCGTCCTTATGCACACTACTGCAGTCGCTCCGACTTCAAAAAAGGTCCCTGTACTACTTCAATCCGACTCCTAGGCGACCTGTAACCATTCATTTCAATGGGAGTCGCCTCTCCCTGTCTTAATAGGAGCGATTCTCCAGGAAGATAACATACATTTCTCCTGAAAAACTCTCTCTCCCCCCTCCCTCCCACAGAGCTGATTCTTGTTTGATTGGCCACTGGAATGTCTCTTGTCCTGCAGGCAACTTGGAGTTGCCTTGTAAATAGCTCCAGGTCGCGCTGTGATTCATACTCAGGTCGTGTCTGAGTTGCCTCATAAAATCGCACTGGAAGTCGTGTTGCCCCTGTGTGAATGGGCTCTGAATGCAGAAACGTCAATATTTGCTGAATAGATGTCAACATTTGTCTAGACATCTTAAAAGTTTTGGTTGCTTTTTTTTTTACCAAACCCAAAGCGGTTTATAGCTGACGAGGAATAAAGAAAGCTGCACTATACTGCAGGTAATGATAGAAACTTTAGCAGTAAGTGCTGAAGAGTGATGGGAACTATGCATAATGTATTTGCCTTAAACTGACTCATAAAAGTGTGTCAATCATTGCTAATCAAATATTTGATCTTCAGAACATTAGACTGGGGAGGTAATGGCCATACAATACAATTGAATACTGAAATACATTACTTTACAAATAGGAGTTCTTAGTCCAGACAAAAAGTCAACTTCCTCTGCACAGCAAAGTATTATAGTTGTATCCCCAATCTATTTGACGCAAGTAACAGACGTTTAGATCTGCTTGGTACATCTATGGTCAGGTTGATATAGAATATTTCCGCTGCTAGTGCCACATTATAGAAATATTCTAAAAGAACGGCTTCAAGTCCAACCAGAAGAGGACCCGTTCTGCTTTGATACACGCATGGGTCTCCAGCACATATGGCCTTCTTGAAAAAATGCTAGCTGCGTAAAAACTTCTTTAACAAGCATGCAGCAAGTAAAGTTAAAGGCAGTTTAAAAAACTCATGACGTGCATTCACATGGCCATAAAAAAAAAAGTTACGACCATTTTATATTTACAGATCTGAACGCAGATTCCAATGGAGACATTCACACAGGTGCGTAAAAATGCACTGCATTCAGATCCGTAACCAAAAAATAGGATTTTTTACTCACCGTAAAATCCTTTTCTCCGAGTTCATGGACTGACACAGCTTCCTATTGACAAGTGGGTATTATCCGTTATTTCAAAAAGTGTTGCATCACACCTTCTACAGTACCGCCCAGGGGGTGGACCCTCTGGGTATATCCCCTCTCTCTGCATCTCGCAGATCAGTTTGTCAAAAGCAATACAAACTTAACAAAAAAGTCCATGAACTCAGAGAAAAGGATTTTACCGTGAGTAAAAAATCCTATTTACTCTTTCGTCTATGGACCGACACAGCTTCCTATTGACATAGTGGGACGTCCCAAAAAAACGAGGGGTGGTAACAGCATAAAAGTAAACTTCACCCCAAAACAAAACAGCGCTCCTCCAACGGAGGAGTTGCAACTCTAAACAGCCGCCCGCAAAAAAACTTTGCAGCCGAAAGAGGCATGCGAAGATGCACCTACATTAACTTTGTAGAATTTAGTTAAAGTGTGAGCGGACGACCAAGTCGCTGCTTTACATAATTGGGAAACAGCCGCTTGATGTCGGAAAGTCCAAGAGGCACCTATTGCCCTGGTCAAATGTGCCGTGACAAGAAAGGGGGGCGCTTGACCCTTTAAGGCTAAAGCCTGGATTACTATCTGCTGGATCCACCTCGAGATGGTGGCCGACGAGACTGCTAGGCTCTTCTTGGGACCAGCCACCAAAACAAACAGTGAGTCTGACTTCCGGAACAAGGAAGTAACAGATAAGTATACTCTCAAAGCTCGGACAATCCTTCGGATTCGACGGATGAGGACACAAGAATGGAAGTACAATGTCCTCATTGATATGAAAGGCTGAAACGACCTTTGGAAGAAAAGGAAGACTGCGGCTGCAGCACCACCTTACCCTTGTGGAAGATCAGATTGGGAGCCTTGCATGACAAGGCTGCCAGCTCCGAAACTCGTCTAACCGACGTAACAGCCACCAAAAAGACCACTTTCTGAGAAAGTGTCAACAAGGGAATTTCCCTAATATTCTCAAACAGTGACTTCTGAAGCACCGAGAGGACCAGGTTCAAGTCCAAAGGAGGTAGCGGGGGACGGACCAGAGGAGCCACATGTTGAACCCCCTGCACAAATGTTCTCACGAGAGCTGCCAGGGGTCGCTGGGAAAAAAAAAAAAGGAGGACACCCAGGGCAGATGATATCTGTCCCTTAAATCGTACTTAGGGCAAGCCTTTGGTCCATCCCACGCTGTAGAAACAGCAGGATCCTGGAGACCAAATAAGTACGCGGATGCCATTTCCTTTCCTCACACATGGAAATGTAGGCCTTCCAAGTGTGCTGATATCCCCTCCTAGAGGACAGCTTCCGAGCACTTCTCATAGTAGAGATTACTGAATCCGACAGGCCCCGGTCTCTCAGTACCTGCTTCTTAATAGCCATGCCGTTAAAGCCAGTGACTAAAGCAGGATGGAGTATGGGACCTTGCAATAGCAGGTCCTTCCGTAGTGGTAGGCGCCAGGGGACATCTGCTACCAGACGTACTAGATCGGCGTACCAAGGACGCTGAGGTCAATCTGAAATGATCAGGATCATTGGAATTCCCTCTGCCTCCACTCTGCAAAGCAGAGGAGGAAGGAGCCTCATGGGAGAGAAGGCATAGATTACCCGATACTGACCCCACGATGCTACCAACGTGTCCGTTGCGTCTGCCCATGGGTCCATTGACCGGGCCACAAACCTCAATACCTTCCGATTGAGTCAGGACGCCAGAAGATCTACGTCTGGCGTGCCCCATCTTTGGCAGAGGAGCTGGAAGACATCCGGGTGTAAGGACCATTCTCCCTGGTCCAGCATTTGGGGACTCAGGTAGTCCGCCTGCCAGTTCTCCACACCGGAATGTACACGGCCGACAGTTCCGGTACGCTCCTTTCTGCCCACCTCAGGTTGCAAGCGACCTCTAAAGCTGCAGCTGAGCTTCTTGTTCCTCCTTGATGATTGACATATGCCACAGCTGTGGCGTTGTCTGACAGGATCCTGACTGGACACCCTTGCAGCCTCTGAGACCATCTGAAGAGGCACAGCCTGATCGCCCGGAGTTCCAGGACATTGATCGGCAGGCAGGATTCCTCCGGGGTCCAGCGACCTTGCGTTGACTGAACACCCCAGACTCCCCCCAAACCTGTAAGGCTGGCGTCCGTCGTGATCACCATCCAATGAACAGGAAGAAAGGACTTCCAGGCCAGAAGAGCTGGGCGATGTCAGCCACCATACCAGGGATGCCCTGACCAGGTGGCTTGCCCGGATTTGATAATCCAGAGATGATGGGCATCTGTTCCATCTGGACAGAATCTCCTTCTGTAACATCCGAGTGTGATATTGAGCATATGGGACTGCTTCGAAGGAGGCTACCATGAGGCGCAAAACTCGCATGCAAAAGCGGAGTGACGACCAACTCTTGGTTGCCAGCTGCCGCACTGCAACCCGAAGGGTCTGCAACTTTTCCACAGGCAGGAATACTCTTGCCTCTGAGGAATCCAGAATCAACCCCAGATACACTAGGCGTTGAGTCGGCACCAATACTGACTTCTGCGTGTTTAGCACCCAACCACAGTCTGAGAGTCTGACAGGTTATTGACACGCTTACCTCCAATTCTGAGCTTGAAGCGGCCCTCAGAAGATCGTCCAAGTAGCCCACGATAGCGATGCCCCGCTGTCTTAGAAGTACCTGAATCAGGGCGAGCACCTTGGTGAACATCCTAGGTGCCGAAACAAGGCCAAACGGGGGGGCCACAAACTGATAGTGGTTCTCCCCGATTGCGAATCGCAGAAACCTCTGGTGTCTGGAGTATATGGGAACATGTAGGGTATGCGTCCTTGATGTCCAAGGACGCCAGAAAGTCCCCTGGATGGAGACCAGTGACTACAGATCAAACCGACTCCATCCGGAATCTTTGTACCTTCACAAAGCAATTGAGGGCCCTGAGATCCAAGATTGGACGAACCCCATTCTTCTTTGGCACTATGAATAGATTCGAGTAAAAACCCTGAAATCGTTCCTGCTCTGGAACTGGAATGACCACCCCCGCGTTCCAGCAGACCCTGGACCGCCCCATACAGGGCCTCCCGATGGGTCGGCTGTAGCTGGAGGTTGGAGGGAAAGAATCTGTACGGTGGACAAGAGAGAAACTCTATCTTGTAGCCTGAGGAGATCACTTCGCAAACCCACCGGCCGGAGATCAGAGATGTCCACCGAGTCGCGAAGACGTCCCCCCACCGAAAGCTGGGTGGGGGCGGACCTTCATGTGGACGCAGATTTGTCCGCAGGCTTGTTGGGTTTGCGGGACCAAGGACGTTTTTGTCCTTGAGCAGGCGCTTTGTCGGCCTGCGGTCTTCTCCCTGTCGCCCTGGACGGACGAAAAAACGCTTGCGTGCAGTAAAGGAGGGCCCTTGCCCCTGGCGTGGCCCCTTACACTTCTTGGTTTGAGGAAGCAATGTGCTCTTATCTCCTGTGGAATCCTTGATGAGGTCATCCAGAGAGGCCCCAAAAAGTGTCGCCCAAAAGTGTCCGCAGACCAGCCCTTTAGCCAGATCAGGCGGCGTAATGCTACCGCATAAACCGATGCTTTAGACAGCAAGGGGATAGTATCCATGTCTGACTCGCAGACAAAACTTAAGGCCCTGTACCAACTGGTTGGCCAAAGTTACCTCATTAGGAGGAGCCTCTCGCTCCTTTAACCCCTGGAGTAGTAACTTTGCCCATTAAGTAAGTGTCTGAGACACTAAGGCCCCAGCCAATGCCGGGCGCACAGCTGAACCTACCACTGTGTATAGGTAGCGAGCGAGTGCTTCAGCCTTCTTATCCACAGGGTCCTTGAAAACAGGAGCCCCTTCCACTGGAATTGTGGTAGCTTTATTAAGTCTGGACACCGGAGGGTCCACTATCGGGGGAGAGGTCCATTTTTTCAGGAAACTCTCCTCAAAGGGGTACCGCACCGCAAAGTTCTTTGGGGATGAAGAAACCCTTAGTGGGTTTTCCCACTCCTTGTACAAGAGCTTATCAAAATAAAAAAACACACAAGGAAACACCTTAGCAGTGCGGGCCGGTTTACGGAACCCAAAAGGGGACCGGTGTCTCTGCTGCTTCTGCAGCATTCTCCAATTTTAGCGCATCCCGCACTGCAGTAATAAGGTCAGATACCAAAGCCTTTTCGTATGCTGACCTGAAGTCAATCTCACTGTCCGATCGGTCATGGTCTGCAGTCTCTGATGCATCAGAATCCGGGCCATGAGCCATAGCTGGGCCTGGTTCTGCATCAGAATTAGCCCCGGAAGATTGCAGGGGACAGGGGCGTTTACTACCCCCCCCCCCCGTGTTCCCGTGTGCCGTTTCCACCCTGGCAACAAAAGCCTCTAGGATTGCTGACATAGCGTCCACAGATACATCAGGGGCACCAGCTACCAAGTCAGGTGTTTCAGGGGAAAAAACGTCTGCTTCAGACGCCATGCTGACCCACGCGCTGACACCCACAGGGACTCCAGGCAAGGTATCAATAGGCCACCCTCCTAGCTGATACAGAGATGCAGGGTCTCCCAGAGGACTCACCACCCTTGGAACGGTACCGCTATTGCCGCCGTGTGCTCTGCCTGTGATGCTATCCTACCGCTGCCTGTGTCAGTCTGATTCTCATCAGCGTTCCCTGTGTGAACTTGCGCCAGTGAAATGCACCCTAGAGGCCGGAGACAACAAAATGGCCGCCAAGCGGCTGTATTGAATAATGTGGGCTCTAAAAAAAAAAAAAAAAAAATGGCCGCCGAGCCGTCAGTAGAGGCAAAAGTGGCAGCGGGCCACAAAAAGTTGGCCGCCGAGCGGCGGTATATACATACAGGCGTGAATCCCAAGAAACATGGCAGCCGAGCAGTCGATAGAGGCCAAAGCGGGCGCAAACCACAAGAAAATGGCCGCAGGACAGTCACTAGAGGCCAACAGGCATGGACCACCCCAAAATGGCAGCCGACAGCATGGAGGGAGAAAGGCACACACACACACACACACACACACACTACATTTTTTAAACGACAGCTACAGCGCAGCCCCGCTCCAGATGGAGCCCCCCAGGTGACCCCCAGCACCCTTAGCTCAGAGCCCAGGGAGGAGGGAAGGCAGGGAGAGAGAGGAAAGAAAGGGGCCACAACCACTTACTTTATCTCTCCAGGAATGTCCAGCCAAGTCACCCTGCCAAAGCAGGGGAGCTACTTACCTTTCCTGCGTGGATCATGCTGGAAGACATTTCGGACAGCTCATCATCCGCGCACGGAGGTGACGGTCGGCCAGGCATGCTGTGATTGAACCCTAGGGAACGATCGTATGCATGCCCTGGAGCGTGAGCTCACCAGGTAGGCTACTGCGACTCAGCCGTAAGGTCAGCCGAAGCTGAGCGGTCCGATGCAAGCCCTGGAGCGTAAGCTCACGGCCAGGGTACTGCGACTCGGCCGTAAGGTCAGCCGAAGCTGAGCGGTCCGATGCAAGCCCTGGAGCGTAGGCTCACCGGCCACCCATAGAGCGACGGGCATGTCGTGGAAACCCAGCGCCTGAGAACGCGTGTATAAACATTTACTGTACCATTGAGGAAAAGAACAGGACAATTTTAAAATCGCATTGAAAGACTGGTTTACTGATCATTTACGCAGTAACATTTGTTCCTTGCCCAATGATCAGTAAAATATATACGTGAATGTAGCCCAAATCTGTTCCGTACCAGTAAATCAGTTGCAAGACAGACATGTGTTAAGCTTTCAGAGGCCCTTTCACTAAAGAATAACAAAAAAATAAAAAAAAACACAACTTCCACAGGTAAAAGCGCAGAGGCCTCTTACACACCGGAGTAAAAAAACGCCATGTTTTTTTACTGATCTGAATACAGATGCATTGTCTGTGGAACAATGCACACAGAAACGTAAAGATCAGTAATACTGCGATAAGTACAGAGCCGAAAAGCAAAAATAGAGAATGTTACATTTGAGTGCACTATACGCATCTATATGCAGGTTTACACGCATATACACACACACACACACACACACATATACTGCAACACTGGCATCATAGGTGTGCACAGCCTATTGCATTAGGGTGTGCACCCCAAAGCTCAAATACACACACTACCAAGCACTCACTGTGTTCATTCAGAAAGTGAAAAGGCCTGTAAATTACATAATTTACCTGCCCCTTCCCCCACTCATCCTCAAACTTCCCCGCAGCAACAGCTGGTGGAAGAGGAGAGGAGGGAGGCGCTCCAGGGGGGAGCAAGCGCATTAGGTGGAATCTGTGCTGCACAGGGTAATTAGGGTGTGCCTGGGCACACCTGGCACATCCTGTGCGCACGCCTATGACTGGCATTGAAATATTTTATGTAAGGTCTTCACAGAACATTTTGATCAGGATCTTTCGGTCAACAAGATCCCGAGTATGAACATTGGTATATTACATCTGTGTGCAACTGGCTTGAAATATTTGCAGGCAACGCTTTTCCTTTTTTTTATTGATATGCACGTGTACAAAAATGTGATTACATGAAGAGTCAATTCCCTAGCCCAGCCGCCCTCCTTGCACATCATAGACTTTGCAACTTCTGGGAGTGTCCAATTACTCTCTGTGCTGGGTCAGCTCCTCTGCCCCGCCCCTCACTTCCCTACATAAGCTTTCATGAATCTGCCAGGAGAGGAAAGATGGGAAATAGTATTGCTTCGGACTGCTGGCATCTTGAATATGATGTCAGCAGACACAGAGCTTTATTAGTGCTTTTGGATGTTTACACAAGAGAGGCTTTTACCGGAAAATACAATGCCCGAGATTTTTGAAAAGAAAGGCGATTTTCCAAGAAATGTTTTGTTGAATAGGTCGGAGTTGTCTTCTGTACAAGAAAAAGAATCCTATATGGCCCTTTTGAGGTTTAACAAATTCTGAATCTCAGCATGAAATGGATGAATTATTAGTGTGTTGAATGCTTCAATAACTACTTAGAAAAGCTCTTCAGGCTTCCACATCCTGAGCTCCATGGGAAAAGATTCAAATGATAATGTGTAATGTCACTTTACTTCCATTTAAAGTGATACCAACACTTCGTTTTAATTTTTTTTTAAATAGGTTCCTTTAACCACTTAAGCCCCGGACCATTTTGCTAAAAGGACCAGGCCCCTTTTTGCGATTCGGCACTGCGTCGCTTTAACTGACAATTGCACGGTCGTGCGACGTGGCTCCCAAACAAACATTTACGTCTTTTTTCCCCTCACAAATAGAGCTTTCTTTTGGTGTTATTTGATCACCTCTGCGTTTATGTTTTGCGCTATAACCAAAAATAGAGCGACAATTTTGAAAAAAATGCAATATTCTTTGCTATAATAAATATCCCCAAAAAATAAATAATTTTTTTTTTCTTCCTCAGTTTAGGCCGATACGCATTCTTCTACATTTTTTTTTAATTTTATTTATTTTTAAACCAAAATTAACGCAATAAGCATTTATCGATTGGTTTGCACAAAAGTTATAGCGTCTACAAAATAGGGGATAGTTTTATGGCATTTTTATAAAAAAAAAAAAATTTACTAGTAATGGTGGCGATCAGAAATGTTTATCTTGACTGCGACATTATGGCGGACACATCGGACACTTTTGACACGATTTTGGGACCAGTCATTTTTACAGCGATCAGTGTTATAAAAATGCACTGATTACTGTGAAAATTACACTGGCAGTGAAGGGGTTAACCTGTAGAGGGCGCTTAAGGGGTTAAGTGTGACCTAATGTGTGATTCTAACTGTAGAGGGCGTGGCTTGGTGTGTGACGTCACTGATCGTCGTTCCCTATGACAGGGAACAGACGATCAGTGACAGGCTCACTAGGAAGCACAGGGAGAGGTTTGTTTACACTTACCTCTCCCCGTTCTTCAGCTCTGTGACCCGATCGCGGGACACCGGCGGCGATCGGGTCCACAGGCGCGGTCACAGAGTACCCTACCGGGTCGCGAGCATGCCGCTGGTGGTGCGCGACCCACGGATGTGCATATTAAAAGGGGACGTACCTGTACGCCAATATGCTCAGCCGTGCCATTCTGCCGACGTACATCGGCGTGCAGCGGTCGGCAAGAGGTTAAGCTAGTGCATTGTTGGTTCACTTAGCTTTTCCTTCGATTTCCCTTATAAATGCCTTTTTTTCCCCCCTTTGTATTTCTCACTTCCTGTTTCTCTTCTGTAAGCTTGCCCCCATCATCCGAGCCGTTCTGGCTGGGGGTTAGTATGCATGCTCGCCCCCTCCCTTGGAACTACATCCTTGCGGGGAGACGCTGTGTACGTTCACAGGCACAGGAGGCTCGTTCTCGTTATGTGACACTGTGAAAAAGCGGCACTGCGCATGCGCAATGCCGCTAAGCCTCAAGAGAATTGTAGATCCTTTGATGCCATGACGTAGCTGTAGCTGATCATGACAGTTCATCCGATATTTTATCGGACATGCACGAAAATTTTCATCGTACGATTTTCGTTTAGGCAGGAACAGTTGTCGTTCGAAACTACAACACAAATACATAACACCACTTCCGATTTTTTTTTTTTACGTCGTACGAGAATTTGTGACTTTAGTAACCTATTCAATTCCTACTTGCCACTGTTAAACGAAAAAAAAATTGGATCGTGTGTACGTGGCATTAGGGTCCATGTACACGGGATGTTTATAAAACTGCTCCTGAACAATTTAACTTGACAGATAGTAACCCACTTTTAAAACGTCCGTTTTGCCGCGTTTACATGCCGCATTTAAAAAAATATAACTTTTTTTTTTAAAATGGCCAAAAACGAAAAACGCCTATAAACGAAATGCTGCTAAACGCGGGTTGTCATGTTTAGTCACGTTTGCCGTCTGAAACGTGGAAATCTTTGGCATCTGAACCCATTTTTTTGCTTTCAAAGAAACGCTGTTAAACGCAACTGCCTAAAAATGGCAACAAGACTGTGTACATGGTCACATAGGATAACATTAAATGAGTTCAGGGGCAGTTGAAAAAAGCGTCCAACTGCCTCTGAACGTACGTTTAGCAGCGTCCCATGTACATGGGGCCTTAGGCCTCATGCACACTGGATGTTTGTACAGCTGCTGTTTTTTGGCTTCAGGCGTTTTTTCTGCAAAAAAAAAAACAAAAAAAAAAAACCATAAGCTGTAAAAGGGCTTAACTAACTAAGAGCTTAAAAAAAAAAAAAAAAAAAAGTAATAATATGAAAAAAAACACAGCAATTCGGCATTTGTCTGCATTTTTGAGCCATAAGCTTTTGTGGGGGGGTATAGTTTTCCCTAGTGGGAAATGGGATTGCCATTTGCTCCATAAGACTCTTTTTTTCTTTATGTTGAATTTCTAATTAATATGGTATCCCTTTGTGTCTGAAATAACGGGCGGTATAATATTGGATTCCTTTTTGTACCCGTTATTAATGTTTTGATATGCTCCACCTGCATTGAGGACCCTAAAAATCTTCAATGAAAATATTGAAACAGAAAACCGCTACTGCAAAACTAATTTCACAGCCACAGCTTTCTACAGTTAACCCTATTGGCGTTTTTTTTTTTTTTTTTATATATAATGTCCATTGTGCATGAGGCCTTAAAACCTACTAGTTCTGGGTTTTTTCCCCAGCCAGAAAATGCCCCTGGATAAAAATTGCAGATAACAGCCTATTTGTGCATGGACACATGGGATAACATGCTGGGGAGTTTATTGGCTGCAGAAAAAAAATGCCTGAAGCCAAAAACAGCAGCTGTAAAAACATCCAGTGTGCACAAGGCCTGAATGAGTCATTTTACAAGGTGATGGTTTACAATCACTTTAAGGCTTTAGTACAACTTTAAGTGAACAGATAGACATAGGGAGACTGCAGAATGCCAACGTATAGCTAAAACGAAAAAAAAAATAAATCATGTTGGATGAAGTAGGGGAGGGGATCCTTTTATGTGCCATTTCTTATTAGGGAGATTTCACTTTACTTCCTGTTCTGTGGACACAATAGATATTGAGAGGATATCTTTCCAATACGAGGGATATAACTTCTTAGACTGGGGGCATGGCTTTGAGTGGGAGTGAGTGGTGTTCGGTCATTGCAATAAACTTTGGCTGGAGTTGAACATCATCTTCGGTTTGTAGCTCGTTATTTGGTTGGTGGACTACCGTGGAGCGAGAGCGAACTCCAGGGCCTTGTCACCTGGCTGACTGCAGGGAAGCAGGAGGAGCCAGACTGGCCTGTAACAGTAAAAGGGTTTGAGTTTATTCTAAAGCCTCGTACACATGATCGGACTTCCATCGGACAAATATGAGGATTTTTGAGCGAAGGGGCGTTGGCCGTGAACTTGGTATGCATACATACGGCAGAACATTTTTAGCCAACATACACCAAACCACGTGGTTTTTCAGCTCTTTACTGCCACCCTTTGGGCAACTTCTGCTATTGTTGTCTGATGTTTAGCATTGGTTCGGAGCATGAGTGGTTGTACTTTGGATTTTAGTCCGACGGATTGGTGTACACACGATCAGACAATCCAACGGAACACATGTTTTGTCGGACAATTTAAGAGCATGAACAGCTAACATTTGTTGACAGAAATTCCGTTAACAATTGTCTGATGGAGCATACAGACGGTCGGATTGTCCGACAAAACACGTCCGTCGGACAATTGTTGTCGGAATATCCAATCGTGTGTACAGGCCTTTAGACAGGTGTCACATAACATGCAAGATTACCATTTGTGTTCTTGTTCTGTTCCAAGATTCTGGATTTGTCTTCACTTTCATTGCTGGTGACATTGGTGATCAGGACAAAGTTCTGCCTATAATTATACTTTATTAAAAAATGCATTAAAGCTTTGTTCCCACAAATGCAAACCCTAAAACGTGAAAGAATACCAAAAGAATGTCACAAATTCTCATGAGCCTATAAAAACTAAGGGTGCTTAATGTTCCAATTTGTATTTTTTTCTTTGTAATAAAAAACTGACCAAGAAAAAAAAATAAGATACAATAATTGTTTTAGGTCGGTGTAAGACCAGATTCTATGTAACAAGGATAAATGTAAGTCATCTGTGAATGGAAAACACAAGGATCAGCATAAAGCTGGTTTTACTGCCAGCAATGAAATTCAACTTTTTATAACTTTTTATTGAGCATAATAATTCAGTACCTGTCCTTTTCTTACTAAATTTCTCTCCAAGGAAAACTGACAGAAGATAAAAAAAAAAAAAAATTAAAAAAAATTAAACTAGCATAAAACTTTTAAGTCAGTTCACCAAAAATTGTAGTTCAGCTACCGATTGATTGAGTCTGGAGAGCCATGAGGAAACGGCAACACAAGAGAGAGCAGAAGAATGACCTCATCAGTGTATTACTGTTCTGTCTTTGTCCAATCAGCAGGCTGGTGATGTACTCCTGACCAAGCTATGCTGCTGCAGTGGCAAACATGACTGTTTCCTGCCTGGTAGTGGGTGGTGCTCAGATGACAAAAACTGGCTGCCCAGAACAAAAAACTTTTTTTTTTTTTAAAAGAAGGGTTAAAAAGGGGTTGTAAAGGTTCATGTTTTTTCACCTTAATGCATTCTATGCATTAAGGTGAAAAAACATCTGATGTTTGCCAGCCCCCCAGCTTACCTGAGCCCTCGAAAGTCCTGCGTTGTGAACGTGCAGGCTTCTCATCTGGGCTTTTCGGCTCATTCATTGGATGATCGATAGCAGCGCAGCCATTGGCTCCCGCTGCTGTCAATCAAATCAATGATACGGCGGGAAGGCCGAGTGATACAGTCAGGGGATTTAGCCGCCGACTATCACGGGAGCGCACCCGCAATCTAACCCCCTTGGAAGAGTGCTTCCCAGAATGGGGGTTAGCTGATGCGGGGGGGGGGGGGGCCAAGACAGCTGCCGAGGGACCCCAGAAGATGAGGATCAGGGCCACTCTGTGCAAAACGAACTGCACAGTGGAGGCAAGTATGACAGGTTTGTGATTAAAAAAAAAAAAAAAAAGAAGGGGGAAGCTTTACAACAAAAATATATTTTTTTCTAATGCAAGCACTCTGAAATAGCAAGTTAAACATTGTATGTATTCTTATTTCATATTATCCAAATGCTTTTTTTGCCCAGTCCATTCAGCATTAGTTGAAGGGGTGCTGCCAACTCAAGGAAGTGATGTATAGATTCCCTCATAGGAAGTTCCCCATTGGAACTTTTTTTTCTTTGCCAGGAACTGGGCATGCATTAGGGCAGTTCTATACTCGCCCAATCATTCGGCTCTCTTCTTTTATCAGCCACATGCAACTTGTTTTACAAAAAGCAGCTGGGAACAAATGAGATGGGAGAAGACAGGAGTGGACTGGGAGGAACCACACTGTTCTGTGCAATGATGGTTTTTGCCCCTTATACAAATATAGAAGTATGATGACATACTAAGAGGGAGGTGTGGAAAGTTTACAATCTTAGGGCAACAGAGCCGCAACCAGTTTGCTTCATTACATTTGACTAGGGCTTGTTCAAACTGGCAGCATGCATGGCAGCTGATGTAAGATGGGAAGGTAGCAGTGCCAATGCACTACAAGCACATCAAATTGTAACCTTTTTTGTTAGAACTCTATTAAAATGTCCCAAAGTTACCCTTCATTTAGTTCTACAGGCTGCAGTGCACGTTTTACGCTGTGCTGATATAAGGACAGCATGGCGTACTTTTTCCAGGGCACACCAAACCAGCATGGTGGTGTTAACAGGGATTTTTGCCTTGTCTGGGTTTGGACTGTGATGGGCAAGAAATCCCAACGTATTCCAATCCATCTGGTGTGAATGGGCCCTTTAAGATTACTTTTATTTTTTTTATGAGATTAAATGATGCAAGGTCCCTGGCCAGAAGTATCTGCATTGCCAATTGAGATACAACAAACAATTTCAGCTACATCAAACAATTTAACAATCGATGGGTAGCAATAAATATCCCAATTTTGTTGGGTTGGACTAATCAGATACTAACACTGAGGATGGAAAAAGGCAGACCATATGGCAGGGTCACAAACTGGTAGTGTTGAGCGCCCACAAAAAACAAGGGTAGTGTTGATGTGATGCAAAGATGGGGACATGCAAGTATCCTTCACAGAACTTCAGACTCAACAAATAAAGAAACTTAAAGTGATATTAACGATTTATAAAAAACAAAAAGCCTCCATCCTTTACTTGCCTGCACTGCGTAATAGTTTTGCACAGAGCAGCCCCGATCTTCTTCTCAGGTTCTTCACCAACACTCCTCTTCTCCTCTCCGCTCCTCTTCGTGCCTCCATAGCAAGCCACTTCCTATGGGGCACTTGTGCATGCTCACTCCCGAGGCCTGCTCTGAGTCTCCATAAGACACACTAAAAATGGGCTTGGCCCCGCCCACCACTCTCTCCTCTCTGGCTGTAAGGGGTCTCAACCAATAGGTTGGCAGAAACTCAGGAGAGCAGACAATCTTGTGCACATCGCTAGATCAGAACCAGGCTCGGGCAAGTATTTGGGGGGGGGTTTATTGGCTGCAGTGGGAGCTGCATACTGAAGATTCCCCAACGACTTCATGAACCACTTAGTAGCCAAGAGTACAGCACACGTGCATCCGAGTCATCCACATGGAAGTATAAATGAAAAAGCTCCCATAGTGCAATACATGCATAAAAAGTTGAACTTATTAGGGTAATACACTCACATGTATGATGAATAAAAAGCACTTGTATCAAACCAACAAAATGGCCACGGTGTTCAGCATTTTGACATCATACGTCACAAATCCTGCCCTGCGTGCTTCGTCGTTATTGACGTCATCAGGGGCATGGTGAAAAGACAGCAGCATGCTATAAATCCTGGAAATAAGCCTGCGTGCCACAAACCAAGAGCGGAACGCGCACTATTAATAACTAGTGCATTCCAACTGACAATTTATTCATGAGGATGACTCGGATGCATGTGTGCTGATGCTTTTAGCTGCTGGGTGATGTATGAAGTTCATGGTGATCATATTTAAAGTTACATTCTCCCCTTCATTGGTGACCAGGAGTCCAGGACATATCGTCATAAAGCTTCTCGTGACCACTCTATAATCTGACGGTCCACATTATCTGGTAAGCTGCTTGGCTTGATCACATTGGTACCAGGTGCGGCCTTTCTACACTGAAGCTGGAGCTGGGATCTCCTGTTTCTATATCAGAATGGACTTTTATGTTTAACATGATATTATATATATTTGTTGTTGGAAGGAATATTTAATAAACATGTGTAATGTGTCATATTTTGGAATTTATTGCAAAGTTATCCCTATTTTTACGCTAGATAAAAGTTGGGTCATTAAGGCTTTAACCCTTTCTCTGCCAATGGACCTACAGCATTGCTTCCAGCTGGCCAGGTCCGTATGCTGTATGGACCGAACATTCCTCCTCTTGCTATAAACTCATGCTCACTTCCGTGACCATGAGCTTATATCAGAACTGTTCAGTAGACCCTGCTGAACAAAACAATAGCTCCGATTAGCAGCTAACAAGTTACTGATCAGAGCTATTAACCGAAAATGTGACACCCCCCAACCCATCGCCGCTGCTGTGCCTGTCACTTATCCCTTGCTGCTTTCTCCCCTCCACTAGCTGACGAACTGTCCCCTGCCCCCCTTATTGCCCCCTTCCCCCACTACACCTGTGTCCCTCAATGCCGATTCTTCCCGCCCCCCGCCAGCACCAATCCCCTGTGTGCAATTACCAGCCAACTTCCTCTGTCTTTTCCATCAGCCAATTGCATAGGAGCCACATGCTAAAAATAACCATAAAACTGCCCCCCTATTGTTGCAACCACCCTTCAGTAACCCACCCCCCCCCCCCCTCCAATGCAGTGAAGCTCGTCTGCATTCCATACACACAAAAAAAAAAAAAAAAAAATATTCTACAGGCCACGTGCTTTCAGAAAATATGTCTTTTACAAACTCTGAAAGTACTAAGTGAAAAATGAAAACCCTCTAGATTTTTTGAGAAATTTGGATATTTACAGTTGTGTACGTTTGATTTTCACCATTTCACGAAAATGCACAATTTAAAATTTACAAATATTTGTTATTACCGCAATATAGAGGTTAAGCTTTTATATTTAGTAAGAATTTTGTAAAATCTGCTGCGTTTTCATCTGCCAATAATGATTTTAGTATACTTTCAGCAAAAATATTGTTTTGACAAACATTTGCTCAAATATTGCGCGGCCTTAAAAATCTGTTGCACCTCCTTTTTACTCTACTGGTCAGGTTCTTTTAGAAGATATGGTTGGGGGGGCTTTTACAAACTCTGAAAGCTGTAAGGAAAAATAAAAAAAAAAGCAAATGGAAAAATTGCCAAAATGGTCTGGCCAGAGCACAGGGCCTGGCAGCCAAAGAGGTTAAAAGATAAAATTAACTTTTGACCAAAAAAAAAAAAAACCCCATGCATATGCATGTATTATTTTTTGGTATAGGAGCCTGTAAAGCATTGCACAAACGATCAGCGGATCGCTGATGTCAGTGTATCTGGTTGCTCGTACCTCATACGAGGAAGCCTAAACATTCTGACAAGAATAATCAATTAACTACCACAGCACCATGATAGTTCATTGAAACTACAAGCCAACGCCCACGAATGAGTGATGCAGCCCTAACAGGTGGAGCCCCGCACAGCCAAATTTAAAAAAAAGAACATCCCCTGCTAGCTGTCAAAGCGGGGGGGGGATCAGGGGTTGGTCGTTTCATAACATGTTACACCCTGAATATGGGTGCAACATGTTCTGAAATGTGAACTTATCCTTTACACAGAGGGCATAGTAGATTATATTATCAGATGTTAGTAGATTGGTAGAGAAAAACAATGACAGCATGCAATATAACACATATAGTAATTCTTTGTATTTGTTAGTTTGAAATAAAAGATGCAAATATACTGTAAATAAATGTCAAAAACGACACCTGTGTTCTGTTTTGCATTTTAGATAGAACAAAAAGCATTCAGTTTATAGCTGTCCCACGCCAGCCATGAACAGGGTGTGTACCAAGTAAATATCAAGTAGAACTAGTTAAGATAGCAAGCAAAGTCTGACATTCAGACGATGACTTTTTATCAAAACGAAAATTTAATTGGTCTTTCCTAGTTAATTCCCTTTACAAGAATCTTCCAGAGCAGTATATGAAGAGATAGCACCAACCACAATGGGCAGGAAACACTCCACCTATACTAATCGCTACAAACCTCACACTGGACAGAAACCTATACGAAAAAAAAATAAAAAATAAAAAAAATAAAAAGTTTTCTGGAGCGTTGCCATTCATTCTCCCTCCGCTCCAAAAACACAAACAAGCTCAAGTGCCAAATTTTGGCAGGCGCATTTAGCATGTTTTGATGCCATTTGCGTGTGTTTTGTGGCACGTCAAGGGTTTTGCACAGAGTAACCCAGATGCTCAACTTCTTGGATCCCCCGCCAGCGGAGACTAGGGCTGGGCGATTTTGGGCAAAAAAAAAAAAAAACACACACACACACACACACACACACACACACACACACACACTTCGATTCTAGTTTTTTTTTTCCCTGACGGACACCGCACCCGCAGGAGTTATTAGGCGAGGCCGCGGCTTCGGCCTAGTCCGCCGCGATCCTGGGAAAAGGGCGCGGGCTAGGCCGAAGCCGCGGCCTCGCCTGAAAAATCCTGCCTGCAGCTCGCCGCTATCCTGGGAAAAGGCCGCGGCTTTGCGGCCTTTTCCCAGGATCGCGGCGAGCAAGATTTTTTAGGAGAGGCCGCGGCTTCGGTCTAGTCCGTGGAGTGCCGGTCCAATGAAAAAAATTGAACAAAAAAAAAAAAAAAATAGATTCGGTCAAAATCTGAATGGATTTGCCCTTGCAACTCGATTCAGATTTTAAATCAATTTTTTTTCCCAGCCCCAGCTGAGACCCCCCCCCCATAGCACACTGCTTGCTATGGGGGGGGGGGTCATGTCTGCTCGCACCACAAGCCCCACTCCCTCCTCCCTGGCCCCTGCTGCTGTCTTTGACCAAATGGAGGAGGGAGAGAGCCAAGAACCTCTGCTCTCCTGCACATCTCTGGATCAAGATCAGCCTCAGGTAAGTAATTATGGAGGGCTGGGGGAGGAACTGCATGCAGAAGGGGAACAGAACGCATTAAAGATAAAAAGTTATGTTGCCTTTACAACCACTTAATTCCTGGAACAGAAAAAAAAAAAGTGACCAGTTACACTTACCGGTAACGGTGTTTCTGGGAAGTCTTCCAGGACGGCACAATGAGAGATGACTGGCTCCACCTGACAGGAAACACAATCAATTCAAAGAGGTTAAAGCACCCGCCCCTCCCCGTGCTCCTCAGTTATGATAAAGTACAGACCCACACCAGTGCACGAGAGAGAAAACACACACCCAAATAACTCTATACAAACCAATGTATCAACCAAAGCGGTGGGAAGTAGGCCTGCCGTCCTGGAAGACTTCCCAGAAACACCGTTACCGGTAAGTGTAACTGGTCACTTTCTCAAGTCGTCTTCCAGGACGGCACAATGAGAGAGAAGCAAGTAGCTTCAGGCCTACCTTAGGGTGGGACGACTGCTTGCAGGACCTTTCTACCAAAGGACAGGTCCTGAGGTGACAGCAACTCCACTCTGTAATGCCTTAGGAATGTATTCTGGCTTGACCAAGTCGCCGCTTTACAGATCTGTTCCACCGAAGCTCCGGCTCTTTCTGCCCAGGAGGTTGCCAAAGAGCGAGTAGAATGAGCTTTAACTTTCGGGGCTGTCTTACCAGCCTGGTCATAAGCTATGGAGATTGTCTGTCTGATCCATCTAGATATGGATGCTCTAGATGCCTGTTGGCCCTTTTTCTGTCCAAAAAAAATTAATTAGTAAATGGCTGGATTTCCTAAATTCACCCACTCTATCCAGATAAGCTAGCAGACACCGTCTGACATCCAGACAATGAAAGGAGGCCTCTTTCATTTTGTGGATTTGAACAAAAGGAAGGAAGGAAGAATAATTTCTTGTGATCTATGAAACTTTGACACTACCTTAGGGAGGTACAGGGGGTCCTGCCTAAGAATAACTCTGTCCTCGAATAAACTAAAGAAAGGCTCTTTAATCGTCAGAGCCTGCATGTCGCCTATTCTTCTGGCTGTAGTAATTGCCAGAAGAAAAGCAAACTTAAATGTCAGTAATTTAACTGAAATATCTTCCAGTGGCTCAAACGGAGCCTTAGTTAATTGTTTCAAAACTAACGTAAGGTCCCAGGGCGGGACTCTAGAGATCCGCACCGGGGACAATCTATCCCTGGCCATTAGAAATCTTTTAACTAGAGGGTCCAGTGATAACTTTTTGTCCAAAAAATACGATAAGGCTGCTACCTGTACTCTTAGAGTCTTGGTAGCGAGACCTAAGTCGGCACCATCCTGGAGAAAGTCCAGGATGACCGAGGTTTCTTGCTGGGATACCTTTCTCACTAGACACCAGTGAGAGAAGACTCCCCACACAATTCCTGTAGATACGTCTGGTAACTTCTTTTCTACTTGAGAGGAGAGTGTTAATCACTCTCTCGGAACATCCCCTCTCCCGCAGGTTCTGCCTCTCAAGCACCAGGCCGTCAGCTTGAAGAAGCTGGGATCTGGGTGAAAGACTGGTCCCTGCCGAAGAAGGTCCACCCGAACTGGTAGATGGAGGGGAGGTGCTACGGACCAGTTCTGTAGAGCGGGAAACCAGGCTCTCTTGGGCCACCAAGGAGCAATTAGAATGAGTCTGGTCTCTGAGAGACCTAGTTTTTGTAGGACTCTTGGAATGAGACTCAGAGGGGGAAAAGCATAAGCCAGGTGAAAACTCCATACCTGAGCCAGTGCATCCACCCCCCCTGAGCCCCACTCCCGGGACAGGGAAAAGAATCTTCTTACTCTCCTGTTCTCCTTGCGGGCAAAGAGGTCTATTTCTGGCCTTCCAAAATGTTGGCACACCAGGTTGAACACCTCTGGGTTCAGCTCCCATTCCCCCTGGAGAATCCGATGACGGCTTAGATAGTCCGCCTCTATGTTGTACCTTCCCTTTATGTGTACTGCCGTAATAGAGGCAATCCGAAGCTCTGCCCAGCCCAGAATCCCTAGAGACAAGGTCAGCAGGGAGGGAGACCTGGTTCCCCCCTGATGATTTATGAAGGCCACCGTGGTCGCATTGTCGGAGAGGATCTGGACCTCCCGGTCTCGGATCCTTTCCTCGAACGCTTTTAGGGCCTCCCCGACCGCCAATAATTCCCAGAAGTTTGAGGAGGCGTGTCTCTGATCCTGATTCCAGGAACCCTGGGCTCGGAGTTCGCCTAAGTGGGCCCCCCAACCCCAGGAGCTTGCGTCCGTCGTTATCCTGAGGGGGTCTGTCTGAGTCCATAGATGACCCACCTGCAACTTCTGAGGAAGAAGCCACCAGCTCAGAGAGTCCTTTAGACCACAGAATCTCCATCCCAGAGGTAGTAATGTTCCTCTTGTTCCGTCCCAGGAGGATAAGAGGAATTGTTGGAGGGGTCTGGAGTGGAGCTGAGCCCACGGAACCGCAGGTATACAAGAGGTCATTAGACCCAGTACCCTCATGATGCCTCTGAAAGAGGACTCCCTTACCTCCAACAGAGACCTGACCGCTGTTATGAGGCCCTGGACCTTCTCCTGGGGTAAACAAAGCTTCCTTTGTAAGGAGTCTATCAGGAAACCCAGGTAAATCTTTCTTTGGTCCGGGATCATCGAGGACTTCTCTCGGTTGATGATCCAACCCAGGGATTCCAAGGTACTCACAACCTTGGCCAGGTCTGCGAGGAGGAGATCTCGACTCTGGTTGTAAAGTAAAAGGTCGTCGAGATAAGGGACTATCGTTATACCCTCTAGGTGTAGGAAGGCAACCACCTCTGCTACGATTTTTGTAAATACCCTTGGGCTGGAAGCCAGTCCAAAGGGGAGGGCAGCAAACTGCCAGTGTTGAATCCCCTGAGGAGACCCGATTGCGAATCTGAGGAAGGCTTGATGTCCTGGAAAGATCGGGACGTGAAGGTAGGCGTCCTTTAAGTCGATCGTTACCATGTATACCTCCTTCAGAAGAAGTCTTCTGAGGGTGTATATGCTTTCCATGCGAAATTTCTTGTGACGCAAGGAGGTATTCAGGGGTCTCAGGCTTATTATCAACCGGTACTTGCCTGACGGCTTTGGGACAACGAAGATGTGGGAGTAGACCCCCAGTCCGCGTTGTCCCGCAGGTACCGGGACTACAACTCCCTGTTCTGCTAGTTCTGAAATGTTTTGCAGAAGACCTGCTGCCTTGAGGGGGTCCCTGGGGAGATGTGTTACTAGGAACTTTGAGGGGGGGGGGTGAAGAAACTCCAGCCTGTAGCCCTCCTTTATAATGTTGAGAATATGAGGGCTCTGGGTAATACTCTCCCACCTGGAAAGGAATTGGGAAAGTCTTCCCCCTACCCTTACGTCACTTAAAGTCTTTTTCATTTGATTTTTGGTTGGAAAAGAGGATACCTCCTTTTTGCTTATCCTTTCCAACGCCCCACTTCCTATTACCGGCAGGCTTCTTGCTCGAGAAACGATTTCTACCCTGGGGGCCTCGAAAAAATCTTTTTTGGTCCCTTTTAGGTTTAGTGGGGAACTTTTTGCCCTTTTCGGTAGATCTTGATAGGGCTTGGTCCAGCCCTGTACCAAAAAGGAGTGAGCCCTCAAATGGGAGTCCACATAAGCGGGTCTTGGATGCGTTATCCCCATCCCATGTTTTGACCCATACGGCTCTGCGAGCCGAGTTTACGAGGGCACCCGTTTTTGCGGTGGTTCGCACGGTCTCAACTGCAGCATCTGCTAGGTATGCCACTGCGCTACCTATTACCTGTAGAGAGTCTAGGACTTCCCTGGACTTGGACACACGGGAAACATGTTCTATTAGTTTGGTTATCCATGTATCTGCGTTCCTAGCTATACAAGCTGAAGCCAGCGCGGGGCTCATTGCTGCCGCATTGGCTTCCCAGGCTCTACGCAAGGTCGTCTCAGTACGGCGATCCATAGGATCCTTGATATTACCTGCGTTCTCAAAGGAGAGGTCGGATTGCTTTGACACCTGTGCCAAAGAGGCGTCCAATCTGGGAATCTTAAAGAGTTTCTCCTCATCCTCCCCCTTAAAAGGGCACCTACGCTTCCAAGTTTTATATTTCAGAAGCTTCCTCTCAGGTTCCTTCCACTCTCTAAGAATCACATCATGGAGAGCCTGGTGAACCGGGATGGTTCTGGGTTGGGCCCTTACCAAGCCTCGGTACAATCTATCCTGTGCGGATACCTGTTCCGTTGGCTCCTGAATTTCTTCAGAGGTGTAGATTGCACCAAGGAGGCCTTCCATGTCGTCAGCTGAGAAGATGATGTGTCTTCCTGACCTAGAGCCTTCTTCCTCCTCCTCAGCCTGACTATCAGGCCCTCATCGGATAGTCCCTGATCAGGGATCTCCGAATCCTCTTCTGCCTCTGAGTCCTGAGACAGGAGGGATCTCAGGGATTCTGGGTGTCCTCTCCTGGTTGAGGAGAAAAACTCCTGTGAGGAAGGGCCCTCCCTGCTTGTCTGGGGCTCTGGTTCCTTAGCTTTAAGGGAGGCTTGAAAATCCTTAAGGGTGGCAAGCATCTGGGTTTGGACGGAGAGAAAGTCTCTCATCACCTGAGATGTTTCCTTCCCAGCCAGCTTCTGGATACATTTGAAGCAGAAGGGCTTGGAATGGGTTGAGGGTAATTTCTCGTTACAGTAACCGCATCTTTTGGAGCGGGCAGGGGTTCTAGAGGAACGACTGGCAACCCCCTGGGCAGTGACGTCCTCTCCTGCAATGTAAGAGTACACAGGAATACATTAACAACCAAAAAGAACCCTGTGACAGGCAAGGGGAAAGAGTCGGGGTACCACCCCCCATCATGACCCCTGCTGGCTGGGTTGACTCACCCCCTGTGGTCTCCTCTGTAGCCGCGGCCGTAGTTGGCCTCTCCTCATGCTCCATGTAGGTGAGATGCTCTGCTCCCGATCGCAGTTCCACTGGAGGAGAAAAAAGGGCGCCTCCTTCCTGGCGTCCCTCCGTTTTTGAATGCGGTAACAGACGCCGGCAGCCGCCATTTTGCCGGAGACCGGAACCGGAAATGACGCGGCACGCGATGGCGTCATCCTTAACGCTAGAGGACGAATGTCCTAGACGCCGGGAAAATGGCACCGCAATGCTATGCACCGGCATAGAGCGGCGCCCTAAGCAAACAGACTGCGCGAGCGGACGGAGGAACCTGCCAGCCCCCCCCTCCAGGATGGACACCCAAACAGGTAGGAGGGAGGAAGGAGGATATCTGGCCCCTGAAGTCCCGGGTACAGCCCTGCACCTAGGGAGCTTCAGTGCTCAGGGAGGCTCTTCAACTGCCCTCCCTGAGAAGGAATGGGATACCCCCCAGGACGGACAAATAGAGTCCTGCTAGGCCCAGAGGCTTCCCAGGCATGCGGCTCAGCTCCCGGGGGGGGGGGGGGGGGACTTCCAGCCCCAGGCCTTCAGTCTGTGGAAAAAAATAAAATAAACGGTTTCGCTGTGGGGAAACACAATCAAGAACTGAGGAGCACGGGGAGGGGAGGGTGCTTTAACCTCTTTGAATTGATTGTGTTTCCTGTCAGGTGGAGCCAGTCATCTCTCATTGTGCCGTCCTGGAAGACGACTTGAGAAAAAAGGGAGGGGGACACAACATTGGAACTTTATACCCAATGACTGTTCCACAGTCCTCAGTCAAAGGGATTTCACTTTAAAAGAAGGTATCGAATCACAACTACTGTACAAGGTTATTTCACAGATGGTCAATGAGGGAGAAGATGAAAATCTGCAACTTTTATCATTTGTATGCAAGAAAAAAAGCAAGTCTGCAGCTTGTAAGAGATCGACCCTTTAGAAACAGTACATTTGTAAGCAGACAATATCACTAACAAATTTAAGCAAAACAGAGATATAGTCAGTCTCTCTCACATTATAATCAATGAGTAAAACTACCTTGATCTGCCCTGCAAACACAAAACAATCTCATTCATTCAGCCGCATGGGTGTCAATAGTAGATGAGATGATGTTGTATCCCAGTCACTACTTCTTAGGCAGGCCATAGAGGGTGCGAGAGACAGTGCAGACAGCGGGAATCCCTCCTGCCAAGCAATTGTGAGGGGGGGAGCCATCCACGCCGGGATTAGACAGGCGATTAACGCTAGCGGCTATACAAAAAAAAAAAAAAAAAAAAAGAGAGGTTCATGAGATCAGAGGATGTCAAAAAGGAGAAAATGCAGAAAAACAAGAGCAAAAAATATTTCATAAAAATAGATTGCAGGGACATTAAAAACACTTCCTGTCCGTAGGAAGTCATAGGACTTCCTGGACTTGAGTGGAAATACCGGGATTATGCCGGAAGCTACAGACAGGACTTACAGTTCATTCATTCACTCACAAAACTCTGTGAAAGAATGACGCAGATGTGTGGGCGGAGCTTTACAAGACTGTGCGGTTTTCAATTTGTGACAGTGGCTGTCACATTGGGGGTCCAAAATCGATAGTGCGGGGGGGGGGGGAAATGCTGATAGGCAGGCCATAGATGGATGATGCGATTTTATTTCCTGCAACCACAGGTTGCAGGAAAGACCACCTGCTCAATTTCCATGTCAAAACAGTCAGTGTATGGGGGTATCCTTCCCATGGCACCATCGGGTTCTCCTGAAGGGGGGGGGGGAGAACTGTCCCTGCAAGGAGAACACATTGTTTATTGCTAGTGGCTAAAGCTGCTGGCAGTAAATCACATTTAAAAATCCAGTATGCTTGGTTGTACCAAAGTTGACCCATGGATTGATTTGGGTACAATCAGACTGCCCATTGATGGTTTGAATCTTGGCCAGTCTACACACTAAGCCAACAAAACCCAAGTATGAAGCATGGGCACAACAAATTAATCCAAAGTGCTGGTATACAGATTTCTGGTTTATTCAACGAATACAGGCACCCCTTTTTAAAATAAAGTAAATTAAACAATTTTTTATTGTTGGAATCTATCCCATTGTGAGCGATACATGAGACAAGTCATTTTTAGCAAAAATATAGTTCCAGGTTTTCGAATTCCCACATGTATAATATTTAGCAATTACAGCGACATAAATCTACAACTACATCTCATGCTGCAAGACACAGAAGGCTACAGGTACCACGCTGAATGCAGACAAGGATAGTTCAAAGGCTGCAGATTGGTTTTTCTAATTGATCTTCAGGACAAATTACAATATGGTAAGTCATCGGGCTCTTTTACACGGGGCGGATCCGTGAAGATCCGCCCCGTGAACCTCCGCTTGCTCAGCGGGGATCGCGCCATTGATCCCCGCTGAGCCGGCGGATGACTGGGCGGTCCCCGCATACTGTGCAGGGACCGCCCTGTCAGAGCGCCGCTCTCCCCTATGGGGGATCGGATGACGACGGACCGTAGAGTCCGTTGTCATCCGATCCGATGACGGATGGAAAAGTAGGGTTTTCCTCCGTCACACTTTGGCGGAGCGGGTCGGATGTCAGCGGACATGTCACCGCTGACATCCGTGGCTCCATAGAGCGTCCGTTCAGGTCCGCCTAAAAAAACTGACAGGCGGACCTGAACAGACTGTCCGTGTGAAAGGGGCCTTAATGTTTTACTTCATAAACAAGAACTGTCTGACAGTCTGTGGTGCCTGGAAATAAAGGAGTTGTGAAATGACTCTGAAAAGTTACATATATAAAAAATAAAAAAAAAGGAGAAGAGAGGAGACGGACTCTGTTCAGAATTTACCACTACAAACCCTACTGGAATTGACCATTAAATCTAGGATCCAGTGGCATCACAGGTACATAAATAAGGTAATGTTGCCCAAACACCTTGAACAAAGTCTGTTTTTACCCAAACATTTAGGGGTCAATTTTTAAGACTTGCTGTGCGAATATCTCAAGCATTCGAACAACTGCTGTAATTTGCTCAATATCTTTATTTCCTATAATTATCAGCTCCAGCTAGTGTCAGGAACGTGGTATTTTCCTGATTGATGAAAATACCATATTATGATCACTAAATTAAGCTGATGATCATCGGAAATAAATGTATTAGGCAATTTTTGTGGAATATTTGTGATGGCTGTGTGAATACTTGGACATCCGCACACATTATTATAATAATAATAATAATAATAATAATAAAATAGATCCAACAGTTGATCACATCACAAAATTGTGATTCTAACAGGACCCCACTCAGCTGGTTACTGTGATGTTTCACGTTTGAATAATAGCCAACTTTATTTAAAATGACAGTTTACATCACCTTGTAAAAAAATTAATAAAAGTTAATATATTTTTTTTAAATGCCTAAATTTCCAAAAGGCATACCTGTAGGCCATGTGCAGCCTGTCTGTAAAACTGTCTAAATGGCAGAACGGGCCAACCCACGGACACACTGTCCCTTCATCACAGAAAGGAGTACACTGGCTCATTCAAAGCATGTGCAGTGCCCTCCATCTGTCCCAGCAGAGGCTGAGCTTAGTGTGGTGCAACAGATAGAGGGAGCGCACTGCGCATGCACAGATTTTTAACAGGTCAGATCGCTCATTCCTGCACTCATGCGGCTGCATGTCCAACAGCCACCAGTGGGATGAGGGCTGCAAGCAGTGATAGGTTCACCTGCTCTAAAAGTCCTACAAACAGGTATGGGAGAGGCTGCAGACGGCCTGCAGGCATGTCAGGGAAGTTAAGCATTAAGGACTGCTTTTTATCATACTAGACAAGCTGGAACGCACAGGAAATTGTTTGACATAAAAGGTGACGTAAAGGTGAATTCTCTGAGGGATTTGAGGTGTGCTGACAACATATCTTTAGAAAGCTTAGTTACTTTCATTGTTGAAACAGCGTAAAGCGCTAGATTTCATTCAGGATACTGAATAATTTGGTTCTACTGAGTGATTAGCAGATCGATCTACAATTTACTGCAATTTATGAAAATGGGATGTCAGGTGGGTCACAATTGTCCAGTTTTAGGTACACTTACATAATCCATAGAACAATGGACCATTATGACCCAACAATGGGACATAACTAATATACAATTTTTTTTTTTCCCCCTTTTATAACTCAGGTAAGGAAACAAAAGTATAAAGACGCTTCTACAATGAAATAAAAGCCTGACAGACGCATTTATATACAGTGTACAATGATGGATCAAACTTTATTGTAAGGGGGGAAAGAGTGTCAAACTTGTCAGGTTTTTTTTGGTGCATTTAATAGCTTTATTGATTTGCTTGCATTTCCTGACCCCAGAGACATAACCAGAGGGAAATCTCCACCCAGACAGTTGTCACTGAAACACAGCAACAACTACAACATTTGTACAACACCCCCCTCACGTTCTCTCCCAGTGACAATGGTTGCCAAGACAAAGAGCAACTAAAAATCCACCTAGGAGTGAGAGAACAATGAAGAACAAGGAAGAACATGAGACAATAACCCTAACCTATCCAAAAAAACAATAAAAAAGGTTTTGACTAGAGTTCTACACTCAAGACTGGTACACAGTAACATTACCAGTAGGCTGAACAGAAAAAAACAAATAATGGGAGGAGCTCAGAAGGCATCGCTGCACTAACAATCCGATGTCAGTACAACGATCTCCCCGCTGAGCTATTGTGTTCGGACGGGGGGGGGGGGGGGGGGTGACACCCCGCCAGAACACTCTGGTCAGCGCTCTCAGCCAATCAGGTGCCGTTTGCCAAACTTTTTTTGGTCATGCCGAGTGGCTGGCTTCTGTTAGACCAGCTTCTATACACAGGCCGAATGTCAGCCGGTTTCTACTGAACCGGCTGATGCCACCCAACATTTGTTCCATTGTACAGCCCTTAACCACTTCAGCCCCAGAGGATTTGACTGCCAAATGACCGGGCCACTTTTTGCGATTCAGCACTGTGTCGCTTTAACGGACAATTGCACGGTCGTGGGACGTGGTTCCCAAACAAAATTGACGTATTTTTTTTTTCCACAAATAGAGCTTTCCTTTGGTGGTATTTGATCACCTCTGAGGGTTTTTATTTTTTGCGCTATAAACAAAAATAGAGCGACAATTTTGAAAAAAAAAAGCAATATTTTTAAATAAGCGTTTATTGATTGGTTTGCGCAAAAGATATAGCGTCTACAAAATAGGGGGTAGTTTTATGGCATTTTTATTATAAATTTTTTTTTTTACTAGTTATGGTGGCGATCTGCGATTTTTATCATGACTATGACGGACACATTGGACACTTTTGACGCTATTTTGGGACCATTCACATTTATACAGCGATCAGTGCTATAACAAATGCACTGATTACTGTGGCTGGCAGTGAGGGGGTTAACCACTAGGGGGCTAGGAAGAGGTTAAGTGTGTCCTAGGAAGTGATTCTAACTGTGTGGGGGCGGGGCTTACTGTGACATGACACTGATCGCTGCTCCAGATGAGAGGGAGCAGACGATCAGTGTCCTGTCACTAGGCAGAACAGGGAGATGCCTTGTTTATAAAATGCATCCTCCCCGTTCGTGACTCGATCGCGGGATACTTGCGGACATCGGGTCCCATCACGGAGACCGCGGCGGGCACGCGCTCGCTCAGGGGCAGATTAAAAACAACGTATATATACACACACGTTGCTTTGCCTGCCATGCCCTTCTGCCGACGTATAAGTGCGTGAGGCAGTCGGCAAGCAGTTAAAGTGGTAGTAAACCCTGGATTTTTATTTTTACCTACAGGTGAGCTTATAATAAAATGAATATATCTCTTAAAACGTGCACAGTTTAGGAGATATTCTTGAAAGCAGCAGCCAGTGACATCACCGGTGCATGCTCTCTGAAGGAACGGCATATCCGTGGTGTTCCTTCATAGCTGTGTGCCACGGCCGAGACTCCTGAGTACATGAACAGCAGTGACGTCATCGTGGCTCGGTCAGATGCTCGGAGTGCCCGAACCCAGAAGGAAGACCAGATGAAGATGGAAGCCTCTGCAGCAGTAACAGCATGCCGCAGAATGACTTTGTTTTAAGAGAAGTCTTTCATAATGTGATATTGCCTTGCAGGTGGACATTTTTTTCCCCTCCTTACTTTCTCACTCCTTTAAACCTGGCCATGCATGGCTCAGTTTTTTTCATTCAGCAAAATAAAAAACAAACACACACGGGACCAATTCCCTCATCCACACATTTGATGTGGGAATCCTCCCCACTGTGTCGTATTCTGACAGCAGGACTCCCCCGCCATCAGAATACACTGATCAGCACTGCAGCCAATTGGTTGCATGTGCTGATAGATTGACTTCTCATAAACAGGAACAGCCGAAGACCCCATTCACACCGAGGCAGTTTTCAAGCGTTTTAGCCTCCTATTCATTACAATGGGTGCTTTCACACTGGGGCAGTGCGCTTGCAGGACGTTAGAAAAGTTCCTGCAAGCAGCATCTTTGGGGCAAAATGCGAGAGAGAGACTTGTAATAATAAAAAATAAATAAACTTCTACCAATTTCAATGTAAAGGCAACCCATTTACATGTCAACAGAATCAGACAAGTCTTTTCCACCAATTCATATTACAGATAATCAAGTTAAAACACAGAAGCAGCCTGGGGAAATCTGCAGAGTGTAGAAGAAAGTCACTCCTCAACATTGCTAGCATATTATATGGAATGGAGTAACCTGCAGGTTTGTACCAGTGGATAATTAAAAGCTTATTATTTCCCTTGCTTGTTAGATGTTGCTTACTATAAACAGAAATGTAGAAAGTACTGTATATCTAAAGTCAGGAATGCTTTATTTTACACTGTGGATAGAGGAGAAAAAGATGGAATCCCCTGCCATCCGTCTACCACTGGGGAGATGTCCCTCCACTTGCTATCCATTAGACCAGGGGTAGGCAACCTGGGGCCCTCCAGCTGTTGTGGAACTACATTTCCCATGAGGCATTGCTAGGCTGACAGTTACAATTACTCCCAGAGTCATGGTGGGACTTTTAGTTCTGCAACAGCTGGAGGACCCCAGGTTGCCAACCCCTGCAATAGACCAAACGGAGTGGAAAACCCACTTACAGTTGTCACCAGAACAAGTGTCCCCATTGGAAGATGTCCTCTCCATTCCTGCCCTGATGACATCTTTAAAATTTTGATCTCCCCTCATTTTCAATCCAAATGGTAGTGGTCTCCGAGAGTCAATCCCCCCCAGCAGGGTCACTAACAGCAATGAGAACCTAAAAGGGATTCTAATAATTTCCTACTCTGTTAAACAAAAATAAAGAACTACACTTTAGGGTCCATTCAAACCTAGGCAATAATGACACGTCGCACTATAACCTGCATCAAGCGGCCCAAAAATTAGACCTGCACCATTTTTTTCAAACGCAGTGTAGCACAACATGCGGTAGTGTGCATTGGGGTGTGGTGCAGCAAATGAGTGTCAGACGGACATCTCAGTGTGATTGATTTTTACACTTTTTTTTTTTTTTTTTTTCAAAAACACAAGTAGAGTGTATACCGTAGTCATAACAACTTTCAGGTGTATGTATAGGCATAACTTTTTTTTCTATGAAAAGGGTAGGGGAGGGTCAAACCCACCATCCAATTATAACTATTTTTTGCTGCCTGTGTGCCAATGGGGAAATTTCCCTTCATTTCTGGTCTCAGAGACCCAAGAGGAAGTTAGAAGAAATCTCAAAGAAAGGGGGGGAACCAAAAAAAAAAAACAAAAACAAATAATAACAAATTCAGGGCTTCTTTTGTGAAAATTGAGAATTTATTGTTACACAGTGGCTGCCGCTACAGCAGTCAGTGAGTGATTGTTTTGAAGCTCATTTACTGCTGGTTAAAAATTGTTATAGCCTGGCCAGTGGCCACATCTTCATTTTAACTTTAAAGTACAGCTAAACCCTATATGGATTGCATTTAGTTTGCTAAAGCACTATGTATCAAACAATTGATATTTTTATAATACACATTGTGCCTCTTTTCTATCTCTGTGCTAAAAACTGAAATTGAAAAAAATTAAATAAAATTTTTTTAAAAAAGGTTACAAACATATTACTCTATCCTGAAGTGACAGCGTGCAGCAGGGGGACTCGGCATTGAGACGACCCAAACAGGTACATACATAAAAGTACAAAAAAAAGGAAATGCACCTATTGTTTTACCACTTCTTAAAAAAGGACTTAAAAAAAAAAACTGCATGCATGTAAATAAAGTGGGGGGAATTCTCTTCAACAGGAACAAAGACAAATATTCTAATAAGCAAAACTCCGGCAGCAGTCAAATGACCAATAGTGCAGCACAAGGAATAACAGACTCGGTACTGCAATGCAGTGATCTGCTATGTGCATCAGGTATAGAGTGAACAATATGGATTGATTTATTTTAGAAATAAACAGGTACAGGTTCTCTTTTCTCTGGGAAAATTACTATTGTAGTTACAAGCTTTCAGAATGTGGTCACTTAGGAATTTTTCCACCAACCCATCATTTCCAACTCAGTTCAACAAATATAAAAGCTTATGAGAAGATATTACACATGCACAATTCAGTGGAATTTTCAAAGCAAAAAGTGCATAAAGCTCACGTTCAATTTTTAGTGAATATAAATTCACTCCCTCCTTACAAAAGAAAAAAAAAAAAAAAACACACACACAGTGCCCAAATTATATATATATATATATATATATATATATATATATATATATATATATATATATATATAAAAAAAATACATTGCACCCTACCAGTCCTTAGATATTAGATATGCTAGCTGCATTAGTTTTCTTTTTTCAGGCTAAGCATATTTGCTACAAGTACAGAAAAATACAAATTGCCCAAACTCCATGATTTAATAAATCTCTATTATCCATATAATTTCATAATGGGCTGAACCCCTAGAGACCCCTCCTTTTGCCGTCCCTCCACACCTTCTTCTTGTGAACCTCCCGTTCTTTTTTTTTTTTCCTCCTTTTTGCCTTTGCAGCTCCAACACCCTCTTCCTACCCTCCTGTACATTCCCTAAATCTTCTGTATGGAGTCTTATACCTACACTCATTAGTTACACATGGAAGACTACCATGACCCCGGTCTCCAGAGCTTTATATGTGCCCACAAGTTTATCCAATTACAACCTACAACAGGGACCCTAGCCTAAAGCCGTGTATGCACATATTGATATTTGACTGGTCCAGCAGGAACAGGCTGAAATTTCGATCTGTGTGCTCTCTATTCAACTGATGCCGATCATTGGACCAGCTTCTGTTGAAGGGTCCTGCTGGAAAACCAGCATTTGATGAGCCGATGCTGCCAATGGCTGCAGTGAATTCTGATGGGGAGGGGGGGGGTTGTGCTCACTGTCAGAATACAAAATCAGTGGGGGAGATCCCTGTATCCGAATCTCTTGTGTGGATGCAGTAATAGGCACTTCCCCCCCCTTGTTTGGCCTGCTGGTTGGAAATAAAAATAAATTTAAAAAAAACCACAAAACAACTTCCAGGGTACACTCAGCTTTACACACCCCAAACTATTGCTACTTCCATCTGCGTGCGTTCACATCAATACATGACAAATTAATGTCATCTTGGTTTACTTCTCAAAATGATGTAAAAGAAAGGCAGCCACCGATCCATTAGCCATTTAATGTTCTGAACTAAAATTTTAAACTACTGTATTTTATCAGATTAACCAGTTATGTTCTGTAAACACCTCTCGTCGATACAAGGTAAGTGGGGAGATGGGGAGATGTTTGTAGTGCAAATCAAGAGAGCAGTAAGAGAGTGACAACCCTTCTACTCCACAGATGAGTGAGCATGGCGATACATACCTCGAGACTATATTCAAACTTCAGTGTTTTGAATCGCGTTAAGATTTGCTGCGATTCTGCTCGCAATTTCAAAAGCGCCAAGGTGTATATGACAAAATTGCAGAATGCACATTTGAGATGCCATTCATTTGAATGTCATCTAAAGTCACTCTGCGGTTCTGTCGCGCAATAGAACGTGCTGCAATCGTGGGAAACCCGCATTGTGCGAAGCACGTCGCCCAAAAGTATAGCCTGATCTTTTTTGGGCCACAAGCTTCACGCGATGCGGGTTGCCACAATTGCAGCGCGATTTAACACACGACAATCGTGGCAGAACCGCACCGTAATTTTAGGTGCCATTCGAATGAATGGCATCTCAAATGTGCGTTCTGCAATTTGTCATTCACACCTCGCAACTAATCTGCCTGCAATTCAAAACGCTGAGGCATGAATGCAGCCCGAGTGAGCATGGTCACCCTCAGACAGTGTTACTGGCAGGATCACCAGGTAAAAAATAAAAATAAAAAAAATAAAAAAAAAACGAATGCAGCCACCACATTTAATAACTACACACATAGTGGGGTTTTCTCAGATATGTTGGAAATACATGACAGCATATTAAAGACATAAGTCATAAGAGCTCTTTAGATACAAAGCATCTGCAGAGACAGAGGACAGAGGCTGGCCAGGCAAAGTCACTGATGAGAAGCTCTGCAGTCTTGTGGTATCACTCACTCCCGATCCTCATTAGTCCTGAACCACCTCTACAGTTCATCTCCTAATACAAGTTTACCTCCGAGATCCAGCATTTTCTATGCAGCTGAGATAGTGGTGAAATAGAAGCAGACACTACAGAATTAACATTTCAAAACAAATATGGTACAGCAAACATTGCTTTTAGGTCCCAGCCTCATCTCCACAGTCCGGTGTGCTGCATCTTCTGTTTCGTTGTAGCAGCCTGATCATTTGAAATTCAACACACCAAAACAGAGCAGAAAGCACAATTTGTCCTGGAACAATGCATAGTATGTGTGTCCCCACGTGTTGTGGTGTGGTGTGCTACAATGCATGTGCGTAATGAATGAACACTAATGCCTCGTTTCCACTGAGCGGAACGGTTCGGGTCGGTACAGTTTGGAACGGTTCGGTCTATTCTGGTGAGCATTTCCACTGCAAGTCGGACCATCAGGCGCCATACAGGGTTTAGAAAAAATGCCTAGCGTGTCCGCCAATCAGTGGAATGTATTGTAGCTCCGCCCTAACCGAACCGTTCCATTTTCTATGGCCCCACATCTGAAGCAGGACCCTGAATGGTGCGGTACGGTTCGGTTTTATGGCACGCTTTCATAATGGAAACACCCAAAACAGCGTACCGAACCGATCCGCTCAGTGGAAACGAGGCACTTGTGCATTGGGGTGCCATTCAAAATGAACGGCACCAACACCAATATGTGCATAGTGCATTGCAGATATGCATATTACTGCAACAACACAGGTAAATGTAACCAACATTACTGATTATAGTGAGTGTGTTCTGCCTCCTTGCAGGAGTTGGTCATTATGGCATAATGAAGGCTACTGTACAAAAACTGCAGCCAGGCACACAGGTCAGAGCAGGCCAAGCTGGTCCAAACAATTTTCTACACCAGGGATATGCAATTAGCGGACCTCCAGCTGTTGCCAAACTACAAGTCCCATGAGGCATAGCGAGACTGACAGCAGCAAGCATGACGGGACTTGTAGTTTTGCAACAGCTGGAGGTCCGCTAATTGCATATCCATGTTCTACACTAACAGGTGTGTCTGCTATATAAACTGTATGTCCCCTCAGCTATATACATACACACACACACACACACACACACACACACTATACAGCGCTGTATTCCAGCAGTGGGACATGAACTTTCCTTCCCACGCTTGAACAAAACTGAGTTGGGCTGAGCACTGCTGAACCAATACAAAGCTTCCTCTGAATGGCTGGAGGTGGGCAGATGACATCACTATATCTGCCTCAGCCAATCCGGAAGCTCTGTAGTCATTCACAGAATACAAAGCTGCCCATGAATGACTGAGCAGCATTTAGCCCAACTTGGTTTTGTTCCATTTGTGTGAAGGGAAGTTCTTGTCCCACTGCCAGAACACAGCGCGATATAGTGTTCGTAGCTGGGGCATTCAGCCATGAGAGAGGGCACAGGTGCATTGCTAAACATTGCTGCTGGTAGCCTGTCAAGCTTGTAGCCTTTCAAGCTGACAGCTGCTGTGGCTTGACAGTTCTGGGGGGTGCACCTAGCTGTACTACCGTTAAGGGCATTATGCACCCAGGGATGAATGCCCGAAACTCAAGAAGTCTGTGTTCTGGGCATTTGTCTCTGGAACATCCTGCCCTAAAGGTTCTGGCGCATTGTCCAGCCCTAGCAGCAGTCAGTCTCTCAGAGTTTGACAGGCTGCTGGCAGCAGGCTGGATGGCACACCTATGCACCTGCCCGGTGCCAAATGTCCGGTATACAAGGGGCCTTAGAAGTATTTAACCCTTGTAGAGCATCTCACCAAAAAAATTGCATTGCAGAGGATGGTTAAAAATCTCACTTTTATCATATAGTGCAGATATCTGAGATAATCAGTGAGCCAATTACACAGGCAGGAAATGACATTTCTACAGAACGCCATCAGGTTGCCATATTGCATTGAATTTTACAGAAACACAGCTGCTGCAGGATTAAAAAGGGAAATAGAATTTTCAGAAACATTTAATTACATTATGGTTTGTGTATATTATGTAATTATATATATATATATACACACACACACACACACACACACATATAATCCCCCCCCCTCTTAACGAAAGTGGGAAGTAACCTTAAACCATATAAAATACCCCTAATATGTTGCCCCCTTTATCCTGCTAAAAGAAATTCGAATCTTTACTTACGTTCTCCAAAACAGTATAAGGCATTTTTTGTACTAGGATTGGCACCAAAAGCAACACCACAAACAAGTGGCAGGATGCCAGCAGAAAAAAAAAAAAAGAACACCTCTTACAAACATTAATTGTTACGTTTTGTTAGTAATGTTGTTCTAGGATAATAATAGCATCTAAAAGACTGCATGCTGTGATGTAAAAGACTGAATCATTGTATAAATAGGATCTAGGACTAGGGTTAGAACGTGGCACTCTGATCTCTACACCGATGTCCAATCCATTAGAACTGCATGTGTTGAACATGGGGACCCGGGTGTAACATGGGGACCCGGGTGTAACATGGGGGTTGTACATTACACCATAGCTGTGCTCTGCCATGTAATGTTCATAACATACCAAAAACAATGGAGAAAGGAAAGAGCATTCTGCCATCACCTACTGTGCTAAATGAATAGGAAACACCAACAAACATACTGCAGAGTGAATGTTTAGACAGACGAGACACCAAATAAAAAATGTGTCGGCTCCTTAGAACAAATAGACAAACAAATCAAGTAGATAAGCGGACACACTAAAGAAAAGGGTAGATGGTGAAAATAGATCATTATCTTGACCACCACAAGCCATGAAAGTCATCTGCACAGCAAGGGTTGTTATTATAAGCTAGACATGAAAACAAAAGGCCACAAAACCCAAACAGCTTCCCACCTCTATGAGGACTTAATGAAGAAGAGGTGACACTTGTGAATGCATTGCATGCTCTGTAATGAACCTGGAATAACTGTCACCCAGGAAACATCGCTGCCTCCAATCTACTACACAGCACTGCAATACAGCCATCCCCAGCAGCTGTGCCAATAGAAGGCGGCAAGGTCTCTGACACATAGCACCAACTTATACTGCAGCCCAGTACACACATCTGTAGTAATAAAACACAGGAGGCACAATAATGGAATCCATGTACACAGCAGAGAGCAGGAAAGCATTGATGGGGTGTACAGGCCGGTGCCATAGACAATCTGCTAATCTTGCAGGCATGTTCAGCATGCAGAACGTTTGTGATTTCACATGTAGTCCTATGATAAATGTACAGGAAAGCTACAATCCTGTCCACCGATTTATACTTCGCACAACCATTGGTTACCGATAATCCACTCTTGTGTGACAGAAAAAAGACAAATGAATGCAGCGCTGACATCTTACAGAACACATTCACACTTCATTAAAAAAAAACATAAACTGCAAAATGTGCATCACGCTTGCAGTGCCATTATTTCTTAATGTCATTCCATCGCAGGACGCAACCCAGCATTTTGTCACACAACAATTTAAAAAAAAGTCTTGTGCAAAGAAAAGATACATGAGCTGCTTTGGTGCAGGTGTCATCATGTGTGTGCGCAGGCGTCATGTGCATGCGCGGTTGTCATGTGTGTCTGCAGGTGAAAGTGATGCCCTGTGTGGTTGCAAAAAAAAAAAAAAAGTATCTCTCAGGTGTGATTGCAGCCTAAATGTTTAAAGCAGGGGTCTCAAACTGGCCTTCCAGCTGTTGTGGAACTACGAGTCCCATCATGCCTCTGCCTGTGGGAGTCATGCTTGTAACTGTCAGTCTTGCAATGCCTCCTGGGACTTGTAGTTCTGCAACAGCTGGAGGGCCGCCAGTTTGAGACCCCTGGTTTAGACTGTAAGCAGTGCAAGTACCCGATTCTTAATTGGTGTCGGCCCCTGAACAGCAGAGCGCAGACTGGAAAAAAGGAGAGGCAACACAAGCAGACAATTAGTCATGGTGCAGAGTGCTTGCTGACAGGAGGAGAGAGCAGAGTGCCAGACATGGGCTAATCACCTTTCACTGACCAATCATAGGCTGGGGGTGGGACAAGACCTGTAAGTAGACTGATGGCCACACACGCTCCCATTCCTTTTTTTTCTATTCCAATCGATGTGTGATTCAATCAAATCCGCAAACAGCAGAATTTCCGGAACTTCCATCCTTTTAAACTCAATTAAGATCAGATTCGATCAACCCGAGATGATTGGCCAGGACAGACAAAGCTTTGCATGGATACAATCCCATCGCCATCGATCAGATGATGAGATGACACGGTGGGAACAGAAAAGACGTCTTAAAATCGGATATCAGCTATCAATCGAAATCCACATATGTAGAAGTATTGATTGACTATAGATTGATTATTCCTATCGGATGAGATCGATCACTTACTGAAGCGTGTATGGCCACCATCGCTGAACTGCAGCTAGGAAAGCTCAGGTCTCCTGCAATGCCAGACGGGGGCTGTGCTGGGTGACAGAGCTGTGTAAATCTCAGGACTGGATGGACAGACACATTGTGTGACAGATAGGAGCAGCTCCCATGTATGTCTGTCACTCGTGTGCTCAGCGATCTGTCCGGGGCCAGACTCCTCTGATCACAGACACCGCCAACCAGTGTGTAGATTGTCAGCTCTTGGGCTCAGAGATCTCCCCCATGTGATCGCACACCAGGAGGAGATGACAAGACTGTACAATGACAACACTCACCAGGCGATTGCAGATCTGCCGGAACATTGCGGAGGATGCTCAGGAGGATGAAGGCAGCATGGAGGGTGTATGAGGATCAGCGGCTCGGTGTGTGTGTGTGTAGGAGATCCCCCCGTAAGGCACTGATCACAGCATTCCACACTACAGGGGCCCCTATAGCATCCGACAGCCAGGGCCACACTCTGTCCGGCCCCGGGGATCACCGCTCCCACCCTCCCCACAATGAATGATGAGCCGAGTAGTGGAGGAGCTCAGCCCGGAATCCCCGGCTCCCCCGCCCCCTCACTACCATCTCTGCTGGCCCCGCCCCTCTGTGAGCAGAAGGAGGAGTGTCCTCCTAGCCATGGACCTCACACACAGGGACAGCCGCTCTATAGGGTGCTGGGCGGGGTGAGTGAGCGGTGAGCCTTTCCCTCGGTGTACGGTACTGGGAAGATGAAGAAGAGAACCAGGAAGTCAGCGCACACCGTGCTTATTCCGGGAGGGGGCGGGACTCACAGCAGCACGGAACCCGCCAACGTCAGCTTAAAGTCACAGCGCCCCCTGCAGGTCCCCGCCATCAGGTGTCTGAACCCGGAGTAATGGGGCCGCCTGCACTCTATGAGTGACATGTGTCTGTCCTGTATACTCACAATGTGGGTGTGGCCGAATTGTCTGAGCTTGCTCATAAACTATGCTGAAGACCTTATACCCACAGAACACTGCCTAACCACTTGCTGCCCACCCACAGTACATCATACTGGTGCATTCCTGTGACCGCTCGATACCCAGCGTGTAAACACTATGACCAATCATAGTGATCACGCCTAAATGTAAGCAAAACTTCTATTCGTGGCTGCTTGCTATTTTGATGCCGTGATTGGCCCAAGCTGTCACATGGAACAAACATACATGTGTCAAACCTATCACATGGTACCTGGGCCAATCACAGCACCCTGGAGCATGTGATTAGTTGTAGCCAATCACAGCACCCTGGAGCATGTGATTAGTTGTAGCCAATCACAGCACCCTGGAGCATGTGATTAGTCGTAGCCAATCACAGCATCCTAAAACTAAGCAAGTTTTCATGAATGAAAGCCAATTCATGACAGTTAAAGGTGTTGTATACCCGCTGCTGCTTTTTTTTCATACCTAAAAGGCATTATGAGCCAGTATGCACCGCATACTAGCTCATTAAGAAATTCTTACCTTAGACCGAGGCGTCGGGAACTTACCTGGTCCACGCCGCAGGAGATGTCATTTTGCCTCGGCGTGTCTTCCGGGTATCGCCGCTCCAGCGCTGTGAGTGGCTGGAGCAGCGATTTCGTCACTCCCGCGCGTCGGCAAGGTCCGGCGGCTGCCGGGCTTTAGCTGAGAATCCCCGCTGCGCATGCGCTGCTGCATTCAGCAGCTCAATGCGAGGGGAATATCTCCTAAACCGTACAGGTTTAGGAGATATTCTTTTTACCTACAGGTAAGCCTTATTATAGGCTTACCTGTAGGTAAAAGTTCAAAATTAGGGTATATAACCGCTTTAAAGGGGTTGTAAAGGTAAACATTTTTTCACCTTAATGCATCCTGTGAAAAAACATCCGACAATACCGGCCCCCGTTTTACTAACCTGAGCCCTCGAAAGTCCCGCGCTCACCCCGTCATCCTCCTCGTTTCTGAGTCTGGCCGTTGATTGGCTACACTGTATGGATTGAAAGCAGCTCAGCCATAGGCTCGCGCTGCTGTCAATCACATCCAACGATGCGGCGCGCCAGGGGGCGGGGCCGAGTGATACAGTAAACGGCTATAGCCACCGGCTGTATCACTGGAGCGCGCCTGCAAGGACTCACCACCATGCAAGCTCGCATATAGGTGGTGAGTTCTTGCGGGGAGGAGCAGAGACAGCCCCCGAGGGACCCCAGAAGACCAGGTTCGGGGCCACTCTGTGCAAAACGAGCTGCACAGTGGAGGTATGTATAACATGTTTGTTATTTAAAAAAAACAATTTATTTTTTATTTACAACCCCTTTAAACCGGGGGTCTCAAACTGGTGGCCCTCCAGCAGTTGCGAAACTCCAAGTCCCATCATGCCTATGCCTGTGGGAGTCATGCTTGTAACTGTCAGCTAGGGATGAGCCGAACACCCCCCAGTTCGGTTTGCACCAGAACATGCGAACAGGCAATAAATTAGTTCGAACATCCGAATCCCGTTAAAGTCTATGGGACACGAACATGAAAAATCAAAAGTGCTCATTTTAAAGGCTTATATGCAAGTTATTGTCATAAAAAGTGTTTGGGGACCCGGGTCCTGCCCCAGGGGACATGTATCAATGCAAAAAATAGTTTTAAAAACTGCAGTTTTTAGGAGCAGTGATTTTAAAAATGCTTAAAGTGAAACAATAAAAGTGAAATATTCCTTTAATTTCGTACCTGGGGGGTGTCTATAGTGTGCATGTAAAGTCGCGCTTGTTTCCCGTGCTTAGAACGGCTTCCCCAATGACGTGACAGGTGACCCCGCCCCCCTCTGATGCAAGGGAAACCTGCGTTGCATCAGAGGGGGCACGTCACTGGGAAAGCCTGGGTTTCCCCTTGCGTCAGAGGGAGACGGGGTCATGTGACGGGTGGCCCCGCCCTCAGCTAGATAAGAGCTGTCACTGGCTGAAGCTGCGTCATTCCCGGGGTGTCTCCGCTCCGGTGAAGAGAGGACCGTGTGCTGTTCCTCGTAGCTGGACATCGTCGCTGGAGCCTGGAGAGATCATCCATCGCAGGATACCAACATCACTAGAGTGGAGACATCGCTGGAGTGGAGACATCGCTGGAGTGGAGATCGAGAGTGAATTACCATCGCTGGAGTCTTTTTTTTTTTTTTAATAAAGGACTTATCCCAACTGTGTCTGTGTGTTTTTTTTACAATTATTTACACTTTCTTTGTGAAATGGTAGGGGTACAATGTACCCCGTTACCAATTCACATAGGGAGAGCGGTATCTGGGGGTCCCCTTTTTTAAAGGGGTCTTCCAGATTCCGATAAGCCCCCCGCCCGCAGACCCCCACAACCACTGGGCAAGGGTTGTGGGGATGAGGCCCTTGTCCCCATCAACATGGGGACATGGTGCTTTGGGGTCCAGACCCCAAAGCATCCTTCCCATGTTGAGAGCATGTGGCCTGGTACGGTTCAGGGGGGGGTGCTCTCTCGTCCCCCCCACTTTTCCTGCGGCCTGCCAGGTTGCGTGCTCAGATAAGGGTCTGGTATGGATTTTTGGGGGGAACCCCAGGCCAATTTTTTTTTAAATTTGGCCCGGAGTTCCCCTTAAAATCCATACCAGACCTGAAGGGTCTAGTATTGATATTTGGGGGTGTGACAGCAGGAAGGTAAAGTCACCTGGTTGCATCCAGGGGGGTAGATATATTTCTCCCAGATTCAGGCTTTATGCCGACTTATACAACTAGGGAGTTGATGAAGCCCAGCTGAGGCTAGTGGGCTCATGAATGACTCATACCTCTAGGGAGAGTGCTGGGCGTCGTGAGGCAGGGAGTTGATGAGACCAGCTGAAGCTTGTCAGCTCATTTAGGCCTCTATAAGAACTCACAGCTTCATTAGATGTTAGCTCATGCCTGGAACCAGACCTGTGTGGACTGTCTAGGGAGAGTGAACCCCTGTGCGGTGAGGCAAAGCCTGTGTGGCTATTTGTTTGGACTTTTACTAAACCAGGGACTTAGGGACTAGGACAGCACCAGGCTGATCCCAGTTGTTAGTTTAGGAAACCTGCATGTTTAGTCAGAGGTCAAACTGACCAGGATTTATTTTGTTTATGTTTCTTTTTGGTTTTGCTGTGTTTTTGTCACTGTACATAGAGAAATAAACCGCACCTTTTGATTTTGAAAACCACAACCTCCGTCTGCTGGCCCTGTTTTTGTGTGGGGAGCCCAACCAGGGGGTCACACACACCCGCTACCGAGTTAACCCCCTCACAGTTGGTGGAGAACCAGTGGCAGTTTTTTTTAAGCCAGCATGGAGGAGATACTGAAACAGCTGGCTCTAGCAAATGCCAATCAACAGCAGACAAATGCAGGTTTGCAAAGGAGCCTTGCAGCCCAGCAGCAAGCTCATCAACAAGCCCAGCAGCAATCTGAGGCCCGCTTCATAGACCTGTTACAGAAGCAAGAGCAGAGACTACAACAAATGGAAGCAGTAATGCAGCAACGTCCGCAGACCAGTGAGGAAAGCCGTCCCACTAATACCGCGTCCTTTGGGGTGAGTCGTTTATTGACAAAAATGACTGGAGAGGATGATCCAGAGGTATTTTTGACCACATTTGAAAGGACTGCTGAAAGAGAAAAGTGGCCTGAGGAGCAGTGGGCTGGACTGGTGGCTCCTCTGTTAACTGGTGAATCGCAGAAGGCTTACTATGACCTAGAGCCTGACCAAGCAAAAGACTATGTGATGCTAAAAGCTGAAATATTGGCAAGGCTGGGTGTCACCCTGGCTGTCCGGGCTCAGCGTGTGCATAACTGGACTTTCCAGCTTGGAAAACCCCCCAGGTCTCAAATGTATGATCTCATTCACCTGAGCAGGAAGTGGCTACAGCCAGAGACTTTGTCCGCACCAGAGATTGTGGAACGTGTTGTAATGGATCGGTTTTTGAGAGCTCTTCCTACTGCCATCCAAAAGTGGGTAAGCCATGGAGACCCAGAGACGGCCGGTGGTCTTGTGGATCGTGTAGAGAAATACTTGGCTACAGAGAACCTGACGGCCTCTTCCAGAGACTCTCGGACTTTCCACCCTAAGACCAGACCATCCCCAGGGGCGGATAAGAGGATTCCAAGGGGTGAGGGTGGAGAGAGTGAGAGGGTGGGAGCTCTACCCAAAGTTTGGCGAGAACAGCCTGGGAAGTCAGGGGCTCAAGAGGCAGCCAAATGGATTGTTTGCTACCGCTGCCGGCAAGCGGGACATATTGCAGCAAATTGCCCGGTTGTGGAGGAACCCATGCAATGTGACTTTCTGATGGACAGACGTCAGTCGCTGTGTGCGACAGTCGCATGCACTGCCATTCGGGGAACTGAGAAACATTTATGCAAAATGTGTATTAATGGTAGAAATGTTGTGGTATTACTGGATTCAGGTAGCCTTGTGACCCTGATAAAGGCTGAATTAGTTAAAACAGAGGTCTCTGGGAATAGCAAGGTAGCTGTTATTTGTGTGCATGGGGACACCCGAGAGTATCCAGTGACTACAGTGTGTTTCGAGACCCCCAAAGGTACCCTCTCTCATCCAGTGGGGTTAGTATCTCAATTACCGCATGATGCCATTGTGGGAAGAGATTTTCCGAAGTTCTGGGAACTGTGGGATGATCCTGAGCCCCCCACTGGTGCCCCTATGTACCAGGAATGTGATAGCCAGAACTCCTCTGAGAGTGGTGAGGACTCTCCAGAATTTCCCTTGTCAGTATTGGCAGGGGAGACTCAAGAAACTGGAGAGGAGCCCACCTCCTCAGACGAAAACCTACCGTCTGTGGAGTTTTCTGATCTGGAGGTTCACAGGGAAAATTTTGCCACAGAACAGTTAAAAGACCCCGCCCTAATAAAGGCACGGGAAAACGTAGTGGAAATAGATGGCGAGTTAGTGAACCCAGATAATACCTGCACTTACCCATACTTCAGCGTAGAGAAGGACCTACTGTATCGGGTGGCAAAAAGGGCAGAAGAAACCGTTGAGCAGCTTGTGGTGCCCAAACCTTACAGGAAGTTGGTGTTGGAGTTGGCCCATGGGCACATTCTTGGAGGTCATCTGGGGACAGAGAAAACCCGAGAGAGGGTATTACAGAGATTCTATTGGCCTGGGGTGATGAAGGACATAGAAAATTATTGTTCCTCCTGCCCTGTGTGTCAGAGGTCGGCCCCGATGCCACATTTCCGTAGCCCGCTGGTCCCTCTACCCATCATTGAGGTCCCGTTTGAGAGAATCGCAATGGATTTGGTAGGTCCTATAATCAAGTCCGCTAGGGGGCACCAGTACATATTGGTTATAATGGACTATGCCACCCGTTATCCAGAAGCGATCCCTCTCAGAAATACCTCGGCCAAAACCATAGCCAAAGAGCTATCTCTTGTTTTTAGCCGGGTGGGTATTTGTAAAGAACTGCTTACGGATCAAGGTACACCCTTTATGTCCCGGGTTATGAAAGAGCTGTGTAAATTGCTCAAAGTGACGCAATTGCGTACATCTGTGTATCACCCCCAAACCGATGGGCTGGTTGAAAGATTCAACAAAACCCTAAAACAAATGTTGAAGAAAGTGGTGGATAGAGATGGAAAGGATTGGGACTGTCTACTTCCTTATTTGATGTTTGCTATTAGGGAGGTGCCCCAATCCTCTACGGGATTCTCCCCCTTTGAGTTACTGTATGGGAGACACCCAAGAGGGCTGTTGGATATTGCCAAGGAAACTTGGGAAAGTGAGAGTTCTCCCCACAGGAGTGTGATTGAGCATGTCGCCCTGATGCAAGATCGAATTGCACAGGTAATGCCCATCGTGAAGGAACATTTGGCCCAAGCGCAGTTGGCACAGCAGAGAGTGTACAACCGTGGAGCAAAGACCCGTACCTTTTCCCCGGGGGATAGGATATTGGTACTTGTCCCTACGGTTGAAAGTAAATTCCTTGCCAAATGGCAAGGCCCCTACGAGATAATGGAAAAAGTGAGCGAAGTGAATTACAAGGTCAGACAACCAGGAAGGCGAAAGCCCGAACAGATATATCACGTTAATCTGTTGAAAGCCTGGAGGGATAGAGAGTCCCTAGTCGCAGAAACTTGGTCACCAGCTCAAACTGGTTGCGTGATTCCGGAGGTTGGAATAGCAGCCACCTTGTCACAACCCCAACAACAGGAGGTTAAGGAGTTTGTGCTTCGCAACAAGGAGGTGTTCTCTGAGCTGCCGGGACAAACATCTGGGGTAGAGCATGATATTATTACCCCGCCCGGTGAAAGGGTGAAGTTAAAACCCTATCGGATCCCAGAGGCCCGACGGGAGGCAATACGGGAGGAAGTACAGAAAATGCTGAACTTAGGGGTGATAGAGGAGTCCCAAAGTGATTGGTCTAGTCCCATTGTGTTGGTGCCTAAACCGGATGGGAGCTGGCGATTTTGTAACGATTTTCGTCAGTTGAACAAAGTTACAAAATTTGACACCTACCCCATGCCACGTATAGATGAGTTGATCGACCGGCTGGGAACAGCCCGATACATGACGACTCTTGACCTCACAAAAGGGTATTGGCAAATTCCCCTGGCCAAGTCGGCCAAAGAGAAAACCGCATTTGTAACCCCAGACGGGGCGTTCCAATATAAGAGAATGCCGTTCGGGTTACAGAATGCGCCGGCCACATTCCAGCGGAAAATGGACCAGATACTGAGGCCCCATCGGAAGTATGCTGCGGCTTACCTGGATGACGTAATTGTCCATAGCACAGATTGGGCCTCACATCTGCCAAAAGTGCAAGCAGTCCTAGACTCTATCCGGGAAGCGGGGTTTACGGCTAACCCCAAGAAGTGTACCATTGGGCAGGAGGAGGCCAAATATCTTGGGTACACCATTGGCAGGGGAGTAATAAAACCCCAACTCAACAAAGTCGAGGCCATCCAGAGTTGGCCACGTCCCAACAGCAAGAAGCAGGTACGAGCCTTTCTGGGAATCGCGGGTTATTATCGGCGCTTCATTCCCCACTTTGCTTCTAAGGCTGTGCCCCTAACCAACCTGACGAAAGGGAAAGGGTTGGTCATGATTAAATGGACCCCCGAGGCGGAGGCAGCATTCCAATTCTTGAAACAAGCCTTATGTAGCCAGCCAGTGTTGTACTCACCCGACTTCTCTAAAGACTTTGTCGTACAAAGTGATGCGTCAGATGTGGGGTTAGGAGCAGTATTGTCCCAGGTCTGGAACGGGGAAGAGCACCCAGTCATTTACCTCAGCAGGAAGTTGAAGTCCCATGAGGTAAATTACGCCACGGTTGAAAAGGAGTGTTTAGCGGTGAAGTGGGCTCTAGATTCCCTTCGGTACTATCTGCTAGGTAGGCACTTTGACATGGTTACGGATCACGCTCCGTTAAAGTGGATGGCTCAAAACAAGGAGACAAATAGAAGAGTGAATAGGTGGTTCCTGGCCCTACAGGAATTCAACTTCACAGTAAAGCATCGCCCTGGCGTTCAAATGGGGAATGTGGATGCTTTGTCTCGAGTACATGAATGCCTGATTGCTGGTGTTCCAACCCCAAGGTTAAAACAAGAGGGGGGGGTATGTGACAGCAGGAAGGTAAAGTCACCTGGTTGCATCCAGGGGGGTAGATATATTTCTCCCAGATTCAGGCTTTATGCCGACTTATACAACTAGGGAGTTGATGAAGCCCAGCTGAGGCTAGTGGGCTCATGAATGACTCATACCTCTAGGGAGAGTGCTGGGCGTCGTGAGGCAGGGAGTTGATGAGACCAGCTGAAGCTTGTCAGCTCATTTAGGCCTCTATAAGAACTCCCAGCTTCATTAGATGTTAGCTCATGCCTGGAACCAGACCTGTGTGGACTGTCTAGGGAGAGTGAACCCCTGTGCGGTGAGGCAAAGCCTGTGTGGCTATTTGTTTGGACTTTTACTAAACCAGGGACTTAGGGACTAGGACAGCACCAGGCTGATCCCAGTTGTTAGTTTAGGAAACCTGCATGTTTAGTCAGAGGTCAAACTGACCAGGATTTATTTTGTTTATGTTTCTTTTTGGTTTTGCTGTGTTTTTGTCACTGTACATAGAGAAATAAACCGCACCTTTTGATTTTGAAAACCACAACCTCCGTCTGCTGGCCCTGTTTTTGTGTGGGGAGCCCAACCAGGGGGTCACACACACCCGCTACCGAGTTAACCCCCTCACAGGGGGAATCGCACGCCTTTTTTTTTTTTTATCAATGACTTGCAATATCCCCCCCCCCCCCACTTCCCAGGCATTACTGGTCAGTGGAATATCCCCCCTCCTATGCCCGGTAGTGTCTGCATAGGTCTGGAATCCGGTGCAGAAACATGCATTCTAACACTCGGCTCCAGAACAAAGTCTGAATCTATGGGACCTTGTTATTTGGAAGCTTGATATGTATGTACTGACAGCGGCAGGGACACACGGGCAGAGGATGCATACAGGTATTATCTAACAGGGGTAGGTAGCCTTTGAGAGGTGAAGGTCTACCTGAACGACATAGAAGAGATTAAAGATCACCACGGTGCAGCGTTTTTTTTATTTTTATTATTATTATTATTATTCTAGCAGGGCCCCAAAAAAAGTAAGGTTGACAGGAAGAAAACATTAAAAAATATAATAATGGCATTATAAAATTATAAACTTATGCCGCGTACACACGGTCGGAATTTCCGACAGAAAAAGTCTGATGGGAGCTTTTCGTCTGATATTCCATCCATGTGTATGCCCCATCTGACTTTTTCTGTCGGAATTTCCGACGGACTTAGATAGAGAGCAGGTTTTCTATTTTTCCAACGGAAAATTTGTTCGTCTGTATGCAATTCTGACGCGCAAAAAAGCACGCATGCTCGGAAACAATTCGACGCATGCTCCGAAGCATTGAACTTCATTTTCTGGGCTCATCATGGTGTTGTCCGTCACCGTGTTCTTGACGGTCTAAAGTTCATAGAACTTTTGTGTAACCGTGTATATGCAAGCCAAGCTTGAGCGGAATTCCGTCGGAAAAACCATCCAAGTTTTTGCAGACGGAAAATTTGTTCGTGTGTACGCGGCATAAGCCTACCTTAAAAGTTAGCTTCAGTGAAAAACATGCCATTCACTTTCAATCACAATTGTTTTCATGTCTGGAAAGTAATTGGCTGACCAGTCTGATGCAGTAATCCATCCTGAGGGCAGAATAAAAGGTAAGGCAGGTTGACATGCTCAATTCTGGCCTGGCTGTCTGGTCTCAGATCTGGCCAGTGTTAGGCCCCTTTCACACTGGGGCGGGCAGGAGCGGTGGCGGTATAGCAGCGCGATTTGCAGCGCTGCTATACCGTCGTTCTTACCGCGGTATGCGGTCACTAGGGGGGTGAATTTAACCCCCGCTAGCGGCCGAAAAAGGGTTAATACCGCCTGCAAACCGCGGCTATTTCCGCGGTTTGCGTGCGGTATTACCACGCTGTCCCATTGATTTCAATGGGCACCCGCGGTAAAGGAGCGGTGAACACACCGCTCCTTTACCGCTGTAAAGAAGCGGCTAGCAGGACTTTTGGAGCGGTCCTGCTAGCGCACCGCTTCAGTGTGAAAGCCTTCGGGCTTTCACATTGAAGGCTACAGGGCAGGATTTTTTCATGCGGTATAATAGCGCTATTATTAGCGCTAAACCGCATGAAAAACGCCCCAGTGTGAAAGGGGCCTAAGTAGTGTGTATGGCAGTGTACAGGGGTCATTAGTATTTATGACAGTGTACAGAGGTCAGTAGTAAGTATGGCAGTGTACAGGGGTCAGTAGTAGGGGTGAGCCGAACACCCTCGGTTCGGTTCGCACCAGAACCTGCGAACTGACCGAAAGTTTGCGCAAACTTTAGAACCCTATTAAATTCTATGGGACTCGAACGTTTGAAATCAAAAGTGCAAATTATGAAGGCTAATATGTTAGTTATTGACCTAAAAATGGTTTGGAGACCCGGGTCCTGCCCCAGGGGACATGTATCAATGCAAAAAAAAGTTTTAAAAACTGCAGTTTTTTCGGGAGCAGTGATTTTAACCACTAGAGGTCCGCGCTATAGCCGAATGACGGCTACAGCGCAGACCTAGAATGCCGGGAGGCCGTCAATTGATGTCCTCCCCTTTCCTCGTTCCCTGCGTGCGCTCCTGCGCAGGGCCGGTCCGAGACGGGGTGCAGGGGGTGCACCGCACCGAGGCGCCAGAGGGGAAGGGGCGCCAAAGTGTCAGGAGCAGGCAGGGAATAGAATAGGAGGGAATGCAGTGGGGGAGGTGTCAGGCCAGCGGAGACTGCAGGCAGGTTTAGGCAGCGGGCGCGTTTAGGCAGCGGAGCGGCAGGCGCCCCCCCCCCGACTAAAGAGACAGCGAGGCTGAGCAGGCTAGTAAAGAGACAGCGGGCGGGTTTAGGCTGCGGAGCGGCAGGCGCCCGGCCCCGCCCCCCCGCAACTGAAGAGACAGCGGCGCGCAATTTACAAAACATGTGGACTGGAGAGAGAGCCTGAGGTAGTGTCTTTGCGGGGGTGCGAGCCGCACTGGAGTGACACCCTCAGATCCCGCCCTTCTCTCCGTGGTCGCGGCTCTGAGCAGTGTGAAGCGGCCCGCCTCCCCCTCCTCCTGTATGGTACTGGTACGTTATGGTACTAATTGGGGGGGGGGAATCTGTACTGTGGGGGGGGGGAATCTGTACTGAATGGGGGGGGGAAATCTGTACTGGGGGGGGAAATCTGTACTGTGGGGGGGGGGGAACTGTACTGAATGGGGGGAAATCTGTACTGTGGGGGGGGATCTGTACTGAATGGGGGGGGGAATCTGTACTGTGGGGGGGGGGATCTGTACTGAATGGGGGGGGAAATCTGTACTGTGGGGGGGGGTCTGTACTGAATGGGGGGGAAATCTGTACTGTGGGGGGGGATCTGTACTGTGGGGGGGGATCTGTACTGTGGGGGGGATCTGTACTATGGGGGGGAAATCTGTACTGTGGGGGGGAATCTGTACTGAATGGGGGGGGAAATCTGTACTGTGGGGGGGATCTGTACTGTGGGGGGGGGAAATCTGTACTGTGGGGGGGGAATCTGTACTATGGGGGGGAATCTGTACTGAATGGGGGGGAATCTGTACTGAATGGGGGGGAATCTGTACTGTGGGGGGGGGGAATCTGTACTGAATGGGGGGGGGGGAATCTGTACTGTGGGGGGGGATCTGTACTGAATGGGGGGAATCTGTACTGAATTGGGGGGGATCTGTACTGTGGGGGGGATCTTTACTGAATGGGGGGGTGGAATCTGTACTGTGGGGGGGGAATCTGTACTGGGGGGGATCTGTACTGAATGGGGGGGTGGAATCTGTACTGTGGGGGGGGGGGATCTGTACTGGGGGGGGGAACTGTACTGAATGGGGGGGGATCTGTACTGAATGGGGATCTATCTGTACTGTGGGGGGGTCTGTACTGAAGGGAGGGGGGATCTGTACTGAATGGGGGGGAATCTGTACTGAATCCCCCATTCATCTGTATACTGAATGGGGGAATCTGTACTGAGAGGGTTAATTTACAATGGTATGCAGCTATGAGGGGGTTAATGTACTTCCACTGATGCATTGGTGACCAGTGGCAGGTAATTAACCCCTTTGTGCTGCATTAGTGACACCAGTGTCAGTGTTTATAACCCCTATTTGGTGCAGCATGAAAGGGTTCATAAACACTGACACTGGTTTTACTAATGCAGCACAAAGGGGTTAATTACCTGCCACTGGTCACTAATGCATCAGTGGCCAGTGGTGTATTTGATACTACCCACCCCATACACTCCGCACCCCTCTCATCTACATACCACCCACCCCATCATTTTTTATTTATTTTTGGTGGGGGAGTAGATCTTGGGTGGGAGTTCCCACACTTTTTTCCCCAGGACTTGACCCCTCTTCTCTCCCTCTCCCTCTCTTCTCTTCTCTTCTCATCCTCTCCCTCTCTCTCTCTCTCTTCTCTTCTCCTCCTCCTGCCCCCTCTCTTCTCTTCTCCTCCTCCTGCCCCCTCTCTTCTTTTCTCCTCCTCCTCCTCCTCCTCCTGCCCCCTCTCTTCTCTTCTCCTCCTCTCCCTCTCTTCTCTTCTCCTCCTCTCCCTCTCTTCTCTTCTCCTCCTCTCCCTCTCTTCTCCTTCTCCTGCCCCTTCTCTTCTTCTCCTCCTCTCCCTCTCTTCTCCTCCTCTCACTCTCTTCTCTTCTCCTCCCCTCACTCTCTTCTCTTCTCCTCCTCTCACTCTCTTCTCTTCTCTTCTCCTCCTCTCACCCTCTCTTCTCTTCTCCCCCTCTCCCTCTCTTCTCTTCTCTTCCTCTGCCTCACTTCTCTGCCTCTCTTCTCTCCCTCTCTTCTTTTCTCCTTCTCTTCTCATCCTCTCCCTCTCTTCTCTTCTCCTCCTCCTCCTGCCCCCTCTCTCCTCTTCTCCTCCTCCTCCTGCCCCCTCTCTTCTCTTCTCCTCCTCCTCCTGCCCCCTCTCTTCTCTTCTCCTCCTCTCCCTCTCTTCTCTTCTCCTCCTCTCCCTCTCTTCACTTCTCCTCCTCTCCCTCTTATCTCCCCCTCTCCCTCTCTTTTCTTCTCCTCCTCTCCCTCTCTTCTCCTCCTCCTCCTCTCCCTCTCTTCTCCTCCTCTCACTCTCTTCTCTTCTCCTCCTCTCACTCTCTTCTCTTCTCCTCCTCTCACCCTCTCTTCTCTTCTCCCCCTCTCCCTCTCTTCTCTTCTCTTCTCCCCCTCTGCCTCTCTTCTCTGCCTCTCTTCTCTCCCTCTCTTCTTTTCTCCTTCTCTTCTCATCCTCTCCCTCTCTTCTCTTCTCATCCTCTCCCTCTCTTCTCTTCTCCTCCTCCTGCCCCCTCTCTTCTCTTCTCCTCCTCCTCCTCCTCCTCCTGCCCCCTCTCGTCTCTTCTCCTCCTCCTGCCCCCTCTCTTCTCTTCTCCTCCTCTCCCTCTCTTCTCTTCTCCTCCTCTCCCTCTCTTCACTTCTCCTCCTCTCCCTCTCTTCTCCTCCTCTCCCTCTCTTCTCTTCTCCTCCTCTCCCTCTCTTCTCTTCTCCTCCTCTCCCTCTCTTCTTCTCCTGCCCCTTCTCTTCTTCTCCTCCTCTCACTCTCTTCTCTTCTCCTCCTCTCACTCTCTTCTCTTCTCCTCCTCTCACTCTCTTCTCCTCCTCTCACCCTCTCTTCTCTTCCTCTCCCTCTCTTCTCCCCCTCCCCCTCTCCCTCTCTTCTCTTCTCCCCCTCTGCCTCTCTTCTCTGCCTCTCTTCTCTCCCTCTCTTCTTTTCTCCCTCTCCCTCTCTTCTTTTCTCATCCTCTCCCTCTCTTCTCTTCTCATCCTCTCCCTCTCTTCTCTTCTCCTCCTCCTGCCCCCTCTCTTCTCTCCTCCTCCTCCTTTTCCTCCTGCCCCCTCTCTTCTCTTCTCCTCCTCCTCCTGCCCCTCCTCTTCTCTTCTCCTCCTCCTCCTCCTGCCCCCTCTCTTCACTTCTCCTCCTCTCCCTCTCTTCTCTTCTCCTCCTCTCCCTCTCTTCTCTTCTCCTCCTCTCCCTCTCTTCTCTTCTCCTCCTCTCCCTCTCTTCTCTTCTCCTCCTCTCCCTCTCTTCTTCTTCTCCTCTCCCTCTCTTCTTCTTCTCCTCCTCTCCCTCTCTTCTCCTCCTCTCACTCTCTTCTCTTCTCTTCTCCTCCTCTCACTCTCTTCTCTTCTCCTCCTCTCACCCTCTCTTCTCTTCTCTTCTCTTCCTCTCCTTCTCTTCTCCCCCTCCACCTCTCCCTCTCTTCTCTTCTCATCCCCCTCTCCCTCTCTTCTCTTCTCCTCCCCCTCTCCCTCTCTTCTCTTCTCCTCCCCCTCTCCCTCTCTTCTCTTCTCCTCCCCCTCTCTTCTCTTCTCTTCTCCTCCCCCTCTCATCTCCTCCTCCCCCCTCTCTTCTGTTTTCATCCTCCTCCTCCTCCTCCAATGGGCACAGTGACACTGATTAATGGGCACAGTGGCTGCATTTTTATGGGCACTGTGACGCTTTCGGAGGGGCACAGTGATGCTGATTAATAGGCACAGTGAGGCTTCTTTATGATGGGCACAGTGAGGCTTCTTTATGATGGGCACAGTGATGCTAATTAATGGGCACAGTGAGGCTGCGTTTTGATGAGCACTAGTAGGCTGCATTTGGTGGGCACTGATGAGGCTGCATTTGGTGGGCACTGATGAGTCTGCATTTGATGGGCACTGGTAGGCTGCATTTTGTGGGCACTGGTAGGCTGCATTTTGTGGGCACTAGTAGGCTGTATTTGGTGGGCACCAGTAGGCTGTATTTGGTGGGCACTGATGAGCTGCATTTGATGGGCACTGGTGAGGCTGCATTGATCTCTTTTACCATGTCTGCAGTCTCTGACCATCTTTTTTGTACTATGTCTGCAGTCTCTGATCATCTCCTGTAGTATGTCTGCAGTCTCTGACCATCTCCTGTATTATGTCTGCAGTCTCTGACCATCTCCTGTATTATGTCTGCAGTCTCTGACCTCTCCTCTATTATGTCTGCAGTCTCTGACCTCTCCTGTATTCTGTCTGCAGTCTCTGACCTCTCCTGTATTATGTCTGCAGTCTCGGACCATCTCCTGTATTATGGGGGGTTCTTTCTAAGCAAACTCTCTAACAGAGGCCCTATCTGTGTCCATTAGAGAGACCCCCCTCCAGGTCCAATTAGAGTACTCTGCTTCTCTTCCTGTATTTTGTTTTATTGTTAAAAGATCGTGGGAGGATCCCAGGGTAACGATGACTCCTTAGGGGAGCATCTCAGTGTTTGAGTCCTTGCCATAGAAACATTTGTAAAGGGGGAGGAGTTAGTAAGGTGACCACGCCCTTGTAGGGGCGCCAGAAATATTTCTGCACCCAGGCGCATGTGACCCTAGGATCGGCCCTGCTCCTGCGTGCGCGTCAGGGAACTTCTGTGCCCGCTGCGTCCCGCGGGTGCCGATGCGCGTGCCTGGCGGTCGCGATGTCTTCCGGGTACCCGCGATCGGCATTTACAGAGCCAGGGACGTGGATCTCTGTGTGTAAACACAGAGATCCACGTCCTGTCAGGGAGAGGAGACCGATGCTGTGTCCCTTGTACATAGGGACACAGATCGGTCACCTCCCCCAGTCAGTCCCCTCCCCCCACAGTAGTAATCACTCACTTAGGCATACTTAACCCCTTCAGCGCCCCTAGTGGTTAACCCCTTCACTGCCAGTGTCATTTTCACAGTAAACAGTGCATTTTTATAGCACTGATCGCTGTAAAAATGACAATGGTCCCAAAATGGTGTCAAAAGTGTCCGATGTATCCGCAATAATGTCGCAGTCACAATAAAAATCGCTGATCGCCGCCATTACTAGTAAAAAAAATATTAATAAAAATGCTATAAAACTATCCCCTATTTTGTAGACGCTTTAACTTTTGCGCAAACCAATCAATAAACGCTTATTGCAATTTTTTTTTACCAAAAATATGTAGAAGAATACGTATCGGCCTAAACTGAGGAAATTTTTATTTTTTTTTTAAATTTGGATATTTATTATAGCAAAAAGAAAAGAATATTGTGTTTTTTTCAAAATTGTCGCTCTTTTTTTGTTTATAGCGCAGAAAATAAAAACCGCAGAGGTGATCAAATACCACCAAAATAAATCTCTATTTGTGGGGAAAAAAGGACGTCAATTTTGTTTGGGAGCCACGTCGCATGACCGCGCAATTGTCAGTTAAAGTGACGCAGTGCTGAAAGCTGAAAATTTGCCTGGGCAGGAAGAGGGTTTAAGTGCCCAGTAAGCAGGTGGTTAATGATGCTTAAAGTGAAAAAAAAAAAGTGAAATATTCCTTTACATATCGTACCTGGGGGGTGTCTATAGTATGCCTGTAAAGTGGAACGTGTTTCCCGTGTTTAGAACTGTCCCTGCACAAAATGACATTTCTAAAGGAAAAAAAGTAATTTAAAACTACTTGCGGCTTTAATGTAATGTCTGGTCCCGGCAATATGGATGAAAATCATTGAGAAAAATGGCATGGGTACCCCCCCCCACCCCCAGCCCCAGCCCATTACCAGCCCCTTTGGGTCTTGTAAGGATATTAAGGGGAACCCTGCACCCAAATAAAAAAAAAAGCCCTATATACTCTGAACAGCAGTATACAGGCGGTGCAAACAAGATAGGGACTGTAGGTTTTTTATCTTAAAGCGGAGCTCCACCCTAAAGTGGAACTTCCGTTCATCAGAACCCTCCCCCCTCCCTCCGGTGTCACATTTGCCACCTTTCAGGGGGGAGGGGGGTGCAGATACCTGTCTAAGACAGGTATTTGCACCCACTTCCGGGAGTCCACTCTGCGGGGATCTGCGGGTATTGCGTCACTTCCCGCCCCCTCCCCATGTTATGTTCTGGAAAAACACATGGCTCCCAGAACACAGCGGGGACCAGTGAGCTCGGCGCAGCACGATTAGCGTATGCGCCATAGGGAACCAGGCAGTGATGCCGCAATGCTTCACTTCCTGGTTCCCTCACCGAGGATGGCGGTGGGGGCAGCAGAGTGATGAGCGATTGCTCGTCTTCTGCTGCCGACGTCGCTGGACTCCAGGACAGGTAAGTGTCCTAATATTAAAAGTCAGCAGCTGCAGTATTTGTAGCTGCTGGCTTGTAACATTTTTTTACAGCGGAGCCCCGCTTTAAGTAGAATCTGTTTGTAATTTGGAACAGGTAAATTTTTTGAGTGTAGCTCCAGCCAAAAAATCTATTTTTAAGCTTTTTGGAAAATATAGGGAAGGGTTATCACCCCTGTAACATTTGTTTTTCTGTCTGTGCACCTGTTCAGAACATTTCACCTCACTTTCCGTCCCAATAACAAATGTTTTTTGAAAATTTGGGGGTTTTATTGAAACAAGGATTGGTGATAAAGCATCAGTGGAGAGGAGACACATTTTTCCCATATTAACTCTTGCAGGAGAGAATTTCCCTTCCTAGGGGTAGATTTCCTCTCACTTCCTGTTGTCTCCTTCCGTTTGCAAGTAGGAGTCGTTTGTAAGTTGGATGTTTGAAAGTAGGGGCCTGCCATATATACTCTGCAGAAATTTGGCCCTTAGGTGTTGGTGTTGCCACAACACTGTAAGCCCTCACAGTTACTCTTGGTGGGCGCTGGAACGCCCTGCTGTGAACTATTATATCAAGAATTGTAATTACATGCCATTGTTGAACAGTGGTAGGAAAAATTGGGCCTTTGGTGGTGGTGCTGGTGCCACAACACAGTAAGTCCTCACAGTTACTCTTGGTGGGCGCAGGAATAGGCCCAGCTGTGAAATATTAGATCAAGAATTGTAATTACATGCCCCTGTTGAACAGGGGCAGAAAAATTGGGCCTTTGGTGGTGGTGGTGTTGCCACAACACTGTAAGCCCTCACAGTTACTCTTGGTGGGCGCAGGAATGGGCCCTGCTGTGAATTATTAGATCAAGAATTGTAATTACATGCCCCTGTTGAACAGGGGCATACAAATTGTGCCTTAGGCACTGGTGCCACAACACTGCAATCCCTCACAGATACTGTAGTTGGAGCGCAGCAATGAGCCCTGCTGCAAAGTATTGCATCAAAAATAGTAATTACACGCCCCTGTTAAACAGGGGCAGAAAAATTGGGCCTTAGGCACTGGTGCTGGTGCCACAACACTGCAACCCCTCACAGATACTCTAGTTGGAGCGCAGGAATGACCCCTGCTGCAAAGTATTGCATTAAAAATTGTAATTACACGCCCCTGTTAAACAGGGGCTGAAAAATTAGAAAAATTGGGCCTTAGCCACTGGTGGCGGTGCCCAGAAACAAAAACTTTCTTACATGCTATCAGCATGATCTTGAAGGAGGAAGAGGATAGTCACTCAGCATAACAGGATAATCACTTTGCATAAGCATAGGCAGTCTTGAAGGGATCTGACATTTCAAAGAAAATTATTCTGTTACAACAGCATCAGGTGCTTGGTAGCTGGTGGTGATCCAAGACTGATTCATTTTTATGAAGGTCAGTCGATCGACCGAGTCGGTGGACAGGTGCACCCTGTGATCGGTTACAAAGCCTCCAGCAGCACTGAATGTGCGTTCCGAAAGAACGCTGGATGCAGGACAGGCCAGTAGCTCAATTGAGAAAGGTGTCCAAGTCTGATCTTGCCCCTAGGTTTTCCTGCACCATGTAAACCAGATGCTGGCGATGGTTGCTGGAACCGATCATACCTTGGGGCTGCGGACTAAAAAATTGTCTGAACACATCGGTCAGACGGCCACCTTCTCCACCGCTCCTTCTTTGACTGACCGAAGCCTCAGCAACACGTTGTCCAGGACCAGGAATTTGTAACCTCCCAGTCTCTGGGAACGCATTGCACAGACCTTTCTGCAAGGCCTCCCGAAGATGCTTCATCCTCTGCTCCCTCTGCGACGGGAAGATAAGGTCCACAACCTTACCCTTGTACCGTGGATCAAGGAGGGTTGCCAGCCAGTAATGATCCCTCTCCTTGATAGCATGAATACGAGGATCCTTCCGCAGGCTTTGAAGGATCAGGGAGGCCATGCAGCGTAGGTTTGCTGAGGCATTCGGTCCAGAGTCCTCTGGGTCACTCAGGACGACATGATCCGCAGCCACCTCCTCCCAGCCACGTACAAGTCCATGGGTGTCTTGGGACTGTAATTGATCCCTTGAAGACTGCTGCTGATGCTGAGTGCTAGGCTCCACCTTCATGCTGACACAATCCTCCTCCTCGTCCTCTTCCTGTGTGATAGGCGGGCCAGCAGGAACACTGTCTAAATAAAGGGGGCCTTGAGAGGTAAGGAAGTCCTCCTCTTCCTCCCTCTGTTCTGCCTCAAGTGCCCTGTCCATTATTCCATGCAGCCTGTGCTCCAACAGGTGGACAAGAGGGATAGTGTCACTGATGCATGCACTGTCACTGCTCACCATCCTTGTGGCCTCCTAAAATGGTGACAGGACAGTGCATGCATCCCTGATCATGACCCACTGGCGTGGGAAAAAAAATCCAAGCTCCCCTCACCCTGCCCTGGTGCCATATTGCAACAGATACTCATTGATTGCCCTCTGCTGCGTGTGCAGCCGCTGCAGCATGGCCAACGTAGAGTTCCACCTGGTGGGCATGTCACAGATTAGGCGGTTCTTTGGCAGGTTGTATTCCTTTTGCAGGTCAGCCAGCCGAGCACTGGCATTATATGACCGATGGAAATGCCCACAGAGTTTCCTGGCCTGCTTCAGGACCTCCTGTAAGCCCTGGTACCTGCCTAAGAACCTCTGCACCACCAAGTTAAGGCTGTGAGCCAAACAGGGCACATGGGTCAGTTGTCCCTGTCGGAGGGCGGAGAGGAGGTTGGTGTCATTGTCAGAAACCACAATTCCTAGCATAATGTGGCGTGGCGTCAACCACCTCTGAGCCTGCCCCTGCAGAGCTGACAGAATCTCTGCCCCACTGTGACTCCTGTCCCCCAAGCACACCAGCTCAAGCATCGCATGGCATCTTTTTGCCTGCGTACTTGCGTAGCCCCTTGAACACCTACGGAGCACCGCTGGTTCCAAGGACAAAACACAGGAAGAGGCTATGGAGGAAGAAGAAGAGGAGGGGGTGGAGGAGAGGGGTGTGTCAGAATCACCAGTATTAGCATTTTGGAGGCGTGGTGGCCAAACAACCTCCAACACTACTGCACCTTGTCCTGCATCCTTCCCAGCTGCCAGCAGAGTCACCCAATGCGCCGTGAAAGATAGGTAACGTCCCTGTCCATGCCTGCTGGACCATGAGTCAGCCGTAATATGCACCTTACCGCTGACCGCCCTGTCCAGCGAGGCCAAGACATTGCCTTCCACATGCCGTTAGAGAGTTGGAAGGGGGCCGAGTCTACCAACTGAAAAGGCAGCAGTTAAAGTGCTAGCAATTTAGCCAAGCTAGCATTCAACCGCTGGGCATGTGGATGACTGGGAGCGAACGTCTTTCGGCGGTGCAGCAGCTGGGGCAGGGAAATTTGCCTGGTACAATCTGACGTCGGTGTACCGATAGCAGATTGCCCGCAAGTACTTGGCTGTGACACACCTAATTCTACACCTTCATTCCTCTCAGTGCAGGTTTCAGAGAGGACTGAAGGTATAGTGGGGTTGGAGATCCTAGCTGATGAGGAGCAAGGAGAGGTTCGCTTTTTTCTTTGGTGTGGGTCTTTTTTGTATGCTTGCCAACGGACTGCATGGCAGGTCGACATATGTCTGGTCAAGCACGTGGTGCCCAAGCGGCTAATGTTTTGACCACGCGAGATACGCTTCAGACATATGTTGCAAATAGCAATGGTGTGATCTGCTGCACACGTCTCAAAAAAAGCCAACACCAAAGAACTTTTGGAATAACGCGCAGGGACAGCAGCGCTCTGAACATGCGAAACACTGCGGTGTGATGCAGTCGGGTGGCTGCCCTTAAGCTGACCCCTGGAGGGCATCCTGCCTCATTGGAGATGTGTCTCCTCCTCCTCCTCCTCCTCTCTCCTATCAGGCACCCACGTGGAGTCAGTGACCTCATCATCCCCTCCCTCCTCATCACTGGAGCAAATCTGGCAGTATGCTGCAGCTGGGGGAACATGACTGCCAGATTGCTGTCCTTGTTGGCACCCCCGCTGTCTGGGCTCATGTTACTGCCTTCCTCTAGCTGGGTACCATCATCGGAGCCTTCAAAATGCTGGGCATCCTCCTGGAGCATGTACCCAACACTGTGGTCAAACAGTTCGGGGGACTCCTTAGGAGGACATGGTGGGGCTAGGGAAGAAGAGACTGATTCCATTGAGCCGAGGGAAGAGGCCGCTTTGGCAGCTGCTTTGCCAGACAAAGTACCCTGAGCCTGGGTGAGAGAGGAGGAGGAGGATGAGGACGGCTTGGTCATCCACTCTACCAAGTCTTCGGCATGGTGCGGCTCAACATGGCCAGCTGCCGAAAACAAGGACAAGCGTGTCCCACGGCCACGTGCTGATGAGGATGCACCGTGTCCACGACCTGCACTGTTGCCTCTAGACACAGAACCTGCTTGCCCTCTTTTATTGACTCGTGACTGTCTGCCTCTCCTTGTTTGCCTTCCAGACATACTAATGGCCTGCAGTGAGATGTAGCTGCACAAAGGTGGGATGTATATATATAGATCTATAGTGATTATACTGCAGCTAGCACAATCAACTGCCTGCTGTGGTATTAGTATGAGAAAAGCAGCAATTGTCTTCAGTTAGTTTTAGGTGCACACTGTGCAGAGGACACAGTACACTAACTGAAAATACAGCAGCTCCCTGCCTGTGGTTTTAGTATGAGAGCACCACTAATTGTATTGAGGTACCTTTAGGTGAACGCTGTGTAAAGGACAGAAGTACACTAAATGAAACTAATGCAGCTCCCTGCCTGTGGTATTGGTATGAGAACACCACAAATTTTATTGAGGTACCTTTAGATGAACGCTGTGCAAAGGACAGAAGTACACTAAATGAAATTAATGCAGCTCCCTGCCTGTGGTATTGGTATGAGAACACCTCCAATTGTATCCAGGTACACGCTGTGCAAAGAAAACGTATGCCTCATTTCCACTGAGTGGAGCGGATCGGTACGGTTCGGTACGGTACGCTATTTTGGGTGTTTCCATTATGAAAGCGTGCCATAAAACCGAACCGTACCGCACCATTCTGGGTCCTGCTTCAGATGTGGGGCCATAGAAAATGGAACGGTTCGGTTAGGGCGGAGCTACAATACATTCCACTGATTGGCGGACACGCTAGGCATTTTTTCTAAACCCTGAATGGTCCCTGACGGTCCGACTTGCAGTGGAAACGCTCACCAGAATAGACCGGACCATTCAAACCGTTCCAAACTGTACCAACCTGAACCGTTCAGTTCAGTGGAAACGAGGCATAAGTGAAACACTGCAGCTAGCACAATCACCTGCCTGCCTGTCAGTATAGAGAATAACAGGAACAGATCTAGCTAAACTGAATACAGTGTGTAAATATATATACACAACACCTAGGATGCATATATATCCTCTACACACTGTAAATGCAGCTAACTGATTCGCCTACCTGCTCTAACTCAAAATAAATGACACTGTCTCTCTCTCTCTTTAACCTCTCTCTTTAACCACCGCAACACACTACACAAGGCCGCCACGCCGGCGGCCTTATATAGTGTGGGGCGTGTACTAAACCCCCTGAGACATAATTGGCCAAAGCCACACTGGCTTTGGCCAATTATGGCTCTCCGTTTTTTGCGCGCTGTGATTGGCCAAAGCATGCGGGTCATAGTGCATGCTTGGCCAATCATCAGCCAGCAATGCACTGCGATGCCGCAGTGAATCATGGGCCGTGACACGCCACTCGAATTTGACGCGAACGGCCCATAATGTTCGAAATTCGACGAACGGTCGAACAGCCGATGTTCGAGCCGAACATGGGTTAGACTGGAACTCGAAGCTCATCCCTAGTCAGTAGTATGTATGGCAGTGTACAGGGGTCAGTAGTATGTATGGTAGTGTACAGGGGTCATTATTATGTATGGCAGTGTACAGGGGTCATTATTATGCATGACAGTGTACAGGGGTCATTATTATGTATGGCAGTGTACAGGGGTCATTATTATGTATGGCAGTGTACAGAGGTCAGTATTATGTATGGCAGTGTACAGGGGTCAGTAGTATGTATGGCAGTGTACAGAGGTCAGTAGTACGTATGGCAGTGTACAGGGGTCAGTAGTATGTATGGCAGTGTACAGAGGTCATTAGTATGTATGGCAGTGTACAGGGGTCATTAGTATGTATGGCAGTGTACAGGGGTCAATAGTATGTATGGCAGTGTACAGGGGTCAGTAGTATGTATGACAGTGTACAGGGGTCAGTAGTATGTATGGCAGTGTACAGGGGTCAGTAGTATGTATGGCAGTGTACAGGGGTCAGTAGTATGTATGGCAGTGTACAGAGGTCAGTAGTATGTAGGGCAGTGTACAGGGGTCAGTAGTATGTATGGCAGTGTACAGAGGTCAGTAGTATGTATGGCAGTGTACAGGGGTCAGTAGTATGTATGGCAGTGTACAGAGGTCAGTAGTATGTATGGCAGTGTACAGAGGTCAGTAGTATGTATGGCAGTGTACAGGGGTCAGTAGTATGTATGGCAGTGTACAGAGGGCAGTAGTATGTAGGGCAGTGTACAGGGGTCAGTAGTATGTATGGCAGTGTACAGAGGTCAGTAGTATGTATGGCAGTGTACAGAGGTCAGTAGTATGTATGGCAGTGTACAGGGGTCAGTAGTATGTATGGCAGTGTACAGAGGTCAGTAGTATGTATGGCAGTGTACAGGGGTCAGTAGTATGTATGGCAGTGTACAGAGGTCAGTAGTATGTATGGCAGTGTACAGGGGTCAGTAGTATGTATGGCAGTTTACAGAAGTCAGCAGTATGTACGGCAGTGTAGAGGGGTCATTATTATGTAATCTGTAAACATTTCCATTATTTGATACAGTGTACAATAAAGTGATTGTAAAGTTTCTTTTTTTTTTTTTATCCTAATAACAAACATGTTATACATACCTGCTCTGTGCAATGGTTTTGCACAAAGCAGACCTAAACGTCCTTTTTCTGGGGTTCCCCGCTGGCGATCTTTGCTCCTCCTCTTCCCCAAGTGCCCCCATAGCAAGCTGCTTGCCACTGAATACTGAGCTGGCTGTGTGCGTCTACAGACACACACTGTGCGGCTCTGTTCCGCCCCCCCACTCTCCCCTCACATGATTTGATTGACAGCAGCAGGAGCCAATGGCTGCTTAGTCTGCTTAGAAAAGCTGCTGCAGATGGGCGCAACACTGGGTTGAGATCAAGTTCAGGTGGGTTTTTAAGGAGGGCTGGGGGAAGAATTTTTTTACGTTTTTTTTATCTTAAAGTGTTACTAAACCCAGGACACTGCTTTCACTATATCTGGTCTCCCACAGTACACAGAACATGGAAATGCAATTATTTTAGTAAATATAAACTGCTAAACATCTTTTCTCATCAGCAGTATATAGCAGTCTTGTGACTTCTATCAGTGTCTGGTTAAAGCTTGTAGGAGGAGTCTTCATTCTACTCTGACTGTCCTATGAGGCTGCAGGACCCCTGACCCTCTGTCTGGACAGTGATGATTGGCCATGTGGCGATCGCATGCACCCTCCCAAAAAAAAACCTCTCAAGCAATACACACCAAATTGAGCATGTGCAGAGTGCCCCCAAGGATCTGTGCTATCAGCAGATGGATTGGGAAAAGTGGAAGAAGGGGAGGATCAGAGAAGACAGGATCAAACAGCCTTTTTACACAATGCGCAAGATTAAGTTCCACAGTGAGTATAACAAGCATGCTTTACTGCATATACAGACTGATTTTACTGTTGTGGGTCTAGTAACACTTTAATGCAGAGAATGCATTAGGGGGAGAAAATCTTCTTTCCTTTATAAATACTTTAGGTTAAAGATACTTTAACAAAAAATGTTTAGCTTTTATTTTGGACTTTGAAGAATTTCATCTAGATGGCCAGGATGAGAAAGACGATAAATAGATCTAAACCTTAAGGGCTCATTTACATATTGGTAATGTGGTGCGTTAAAGAACGAATGTAATGTGCTTAACGTTGTGTTCTAACATGAGTTGCATTAAAGTGATTATAAACAATCACCTTGTAAAACAACCTATTCAGTTTAAAATAGAAATGAAATGCTAAACATTTTTGTATAGATATAAAAAAACGACATTATACCGGTAAATATATTTTTTCCCTTTTATATAAGAGATCACATTCCCTCTGTTCTCAGCTGCATAATAGCTTGGGGGACCTCTGCCGGGTTAGCCCCCCCTTATCAAAATTTTTGAAAAAATCTTATGCAGTTTGTTAGATCTTTGTTAGATCAGGTTAGATCAACCGTTGTTTGCGTCTCACACAGAAGAAGCAATATTAACAGTTATTTGCTGGGGGGGCTAACCCGTCATCAGCCCCCCCTTATCAAAAAATTGCCCAAACAGTTAGCTATTTTGGAAGCTATTTGTTAGATCCGGTAAGATCAAGTGGTTTTAACGTTAGATCTCACATAATTAGAGACTTATTAAGTGATTAATGAGGGGGGGCTGACCCCCCCTTATCAAAATTTCTGGCCAAAAATGATTCAGGCTAATAGATATTCGTTAGATCCGGTAAGATCAAGTGGTTTTAACGTTAGATCTCATATAATTAGAGACTTATTAAGTGATTAATGAGGGGGGGCTGGCCCCCCCTTATCAAATTTTCGGGCCAAAAATCATTCAGGCTAATAGATATTCGTTAGATCCGGTAAGATCAAGTGGTTTTAACGTTAGATCTCACATAATTTCAGAGATATTCCACATAAAAATACTGATATTAGGTGGTACATAAGGACGGGTTGGCCCCCCCTTATCAAATTTTCAGGCCAAAAATCATTTAGGCTAATAGATAATCGTTAGATCCGGTAAGATCAAGTGGTTTTAACGTTAGATCTCACATAATTTCAGAGATATTCCACATAAAAACAGAGATATTAGGTGGTACATATGGACGGGTTGGCCCCCCCCTTATCAAATTTTCGTGCCAAAAATCATTCAGGCTAATAGATATTCGTTAGATCCGGTAAGATCAAGTGGTTTTAACAGTAGATCTCACATAATTAGAGACTTATTAAGTGATTAATGAGGGGGGGCTGGCCCCCCCTTATCAAATTTCCGGGCCAAAAATCATTCAGGCTAATAGATATTCGTTAGATCCGGTAAGATCAAGTGGTTTTAACGTTAGATCTCACATAATTTCAGAGATATTCCACATAAAAACAGAGATATTAGGTGGTACATATGGACGGGTTGGCCCCCCCTTATCAAATTTTCGTGCCAAAAATCTGTCAGGCTAATAGATATTCATTAGATCCGGTAAGATCAAGTGGTTTTAACGTTAGATCTCACATAATTTCAGAGATATTCCACATACAAATACTGATATTAGGTGGTACATATGGACGGGTTGGCCCCCCCTTATCAAATTTTCGGGCCAAAAATCATTCAGGCTAATAGATATTCGTTAGATCCGGTAAGATCAAGTGGTTTTAACGTTAGATCTCACATAATTAGAGACTTATTAGGTGATTAATGAGGGGGGGCTGGCCCCCCTTATCAAATTTTCGGGCCAAAAATCATTCAGGCTAATAGATATTCGTTATATCCGGTAAGATCAAGTGGTTTTAACGTTAGATCTCACATAATTTCAGAGATATTCCACATACAAATACTAATATTAGGTGGTACATAAGGACGGGTTGGCCCCCCTTTTCAAATTTTCGGGCCAAAAATCATTCAGGCTAATAGATATTCGTTAGATCCGGTAAGATCAAGTGGTTTTAACATTAGATCTCACATAATTTCAGAGATATTCCACATACAAATACTGATATTAGGTGGTACATAAGGACGGGTTGGCCCCCCCTTATCAAATTACACAGTACACACCTGACAGTGACACAAGGCCTGTCTGGTGCCCCAGCCACCTTCCAAAGGCTAATGGAGAAGACTGTGGGTGACATGAAACTGATCGAGGTGTTGGTGCACTTAGACGACATCATCGTTTTCGGCAAGACCCTGGAAGAGCACGAAGAGCATCTGGAGAAGGTCCTGAAGAGACTGCATGATGAGGAGGTTGAAGCTGTCTCTGGAAAAGTGCCAGTTTTACCAACCCTCAGTCAACTACCTTGGCCATATTGTGTCTGCCGACAAAGTGGCCACCGACCCTCAGAAGCTGGAAGCTGTCACCTCCTGGCCGAGGCCTACCAACGTGACTGAGCTTAGGTCATTTCTGGGATTCTGCTCTTATTACAGAAGATTTGTCAAGGGATTCGCTAAGACGCTGACCCTGATCTGGCGAAGCCTGTCAGACCAGCTGGAGGGCCCAGGAAACCCAGAGAGTCCATTCAGGAACAATGGACTCCGAAGTGTGAAGAGGTTTTAGGCAGCTGAAGTGAAGCCAAACAACAGCTCCTGTTCTGGCCTATGCAGATCCAACCAAGCCATACGAGCTACATGTTGACGCCAGTCGAGATGGGTTAGGTGGGGTGCTATATCAAGAGCATGACGGTCATCTACGGCCTGTTGCCTACATGAGTCGGAACTTGGCCCCCCGCCGAGAAGAACTACCCCATGCACAAACTTGAGTTCCTGGCCTTGAAGTGGGTGGTGGTGGATAAGCTGAGGGATTATCTATATGGAGCGGAGTTTGTGATCAAGACTGACAACAATCCTCTCACCTACATCCTCACTACCACCAAGTTGGATGCCACGGGTCACAGATGATTGGCTACTCTATCAGGGTTTATTTTCAGCCTGAAACAAGATGCGGATGCTTTGTCAAGAAGGCCCCATTGTTCCAGAGACCCCCCAGCTGACACCTGAAGGGGTACGAACCTTATGTCTAGGAGCAGAACATCAAGCTGGAGAAGGATCCAGGGCCGAAGACATTGGAGTGTCAGCCGCTGGTGTCCCCAGATGTTATTGCAATGTCACTAGTGTTGAGCGAACCCGAACTGTAAAGTTCGGGTCCGTACCGAACTTTAGCTTTTTCCCGAACCCGAACCCGGACTTTGCCCAAAAGTCCGGGTTCGGCAATCTAATAACGCATTTAGAAATGCTTCAGGGGCCAGCCAATCACCTTTTGATTAGCTGGTGTGCCCTTAGAAGCCATCATAGCCATGCCTACTAATGGCATGGCTGTGATTGGTCAGTGCAACATGTGACCCAGCTTCTATATAAGCTAGAGGCACACAGCACACATGACACTCTGCTTCAGAATAGATAGGGAGAGGATCTAGTCTGCTGCTGCTGCTTTTAGGGAGAGATAGAAAGATAGAAGAGGTAGTCCTGATTCTACAATCCTGTGTTGGTGCTTTCAGGGAGAGAGAATATTATATAGGAGTCCAGATTCAGAGATTAAAATCAGCGATCTGCATAGGTCTACCTATTTGTGTTGCAGTGCAGTCTTTTTACACTGCCATGAGCCCAGTGTCAGAGAAAATCTAACTTTTAGGGGAAAAAAATGCACTTTATTGTTCTCTTTTCCAAAAGACCCATAGGGCAAAAAAAAAAAAAAAAAAGCATTTTATTTTGCTCGTGCAAAAAAAGACCCGTTTAGGGCAAAAAAAAAATTGCACTTTAATGTACGCTTGCAAAAAACGCCGTTTAGGGGCACAAAAAAAAGTTTGCAGTGTTATACATATTTTGAGGTGTGTGAAATAAACAATTTCTATATAGTTTTCTCCTACTGTGCTATACTAAAAAAATAACATTTTTTTTGAATAGCATTTTCTGCAGTTCTGTAGCTGTGCGATTCAGCGGTTACGTACTGTGGGTGTGTTCTGCTCTTCCAAAAAACGCCGTTTAGTGGCACAAAAAAGAGTTTTCAGTGTGTTATACATATTTTAAGGTGTTTGAAATAAACAATTTCTTTATAGTTTTCTCCTACGTTGCTATACTAAAAAAACAACATTTTTTTTGAATAGCATTTTCTGCAGTTCTGTAGCTGTGCGAGTCAGCGGTTACGTACTGTGGGTGTGTTCTGCTCTTCCAAAAAACGCCGTTTAGTGGCACAAAAAAAAGTTTGCAGTGTGTTATACATATTTTGAGGTGTGTGAAATAAACAATTTCTATATAGTTTTCTCCTACTGTGCTATACTAAAAAAACAACATTTTTTTTTAATAGCATTTTCTGCAGTTCTGTAGCTGTGCGATTCAGCGGTTACGTACTGTGGGTGTGTTCTACTCTTCCAAAAAACGCCGTTTAGTGGCACAAAAAAAAGTTTGCAGTGTGTTATACATATTTTGAGGTGTTTGAAATAAACAATTTCTTTATAGTTTTCTCCTACGTTGCTATACTAAAAAAACAAAATTTTTTTTGAATAGCATTTTCTGCAGTTCTGTAGCTGTGCGATTCAGCGGTTACGTACTGTGGGTGTGTTCTGCTCTTCCAAAAAACGCCGTTTAGTGGCACCAAAAAAAGGTTGCAGTGTGTTATACATATTTTGAGGTGTGTGAAATAAACAATTTCTACATAGTTTTCTCCTACTGTGCTATACTAAAAAAACAACATTTTCTTTGAATAGCATTTTCTGCAGTTCTGTAGCTGTGCGATTCAGCGGTTACGTACTGTGGGTGTGTTCTGCTCTTCCAAAAAACGCCGTTTAGTGGCACAAAAAAAAGTTTGCAGTGTGTTATACATATTTTGAGGTGTTTGAAATAAACAATTTCTTTATAGTTTTCTCCTACGTTGCTATACTAAAAAAACAACATTTTTTTGAATAGCATTTTCTGCAGTTCTGTAGCTGTGCGATTCAGCGGTTACGTACTGTGGGTGTGTTCTGCTCTTCCAAAAAACGCCGTTTAGTGGCACAAAAAAAAGGTTGCAGTGTGTTATACATATTTTGAGGTGTGTGAAATAAACAATTTCTATATAGTTTTCTCCTACTGTGCTATACTAAAAAAACAAAATTTATTTTGAATAGCATTTTCTGCAGTTCTGTAGCTGTGCGATTCAGCGGTTACGTACTGTGGGTGTGTTCTGCTCTTCCAAAAAACGCCGTTTAGTGGCACCAAAAAAAGGTTGCAGTGTGTTATACATATTTTGAGGTGTGTGAAATAAACAATTTCTATATAGTTTTCTCCTACTGTGCTATACTAAAAAAACAAAATTTTTTTTGAATAGCATTTTCTGCAGTTCTGTAGCTGTGCGATTCAGCGGTTAAGTACTGTGGGTGTGTTCTGCGCTTCCAAAAACACCCATTTAGGGCAAGATCCCAAATTTTGAAAATATGAGGAGAAGGTCAAAGGGACGTGGTGGCCCCGGTCGTGGTGCTGCTGGTGGAGCTCCTGTTGCAGGGAGAGGACGTGGTGGATCTGTGCCAGATACACGCACAAGTGAAACACCTTCCTCAGGTGCAAGTAGGCGACCGAGCCTGCGGCGGTATTTTGTCGCGCCTAATGAGGCTGTACGAATGTTTAGGCCAGGACAAGTACAGGCGATAGTAGATTGGGTTGCTGACAGTGCCTCGGGTTCCTTCACATTGTCTTCCACCCACTCTTCTGATGAAAGAACAGAGTTGGCACCTGAAACCCATGTCCATCAGTCTTTCACCTCACCCCCTTGCAAATCAGCCAAGCAGTCTGAGCCCCAAATCATGCAGCAGTCTCTTCTGCTTTTCGATGACTCTGTTAGCAGGGTTTCCCAGGGCCAACCACTTAGCCCTGCCCCAGAAGTGGAAGAGATTGAGTGCACCGATGCCCAACCACTTATGTTTCATGATGAGTACATGGGAGGACCATCGCAGTACGTCTCGGATGATGACGAAACACAGGTGCCAACTGCTGCTGCTTTCGCAATTGTGCAGACAGACAAGGAGGGCAGGGGTGAAGACTGGGTGGAAGATGATGTGGAGGACGATGAGGTTCTCGACCCCACATGGAATCAACGTTATGCAGGTGACCAGTGTAGTTTGGAGGAAGAGGCGGTGGTCGCACAGAGCCACCAGCACAGCAGAAGAGGGAGCAGGGTGCAAAAGCGGAGCGTCTGTCAGCTAGACAGTATGTCTGCTACTGCCCAATGCAGCAAGGGACCGAGCACACCAAAGCCAGGTCCAAGGAGTTCCCCAGCGTGGCAGTTCTTCACACAATGTGCTGATGACAAGACACGAGTGGTTTGCACGCTGTGCAATCAGAGCCTGAAGCGAGGCATAAACATTCTCAACCTGAGCACAACCTGCATGACCAGGCATCTAAGTGCAAAGCACGAGCTGCAGTGGAGTAGACACCTCAAAAACCAAGAAAGGTCTCTGGCTCCTCCTGCTTCCTCTTCTGCTGCAGTCTCGGCCTCTTCATCCACCTCTGTAGTGACAGTGGCACCTGCCACCCCGCAAACAGAGCATCTGCCAGCAACACTACCACCTGGGTCACCAACCATCTCCACAATGTCCCATGGAAGCGTTCAGCTCTCTATCTCCCAAACATTGGAGCGGAAGAGGAAGTACCCCCCTAGCCACCCGCGATCCCTGGCCCTGAATGCCAGCATTTCAAAACTCCTGGCCTTTGAAATGCTGTCATTCAGTCTGGTGGAGACGCAGAGTTTTAAAAGCCTGATGGCATTGGCTGTCCCACAGTACGTCGTGCCCAGCCGCCACTATTTTTCCAGGCGAGCCATCCCTTCCCTGCACAACCAAGTGGGGGACAAAATCAGGTGTGCACTGCGCAACGCCATCTGTGGCAAGGTCCACCTAACTACGGATGCGTGGACCAGTAAGCACGGTCAGGGACATTATATATCCCTAACAGCACACTGGGTAAATGCAGTGGCGGCTGGGCCTGAGGCAGATAGCAGTTTGGCACATGTCCTTCCACCACCGAGGATTGCAGGGCGCTTCAGTTTGCCTCCTGTTGCTAACTCCTCCTACTCCGCTTCCTCATCCTCTACCGCCTCCTCATCCGGTCAGCGTAACACCTTCACCACCAACTTCAGCACAGCCAGGGGTAAACGACAGCAGGCAGTTTTAAAACTTTCCTGTTTGGGGGAAAAAACCCACACCGCGCAGGAGTTGTGGAGGGACATGGAACAACAGACCAATGAGTGGTTGCTGTCAGTGAGCCTCAAGCCCGGCCTGGTGGTGTGTGATAATGGGCGAAATCTCGTAGCAGCTCTGGGCCTAGCCGGTTTGACGCACATCCCTTGCCTGGCGCATGTGCTGAACTTGGTGGTCCAGAGGTTCCTTAAAAATTACCCCAATATGCCAGAGCTGCTGCAGAAAGTGCGGGCTGTGTGTGCGCACTTTCGCCGTTCTCACCCTGCTGCTGCTCGCCTGTCAGCGCTGCAGCGTAACTTCGGCCTTCCCGCTCACCGCCTCATATGTGACATGCCCACAAGGTGAAACTCCACCTTGCACATGCTGGCCAGACTGTGCGAGCAGCAGCAGGCGATAGTGGAGTTTCAGCTGCAGCAATCACGCGTGAGTCGCTCTGCGGAACAGCACCACTTCACCACCAATAACTGGGCCTCCATGCGAGACCTGTGTGCCTTGTTGCGCTGTTTCGAGTACTCCACCAACATGTCCAGTGCCAATGACGCCGTTCTTAGCGTTACTATCCCAGTTCTATGCCTCCTTGAAAAAACGCTTCGGGCGATGATGGAAGAGGATGTGGCACAGGAGGATGAGGAGGAGGAAGCGGGATCATTTCGAAGGCTTTCAGGGCAGTCTTTCACAAGTGGCTACGAGGGTGGGTTCCTGCACCAACAAACGCCAGGTACACAATTGTCCGGCAGAAAGGGAACAGTTCTGGAGGATGACGAGGTGGAGGAGGAGATGGAGGAGGAGGAGGAGGAGGCATTTTCACAGCAGGGTGGCACCCAGACCAGCTCGTGGCCATCACTGGTGCGTGGCTGGGGGGATACAGAGGACACAGACGATACACCTCCCACAGAGGACAGCTTTTCTTTGCCTCTGGGCAGCCTGGCACACATGAGCGATTACATGCTGCAGTGTTTCCGCAATGACCGCCGAGTTGCCCACATTTTAACTGGTGCTGATTACTGGGTGGCCACCCTGCTGGATCCTAGTTACAAGGACAACGTACCATCCTTAATTCCCTCACTGGAGCGGGATCGTAAGATGCGCGAGTACAAGCGCACGCTGGTAGACGCGCTGCTGGTGGCATTCCCACCTGACAGCGGGCGTACGGTGGAAGCACAAGGCGAAGGCAGAGGAGGAGGAAGAGGTCGCCAACGCAGCCGGGGCACCGGCAGCAACTCAGAAGGCAGGGTTAGCATGGCTGAAATGTGGAAAAGCTTTGTCAGCACGCCACAACAACCAGCACCACCAGCTGAGATGGAACGTCTTAGCAGGAGGCAGCATTTCACCAACATGGTTGAGCAGTATGTGTCCACAGGCCTACACGTACTGGATGACGGGTCTGCCCCCTTTAACTTCTGGGTCTCCAAATTGGGCACATGGCCTGAGCTTGCCCTTTATGCCTTGGAGGTGCTGGCCTGCCCTGCAGCCAGTGTATTATCTGAACGTGTATTTAGCACAGCAGGGGGCGTTATCACAGACAAGCGCAGCCGCCTGTCCAGAGCCAATGTGGACAAGCTCACGTTCATTAAAATGAACCAGGCATGGATCCCACAGGACTTGTCCGTACCTTGTGCAGAATAGACATGTATACCGGTGTTGTGACAAAAACTGTCCGGCCATCGGATTGTGTCCGGCCCATACTGCGAAGGCGCAGCGCTTGCGCAGTACAGAGGACAAGGAGATTCACAAAATCTCCGAAGATGAACGGCGCCTGCGCTGTGAGTGCAGGTTCAAGCCCCACCATCCAACTGGACATACGGTAGCACATAGTAACAGGGCCCCTCACGGGCTTGGTTTGATCGCCACGCTTCGGGCACGGCCTCACTTGGCTCGTCTTGAACCACGGATGGTGTGGCCTTCACCTGAACTCACCACGCAGGCGCCGTTTGTCTTGGGAGATTTTAGAAATCCCCTTGTCCTACATACTGAGCAAGCGCAGTACAGGGTGGACACTATTTGACGGGGGACAGAATTCGACACATCACCGGCATTACACAGCCATTGTTGTATTTTTGAATCAGTGTTGGCTACCTCGTCCTCCTCCACCGCCGCTTCCACCTACACAGCCACATCCACCGCCACTTCAACCTCCTACTCCATATGGACCTCGTCCTCCTAGGTCAAGATTATTATTTTTTATTTTTATTTTTTTTATGTTATTTTAAGTTATTTCCCTATCCACATTTGTTTGCAGAGCACTTGCCGTGCTCTTAACAACATTTTGCTGCCATTTGCAGCCCTCTAGCCCTTCCCATGACCTTTTTAGAGCCTTTTTAATCCTTAGAAGTCCGGGTCCCCATTGACTTCAATGGGGTTCGGGTTCGGGTCCGGGTTCGGGTTAAAGTTCGGTCCCGAACCCGAACTTTTTTCCGAAGTTCGGCCGAACCCGTCGAACCCGAACATCCAGGTGTCCGCTCAACTCTAAATGTCACCCAAGTCGGGGATAAAGGTCTGCCCGAAGCTGTCAAAGAATGACCTGCAGAGGGACCAGTTGGAGGACCCTCCCTGCAGCTTGGCATTGAAGGCCTTGGAGAGCCAACGCCCTGACTTGCTCCTCACTGACTCCCCAAAGGAAACCCGTCTGCTGCACAGAGAGTGGGATCAGTTTCAGGTGCACCAAGGGTTGGTCTACCAAAGGGGCCCCTCTGACGATTCTGAAAAAAAATTGCAGCTATTCCTACCTGAAAAACATAGGGAGACAGTATTAACTGCCCTACATGACAACCATGGCCACCTAGGCCCCAAAAGGACTTTTGACCTGGTGAGGGACAGGTTCTACTGGCCCTGCATGCAGGCTGAAGTTGAGGACTATTGCCACTCCTGCATCAGATGTATCCAAAAGAAGATTTTGCCTCACGAGCTGCCCCAATGGGCCATCTTCGGAGTCAGGGACCCATGGAGCTGGTGTGCATTGACATTCTGTGCTTGGAGCCTGATTTTAGCGGGCAGGAAAATATTCTGGTAGTGACTGACCATTTCACTCGGTATGTCCAGGCGTTTTCCACAAGGGACCAACAAGCATCCATGGTGGCCAAGATCTTTGTGGAGAAATTATTTGTGCACTATGGTCTGTCCCAACGCATCCACTCTGATCAGGGGAAAGATTTTGAGAGTAGTCTCATCAAGAGACTTTTAGACCTGTTGGGCATCAGGAAGTCTAAACCCCCCCTGTATCATCCTCAAGGAGATCCTCAACCAGAGAGATTCAACCAAACCCTCCTGGATATGCTCGGAACTCTAAATTCAGAACAAAAACAGCACTGGAGCAAGCATATAGTGGCTATTGTGCATGCTTATAACAGCACCGCCAATGATGCCACAGGTTACACTCCCTATAGTTTGATGTTCGGACGGTAGGCCCGGCTGCCAGTCGACTTGGCCTTCGGCACATCCCTCGACCATACCTCAGCAACTTCCCGCTGTAAGTCGCAGCCCTATGTCATTTGCAAGCATCTGCCTGGACTCCCAGTATATCAAATCCGGCCAGAGGGAAGCACAGGACTTGGCATCGCAATCATCTGTTGCCTCTGTCAGAAGCAGTTCATGTGCCACCACAGCCAGATTTACAGTCCACACCCACGGCCTCTCAAAGATCCTAGCCAGTGACTAGATCTCACTCTCAGTCTGTACCCCTTGCTGAAGATGAAAACCGCGAGGCAGGACAACCTCCCCATCTATGCTAATTGGTTGGATATTCCTCTGCCATGGTTTTATGCAGATGCAAATTGTATGGTTTCCTGTGCACACTAACCTGTTTTTTTTTTATGTGTGTATATCAAAAGCATGTAACAGGTCATAGACTCTTTACCACCTTTGGCGGACCTAAGGTTTTTTGGTGGGGGGAGTGTGTAGCGGGGAGCGGGGGCTGCTCTGTCTCCCATGGTCCCACACCTCCCTCCATTTCCGCCAGGAACCGTCGGACTGAATAGACACTGACACAGGCACTCACTGAGGGAGATCACGCCTGTCAGTACCTGTGGGGGATTTCTCCCCCTGACTCTCCTCTTCCTTGAGTGACGAGCAGCGCTCACTCACGGGCATCAGACGGCTCTGCTCTCTTCTCTGTGTTCCTATTGGCAGGGAGAGGAAGTCAATCAAGCAGCAGCAGAGGACCACAGGACATAAAGGCTCATCACAAAATGGCACCATTGATTTTTACTGGGGATGGAGCTACTACTTCTGCTTTGAAAGAAGGGGGCTAGCTAAAGACTTAAAGCGGTTGTATACCGCAAAACTTTTTTTTTTTTTTTTGGTTAACCTGCAAGGCAAAGGTATAATGAGCTAGTATGACTAGCATACTAGCTCATTATCAATCACTTACCTTAGATCGAAGCCCCCGCAGCGGTCCTCGGACGCGTCCTCCGTCGAATCCATGATACCCGGAGTGACTTTCGGGTATCGCCGCTCCGGCGCTGTGATTGGCCGGAGCGGCAATGACGTCACTCCCGCACATGCGCGGGGAACGGCACGATCCCCGCACATGCGTGAACTACCGGCAGTGTACGGCAGGCTCCCATTCAAGAGCCGCCGCGCTCAGTGCGCCTGCGCCGTTATCTACGGCGCGCATGCGCCGTAGATAGCGGTACAGTTTTTTTTGCAAATATCTCCGAGACTGTGTAGGTCTCGGAGATATTACAAGCACCTACAGGTAAGCCTTAATGTAGGCTTACCTGTAGGTGCTTGTACAAAATGTGGGTATACAACCACTTTAAGCTTGTTGGTCTGAAAAGAGATCACCATGAGGCTGGGAGGTGAACGGAGGTGTGAGAAGAGACTACAGGCATCCGCTGAAGAACCATCCAAAGACGGTTCCAGAGACCATCCAGAGACGGTTGAAGATGGATGTACCTTCTGTAAAACCTAATATTCCTATTTTTATGTGAAATATCTCTGAAATTATGTGAAATCTAACGTTAAAACCACTTGATCTTACCGGATCTAACGAATATCTATTAGCCTGTGTAGCGCCCTGCTCGTATTGGGTAGGTGCTAGTGTAAATTTAGTTATCTGAGCTGTCGTTTAGCTCAGAACAATTGTACCAAATTATGGTCTCTGTTCCAGTTTAGCTGGGCTGCACATTTTCCACCTGACTGTAGGTGTCGTTGTTACTACAGGTCAAGGTTGGAAATGCAGTAGGCTGGATGCATTGGGTATTCCTTTCCCGGAGACAGCGCAGTGGGAGTGGTGACCCCGCTGTGCATTCTGGGAGAGGGTACTTAAGGAGCAGACACCGTTTTCCGGGGTCTTCCGATCCTGACCTGACGGCCCTCCTGGCCTCAGGGATGTGTTAGTAGTTTTCTGCCTCGGGGCCTGTAGGCCCGAGGCTCTGTTGCTGAGAGTAGGCCCAGGAGTTTCTGGGGGCCTACTGATCTCTGGATGGTCCCGTGTCGCCTTGCCTGAGGGAAGGGACCGAACAATTGAGGGCTCAATTGGAGGACGCATCCGGATAAAAATTTGCCTCGCAGTGCTGCCGGCTGGCTGAAAGATCCTGACACTGTGTGTTATGTTTTCAGAACTTTATCAAGTGAGTGATTACCCAAGTCTGTGGCAGAAACTATTTGTATTCTTAAAGTCTGTGGCAGAGACTTTTGGCCGAGCACCGCACTGGCTGCTAGGTCAGTGAGAGAGGCCTATCCGGTGGTTGCTATATCCAGTGTGGAGACTGTTTGTCCTCTGGATTAAGAAGTACCCGTGATCCACAAAGCAAGGTACCTGAATCCCCCCCTAACCCTCCATCTCTCTGTTAATAAAACCCTTGAGAAAAAGAGACTAAGTGTTTGGTGCAGACATTTGTGAGAAATTCTTCAAGGAAGACCCCCTAGGACGGACGTGGTGAACAGTAAGGTAATGGCAGACCCAAATCTTAAACCAGCAGCCCCTGCGGGGGTATTGCTACACCTGATATAGACACTAGTATGGATATCCGTGCATCGATACCAAATATCCATAATATCCCTGTAATTATGTATAATCAACCATTAAAAGCACTTGATCTTACCGTATTTAACGAATATCTATTAGCCTGAATGATTTTTGGACAGTAAATTGCATGTGGGGAGGCCAACCCATCCTTATGTACCACCTAATATCAGTATTTGTATGTGGAATATCTCTGAAATTATGTGAGATCTAACGTTAAAACCACTTGATCTTACCAGATCTAACAAATATCTATTAGCCTGAATCATTTTTGGCCAGAAAATTTGATAAGGGGGGGTCAGCCCCCCCTCATTAATCACTTAATAAGTCTCTAATTATGTGAGATCTAACGTTAAAACCACTTGATCTTACCGGATCTAACGAATATCTATTAGCCTGAATTATTTTTGGCCTGAAAATTTGATAAGGGGGGGCAAACCCGTCCTTATGTACCACCTAATATCAGTATTTTTATGTGGAATATCTCTGAAATTATGTGTGATCTAACGTTAAAACCACTTGATCTTACCGGATCTAACGAATATCTATTAGCCTGAATGATTTTTGGCCCGAAAATTTGATAAGGGGGGGCCAACCCGTCCTTATGTACCACCTAATATCAGTATTTTTATGTGGAATATCTCTGAAATTATGTGAGATCTAACGTTAAAACCACTTGATCTTACTGGATCTAACGAATATCTATTAGCTTGAATGATTTGTGGCCCGAAAATTTGATAATTAATCACTTAATAAGTCTCTAATTATGTGAGATCTAACGTTAAAACCACTTGATCTTACCGGATCTAACGAATATCTATTAGCCTGAATGATTTTTGGCCCGAAAATTTGATAAGGGGGGGCCAGCCCCCCTCATTAATCACTTAATAAGTCTCTAATTATGTGAGATCTAACGTTAAAACCACTTGATCTTACCGGATCTAACGAATATCTATTAGCCTGAATGATTTTTGGCCCGAAAATTTGATAAGGGGGGGCCAACCCGTCCTTATGTACCACCTAATATCTGTATTTGTACTGTATGTGGAATATCTCTGAAATTATATGAGATCTAACGTTAAAACCACTTGATCTTACCGGATCTAACGAATATCTATTAGCCTGAATCATTTTTGTACAGAAAATTTGATAAGGGGGGGCCAGCCCCCCCTCATTAATCACTTAATAAGTCTCTAATTATGTGAGATCTAACGTTAAAACCACTTGATTTTACCGGATCTAACAAATAGCTTCCAAAATAGCTAACTGTTTGGTCAATTTTTTGATAAGGGGGGCTGATGACGGGTTAGCCCCCCCAGCAAATAACTGTTAATATTGCTTCTTCTGTGTGAGATCTAATGCAAACAACGGTTGATCTAACCTGATCTAACAAAGATCTAACAAACTGCATAAGATTTTTTCAAAAATTTTGATAAGGGGGGGCTAACCCGGCAGAGGTCTTGGGGGAGGTAACGCAGCAGCACACTGAGCTCCCCATTGAATGGCTGTGCAGCAGGGGCATGTCAGGACAAGTCTGGTCATTGGAGGAGAGCAGGCTGAGTTCCCAGCATAGCTAGAGAACTGACCACTGTGTGCTCTCCTGCTTATTGTGGTCAGTTTGAAATAGTAAAGCAGAGGGAATGGCAGGAACACCAGGGATTTCACACAAAGGAAGCAATACAAAGAGAATAGGATGCTTCCTCATACAAGTACATGGTACAGCAGGTACATATCAGGAATATGAAGTGTTGGGGTAACAAACGCTTTAAGGCAGTGAATTGATTTTAAATAGGGTTCCAAAGTACTGCAACTCAGAGAAAAATAGACACACATGATTTTTCCTGATGTGGGTGCATTGTGTTAGTGTATTGGGGTGCTATTAAAATAAATAGCACCGTAACACAATGCATTGCGGTACAAGTATTGCATGCAGTTAATTTCCATGTATTACTGCAATGATAACAAGTAAATGGGCCTGTACTTTGGATGTAATTTGGATGTATTTCATTAGTTTTTTTTCAATAAAACAGAGAATTGGTGTACAACTACAAACATTTTGCTTGCATCTTCTGCTTCCAGGACAGATCAGCGCAATGCTCTGCGCAGGCGCTGACCAATCAGCATTGCTCTGATCTGTCCTGGAAGCCCTGCAGAAAGAAGAGGGAGAAGAGCAGGGATGCCAAGTCCCTGAATCGCTGCACTGGCTGCGTGGGCATTGACAGATCATCACCCATCGAGGTAAGTACAGTGGGGCCTGGGGTGGTGGGGAGGGTGTACAGTGGTAGTTAATTTTTTCTGAAACTGTGAAGTACACTAACCCTTTAAGAATACAGTGGAACCTCGGATTACGAGCATAATCCGTTCCAGGAGAATGCTCGTAATCCAAAGTACTCGCATATCAAAGTGAGTTTCCCCATTGAAGTCAATGGAAACAAATATAATTTGTTCCGCATTGACTTCAATGGCATGCAATACCGCATGCGGCCAGAGGTGGGGGGTGCCGGAGAGCCTTGGAAACGGCCGGAAAGGTCAGAGGACAGCTCGGCTGACCTCTGCAAACCTCAGAAAGGCTCGGGAACAGAGTATTTCCGTGTCTTTCCGAGCATTTCCGAACGGCGCCGTTCGGCTACGTTCGGCTCTGGCGCCCCCCCCCCACCTCAGGCCAAACGCGGTACTGCACACCGCTTTGGCCTGAGTTTTTCAAATACGGTGCTCCTATTGCGAAACGCTCGTTAACCGCGTTACTCACAATCCGAGGTTCCACTGTATAGGGTGAACAGATGTTTAATAAAGAGGATAGTGAAAAAGGTGGTAAATAGTAAAAGGGATTGGAGGTTAAATATAGAGAAAGAGAGAGAAGACAAAAAAAGGAGGAGAGAGTGAGGGGCGGAGGGCATAAGAAAAGGGAAAATTGGGGGATGATGGACCTCTCATCTTAGATTGCTTTTCATCTCTTTCCTTACTATTGTACACCGCTAGGGTGTGGTCCTCAATGAATATCCAAGTTTATGGAAGTGGATTTTTTTTAATGCCGGGTACACACGTGTAGTGGGTATGTACTTTCCCGGGTGTAATTTGAACTTGGCAGAGACATTAGTGATGTGTAATTCCCTGCAGCCCAGCAGGTGGCGCTGTCGCCCTGGGCTGGGGTTGAATTATTGCTGTGTGCCGTGCTTCCTTTTTGTCCTTCCTCGGCAGCGGTATGGTGGGGCGGGGAACCCACCATGCTTGCTGGGAGAGGGTATAAAGGGGCCGGCCATCTTTGTCGGGGGGTCGAGTCCCAGGCACCTTTAGCCTGTGGGCGGTGGTTCGTGACGGTCCTCTGGGCGGGCCTAGGCCTAGAGGACAGCCGGAGGTCGTGTTCCATCCCAGGCACCTTTAGCCTGGGGTGAGGTACTCGGATGGAGGTCTGGAGCTCAGTGCCCAACACTAAGTTCCGCGAGGGAAGGAGACCCTAGGGTACCCAGGGATTGGGTACCCGAATCCGGAAGGCGTAATGGACCGGGGGGAGCTCCTCACTTGAAGACCCGGTGCAGCATATTGCCGGTGACAGGTGAGCCTCTCGTCGGAGACCGCCTGGAAGGAAATCTACCCTCGTGCAGAGACCGTAACCCACTTTCAGGAAGGAAAGTGGAGAACTACATTGTGTCTGGGCCTTTTCGCATCCACACCTCCTTTTCTGTTCTATTTCTACCAAGGGAGTTCAACTGATTGTGTTCATTCGAGAGGAATAAAGGAGTGTTGAACTTTAATGGTGTGGGGCTCATTTCCTGACAGACATTGTTCAAGGTAACTCTTGGTGGAGGCTCCAGGTGCACAGCACTGACCCGAAGGTAAAATAACTTTGCTTATATCACACTGACACCTGTGGTGAAGGCCAGGCGTGGTGTCCCCGCTCCCTTCCCCTCTAAAGGTACCCCTAGACAAGAGACAGACGAGCTGAAGAAGAAGAGGGGAGTGAGGAGGGCGCTACACACGTTTTTAATGTCATTGAAAAAAACTGCATTTTTCTCAACGTGATTTTTCGTGTTTCCTCTCAAGCCTGCCTTGCCTACACACTATCGTGGAAAAAAATGTTTGAGTAAAGCGCGGTGACGTCCAACACGTACGATGGCACTATAAAGGGGAAGTTCCATTCGGATGGCGCCACCCTTCATGTTAGTAAAGTTTGTTGAGCAACGATTCGCGCTTTTCAGCCTCGTGCTTTTCAGTCCGTTACAGCGTGACGAATGTGTTATCTCTATTACGAACGCTAGTTTTACCAGAACGAGCGCTCCCGTCTCATACTTGATTCTGAGCATGCGCATTTTTTTTCACGTCGTTAAAGCCCACACGCGGCCGTTTTTCAATTTGTTCCAATTTTTTCATGCCCGTTTTTCACGTCGTGAAAAATGCTCTGAAGCCCACACACGATCATTTTTAATGACCATTTTAAAAAATGAAATTTTTCTCGTCATTAAAAACGGTTGTGTGTACACGGCATCAGAATCCAAGGGTTCCAAACACATTAGTAGTTAGTGAGAGTATTCTTTGCTGTCAAATGCTCTGTAGTTTGCTCATTTATTTCATGCCTGGTTGGCCCTTGGGTTCTAGCATCATTCTACCATCAGTTAGCGCACACATCAGCAGTTTTGTAGAGTACTTGGGTATATTTTTGTGAAGGAGTCCCAGAAGGTGGATGCAGAGGTATTGTGGTTTGAGTTGTTGGATAATATCTTTACTCCAACTCCACAAACTTGCAAGTCTGAGGCATGTCCAGAATACTATATACAGAAGGCTTCCAACTGTTATTTTGGTTATTTGGGTTCATGGAGTGGAGAAGATCTGACGTGATACTAGTAGTATATTATTTTAAATAGATTTTCTTTGTATATTGTACAGATGCATAATATGTGTCTCATAGCCCATGTTGTTTATAATTCTTCAAGGTCGAGTTTCCTGTTTGTTCCCTATTACACATTTTGATTTTCCTAATAGGAATAGCAGTAGGCAAAGTAGTACACATTTTGTAAATGCCTGATATTAGGCTCTATCAGGAGGGGCCTTCAGACAGTACAAAGGTTCCTAAATTGTAAGTTCACCTTTTCACAAAAAAATGAAAAGGTGAACTAACACCCTACACCTTCCCCACCCCCAAGACCCCACTGCTTTTACCTCCTTCTATGATTAGCTGTCACTACCCATACAGCTGATGCAGCATTCCAGAGATTTGAAAGCCCCACTCTTCTTCCCTTTCTTTCCTTAAAGCGGAGCTCCGCCGGAAAAAAAAAATATTAAAAGCCAGCAGCTACAGCTACAGCAGCTGCTGGCTTTTAATATTTGGACACTTACCTGTCCTGGAGTCCAGCGACGTCCGCAGCAGAGGACGAGCGACCGCTCGTCGCTCTGCTGCTCCCTCCGCCATCCTTGCTGAGGGAACCAGGAAGTGAAGCCCTGCGGCTTCATGCCCGGTTCCCTACGGCGCATGCGCGAGTCGCGCTGCGCCGTTCTGATTGGTGCTCCTGTGTTCTGGGAGCCGAGTGTCTCCCAGAACACCAAGGGAAGTCTGCGGAAAGTGACGTAACTCCCGCAGATTCCCGGAGAGAGGACTCCCGGATGTGGGTGAAAATACCTGTCTTAGACAGGTATCTTCACCCCCCTCCCCCCTGAAAGGTGTCAATTGTGACACCGGAGGGGGGGAGGGTTCCAAATAGCAAAAGTTGCTATTTAGGGTGGAGCTCCACTTTAAAGTGGTTGTAAACCTCAGACATAAAATATCTACAAAGCACATCCGTCTATAGTGAGTACTAAATTAAGAGCCCAAAGTGTATTTTCTGTCTGCTGCTTTGTTCCTCTGCTATCTGCATGAATCACTTCTGACAAGTTTTCCTGACACCAAGAGAAAAAAGGTGACAGGGGAGGGACCTTCAGCTGATTGGCAGCCTCAGCTCTGTTCTGTGTGAAGGGGGTATGTCCCTTCCCTTCAATCAGCTCTCAGAGCTCTCCTAAACTTCAGCTTCCTTAACCTTTTTTTATGACAGTTCAGACAAACTTTAATAAATTCGGCACTTTGAATGGATGTAGAGAAGACTGCAGATAGAGAGATACAACTTATGTAGGAGGATTTGTTTAATCTCTGTGTATCACCCGGAGCCAGTCGCTTCACTGGGTATATGGAAGGGTTTATATAGAATTTTTTTTGGTAATTATTGGATTGAAACAGTAGGTGTGACGCTGTTCTTGAAATCAATCCTAGGCTAGGCCCTGGAATCCAAATGCTCCAATATCGCACTCTAACCAGTGACTTATATATAACCTGATGAATAAACTTTCCTTTGTGCAAATAAAAGTGACTGGTGTTTTAATTCGGTTAGTTATCTAGCAAATTCATTTATCGAAATACATATACATAAAGTCGTATTTGCCGCATATCTGCCGCGATTTGCGGCTGCTAGCGGGGTGATTTTAACCCCCGCTATCGGCCGAAAAAGGCTTAAAACCACCCGCAAACCGCTGCTACAGCAGCGGTTTGCAAGCGGTATAGCCGCGCTGTCCCATTGATTTCAATGGGCAGCAGCGGTAAAGGAGCAGTATACACACCGCTCCTTCACCGCCTCAAAGATGCGACTAGCAGGACTTTTTTTCTCGTCCTGCCAGCGCATCGCCTCAGTGTGAAAGCACTCTGGCTTTCACATTGAGACTGCAGGGCAGGAGTTTTTCAGGTGGTATTTAGGCGCTATTTTTAGCGCTAAAACGCCTGAAAAACTCCTCAGTGTGAAAGGGACCATAGTAAATAAACCCCTCCGTCTTTTAAAAAAAAAGTGACAGGTGCTCTTCAATCGTGTTTTTTTTGTGCTGGTGCTTCTTATAGTGTTCCCCTATAGTATTTCACGTTCAGTGTTTGCCACTGTGTGGCAGATCCCGGATCCACGCCTTTAGAGACGTCTCCCTTCTTTGCTCTTTTAAATGTTCATCGGTTTCATCCACATGCAGAGAAAATATGCTCCCATAGCATGATACCATTTTCCGAAAGTTTTATTGAGTGTGTCCAATTATTTATATATATATACCCTGGCAGAATTTATGATTTCTTAGCCATTTTTCTGAGAATATGAATCATAACACAAAAACTTTTCTTTCACATACACGTTTCGTCATCAAGACATCATCTGTCACTTTAAAAAAAAAGAATTTGTGTTTATATAACAAGGACTGTATATATCAATTGTTCACAAAAGCACCAGTCACTTTATTCAAGATTGCACTTTTTAATTTTATGTATATGTATTTGGATTAATTAATTTGCTAGATAACTAGCCGAATTTAAAGCACCAGTCATTTTTATTTGCACAAAGGAAAGTTTATTCATCAGGTTATATATAAGTCACTGGTTAGAGTGCGATATTGGAGCATTTGGATTCCTGGGCATAAGATTGCTTTCAATAACAGCGCCACACCTACTGTTTCAATCCAACAATTAGCATATACTCCACTTAGGTGGTTGTTTTAGTAAGGGCAGCAGTTCCATATACAGTATACATTTTTTACCATTTGCGCGGGATCACCAATGATTTATTTTCATAGAAAAAAAATGTGTTGCGCTATCTAATAAAGTGCACAGTGCTAAACATAATTTGTAAAAAAACAAAAAACGTAATGAATAAGTGCATCAATAAAAAATATATGAAAAATCAATAGTCCCATAATTTTAGATTTCATGCAATGGTCCAAATAAAGAAAATTAAGCCCAGTGGAATATTAAAGTGGTTGTAAAGACACTTTTTTCTTCCTATAATCCCCAGTGTTATATTATAGTATGTGCCCCAGTGTATGTTATTTATAAAAAATATGCTGCATCATACCTACTTTCAGAGCGCCGCTCGGCACTCACGTGACTGCTCGCCACTGTCTTTCCTGATCCCCCCGCTCATGTCAGCCTGGAGGAGGGGAGGAGAGCGGCAGGTAAAGTGAGCAACGAGCGGCGCTCTGAAAAAAGATATGAAGCAGCATATTTTTTATAAATAGCATACACTGGGGCACATACTGTAATATAACACTGGGGATTATAGGAAGAAAACAAGAGGGGAGTGATCGGCACTGACACAGCTGACAGGAAGGGAGGGGGGAGAGGGCGCAAGGAGAGACAGCGGATAATGGAGGCACGTAAATTGACCATGGTGTCAGGGCTCAGCAGCCACGATAAACATGGTCAGTTTACAGGGGGAGGGAAGAACCAGGCAGGATCAGACAGGTATTTCAGGTGATAGAAGAGGCCAAATTACACAGCACAAGCACTGTGCTGTACAACACGCTTTAAGTGATGAGGATCCATTTTTTTTTTTTTAGGGTTACAAACACTTTAAAGATGTGTGCAACCCAGGTGCTCCAATCGTGTTGTTAATATAAATATACAAATACAGATTCCAGTGTTTTCGGTGATTGCCACACAAAACAAAAAATAGCCTCTTACCAAAGCCCAAGACCTTTTTACAGGTCTGACTGTGCTTTAGCATGAAAACCCTTTAGATGGATAGATGGATAGAAACTTGCTTCAATCCAACACAGACACAAGAGAGCAGGCTCAGCAGCCGAATGCAAACACCTTCAGTGCTTGTCAAACCCCCTCCAGGGTTATACACTCGCAGTCACACAGATTCACATAATCATGTGAAGAGCAGGGGAGTGCTTTATTGTACAATATTTTAAAACCACATTTATTAAAAAGAAGTAATCTACTTACATAATACACAGTAAGAAAAAAAGCACAAAAGCGTCCAGCGCCCAGGTGGGCGTGATGACGTCAATGCTAAGACTCTGTTCTATGCGTTTCATCCTAATGGACATTGTCACTGGGGCAACGGATATATGTAAGGGTTTACCACCACTTTAAGAATGGAACAGAGCATTTCTAATTAGTCACATGCTAGCGCTTGACCACTTTGGCCAATTGCAATGTATCTGTTATGTCCATGAAGCCCTACAGGAAAGAGGGTAGAGTGTGTGGGTAGTGACAACTAATCGTCCATGGAGGTAAGTGCAGCTGGGACTGGAGGGGTAGGGTGGGTGTTAGTTCACTTTTCATTTTTTGCGAAAAGGTCAACTTACCCTTTAAATGCTATGAGCCTTTAAAATGCCAGGTTTGGGGAGAGTGTCTGTGTAAAGAGGTGAATCTTAAAATAGTGGAATAGAGGTCTAGGTGGGAGATCTTATTTGTGTTCTTGGCAACCACCTTATGTAGTTAAATGAGTTTTGACTGTAGCAAAGATATGGGAAGTGAAGGGAAATCTCCACAATGGGAAACTGATGGCAAAAAATTGACAGGGGTTGTAACTCTCCCTTTTTTAATCCCCCCAAAAAAAGAAGTGTAGCATTTAGCTCTACTCTAACCTTCTTCTCAAAAAACTACCAGTTCTGATTTCCTATTGCTGATAGCTGCCATATCACAGAGAAAAGAGTATCCTTCTAATATGTCTGGGTCATATGGCCTCATTATATATATATATATATATATATATATACACACACACACACACACAGTGAAATAAAGTAAAGCCACTCATCATTAAAGTGACGCTAAGCTTTGGTTTAAAAACAAAAAATCATTCAAAGAAACAGAAGTGAGGGGGAATAAGGGGAGGTTCAGGAGCTCATGCAGGACATTACAAGGAGGTAGAAAAACACAAAGAATGGATTTGATCAAAATTGGATTACAGGGCCATTGAAAAGAAAGTAAACTGCTGGCTTTTCTTTTTTCTTTTTCTGACCTGCAATGAAAAGGCATAATGTATTAGCATGCATCGTATAATAGCACATTATGTGAAACTTGCCTGCAAAAACGAAACCCTCCACCGATGTGTTGTCACCGCTGGAGGCCACATCCATCTTCACCTGTCTTCCTTCTGGGTCTGCGGACTCCGGCTGTGTAACTGTCCGGAGCTGCGTGCCGTCCCTCCCGCGCATGTGCCCAGGAGCCGCCGGTCATGGCACAGGGCTCTGAAGTAACGGCTGCATATACAGTAAATGACTCCTAAACAGTGCGTGTTTAGGAGATATTTACAGTCCCTTTAGGTAAGCCTTATTATAGGCTTACCTATTGGTACAATTAATCGATGGGATTTTACAACCACTTTAAAGTAGTGGGTGTGTTTGGACAATATAAATAAACAATAACATGGGTTTCAGTATAGCAGCACTTTAAATGATCATGTATGACAGTCTTTTAGAAACCAAATTATACGTAACATTTTTCACTGTAAAGCCTCGTAGACACGGTACGACTGTTGGCCAACCGTGCATCTGGTTTTTGTCAAAAGGCGGGTGCCAGAATCTTGTCTTGCATACTAACGTTACTCAATTGTTGTGCCACAAACACGAACGTAGTGAAGTACTACAAGGAATTTCATCTCTTGAGCGCCACCCTTTGGGCCCCTTCTGCTAATTTTGTGTTTGGTGAGCATTGATTCCGAACATGCGTGTTTGTACTTTTGACTTTTGTGTACAGACCATCTGAAAATCTGACGACAAATCGGTGTCTGCCAAACATTTACTAGCATGTCATCCAACATTTGTTGGCCGAAAGTTGGACAACAATTGTCAAGAGGAGCTTACTAACGGTAAGATTTTAGGACAACAGTCTGTCAACAGACAATCCCCTGCCAACAATCTTATCGTGTGTATGAGGCTTAAGTCCATGGGCGTACGCAGCATAGGGCAAGGGGGGCAATTTCCCCCCCTGGAAATCGAGAAGGTGTTGAAGAGTGAAGACAGTTGCCCCCTGTGTTGCAATGGCCGTCGCGGCCACCTCCGTGGCAGCAATGGACTTTTTTTTCTAAGTCTGCTGGCCTGGGGCTGCTCTCAGTCTGTTCCGATTTATCACAGTCACAGATACATACAGACATCCATCCCTCTCTCCTCACCCCCGGCCCGATCATTGGATTGGCTCTGCTGCTCGGGCCTCTGCTTGACATCTCGGCTGTTCCATGATTGGCTGCCTGCCTATGTAATTGTACGTTGCTATGCCGATCCGGCCGGCGCGGTGCCGGCTCCTTCCACAGGTGCGTGGAGTGGCCGAGAGAGAAAACGCTGCCAGTGCCTGCCCTGAGCCTATCGCTGAAGAACCACAGGTAACAGCAGTGCCACACTGTCTATGCCAGTTAGGAGGAGAATATATTGCTTGTAAAGTTGGACAGCTGAGCTATTGCTGGAAAAATAATGTGTGTGTGTTTTATATATAATCTTCTTCACTTTGTATGGAGTTACTCAGTCTCTCAGGCATACCAGTCCATGATGCCCATATAAATATAGCCTAGAGAATGTACAGGCATACCCCACTTTTAAGTACACAATGGGTTTTATTTACTAAAGCTGGAAAGTGCAAAATCTGTCTCACTTCTGCATAAAAACCAATGAGCTTCCAGGTTTTATTACCAAAGCTTAATTGAACAAGCTGGGGTTAGAAGCTCATTGGTTTCTATGCAGAAATGAGCCTGATTTTTGGGTACACCTTTTTGTATTGCAATACATTTGTTGTGGCCATATTTTGATCTTGATGAAAACAACCTATACAGTATAGGCTGTTTTCATAAAGATCAAAATATGGCCACAACAAATGTATTGCAATACATTGCAATATAGAAAGATGTACATTCTCTAGGCTATATTTATATGGGTATAGAGTGAAGCTGAATTATCTCAAGAGCTATTTCACACTGCCAGCTGGCCGCGTTATCGGTAAAGCGCCACTAAAAAGCGGCACTTTACCATCGTTTTAGCTGCGCTATTCGGCCGCTGGCGGGGCGCTTTTAACCCCCGCTAGCGGTCAAAGAAAGGGTTAAATGTGTATTGCCGCTGCCGAAGCGGACGCCCCCCCCCGAAAAAAATTCTGCGGACGCCCATGCTTAAGTCGTACGTTTTTTCTAGTTATTGTGAAACCCTTTTAGATTGTAAGCTCTCACAAGCAGGGCCCTTCAAACCCTCTTGTCTTGAATTGTATTGTAACTGTACTGTCTCCTTTTATTTTTAAAATGCTGCTCAAACTGTTATCCTTAATGATAATAAACAAGAAACATTTCAGTATCATTTCTGTAGAAAACAATAAGCATATTATATCCCAAACAAACGGCATTGTCCCTTTAAGCCGCCAGACAAGCTAATCTTGTTTCCTTGACAGCTGACCTAGCTGTAAAAATACAGACCTTAGCTCTACATTTCTCTGATGTTGTGAAACAAAATACGTCTGCTATTTACAAAGTCACAATGTCAGCAAATCCTTTTACAGTCTTACAGAAGATATAAACTAAAAACTAAGGTGTGCTTCAAATGATCAGGTAGACATTGGAGAGGGAGGGGAGGACATTAAAATGTGCATGCTGTAAAACCAACTGCTCTAACAAGGATATCCTGCAGTGATCCGTTTCTGGATAATGTGATCTGCTGCCATGGTAGATATACATTGGAACATTGAAATCAGCAATCTTTAAGAGAGAATTTGGGTTTAAAAAAAATATATAAACATTTATACTCATCTGTCCCCCCGCCATCTCTAAGACCGAGAACTGGGCGATCAAACACCGCTAATCGTTCAGCTCTTGGTCTTCAGACTGCAGAGAGCTTGTGACTATCAGTCTCCAACTCTCTGCTCTGCCCCTCTTGCGCTCACTGGAGCACTGGGCTGTGGAGGTGGCAGTAGTGACTTGCTCAGGCTCTCAGCCACTCGATGAGAAGCTGGTCCAGCTGTCTGGGTGGATACCAACCATATGGTCAGAATCTTTTCAGAGCCTGGACCAGCTCTGTATCATCAGCTGACAGCGGGCTACTGAAAACGAGTCACAGGAGTGCAGAACGAAGTAGAGCTCAAAAATCTTTGGCTATACTTCTTCTTTAATCAAAGTAAATGAAGACAGGCATACCAGTCCTGCTAATGTTTACACCCAGCACTGAAGCGACTGCATTTGCAGGACATATAATATTTGGAATACTGTAGCTGCTGACCTTTAATAAAAGCACACTTACACGCTGTCCTCATCCGGGCCAGTTCTTCATCAGGTTTTGGGTCCCCAGCCCCACCATGTTTAATGTGGGCAGTCACGCAGTCACAACTAGGTACCTGCTCCCTAAAAGAAATAAAAATATATATATTTCCAACCAAAGTGGGTAAAGGTAATCCAATGAGGAGAGAGTTGCAGTAGCCAAGGTGAGAGATAACCAGGGAGTGACTTAGAAGCTCTGTGGTGTCATTTGTTAAAATGGGGCATATTCTGTATGTTGGCGGCATGATTTGGACACGGATTTGATGTGGGCCTGAAAGGACAGTTCAGAGTCCAGGGTTACCCCTAGCACTCTGACATGTGGGTACGGACTGTTATGCCTTGTACACACGACCGGACTGTCCATCGGAATAAAGTCCGACGGATTGTCCAACGGAGTCCCGACGGAATTCCGCTCAAGCTATCTTGCATACACACGGTCACACAAAAGTCCGACCGTCAAAAACGTGGTGACATACAACACGTACGACGAGCTGAGATTAATGAAGTTCAATAAGCAGTTCGGCTCTTTTGCTTGATTCTGAGCATGCATGGTTTTTAGTCCGTCGGAATTGCATACAGACGAATGGACTTTCCGATATAAATTTTTGTCCGTCTGTAAAAAAGAGAACAAGTTCTCTATCTAAGTCCGTTGGAATTTCAGAAGGAAAAAGTGTTGTGGCAAAATTGGATGTTTGCAGAGCATACAGCCATCTTTGCCTTGTGCTCAATAAGCACACTTCGTCTTATCGCAATAATGCTTCTTAAACTAAAATTCACTCACCATTCATTCGTCCCATTCATTCAAAGAAGGAAGCATCACCAGCCAGGTCTCATTATTAAGGCATCCCAGAGCAGAGTCCTTCCTAGGATAGCCAGCTCCCTTTATTTATAGTGTCAACATGAGTAACAAAAGGAGGTGGTGGCTTCACAAAACAGCCAATCAGACATTTTGTATACTTTCAAAAGAACCAATGACAGACATGTATATATTCAAATAGAATGCTAGCAGTGATGTGTGCAAATGGTTGGGTACAGGGGCCATGCTTTCTGTGAGACAAAAGAACACTAGAAAGCATGGCTTTGTACAAAGCCGTGTGCAAACCAACTCATTGCTACCAATGACGCAAACCATACTTAATCATGGATCAGATAACCACAATTTTCGTATGGTTATGCTATAGTTCCCATAAATGCAGATCTGTTCGCTCAGAGTCATTTAATGCAGTCGACAAGAAGTGGCCAGTCCCTTGGTGAGGCATAAATGAACATCCCTAAAAGGAGCAAGCAAATCTGTTGTGTCCGTGGGACGGTGTTTGCTCCAATGGTCTTCCACCAACGTCTGTATGTGCGAATACACTCACATGAGCGCATTACAGCAAAACCGACACTGGGGGACATCTGACAACATACATTAATAAAAATTTCCACAACAAAAGTCAGATGGGGCATACAGACGGACAAAATATCCGATGAAAAGAGCCCGTCTGACTTTTTCTATCGGAAAATCCTGTTGTGTGTACAAGGCATTAGTTGTGTCATTGATCTTGACAGAGAAGTCAGGGGAAGGGGCACGTGGGGGAGGAAATATTATGAGCTCAGATTTGGACAGATTGAGTTTGAGGAAGTGGGGTGACATCTAGTCAGATATGTCTGTTAGTAAATTAGTGATACATGAGGAAACTGATGGGGGGAGCTGAGGGGTAGAGATATAGATTTTGGTGTCTTTAGTGTAGAATGATATTGAAAACCATGGGAAGCTATCAGCGGACCCAGGGAGGAGGCGTAGATCAAAAATAGGAGAGGTCTAAGTACTAGGGGGGCACCGAATGGAAATTTTGGTGCCGAAACCGAATATGCAGGATGCACTTTTTATTTATATTTTTATATACAATATTGAATTATATTCGACTTTTGAATAATATCATCAATTTAAATTATTATGAATTTATTGTTGGCCATTATTGGCACCTTTAGTGGAAGAAAAGTGCACGTGTCCCTCGATGAAACTTGATCTGCTTCTTACACCTGGAAATTTATCAGTCCTTACAGTCCATAAAAAGGAAAACACGGCTTGACATGTAGACTCTATTCTTCAGGAGCATGACTTATAAAGGAGGACACGACATGGTGAGCTGTAGTAATCGCCGATCCGTCTGTGATCCTCTGTGTCTTGTATGTGGGTCCAGCTTCGGGGCGTCTCATCAAGGAAGCTCTGGTCATGCGTCCAATCAGGCAACAGGAGCACCTCGTCACGACATAGAAAGAATAGAAATAAAACAACATGAGTATATATATTCCCACTTCCTTTAACCACGATCTGCTGTAAAATAAAAATTAGATCCCCAAAGATTCCCAGACCCTTAGAAGGACTCCCAACCTTCACTTAGCTACAGCTCTGGCTTCAACAGTTACATGAAGAATCCTATCCTTAACGGATGAGAATTGTTCAATCGTATCCTAAACTCGAGCCCCCCCCACCTTGTACATCCAGGACACCATGCCCAGACCTGGTCGGGGTTGGTGAACAATTCCCTTCTAGCTGTCCCTGCCATTCTTAATTTCTCGCGCCATCAGATCCTCACAATCGGCCGCGAGATAAGATGCTGGGACAGCTTCACCATCACGCATGAACCTCTTGCTTTGGGGGAATTACCTTATAAGCTGCAGATCCGCATAAGCACCAAACTAAAGTTCAAACACACTTGTGGGCTGCCTAGATACCCAAACCGACAAGAGGCAGAGCTATTAAAACTAACCAATTTTACCCTCTAAAAATGCATCGTTAGATTCCATTGACAAGTGTCTGTTTGGAGTCTTCACCAGTTTGTCAAAACTCCTCGTACCCATAATAACATCATAAATGGCATGTACCGCTGTCATCGCTGGGGTACTAAAACTCGGTGGAGACTCAGAACAGACCTAGCAATCAGTCCTGTTCGCTTTCTGAGCTAGTCAGGAAATACACTTTAAATAATAACTTGGGATACTTTTCATTGTTACCCTTGCTAAAACTTACTAAACAAAAAAATATAAATAAATGAAGATACTACTCAGTCCTTTGGTGTGGTTGAGTCGCTTCTTGCAGTGACTGGCGTGGTCTCATCCCTCAAGCTTCTTTACAATGACCCAGTCACCTGGTTGGAAAGAATGTAAACCGGTTATTGTGTCAGGGTCCAGGAGTGACTCGTAAACCCTGTGGTGGACATTTTGAAGTGCCGAAACCGAATATGCAGGATGCACTTTGCCGAAAACCGAAACCGAAAATTGACAGTTTTTAAAAAATATTTATATTTTTTATATATAACATTGTATTATATTCAACTTTTTAATTAATATCATCAATTTAAATTATTATGAATTTATTGTTGGCCATTATTGTCACCTTTAGTGGAAGAAAAGTGCAGTCTGCATTTTCTAACCATCTCTTGTATCATGTCCTCAGTCTCTGACCATCTCTTGTATCATGTCCTCAGTCTCTAAACATCTCTTGTATCATGTCTGCAGTCCCTTACTTGAACACACTGCAAATAGTATTAGCAACATTTCCATTCGGTGCACCTCTTGACGACACAATACAGGAGATGGTTAGAGACTGCAGACATGATACAAGCGATCAATGCAGCCTCACCAGTGTCCATCAAATGCAGCCTCACCAGTGCCTGTCAGATGCAGCCTGCCAGTGCCTGTCAGATGCAGCCTGCCGGTGCCTGTCAGATGCAGCCTGCCAGTGTCTGTCAGATGCAGCCTCACCAGTGCCTGTCAGATGTAGCTTGTCAGTGCCTGTCAGATGCAGCCTGCCAATGCCTGTCAGATGCAGCCTGCCAGTGCCTGTCATCTGCAGCTGGTCAGTGCCTGTGAGATGCAGCTACCTGTGCCTGTCAGATGCAGCCTACCTGTGCCTGTCAGATGCAGCCTACCAGTGCCTGTCAGATGCAGCCTACCAAGGCCCGTCAGATGCAGCCTACCAGTGCCTGTCAGATGCAGCCTACCAGTGCCTGTCAGATGCAGCCTGTCAATGCAGCCTCACCAGTGCCTGTCAGATGCTGCCTACCAGTGCCTCTCAGATGCAGCCTGTCAGTGCTCCGTGACACACGGAGATCGCTGCTTTGTTTGAGGAGAAGAGAGGGGAGGACTGGGGCGCGCCAGGATGATACCCCCGCAATGGGCGGCACCCGGGGCGGACCCAGTCCCCTTTTCAGCTCCATTATTGCCACCTTTTCTTCTTTCAGCCAATGCCAAAAACACTGTTTTTCGCCCGATAGTATTCGGCTGCCAAAATTTCGGTGCTCCACTACTAAGTACAGAACTTTGGGGGACCCCAACGGTAAGAGGAATAGAAGAAGAGGAAGTAGAGTTGTAAGTGACACTGAAGGTGTGATGAGGTAGGTGATATTCTAACCAATCGAGAGTACAGTCATGGAGACCAAGGAAATAAGAGTTTTTTGAGGAGGAGGGGGTTGCCAACTGTATCAAAGGCAGCAGAGAGGTCCAAGAGTAAGATACAGAATAGTGACCTTTGGTTTTAGCTGTTAATAAGTCATTTGTAAGTTTTAGGAGAGCAGTTTCTGTGGAGTGTTGTGGGTGAAATCCAGGCTGAAGAGGATCAAGAGGGTTCTTCTCAATAAGGTGGCAGCTCAGCTGGTTGTAGACCAGACGTTCAAGGAGTTTAGAGGCAAAATGGAGTAAGGAGATGGGTCTTAGATTGTTAAGATTGGTGGGGTCCAATGAGCCTTTTTTAGGTACTGTATAGGGGTGACTAGTGCATGTTTTAGAGGGTTGCGGAAGATGCCAGTAAAGAGGGAGAGATTGAAGATATGAGTTAAAGAGTGTAGGATAGAGCCAGAGGGTGACCGTGGTATTTGCGAGAGAACAGGGTCCAGGGGGCAGGTGGGCGTTAGAAAAAGGTTTAGTGACTTCCTATATAGTAGCTGGGCTAAACAAGGGAAGTATTGATTGTGCAGGTGGACAAGGAGTGTAAGGTGAGGGAGATATCTGTACAGTGGAGATCTAGTCACAAATTGTATCTTCCCTGCAGTTGTATATTGTATATTTCCTTCAGTTTAGAAGAGGAGAATGGGAAACAAGCTAACAGTGCAGTTAAATGCTCAATTTTGTCTAGGGAGAACAGAAAAAGCAGCTATAAGTACGTTATTCCTCACTCTCGCCGGCTTCCTCCCAACTGCATGGCCAGTCTCTCAAAGCTAATTCTATTTGCTGCTCCATCGGCCCCAGACACTCCTACCTAATCACATACAATGCAGGTACAGGAGTCCTGCATTATTAGTGAGAACACAGAGAGCCTGCCCACAATGTGAAGCATTGGAAAGTAGAGTGCCAGCTTCCAAGGTAGTGAGGGATAAGATGAGAATAACACACAATGCAGATACAATAGATTTATTGGCTGCATACATATCCCCAGTAGGGATGAGCCGAACACCCCCGGGTTCGGTTCGCACCAGAACCTTCGAACGGACCGAAAGTTCGCGCGAATTTTCGAACCCTATTCGTTATAATGGACGCGAACGTTCGAAATCAAAATTGCTAATTACAACGGCCAATATGCATGTTAATGTTATAAAACAGGTTTGGGGACCCGGGTCCTGCCCCAGGGGACATATATCAATGCAAAAAGAAATTTTAAAAACTAAAGTTTTTTCGGGAGCAGTCATTTTAATGATGCATAAAGTGAAAAAAAAAAAAGTGAAATTTTCCTTTAAATACGGTACCTGGGGGGTGTCTAAAGTATGCCTGTGAAGTGGCATGTGTTTCCCGTGTTTAGAACTGTCCTTGCACAAAATGACATTTGTAAAGGAAAAAAAGAAGCCATTTAAAACCACTTGCGGCTTTAATGTCATGTCTTGTCCTGGCCGCCATATGGCTGAAAATCCTTGAGAAAAATGGCATGGCTACCCCATCACCCCCCCCCCCACCCCAGCCCCTTTGGGTCTTGTATGGATACTAAGGGGGACCCCGCACCCAAAATAAAACCCTATACCTACAACCCTATATACTCTGAACAGCAGTATATAGGTGGTGCAAACAAGACATGGACTGTAGGTTTGTTCTTAAGTAGAATCTGAACAGGTACATTATGAAGTGTAGCTACATCCCAAAAAAATCAATTTTTAAGCTTTTTGGAGAACCTAGGGAGGGGTTATCACCCCTGTAACATTTGCTGTCTTTGCACATCTGTTCAGAACATGTCACCTCACTTTCCGTCCCAATGACAAATGTTTTTGGAAAAGTGGGGTTTTAATTGAAACAAGGATTGGTGATAAAGCATCAGTAGAGAGGAGATACCTTTTTCCCAAATTAAATCTAACAGGATAGAATTTTCCTTCCTAGGGGTAGATTTCCTCTCACTTCCTGTTTTCTCTTGCCGTTTGCAAGTAGGAGTCGTTTGTAAGTTGGATGTTTGAAAGTAGGGGCCTGCCGTATATACTCTGCAGAAATTTGCCCTATTAGATGTTGGTGTAGCCACAAGACTGGTGGGCACAGGAATGGGCCCTGCTGTGAGTTAATAGATCAAGATTTGTACTTGCATGCACCTGTTGAACCGGGCAGAAAAATTGGGCCTTTGGTGGTGGTGGTGGTGGTGGTGGACGGTGTTGCCACAAGACTGTAAGCCCTCACAGTTACTCTTGGTGGGTGCAGGAATGGGCCCTGCTGTGAGTTATTAGATCAAGATTTGTAATTGCATGCACCTGTTGAACAGGGCAGAAAAATTGGGCCTTTGGTGGTGGTGGTGGTGGTGGACGGTGTTGCCACAAGACTGTAGGCCCTCATAGTTACTCTTGGTGGGCGCAGGAATGGGCCCTGCTGTGAACTATTAGATCAAGATTTGTAATTACACGCCCCTGTTAAACAGGGGCTGAAAAATTGTGCCTTAGGCATTGGTGCTGGTGCCACAACACTGCAACCCCCCACAGATACTTTACTTGGAGCACAGCAGTCACACCTGTTGCGAAGCATCTTTTTAAAAAATTGTAATTACACGCCCCTGTTATACAGGGGCTGAAAAATTGTGCCTTAGGCACTGGTGTGGTGGCATGGATCATTGAGGAGGAGGAAGAGGATAGTCAGTGAACATAACAGGACAGTCATTCAGCATCAGCATAGGCAGTCTTGAAGGGATGTGACATTATAAATTATTCCGTTATATCCGCTTCAGGTGTCTGGTAGCTGGTGGTGATCCAAGACTGATTCATTTTTATGAAGGTCAGTCGATCAACCGAGTCGGTGGACAGGCGCACCCTATGATCGGTGACAAATCCTCCAGCAGCACTGAATGTGCGTTCGGAAAGAACGCTGGATGCAGGACAGGCCAGTAGCTCAATTGCATACTGTGCAAGCTCTGGCCAGTGATCCATCCTCAGGACCCAGTAAGCCAGAGGATTTTCGGTGGGAAAGGTGTCCAAGTCTGACCTTGCCCCTAGGTATTCCTGCACCATGTATATCAGACGCTGGCGATGGTTGCTGGAACCGATCATACCTTGGGGCTGCGGACTAAAAAATTGTCTGAACGCATCGGTCAGACGTCCACCTTCCCCACCGCTCCTTCTGCTACTGACCGAAGCCTCAGCAACTCGTCGTCCAGGACCAGGAGTTTGTAACCTCCCAGTTTCTGGGAACGCGTTGCACAGACCTTTCTGCAAGGCCTCCCTGAGATGTCTCATCCTCTGCTCCCTCTGCGACGGCAAGATAAGGTCCGCAACCTTACCCTTGTACCGTGGATCAAGGAGAGTGGCCAGCCAGTAATGGTCACTCTCCTTGATCCGAAGAACACGAGGATCCTTCCGCAGGCTTTGCAGGATCAGGGAGGCCATGCAGCGTAGGTTAGCTGAGGCATTCGGTCCGGAGTCTTCTGGGTCACTGAGGATGACATGATCGCCAGCCACCTCCTCCCAGCCACGTACAAGTCCACTGGTTTGTTGGGACTGTACATCATCCCTAAAAGACTGCTGCTGCTGATGCTGAGTGCCAGGCTCCACCTCCATGCTCACACAATCCTCCTCCTCCTCCTCCTCCTCCTCCTCTTCCTGTGTGATGGGTGGGACAGAAGGAACATTGTCTGGATAAAGGGGGCCTTGAGAGACAAGGAAGTCCTCCTCTTCCTGCCTCTGTTCTGCCTCAAGTGCCCTGTCCATTATCCCACGCAGCGTATGCTCCAACAGGTGGACAAGAGGTACAGTGTCACTGATGCATGCACTGTCACTGCTCACCATCCTCGTGGCCTCCTCAAATGGTGAGAGGACAGTGCATGCATCCCTGATCATGCTCCACTGGCGTGGGGAAAAAAAGCCAAGCTCCCCTGACCCTGTTCTGGTGCCGTAGTCGCAAAGGTACTCATTGATGGCCCTCTGCTGCATGTGCAGTCGCTGCAGCATGGCCAACGTTGAGTTCCACCTGGTGGGCATGTCACATATTAGGCGGTTCTTGGGCAGGTTCAGCTCCTTTTGCAGCTCAGTCAGCCGAGCACTGGCATTATAAGATCGGCGGAAATGCACACAGACTTTCCTGGCCTGCCTCAGGACATCCTGTAAGCCTGGGAACCTGCCCAAGAACCGCTGCACCACCAGGTTGAGGACGTGAGCCATACAGGGCACATGGGTGAGCTGCCCCTGTCGCAGGGCGGAGAGGAGGTTGGTGCCATTATCAGAAACGACCATTCCTGGCTTAAGCTGGCGTGGCGTCAACCACCTCTCGGCCTGCCCCTGCAGAGCTGCCAGAACCTCTGGCCCAGTGTGGCTCCTGTCCCCCAAACACACCAGCGCAAGCACGGCATGGCATATTTTTGCCTGCGTACTCGCGTAGCCCCTTGTACGCCTACGGAGCACCGCTGGTTCCGAGGACAGAGCACTGGAAGAGGACATGGAGGAAGAAGAAGAGGAGGGGGTGGAGGAGAGAGGTGTGTCACAACCAGTAGTAGCATTTTGGAGGCGTGGTGGCGGAACAACCTCCAACACTACTGCACCTTGTCCTGCATCCCTCCCAGCTACCAATAGAGTGACCCAATGGGCCGTGAAAGAAAGATAACGTCCCTGTCCATGCCTGCTGGACCATGAGTCAGCGGTAATATGCACCTTACCGCTGACCGCCCTATCCAGCGAGGCATGGACATTGCCTTCCACATGCCAGTAGAGAGACGGAATTGCCTTCCGTGAGAAAAAGTGGCATTTGGGAACCTGCCACTGAGGAACCGCACATTGAACAAACTCACGGAAGGGGGCCGAGTCTATCAACTGAAAAGGCAGCAGTTGAAGTGCTAGCAATTTAGCCAAGCTAGCATTCAACCGCTGGGCATGTGGATGGCTGGGAGTATACTTCTTTCGACGGTCCAGCAGCTGGGGCAGGGAAATTTGCCTGCTACAATCGGACGTCGGTGTACTGCAAGTACTTGGTTGTGACACACCTAATTCTACACCTTCAGTCCTCTCAGAGCAGCTTTCAGAGAGGACTGAAGATATAGTGGGGATGGAGATCCCAGCTGATGAGGAGCAAGGAGAGGTCCGCTTTGTTCTTTGGTGTGGGTCTTTTATGTGTGCTTGCCAACGAGCTGCATGGCAGGTCGACATATGTCTGCTCATGCTTGTGGTGCCCAAGCGGCTGATGTTTTGGCCACGCGAGATACGCTTGAGACAAATATTGCAAATAGCAGTGGTGCGATCTGATGCACTCGTCTCAAAAAAGGCCCACACCAAAGAACTTTTGTGATAACGTGCAGAGGCAGCGCCCTGCACAGGCGGAGCTCTGCGGTGTGGTACAGTTGCTGTGCTGGCCTCTAGCTGGCCTCCAGGGGGCATCCTGCCTCGTTGGACATGTGACGCTGCATCCTCCTCCTCCTCCTCCTCTCTCCCTTCAGGCACCCACGTGGAGTCAGTGACCTCATCATCCCCTCCCTCTTCACCACTAGAGCAAACCTGGCAGTAAGCTGCAGCTGGTGGAACACTACTGCCAGATTGCTGTCCTTCAGCATCCCCTTTCTCTGCGCGCACACTACTGACTTCCTCAAGCTGGGTATCATCATCCGAGCCTTTGAATCGTTGGGCATCCTCCTGGAGCATGTACCCAACACTGTGCTCAAACAGTTCGGGGGACTCCTCAGCAGGACATGGTGGGTCTAGGGAAGGGGTGGCTGATGATGCCATTGAGTACGCGTTGGCAGCTGCTCTGCCAGTACCCTGAGCCTGGGTGAGAGAGGATGAGGAGGATGAGGAGGGCTTGGTCATCCATTCTACCAAGCCTTCGGCATGATGCGGCTCCACATGTCCAGCTGCCGAAAACAAAGACAAGCGTGTCCCATGGCCACGTGCTGATGACGATGCACGACCACGTCCACGGCCAGCACTGTTGTCTCTAGAAACAGAGCCTGCCTGCCCTGTGTTCTTGCCTCGGCACGCTCTGCCTCTCCTTGGCGGTCTTCCAGCCATTGTAGTCGGTAGTGTATATAGTATAAAAAATAGAACTCCTATGTGTGCTCACAACACACTGTAGGTCCTATGGGTGCTGACACTAACACACTATAAGTCCTATGGGTGCTGCTGAGAAGAAAATATAGGAGCTCTGTTTGCTGCCACTAACACACTAGAAGTCCTATGGGTGCTGCTGAGAAGAAAATATAGGAGCTCTGTGTGATGCCACTAACACACTAGAAGTCCTATGGGTGCTGCTGAGAAGAAAATATAGGAGCTCTGTTTGCTGCCACTAACACACTAGAAGTCCTATGGGTGCTGCTGAGAAGAAAATATAGGAGCTCTGTGTGATGCCACTAACACACTAGAAGTCCTATGGGTGCTGCTGAGAAGAAAATATAGGAGCTCTGTGTGATGCCACTAACACACTAGAAGTCCTATGGGTGCTGCTGAGAAGAAAATATAGGAGCTCTGTTTGCTGCCACTAACACACTAGAAGTCCTATGGGTGCTGCTGAGAAGAAAATATAGGAGCTCTGTTTGCTGCCACTAACACACTAGAAGTCCTATGGGTGCTGCTGAGAAGAAAATATAGGAGCTCTGTTTGCTGCCACTAACACACTAGAAGTCCTATGGGTGCTGCTGAGAAGAAAATATAGGAGCTCTGTTTGCTGCCACTAACACACTAGAAGTCCTATGGGTGCTGCTGAGAAGAAAATATAGGAGCTCTGTGTGATGCCACTAACACACTAGAAGTCCTATGGGTGCTGCTGAGAAGAAAATATAGGAGCTCTGTTTGCTGCCACTAACACACTAGAAGTCCTATGGGTGCTGCTGAGAAGAAAATATAGGAGCTCTGTTTGCTGCCACTAACACACTAGAAGTTCTATGGGTGCTGCTGAGAAGAAAATATAGGAGCTCTGTTTGCTGCCACTAACACACTAGAAGTCCTATGGGTGCTGCTGAGAAGAAAATATAGGAGCTCTGTGTGATGCCACTAACACACTAGAAGTCCTATGGGTGCTGCTGAGAAGAAAATATAGGAGCTCTGTTTGCTGCCACTAACACACTAGAAGTCCTATGGGTGCTGCTGAGAAGAAAATATAGGAGCTCTGTTTGCTGCCACTAACACACTAGAAGTCCTATGGGTGCTGCTGAGAAGAAAATATAGGAGCTCTGTGTGATGCCACTAACACACTAGAAGTCCTATGGGTGCTGCTGAGAAGAAAATATAGGAGCTCTGTTTGCTGCCACTAACACACTAGAAGTCCTATGGGTGCTGCTGAGAAGAAAATATAGGAGCTCTGTGTGATGCCACTAACACACTAGAAGTCCTATGGGTGCTGCTGAGAAGAAAATATAGGAGCTCTGTTTGCTGCCACTAACACACTAGAAGTCCTATGGGTGCTGCTGAGAAGAAAATATAGGAGCTCTGTTTGCTGCCACTAACACACTAGAAGTCCTATGGGTGCTGCTGAGAAGAAAATATAGGAGCTCTGTGTGATGCCACTAACACACTAGAAGTCCTATGGGTGCTGCTGAGAAGAAAATATAGGAGCTCTGTTTGCTGCCACTAACACACTAGAAGTCCTATGGGTGCTGCTGAGAAGAAAATATAGGAGCTCTGTGTGATGCCACTAACACACTAGAAGTCCTATGGGTGCTGCTGAGAAGAAAATATAGGAGCTCTGTTTGCTGCCACTAACACACTAGAAGTCCTATGGGTGCTGCTGAGAAGAAAATATAGGAGCTCTGTTTGCTGCCACTAACACACTAGAAGTTCTATGGGTGCTGCTGCGAAGAAAATATAGGAACTCTGTGTGATGCCACTAACACACTAGAAGTCCTATGGGTGCTGCTGAGAAGAAAATATAGGAGCTCTGTTTGCTGCCACTAACACACTAGAAGTCCTATGGGTGCTGCTGAGAAGAAAATATAGGAGCTCTGTGTGATGCCACTAACACACTAGAAGTCCTATGGGTGCTGCTGAGCAGAAAATATAGGAGCTCTGTTTGCTGCCACTAACACACTAGAAGTCCTATGGGTGCTGCTGAGAAGAAAATATAGGAGCTCTGTGTGATGCCACTAACACACTAGAAGTCCTATGGGTGCTGCTGAGAAGAAAATATAGGAGCTCTGTGTGATGCCACTAACACACTAGAAGTCCTATGGGTGCTGCTGAGAAGAAAATATAGGAGCTCTGTTTGCTGCCACTAACACACTAGAAGTCCTATGGGTGCTGCTGAGAAGAAAATATAGGAGCTCTGTTTGCTGCCACTAAGACACTAGAAGTCCTATGGGTGCTGCTGAGAAGAAAATATAGGAGCTCTGTGTGATGCCACTAACACACTAGAAGTCCTATGGGTGCTGCTGAGAAGAAAATATAGGAGCTCTGTTTGCTGCCACTAACACACTAGAAGTCCTATGGGTGCTGCTGAGAAGAAAATATAGGAGCTCTGTGTGATGCCACTAACACACTAGAAGTCCTATGGGTGCTGCTGAGAAGAAAATATAGGAGCTCTGTTTGCTGCCACTAACACACTAGAAGTCCTATGGGTGCTGCTGAGAAGAAAATATAGGAGCTCTGTTTGCTGCCACTAACACACTAGAAGTCCTATGGGTGCTGCTGAGAAGAAAATATAGGAGCTCTGTGTGATGCCACTAACACACTAGAAGTCCTATGGGTGCTGCTGAGAAGAAAATATAGGAGCTCTGTTTGCTGCCACTAACACACTAGAAGTCCTATGGGTGCTGCTGAGAAGAAAATATAGGAGCTCTGTGTGATGCCACTAACACACTAGAAGTCCTATGGGTGCTGCTGAGCAGAAAATATAGGAGCTCTGTTTGCTGCCACTAACACACTAGAAGTCCTATGGGTGCTGCTGAGAAGAAAATATAGGAGCTCTGTGTGATGCCACTAACACACTAGAAGTCCTATGGGTGCTGCTGAGAAGAAAATATAGGAGCTCTGTTTGCTGCCACTAACACACTAGAAGTCCTATGGGTGCTGCTGAGAAGAAAATATAGGAGCTCTGTTTGCTGCCACTAACACACTAGAAGTTCTATGGGTGCTGCTGAGAAGAAAATATAGGAGCTCTGTGTGATGCCACTAACACACTAGAAGTCCTATGGGTGCTGCTGAGAAGAAAATATAGGAGCTCTGTTTGCTGCCACTAACACACTAGAAGTCCTATGGGTGCTGCTGAGAAGAAAATATAGGAGCTCTGTGTGATGCCACTAACACACTAGAAGTCCTATGGGTGCTGCTGAGAAGAAAATATAGGAGCTCTGTTTGCTGCCACTAACACACTAGAAGTCCTATGGGTGCTGCTGAGAAGAAAATATAGGAGCTCTGTGTGATGCCACTAACACACTAGAAGTCCTATGGGTGCTGCTGAGAAGAAAATATAGGAGCTCTGTGTGATGCCACTAACACACTAGAAGTCCTATGGGTGCTGCTGAGAAGAAAATATAGGAGCTCTGTTTGCTGCCACTAACACACTAGAAGTCCTATGGGTGCTGCTGAGAAGAAAATATAGGAGCTCTGTTTGCTGCCACTAACACACTAGAAGTCCTATGGGTGCTGCTGAGAAGAAAATATAGGAGCTCTGTGTGATGCCACTAACACACTAGAAGTCCTATGGGTGCTGCTGAGAAGAAAATATAGGAGCTCTGTTTGCTGCCACTAACACACTAGAAGTCCTATGGGTGCTGCTGAGAAGAAAATATAGGAGCTCTGTGTGATGCCACTAACACACTAGAAGTCCTATGGGTGCTGCTGAGAAGAAAATATAGGAGCTCTGTTTGCTGCCACTAACACACTAGAAGTCCTATGGGTGCTGCTGAGAAGAAAATATAGGAGCTCTGTGTGATGCCACTAACACACTAGAAGTCCTATGGGTGCTTCTGAGATGAAAATATAGGAGCTCTGTGTGATGCCACTAACACACTAGAAGTCCTATGGGTGCTTCTGAGATGAAAATATAGGAGCTCTGTGTGATGCCACTAACACACTAGAAGTCCTATGGGTGCTTCTGAGAAGAAAATATAGGAGCTCTGTGTGATGCCACTAACACACTAGAAGTCCTATGGGTGCTTCTGAGATGAAAATATAGGAGCTCTGTGTGATGCCACTAACACACTAGAAGTCCTATGGGTGCTGCTGAGAAGAAAATATAGGAGCTCTGTTTGCTGCCACTAACACACTAGAAGTCCTATGGGTGCTGCTGAGAAGAAAATATAGGAGCTCTGTGTGATGCCACTAACACACTAGAAGTCCTATGGGTGCTGCTGAGAAGAAAATATAGGAGCTCTGTTTGCTGCCACTAACACACTAGAAGTCCTATGGGTGCTGCTGAGAAGAAAATATAGGAGCTCTGTTTGCTGCCACTAACACACTAGAAGTCCTATGGGTGCTGCTGAGAAGAAAATATAGGAGCTCTGTTTGCTGCCACTAACACACTAGAAGTCCTATGGGTGCTGCTGAGAAGAAAATATAGGAGCTCTGTTTGCTGCCACTAACACACTAGAAGTCCTATGGGTGCTGCTGAGAAGAAAATATAGGAGCTCTGTGTGATGCCACTAACACACTAGAAGTCCTATGGGTGCTGCTGAGAAGAAAATATAGGAGCTCTGTTTGCTGCCACTAACACACTAGAAGTCCTATGGGTGCTGCTGAGAAGAAAATATAGGAGCTCTGTTTGCTGCCACTAACACACTAGAAGTCCTATGGGTGCTGCTGAGAAGAAAATATAGGAGCTCTGTTTGCTGCCACTAACACACTAGAAGTCCTATGGGTGCTGCTGAGAAGAAAATATAGGAGCTCTGTGTGATGCCACTAACACACTAGAAGTCCTATGGGTGCTGCTGAGAAGAAAATATAGGAGCTCTGTTTGCTGCCACTAACACACTAGAAGTCCTATGGGTGCTGTTGGGGTGCAATGCTGTGCTAACAGCACTGCGGTTGGTACTACTGCAATACTGTACTAACAGTAAGCACGCACCAGACTAATCCCCAGCAGCAGCTAATAACACACTAACTGTGCAATCAGCAGCAATGAACGATCAATGACTTAGGTAGCAATGGTTTAGCAAAGAAATAGCCAATGGTTTAGCAAAGAAGAGCAAATCTTTCAGTATCAAGCAAAGACAGAATCAGCAGACTAATCTCTCCTAAAGCCGGAACTCATGTGACCGGGGCCGATGGCGTGGCGGCCTTTTAAATGGTGGGGCGTGTACTAAAGCCCCTGAGCTGTAATTGGCTACAGGCGTCCTGCCTGTAGCCAATTATTGCTCTCCGAGTTTCGGGCGCTGTGATTGGCCAAGCATGCGGGGTCACAGTGCATGCTTGGCCAATCATCAGCCAGCAATGCACTGCGCCGGCCGCGCCGGCCGCAATGCATTGCGGGGCCGCTCGCATCACACGAATGTGATGCGAACGGCCCAAATAGTTCTGGGCTCGACGAGCGAGCGAACGCCCGATGCTCGATTCGAACATGGGTTCGAATCGAGCACCGGGCCCATCCCTAATCCCCAGTATGTGATTCAGAATTGAAGTCAGACGTGGCCAGGCAACCATGGTGGTCAGCTGTGACAATCTATACTGTATATTTGTCTAAGAACAGGTTTCCCTGAAATGATTTTTTTTAGAACAAAAACATGAGAGCTGCCATTGCTTAAAAGAATGGTATCAATAATGTTTTCACTTTTTTTTTGTGTATATTATGTGTTTTTTAATTGTTGTTAATTTGTTTTACTTTTTTGTTTTAGATATACACTAAGAGCCGTTTCACACACAGGCGGCACGACTTTGGGGGCGACTCGGCAAGGCGATCTGAAGACGACTTCAGAGGCGACTTGCAAAATGACTTCTGTATTGAAGTCAATGCAAGTCGCCCCGAGTGGCCCCCAAAGTCGTAAAATAACCTTTTTTTATAAATCGGAGCGACTTGCGTCGCTCCTATTAGAACGGTTCCATTGAATAGAGCGGAGTGCGACTTGTCAGGCGGCTGAGTCGCCTGACGAGTCGCCCCTGTATGAACCGACTCTAGGGGGTTGATTTACTAAAAGTGGACAGTTCAAGATCTGGTGCAGCTCTGCAGAGAAACCAATCAGCTTCCAGATTTTTTTTTTTGTCAAAGCTTAATTGAACAAGCTAAAGTTAGAAGCTGATTGGTTTCTATGCACAGTAGCACCAGATTTGCACTCTCCAGTTTTAGTAAATTAACCCCTAATGCCGTGTACACATGATCAGTTTTACCGATGAAAACAGTCCGATGGACTTTTCTCATCGGACAAAACGATCGTGTATGGGCCCCATCGGTCTTCCGATGGGAAAAAAAAATAGCAAATTCCGATCGTCTGTGTGGAACTCCATCAGACAAAAAACCCACGCATGCTCAGAATCAAGTCGACGCATGCTCAGAAGCATTGAACTTCATTTTTCTCGGCTTGTCGGAGTGTTTTACGTCACCACGTTTGGAACGGTCGGATTTTTGACTGATGGTGTGTAGGCAAGACTGATGGAAGTCAGCTTCATCGGATTTCCGATAGAAAAATCCATTGGATTAGAATCCATAGGAAATTCGATCGTGTGTACAGGGCTTTAGTGTACTGTATGTGTGTTAAAAAATATTTCTTCACTCCATTGCATTGGATTGTGGATTTTCTCTTTCTCTATTCAATGTTAAGACTTTGCCCAGTTTCAGTTATTACAATACGTGGTACACAATCTGTAATGTTGGTCGTATTTTACTCTGCTGATAAGGTTTCTCATGTTTGTAACATATCCCCATATACAGTACCTAATAAAAAACTTTCACTTTGCCTGTCTGATTTTCCTAATTTTCTTATCATATCACATATATCAGTTCATGTCATATCCTATCACTTTTTATACTTGCCTTTAGATTGGGTAAGCACTGTACAGTACATACAGTAGTACCTCCAGTTGTGCTGCTCCTGACAACAAAGTACCCAACTAATTAGAATCCAAAGATGCAATATTGATGTCTCGTGCAGTAAAATAAATTGGCTTATTGTGTTCTGCCATCTAATTTATGTTTTTATCAGCCACGCCAAGGTCACAGGTCTTCCATATGTCAATATTTACTGGGATTATTCATTGCTAGATGGGACATAAAAAAACACTTTAACATATATGCACAGCAGCCTACATTTTAATAAGCAATATAAGTTTCCTAATATCAAATGAGAGATCGGTCTGTCAGTCCATTCGAGAATAAGATGACCGACAGATATGTATAAAGTTGATCTGAGACTCCCATACACTTTATAGACACATGGCTATTTACTTGCTCTGATATGTGAAGGTTAGACTAGTAATATTCAGAGTTCAAACACTTAAAAGAAAGCAGAAGTGAGAATAACTGTAACCTTAATGAATGGGTCCCTAACGCTTAGCAGGGACCCCATGGGATAGCACAAGGAACAAAAAAAAAGTCCCCCCCCGGCCCGGGTACTGTGGGACTTTAAGGGCAAACTTATTGTAACGGGTCCCCAAATATCAAGGGGGTTAACGCCGTTTACGATGTCCCCTCTCCTGGACACACATCCACTCGCTACCAATCTTCCACAGCCAAACGACCCCTTCCCATAGGAACCAATCCCTCTGGAAGAAACGCGACGCACTCTGTATTCTTCTGGGGTAGAATGACTTTTATTGAGAAACATTGTAACTTTTATATACATCTAATACACAGTAGTTTAACATGAACAATGGCCCAGCTCCACCCACACATCACAAGACTCAACACATCATCCTGACGTCTGCTAGGCTTCACAAGATCCCACACAATAGAATATAACGATCCCCAATACACATCTTATCACAAAGTGTTGGCAGCCAGTCTGTCTGCCGGATACCATACACACAGGCATAGTGAACAATAGAATGCAAATCACCTTAATTCCTCCCAGCAATGCTTACACAAAAAGGCAGGGGCTGGGGGTGATGACATTAGCATCTAACAGTATGTGTCCCAACATCATGAAGGCGTCACTTTTCAATTACCCTGTTGAGGTCATAATTAAACAGTAAACAGTTCTTTGCAGATATTCTGAGGAATATGGGGGATCAATATTACAGACCCAATCTAGATACAATGTATGTGCAGCATTGAATATGGCTATCACAGACCATATTGGGGTTTTCATTCACCCTGTGCCCCTAATAGAGACACAGGGTGGTTGACACAAGGGTATCTCATACTTTCTAAGCGATTCTAAGTTCCCCGGGCCTTCCCGTTACACTTATGTATAGACAAATTGTAATGAACATAAGAACAAAACTATGTTTTATTATTTAGGTATTAAAAACCAGTAGATGCAGAACAACACCATAACAGTATACAGTACATCATTGTTCTGCACCTACTGGTTTTTTAATTCCTAAATAATAAAACATTTTTTTTGTTCTTTTCTTTTTTGTTCTTGTTCTCTTCTTTTCTCTGTTCCTATATATATAACAATTGGGATGTTGGCAACATATTTTGGAGATTTTACCTTGTTATAACCATGGGATAGCACAAGGGGCACTAGTTTATGTTTCTGGTTTCCAATGGTTGCTAAAGAAGGAATCTGCTCCAACAACTTACTATTGGTGCCTTTTGGTGGGCTCAGGACTCCACTGGCTCATAAAGAACCTTGCTTTTTCTGTTCAGCCAATGAGGACTGGACCAAGCTTCCTGCCCACCCTTCCACAGTCATTATTATTACACGTTATGTCACAGGGTTTTGTTAAGTGGGTGTAGCGGGTATACACTTTTCTCTCCATTTAAAACTGGCAGAGACACCAGCGATGTGCAGTTCCTTGCGGCCCAGCAGGTGGTGCTGTCGCCCTGGGCTGGGGTTGAACCATTGCTGTGTGCCGTGCCTCCTTTTTGTCCTCCCTCGGCAGCGGTATGGTGGGGCGGGGAACCCGCCGTGCTTGCTGGGAGATGGTATAAAGGGGCCGGCCATCTTTGTCACGGGGTTGAGTCCCAGGCACCTTCAGCCTGAGGGTGGTGGTTCGTGTCGGTCCTCTAGGCGGCCTAGGCCTAGAGGACGTCCGGAGGTCGTGTTCCATCCCAGGCACCTTTAGCCTGGGGTGAGGTACTCGGATGGAGGTCTGGAGCTCAGTGCCCAACACTGAGTTCCGCGAGGGAAGGAGGTCCTAGGGAACCCAGGGATTGGGTACCCGAATCCGGAAGGCGTAATGGACCGGGGGGAGCTACTCACTTGAAGACCTGGTGCAGCATATTGCCAGTGACAGGTGAGTCTCTCATAGGAGACCGCCTGGAAGGAAACCCCCCCTCCGCTCGGAGACCTCAGCCCACTTTCAGGGAGGAAAGTGGAGAGTTCATTGTGTCTGGGCCTACTCGCATCCACACCTCCTTGTTTGTTCTGTTCTTTAAGGGAGTCTAACTGATTGTGCTGTTCACTCGAGAAGAATAAAGGAGTGTTGGACTTTAATGGTGTGGGGCTCTTTTCTGGTGGACATTGTTCAAGGTAACTCCAGGTGCACAACACTGACCCGAAGGTAGAGAAAGCACTTTGCTTACACCGCACAGACATCATGTGGTGAAGGCTTGGCGTGGTGACCCCGCTCTCTCCCCTCTAAGGTACCCCTAGACAAGAGAAAGACGAGCTGATGCAAAGAGGGGAGTGAGGAGGCCGCTACATGGGGTTTAGTCATCCAGCCTAGGCTAGATGGATAGAGTGACTGAATTTTATCGAATTGCTTCTTTGATGGCGTTTGTGCCTATAAAACTGTGACAAAGATCTTCTCCCTAGAAACGAAAAATTCAAAGTCTAAAAGTCAGTAGCTCTAAATATTGTAGCTGCTGACTTTTAATATTGGGACACTTACCTGTCCAAGAATCTAGCACGTTCCTTACCCAAGCCGACTCTTTGTCTGTCTTTGTCTTCCAGCGCCGGCATGGGAAGCTAGCTGTGACTGCTTGCATTTTCACAGCCAGCTTCCCACTGTGCATGCGTGAGCCTTGCTGCACTTTGTGAATGGTCCTGCAGCCTTCTGGGACCTATGACATGTCCCTGAAGGCTGTGGAAAAAAAAAAAGGGGTTCTGAACTTGCGCTCGGATCGCCTGGGTGACCTGATCAGAAGTAGGAGCAGGTGCCTATGAAAACTAGGTACCTGCTCCCCCCTCAAAAAAAAAAAAATTGATAAAACTTAAAGAGGAGCGGGGGAGGAGGCAGACAAGTGGAACTTCCCCTTTTGGGTAGAGTTTTGCTGTAAGTTTGTTATTTTGTGTTGTTAAAATTGGCGGTACCCCTTAACTACTTCACCTCTCACAACTCTTCATCCCCTATGGACCAGAGCAATTCTTACATTTCTGCTATGGACCTGTTTATTCGACAATAACTTGAGTGAGAAGTTCAGGACTTGAGTGTTGTGGAGCTCTTATGCAGCAGAGAACAGAGGGAACGTGATCAATTATAAAAAAGTTCTGGCTCCTCTGTGTCATCCACGACTCATCCACTGCTATACTGCCCTGTGTATTACCTGAGTTGAGACCACCGCATGGTGAGTCCTTTGCTGGAATCCCCCTTTTTTTGACATCTTGAATCGACACCTTTTAAGTTTGTGAATTCCATCCATGATCGTTGAGGGTGCGAGTCTACAGACAAGTTTCGAGTTTGCCCCGTGGGGATACCATGCTCTAATGACCCACTGTTGCTGACAAGTGGGTCCATCGGCTCTGGTAAGAGTATTTACCTATTCTCTTCTATGAAGATTTGATGGTCCATATGGTTTCCAACCTTGTTTAACCATTCAGTTTTCACTATTCACGTTATGGACATTATTTGTTTATTATCACGTTTGTGTGGACTTTAATTTTTCAATACTTGGTTTGCACTTATCCTTGAGACCCAGGGTGAATCCTGGGCCTCTCTGAACACTTAGCGCTTCATTTTTTATTTCTAACTTTGTTATTAATAAAGATAACAAAGTAATACATACAGTATATTGTTTTTTTTATTTTTTTTTAAGGATAGTGGTTCCCACTGCTGTCAATCAAATCCAATAACGCGGGAGCCGGGGGCGGGGCCGGGTTCTGCTGTCTGTGTCAATGGACACAGCAGCAGGACACAGGAGCCCGCCCGCATGGGTGCCTCCAGGGAAAGCGCTTATCCGTCAGGGCACTCGAAGAGGAGAAGCCAGGAGCGTCGCGGAGGGACCGTAGAAGAGGAGGATCGGGGCCACTCTGTGCAAAACCCTTGCGCAGAGGAGGGAAGTATGACATGTTTGTTATTTAAAAAAATAGGATTTTTATAACAGCTTACCTGTAAAATCCTTTTCTTAGGAGTACATCACGGGACACAGAGCGACATAGTCATTACTAATGGGTTATATAGACAGCGCCGGACCAAGACATGGTGCTGCCTGGGACCAAGAATGAAATGCTGCCCCCCCCCAAAAAAAAACACGCCCACCAAAACGCCCCCACATTCATTATTTTATATCATGATAAGTAAAATTTAATTTATCAGAAAAGCAGAGTTACATGCAACAGCACCATATGCAAAATTACATGACATACCATTACGTTCAAATCCAAACCACAAACTCCAGTGTTATTTTGTGTTTATCTCATGTTAATTGGTTACAACTATATTGTTGTGTATACACTATTGAGGTCCCTAACAGCCAATTGGGGTCCTCAATCACATTATTGCCCATTTGTGCCAGAGGGGATTGAGCCAAATTCTGGGGGTTGACAGGCAGAGTGCAGGCCCAAAACTAAACTAGCAGCTCCTACGGGGGGGCAGTGCTACAGTTAGATGACAGGCTAGTAAATTTTTGTCAAATGACAGTAATGACAAGCTCTTACCTGCTAACACGGTAACAAACACTGGAGTCGAAGACAGGCAGCAGGGTGCAGACAGACGATCCCGCCACAAATATACAGGAGATGGTCAAATGCTGTGTGCAGACAATGATACAGGAGATGGTCAGAGACTGTGTGCAGACAATGATACAGGAGATGGTCAGAGACTGTGTGCGGACAATGATACAGGAGATGGTCAGAGACTGTGTGCAGACAATGATACAGGAGATGGTCAGAGACTGTGTGCAGACAATGATACAGGAGATGGTCAGAGACTGTGTGCAGACAATGATACAGGAGATGGTCAGAGACTGTGTGCAGACAATGATACAGGAGATGGTCAGAGACTGTGTGCAGACAATGATACAGGAGATGGTCAGAGACTGTGTGCAGACAATGATACAGGAGATGGTCAGAGACTGTGTGCAGACAATGATACAGGAGATGGTCAGAGACTGTGTGCAGACAATGATACAGGAGATGGTCAGAGACTGTGTACAGACAATGATACAGGAGACGGTCAGAGACTGTGTGCAGACAATGATACAGGAGACGGTCAGAGACTGTGTGCAGACAATGATACAGGAGATGGTCAGAGACTGTGTGCAGACAATGATACAGGAGATGGTCAGAGACTGTGTGCAGACAATGATACAGGAGATGGTCAGAGACTGTGTACAGACAATGATACAGGAGATGGTCAGAGACTGTGTGCAGACAATGATACAGGAGATGGTCAGAGACTGTGTGCAGACAATGATACAGGAGATGGTCAGAGACTGTGTGCAGACAATGATACAGGAGATGGTCAGAGACTGTGTGCAGACAATGATACAGGAGATGGTCAAAGACTGTGTGCAGACAATGATACAGGAGATGGTCAAAGACTGTGTGCAGACAATGATACAGGAGATGGTCAGAGACTGTGTGCAGACAATGATACAGGAGATAGTCAGAGACTGTGTGCAGACAATGATACAGGAGATGGTCAGAGACTGTGTGCAGACAATGATACAGGAGATGGTCAGAGACTGTGTGCAGACAATGATACAGGAGATGGTCAGAGACTGTGTGCAGACAATGATACAGGAGATGGTCAGAGACTGTGTGCAGACAATGATACAGGAGATGGTCAGAGACTGTGTGCAGACAATGATACAGGAGATGGTCAGAGACTGTGTGCAGACAATGATACAGGAGATGGTCAGAGACTATGTGCAGACAATGATACAGGAGATGGTCAGAGACTGTGTGCAGACAATGATACAGGAGATGGTCAAAGACTGTGTGCAGACAATGATACAGGAGATGGTCAAAGACTGTGTGCAGACAATGATACAGGAGATGGTCAGAGACTGTGTGCAGACAATGATACAGGAGATGGTCAGAGACTGTGTGCAGACAATGATACAGGAGATGGTCAGAGACTGTGTGCAGACAATGATACAGGAGATGGTCAGAGACTGTGTGCAGACAATGATACAGGAGATGGTCAGAGACTGTGTGCAGACAATGATACAGGAGATGGTCAGAGACTGTGTGCAGACAATGATACAGGAGATGGTCAGAGACTGTGTGCAGACAATGATACAGGAGATGGTCAGAGACTGTGTGCAGACAATGATACAGGAGATGGTCAGAGACTGTGTGCAGACAATGATACAGGAGATGGTCAGAGACTGTGTGCAGACAATGATACAGGAGATGGTTTTATTGTGGTAATGACAAGGTCTTACCTTCTAACACGGTAAACACTGGAGCCACAGAAAGACAGCAGGGTGCAGACAGGCGATCCTGCCACACACAGTAAGACTCTGCCACGCCAGCCGGCTCCCGCATTATTGGGTTTGATTGACAGCAGCAGGGCCAATGGCTGCGCTGCTATCAATCTATCCAATCAGGACCAGAGACACCGTCTGTGGAGCTCGTGTGCTCGTCCCCGTTGCGGGAAAAACCAGGCTCAGGTAAGTAAAAGGGAGGCTGCTGCATCAAAGGAGGTTTTTTACCTTAATGCATAGAATGCATTAAGGTAAGAAACCTTGAGACCCCTTTCACACGCCCATAGCGTTGGCGGTAAAATATCGGTAAAACGCTGCTATTTTACTGTCGGATTTGCGGCACATTTCACCCACTAGCAGGGCGCTTTAACCCCCGCTAGTGGCCGAGAAAGGGTTAAAATCGCCCCCAAGGAGTGGAGGAGTGGTGTATACAGCGCTCCTAAAGTGACCCAAAGATGCTGCTTGCAGGACTTTTTTTTAACATCCTGCAAGCGCAGCACCCCAGTGTGAAAGCTTTTTAGCGCTAAAATGCCTGTAATGCACCTCAGTGTTTTTATGCAGTTTTGTTAGACCCCTTTCACACTGGAGGCGTTTTTCAGGCGCTTTTGGGCTTAAAATACCGCCTGTAAAGCGCCTCCCCTGCAGTCCCAGTGTGAAAGCCTGAGTGCTTTCACACTGGGATGATGCGCTGGCAGGACGTTAAAAACAAGTCCTGCAGGCTTGATTTTTAGGGCGGTGGAGGAGCGGTGTATTAATGGGTAGCGTTGCTAAAGCACCTGCAAAGTGCTTCGGCAGCAGCGATACACGGGCACATTTAACCCTTTCTTCAGCCACTAGCGGGGCTTAAATGCGCCCCACTAGCGGCCGAATAGCGCCGCTAAAACTACGGTAAAGCGCCGCTAAAACTAGCAGTGTTTTACCGTCAATGCCCACCCGCCCCCGTGTGAAAGCAGCCTAATGCCGCGTACACACGATCGTGATTCACGGCGGTAAAAAAAACGCAGTGAATCATGACAGGAAAAATGAGGGAACGGCTTGTTCCCACACACACGACGTGTGTAGGCTCCGTGGCAGTGTTTCCCTATGGGAAAACTGCCGCGGAAAAAAATGACGGGAAAAACTACGAGAAAAATTAGAGCATGTTCTAATTTTTCTCGTCATGATTAATGCCGTTTTTCCCGTCGTGAAAAATGACAAAAAGCCCACACACGGTCGTTTTTCTTGTTAAAATTTTTTTTTAATTTTTCACGACGGGAAAAATGATCGTGTGTACGCGGCATTAATGTTTTTTTAAATTGTGTTTTTGTGCTGTACATACAGGGCAGGCAATGGCATCCTGAGAAGAACATGTGCCATATGCCACCTCTACTGACAATGATCTATCCTGCACAGAGAGGGAGTTGAAATAAAATTCATGACACGACCATTGCATCTTGATTAGAAACCAAGAAAACAATACAAATCATTTTATAGTTTGCATTTTTTTAACCACTTGCTTACTGGGCACATAACCCCCTTCCTGCCCAGGCGAAATTTCAGGTTTCAGCACTGTCACGCTTTGAATAACAATTGCGCGGTCGTGCGACGTGGCTCCCAAACAAAATTGATGTCCTTTTTCCCCACAAATAGAGCTTTCTTTTGGTGGTATTTGATCATTTCTGCGGTTTTTATTTTTTGCGCTATAAACAAAAAAAGAGCGTAAATTTTGAAAAAAACACTATATTTTTTACTTTTTGCTATAATATCCGAATTTTTTTTTTTTTTTATATTTTTTTTTTTCTCAGTTTAGGCCGATACGTATTTTTCTACATATTTTAGTTAAAAAAAATTGAAATAAGCGTATAATGATTGGTTTGCGCAAAAGTTATAGCGCCTACAAAATAGGGGATGGAATTATGACATTTTTTTTATTTATTTTTTTTCCTAGTAGTGGCGGCGATCTGTGATTTTTATTGTGATTGCGACATTATGGCGGACACTTCTGACACATTTTTGGGACCATTCACATTTATACAGCGATCCTTGCTATAAATATGCACTGATTACTGTATAAATGTGACTGGCAGGTGATTCTTACTGTGGGGGGAGGGGACTGACTGGGGGAGGTGACCGATCTGTGTCCCTATGTACAAGGGACACAGCATCAGTCTCCTCTCCCTGACAGGACATGGATCTCTGTGTTTACACACAGAGATCCACGTCCCTGGCTCTGTGACAGCCGATCGCGGGTACCTGGCGGACATCGTGGCCGCCAGGCACGCGCATCGGCACCCGCGTGACACGGCGGGCACAGCTTTTCCCCGATGTGCGGCGGCGCGCATCGCGGAAGTAAACAGGAGGACGTCAATGGACGCCCTCCCGGCAATTGAGCGCCGCGCTGTAGACGTCATTTGTCTATAGCACGGGCACGAAGTGGTTAAAAGAATAAAGTTTTGCTTTAAATTACAGGGAAAACATGGGTACAATACAAGGATCATCATCAGCCACATTAAAAATCCCACTAACTCACCCTTTTTATCAGATAGGCAGAGAGGCAGCCCAGGCTCAGCTCACACTGTCACCGTCCAGGGCACAGCCAGTCAGCCACAGCAGAATTCCTCAGAGTCCCACTCTGAATCCCATTCCCAACCCTCATGCAGGAGATGGCAGATGGATGAGGTGTGTGGGCGGAGCAATATTGATTGGCGCGGAGGCTGAGCGCTGTGAATGCTGGGGCGGCCGTGGCCTCCTGACGTCACTGGTTGCTAGGCGACGGTCGGGACTCGGCACTCAGCAGGCAATGAATTATAGCAGCCAGACAGTGCAGCCAGGAGACAGCAGCGGCACCGCGCACAGGCACAGCGCACCACGGCGCCGACCAGCATCCGCTCCTGCTCTCTGCCCCGGACTGATTGAAAGTATGTCTGATAAAAATATTTTGCCGGCCGGACTGCCGCCCCCTCCTAAATGCCGCCTGGTACCACGGTCCCATTGGGTCCCATGGTAGGGCCGGCCCTGTATATAGATACCGTCAGGTGCTGGCACTGGCAACTTCCAAAACCGGAAGTACCCTCCCCTATATAAGCCCCTCCCATCCGGGAGCACCTCAGTTTTGTAGCAAAGCAATAAGTGTCCCCAAAGAGGGGCGGGAGCTCTGTGTCCCGTGATGTACTCCTAAGAAAAGGATTTTACAGGTAAGCTGTTATAAAAATCCTATTTTCTTTCTCGTACATCACGGGACACAGAGCGACATAGTCATTACTAATGGGATGTCCTAAAGCAATGCCCAATGAGGGGGGGGGATACACCATATATAAGCTGAGCGCTATCAGACATGAGGATCTTTTGCGGCCTGCAACACACTGCGCCCAAAGGCGACATCCTCCTGACTTCTAACGTCCACCTGGTAGAACCTAGTAAACGTGTGAACTGAAGACCACGTTGCGGCCTTACAGATTTGAGCCAGGGAGGCCTGGTGATGCACTGCCCATGAAGTTCCAACTGCTCTCGTGGAGTGCGCTCTAACTTTGAACGGAGGCGGTCTCCTTCTCAAGCCATAAGCTTGCATAATGACCTGTCGAATCCACTTGGCTAAAGTAGATTTTGACGCTGCCTGACCCTTTCTGGGGCCTTCCGGCAGAATAAACAAAGTATCCGTTCTGCGAATCTGAGCAGTGGCTTTTAGATAAGCTTTAACTGCTCTTACTACATCCAAAGAATGCAATAACTTTTCCTCTACCGAAGTAGGTTTGGGGAAAAAAGAAGGAAGAACCACATCTTGGTTCAAATGAAACCTCGATACCACCTTAGGAAGAAAGGCTGGATGAGGACGTAACACTACTCTGTCCTTATGGATAACCAGATATTGCTCCTTACAGGACATAGCTGCTAATTCCGATACTCTTTTAGCCGACAAATGGCTACTAGAAAAATCAATTTCCTGGTGAGAAGCACCAAGGAAATATGCTGTAATGGTTCAAATGGTTGTTTCTGTAGAACCGACAGAACCAAGTTTAGATCCCATGGACATATGGGAATATTAACCGGAGGACTAATACGCATCACTCCTTGTATAAAGGCTTTGACTAGTGAATGCGAAGCCAAGGGCCTTTGAAAAAATATTGACAAGGCCGAAATCTGACCCTTGATAGTACTCAAGGCAAGCTTCCTATCTACAGCCCACTGTAGGAAGTCCAGAATCCTACCTATTACGTACTTATGTGGATAGTTTATATAGTGAAGCAGCGCTAAATGTCAATAGAAAGTGCTAATATTAAAAGTGCTATTAATAAAGTCTAACTTCTCATAAATTAAATAAATGGGGTGACAAAATCAACAATAATAAAATAAAATTAAAACGTCCAAACAGTGACTATGTAAATAAAGTGCTAAATAGCCAAAATGGCAGTCCAAATAGCAACAGCTAATTGCAGGGAGAGAAGCAAGGATGGGTGTGGGAATACACCTTGTCTCATCAGAAACACACTGGATCAGATGAACAAATGATGCATAAATAATCCTCCCCCATAGACACCAGCCTCTCACCTCTCTGGTGGACCCCACGGGGTCAGTAATAACCACAAAGATCTCCACTGCTCACAATGAGAACTTCCAGTCCTTTTGCGTGACCCGAAACCACTGTAGGGATCTCCACAGCTTACCAGTGTTCTTCCTTAAAGCGAATCTTCCTGATGGACCCCACGAGGTCAATAATGGCCACAAAGATCTCCACTGCTCACAATGAGAACTTCCAGTCCTTTTGAGTGACCCGGAACCACTGTAAGAATCTCCACAGCTTACCAATGTTCTTCCTTAAAACGGATCTTACTCCATAATATTCAGAAAAAAACAGAAAGGGACTCCATAGTGAAGCATGTAAAGGAAAGCCCCAAGAAAAGGCGTTTATTCAAATAAAAACAGCTAAAAAACACGTTAAAAACCAAGGGGTAAAAAACGCCAATCAAAATGTTCATAAAATACTAACTTCCGGTTTACGGCCGCAAACCGGAAGTGGACGTCACTTAGGCTCCTCCTCCCGACGCGTTGCGTCACTACACACGTGACTTCATCAAGGGCATAGGGGCCAAGTGACTAATAGGAGCTTATATACACTTCTGATCATCATATGCAAATTAATACCAAGCAATGGATTCTGGGAGATCAGTCAGGTCATTCTTGGTCTCCATGACCTTGACAACTACTGCCCAGAACAAGGTATAAATACAAACTAGATAAACTAGTAAATAGATAAAAAGATATACATTAAAGTTGCTAACGTCAAAACATTAAAACTAAGTATTGAACACAAAAAAAAAAACAAACAAAAAAATTTAGAAAAAAGGAAAATTAAAGTTAAAATAAAAAAATAAATAAATAAATAAATAAATAAATAAATAAATAAAAAATTTGACGTAACTACTAAAATACACATCTAATAATTGGAAATAAAACAATTAAGATCAAACTCAATATTTAAACCTAGAGGGATAAGCGACTGTAACTCAAAAATCCAACGAGACTCAGCTTGACTGAGAGTGATGACCTTGTTACTTCCTCTCCAATGGGGTCTATACTTTTCAATACCCCAAAAGGAAAGGGAACTGGGATCTTTCCCATGAACTTCAGCAAAGTGCCTAGATACACTATGCTTGGGAAAGCCAGATTTAATATTTTGAACATGTTCCCTCAACCGTTTCCAGAGGGGCCTTTTCGTTCTGCCCACATACTGGAGTTTGCATGAGCACTCCAGTACGTAGACAGCCCCTTCAGTCCTACAGGAAATAAACTCTTTGATAACATAATTTTTTCCTGTGGAGGTGGCTACAAAATCATCTTTTTTGGACTTCTTAAACTTAGTATGCCTACACGCATAACAATACTTGCACGGGTAGAAGCCCTTTCCTTCAAAAAAGGAAAAAGGCTTCTTAGTTGGAGGATCCAAAACATTCTTGGCTAGTATATTGCGAAGGGTAGGAGCCCTTCTATAAATGAATTTAGGAAATGGAGGTAATACTTGAGACAAGTGGCGGTCTGCTTTTAAGACATTCCAATGTTTCCGGATGATGGATTCTAATTTTTTGAACTGCATATTGTAATCGAGGATCAATGGAACCTCTACAAAGTTGACCTTTTCTTTTTCTCTGTCTCTAAGGAGATGAATTCGTTCCAAGCTACCTACTTCGTCGATCTTCTTTTGGAGGAACCCCTGATCATATCCTTTATCACGAAAACGTTCCCCAATGAATTCGGCTTGCTGTCTGAACTCAGACTCAATAGTGCAATTCCTTCTCAACCTCACTAGCTGTCCCTTAGGAATATTCATTAGCCAAGGTGCATGATGACAGCTATCAGTGGGGAGGTAACTATTCCTGTCAACTGTTTTGAAGAAGGTTCTGGTTTTAATGGTTGTGTCTTCTTTCCAAATTTCCAAGTCCAAAAAATTAATTTTTACTTCATCTATATTCCAGCTCAGCCTGATATTTTTATCATTTTCTTCAAGTTCCTGGCTGAACTCTATCAGGCTCTCTTTTTCTCCTTTCCAGATAAGGAATATATCGTCGATAAACCGCTTATACATAATCAATTGGGAGGGACTATTCTTATAAATCGCATCATCTTCCCATAATGCCATATGAAGGTTGGCGACACTGGGGGCAAATTTGGCCCCCATGGCCACCCCTTTAGTTTGTTTATAGTAATGGGAGTCATACCAGAAATAATTATGATTAAGACAATAATCTAAGCATTCCAAAATAAATTTTCTCTGTTTACACTTCAAACTACTGGACTTCCTCAAAGCCCATCTAGTAGCTGCTAAAGCGTCTTCATGACTAATGTTGGTGTATAGCGAAGCTACATCCGCCGTAGCGAAAAAAATCTGTTCATCATCCAGGGTAGTGGCTTCAAGTAGTTGGATAAGGTGCTTAGTGACCTATGAATATAACTCCCAGCGTTTTTTAGAAGAGCGCTACCCAAGACCCCCAAGAAATCCAGATGGAGGAAACGGAGGAAGGAGATCACCAAGAAGATCCCCGAGACCAGAAACAAGGAGGAAATAAGACAGAAAAGAATGAGAGGATGTAGAGGAGGTTTGAAGAAACAGTTGAGAAAAAATTATAAATCATAATTATTTCTGGTATGACTCCCATTACTATAAACAAACTAAAGGGGTGGCCATGGGGGCCAAATTTGCCCCCAGTGTCGCCAACCTTCATATGGCATTATGGGAAGATGATGCGATTTATAAGAATAGTCCCTCCCAATTGATTATGTATAAGCGGTTTATCGACGATATATTCCTTATCTGGAAAGGAGAAAAAGAGAGCCTGATAGAGTTCAGCCAGGAACTTGAAGAAAATGATAAAAATATCAGGCTGAGCTGGAATATAGATGAAGTAAAAATTAATTTTTTGGACTTGGAAATTTGGAAAGAAGACACAACCATTAAAACCAGAACCTTCTTCAAAACAGTTGACAGGAATAGTTACCTCCCCACTGATAGCTGTCATCATGCACCTTGGCTAATGAATATTCCTAAGGGACAGCTAGTGAGGTTGAGAAGGAATTGCACTATTGAGTCTGAGTTCAGACAGCAAGCCGAATTCATTGGGGAACGTTTTCGTGATAAAGGATATGATCAGGGGTTCCTCCAAAAGAAGATCGACGAAGTAGGTAGCTTGGAACGAATTCATCTCCTTAGAGACAGAGAAAAAGAAAAGGTCAACTTTGTAGAGGTTCCATTGATCCTCGATTACAATATGCAGTTCAAAAAATTAGAATCCATCATCCGGAAACATTGGAATGTCTTAAAAGCAGACCGCCACTTGTCTCAAGTATTACCTCCATTTCCTAAATTCATTTATAGAAGGGCTCCTACCCTTCGCAATATACTAGCCAAGAATGTTTTGGATCCTCCAACTAAGAAGCCTTTTTCCTTTTTTGAAGGAAAGGGCTTCTACCCGTGCAAGTATTGTTATGCGTGTAGGCATACTAAGTTTAAGAAGTCCAAAAAAGATGATTTTGTAGCCACCTCCACAGGAAAAAATTATGTTATCAAAGAGTTTATTTCCTGTAGGACTGAAGGGGCTGTCTACGTACTGGAGTGCTCATGCAAACTCCAGTATGTGGGCAGAACGAAAAGGCCCCTCTGGAAACGGTTGAGGGAACATGTTCAAAATATTAAATCTGGCTTTCCCAAGCATAGTGTATCTAGGCACTTTGCTGAAGTTCATGGGAAAGATCCCAGTTCCCTTTCCTTTTGGGGTATTGAAAAGTATAGACCCCATTGGAGAGGAAGTAACAAGGTCATCACTCTCAGTCAAGCTGAGTCTCGTTGGATTTTTGAGTTACAGTCGCTTATCCCTCTAGGTTTAAATATTGAGTTTGATCTTAATTGTTTTATTTCCAATTATTAGATGTGTATTTTAGTAGTTACGTCAAATTTTTTATTTATTTATTTTTATTTATTTATTTATTTATTTATTTATTTTTTTATTTTAACTTTAATTTTCCTTTTTTTTTTCTTTTTTCTAAATTTTTTTGTTTGTTTTTTTTTTTGTGTTCAATACTTAGTTTTAATGTTTTGACGTTAGCAACTTTAATGTATATCTTTTTATCTATTTACTAGTTTATCTAGTTTGTATTTATACCTTGTTCTGGGCAGTAGTTGTCAAGGTCATGGAGACCAAGAATGACCTGACTGATCTCCCAGAATCCATTGCTTGGTATTAATTTGCATATGATGATCAGAAGTGTATATAAGCTCCTATTAGTCACTTGGCCCCTATGCCCTTGATGAAGTCACGTGTGTAGTGACGCAACGCGTCGGGAGGAGGAGCCTAAGTGACGTCCACTTCCGGTTTGCGGCCGTAAACCGGAAGTTAGTATTTTATGAACATTTTGTTTGGCGTTTTTTACCCCTTGGTTTTTAACGTGTTTTTTAGCTGTTTTTATTTGAATAAACGCCTTTTCTTGGGGCTTTCCTTTACATGCTTCACTATGGAGTCCCTTTCTGTTTTTTTCTGAATATTATGGAGTAAGATCCGTTTTAAGGAAGAACATTGGTAAGCTGTGGAGATTCTTACAGTGGTTCCGGGTCACTCAAAAGGACTGGAAGTTCTCATTGTGAGCAGTGGAGATCTTTGTGGCCATTATTGACCTCGTGGGGTCCATCAGGAAGATTCGCTTTAAGGAAGAACACTGGTAAGCTGTGGAGATCCCTACAGTGGTTTCGGGTCACGCAAAAGGACTGGAAGTTCTCATTGTGAGCAGTGGAGATCTTTGTGGTTATTACTGACCCCGTGGGGTCCACCAGAGAGGTGAGAGGCTGGTGTCTATGGGGGAGGATTATTTATGCATCATTTGTTCATCTGATCCAGTGTGTTTCTGATGAGACAAGGTGTATTCCCACACCCATCCTTGCTTCTCTCCCTGCAATTAGCTGTTGCTATTTGGACTGCCATTTTGGCTATTTAGCACTTTATTTACATAGTCACTGTTTGGACGTTTTAATTTTATTTTATTATTGTTGATTTTGTCACCCCATTTATTTAATTTATGAGAAGTTAGACTTTATTAATAGCACTTTTAATATTAGCACTTTCTATTGACATTTAGCGCTGCTTCACTATATAAACTATTTTATTGCATGTTGGTCACATTATAGAAGTTAGCTGCTAGTTGTCTCTTAATATTTAATTTGTTCAGCAATATTTGCACTTTAGTGTTTCTATTTTTACTGAGTGGTAAGCGCACAAGCACCCTTTTTTTTCTATATTTGTCACATCACCATTTTACACTTGTGCAGCTGCCATGCAGGTTTTTGATTATTTAGAGAGTAGAGCCATCAATCTAGATGAGGTGTTCTCCAAACAAGAGAATAAACTTAATGGAGACATAGAAGGGATTTTTAGAAAGATGGGGCATCTCATGGAGAAAAAAATGAATTCTTGGTGGGATATTGTCTCACATGAGAAATATATCAAAGACAAAATAGTCCCAAGAAGACTCCGTTGGGATGTACCTATAAATGATGGACTATTGGATGATGATTCTATAGAAGAATGGTTCAGCTTCTTCAATGCAAGAGGTTTGGATCTGCTACATTTCCTCATTAAAAGGAAACAGCGTAAAATCAAAGCAATAGATGTGCAAATTACGGATTTAAAAGAAAAGCTTGACCCGGTCAAAGATTTGCCAGAATTTGCGACACTATCCGCCCAACTTAACAAAGATATGGTAAAGAAAGATAAAGATACCGCAGCCAGGAAAAAGAGGAAATTCCTTAGAGATATCAAGGACTATCAAGATGAAACAGCCTATAAATGGCAAATCAATGCAGTCACAACTGCATCCAACTTATCTACCCCAGAGAAGGAGGAAAGATGTGTACCTATTAATACCACCGTAGAACATCCAATGAATCCCAACCAATGGGTTAAACAACCAAAAACTCCCCGAAATTCAGGAAATAATCGACCACCCGTGTACAGAACCCCTAATGGACATGGACAAAATAATCAAGGGAAAAAAACGCATTGGAAGAACAATGGGAGAAAACCACCATATAAGGGCCCTCACTATCAACAATCCCAAGTCCAATATGGACAGTATCATGAAAAGAGAACTCCAGATCGTGGGCAATATTGTGATACAAGAAATCAAGCCCCCTATTGGCAGGATCAATATCCACAAAATAGAGGTGGAGTATATCAATATGATAGAAGGAGGAGCCCAATACCAACTTCGAATAGGTATGATGTTCTGAGAAGGGATGGTGACTCCTTTGGAGCACCATACCCTTATCCATCCCAAGAGGGGAGACACCATGAGACCTATGAATATAACTCCCAGCGTTTTTTAGAAGAGCGCTACCCAAGACCCCCAAGAAATCCAGATGGAGGAAACGGAGGAAGGAGATCACCAAGAAGATCCCCGAGACCAGAAACAAGGAGGAAATAAGACAGAAAAGAATGAGAGGATGTAGAGGAGGTTTGAAGAAACAGTTGAGAAAAAAGAGGAAAGAAAGACCTATAGGAGAGGGCATTATTAACATTAGCGGCATTACGCTAACTCAGGAAGAACTAAGAACTAGTGATGAGCCGAACACCCCCGGGTTCGGTTCGCACCAGAACCCGCGAACGGACCGAAAGTTCGAACGAACATTAGAACCCTATTAAATACAATGGATGCGAACGTTCGAATTCTAAAGTGCTAATTATAAAAACTATTATGCATGTTATTGTCCTAAAAAGGGTTTGGGAACCCGGGTTCTGCACCAGGGGACATGTATCAATGCAAAAATAAGTTTTAAAAACGGTCGTTTTCCGGGAGCAGTCATTTTAATGATGCATAAAGTGAAAAAAAAAAAGTCAAATATTCCTTTAAATATCGTACCTGGGGGGTGTCTAAAGTATGCCTGTGAAGTGCCACGTGTTTCCCGTGTTTAGAACTGTCCCTGCACAAAATGACACTTCTAAAGGAAAAAAAAGCCATTTAAAACTGCTTGCGGCTTTAATGTAATGTCTGGTCCCGGTAATATGGATGAAAATCTTTAAGAAAAATGGCATAGCTACCCCATGACCCCCCCCCTACCCCAGCCCATTACCAGCCCCTTTGGGTCTTGTATGGATATTAAGGGGAACCCCGCACATAAAATAAAAAAGGCCCTATATACTCAGAACAGCCGTATACAGGCGGTGCATACAAGACAGGGACTGTAGGTTTGTTCTTATGTAGAATCTGTTTGTAATTTTGAACAGGTACATTGTTGAAGTGTAGCTCCAGACCAAAAATCTATTTTTAAACTTTTTGGAAAACATAGGTAAGGGTTATCACCCCTGTAACATTTGTTTTGCTGTCTGTGCCCCTGTTCAGAACATTTCACCTCACTTTCCGTCCTAATGACAACTGTTTTTGAAATGTGGTGTTTTTCTTGAAACAAGGATTGCTGATAAAGCATCAGTACAGAGGAGACACCTTTCTCCCATATTTATTCTTACAGGAGAGAATTTTCCTTCCTAGTGGTAGATTTCCTCTCACTTCCTGTTGTCTTCTTGCGTTTGCAAGTAGGAGTCGTTTGTAAGTTGGATGTTTGAAAGTAGGGACCTGCCGTATATACTCTGCAGAAATAGGCCCCTTAGTTGTTGGTGTTGGCACAACACTGTAAGCACTCACAGTTACTCTTGGTTGGTGCTGGAACGCCCTGCTGTCAACTATTATATCAGGAATTTTAATTACATATAATTGTTGAACAGTGGTAGTAAAAATTGGGCCTTTGATGGTGGTGCTGGTGCCACAACACTGTAAGCCCTGACAGTTACTCTTGGTGGGTGCAGCAATGGGCCCTGCTGTGAATTATTAGATCAAGAATTGTAATTACATGCCCCTGTTGAACAGGGGCTGAAAAATTGGGCCTTAGGCACTGGTGGCACAACACTGCAACCCTTCACAGATACTGTACTTGGAGCACAGCAATGAGCCCTGTTGCAAAGTATTGCTTCAAAAATTGTAATGACACGCCCCTGTTAAACAGGGGCTGAAAAATTGGGCCTTAGGCACTGGTGGCACAACACTGCAACTCCTCACAGATACTGTACTTGGAGCACAGCAATGAGCCCTGTTGCAAAGTATTGCTTCAAAAATTGTAATTACACGCCCCTGTTAAACAGGGGCTGAAAAATTGGGCGTTAGGCACTGGTGGCGGCACCCATAAACAAAAATGATCTTCCAAGCTATCATCATCAATCGTATCATTGAGGACTCGGAGGAGGAGGATAGCCAGTCAACATAACAGCACAGGCACTCAGCATCAGCATCAGTCTTGAAGGGATGTGACATTTTAAAATCAATTAGTCTGTTATATCAGCATCAGGTGTGTGGTAGCTGGTGGTGATCCAAGACTGGTTCATCTTGATGAAAGTCAGTCGATCAACCGAGTCGGTGGACAGGCGCACCCTGTGATCCGTGACAAATCCTCCAGCAGCACTGAATGTGCGTTCCGAAAGAACGCTGGATGCAGGACAGGCCAGTAGCTCAATTGCATACTGTGCAAGCTCTGGCCAGTGATCCATCCTCAAGACCCAGTAAGCCAGAGGATTTTCGGTGGGGAAGGTGTCCAAGTCTGACCTTGCCCCTAGATATTCCTGCACCATGTTTATCAGACGCTGGCGATGGTTGCTGGAACCGATCATACTTTGGGGCTGCGGACTAAAGAATTGTCTGAACGCATCGGTCAGACGGCCACCTTCCCCACCGCTCCTTCTTTGACTGGCCGAAGCCTCAGCAACTCGTTGTCCAGGACCAGGAGTTTGCAACCTCCCAGTCTCTGGGAACGCGTTGCACAGACCTTTCTGCAAGGCCTCCCGGAGTTGTCTCATCCTCTGCTCCCTCTGCGACGGTAACATAAGGTCCGCAACCTTACCCTTGTACCGTGGATCAAGGAGAGTGGCCAGCCAGTAATGGTCCCTCTCCTTGATCCGAAGAATACGAGGATCCTTCCGCAGACTTTGCAGGATCAGGGAGGCCATGCAGCGTAGGTTTGCTGAAGCATTCGCTCCGGAGTCCTCTGGGTCACTAAGGACGACATGATCCGCAGCCACCTCCTCCCAGCCACGTACAAGTCCACTGGTTTCTTGGGACTGTAAATCATCCCTAAAAGACTGCTGCTGATGATGCTGAGTGCCAGCCTCCACCTCCATGCTGACACAATCCTCCTCCTCCTCCTCCTCCTCCTCCTCCTCCTCTTCCTGTGCGATGGGTGGGACAGAAGGAACACTGTCTGGGTAAAGGGGGCCTTGAGAGGCAAGGAAGTCCTCCTCTTCCTGCCTCTGTTCTGCCTCAAGTGCCCTGTCCATTATTCCACGCAGCGTGTGCTCCAACAGGTGGACAAGAGGTACAGTGTCACTGATGCATGCACTGTCACTGCTCACCATCCTCGTGGCCTCCTCAAATGGTGCCAGGACAGTGCATGCATCCCTGATCATGCCCCACTGGCGTGGAGAAAAAAAACCAAGCTCCCCTGACCCTGTCCTGGTGCCGTAGTCGCACAGGTACTCATTGATGGCCCTCTGCTGCGTGTGCAGCCGCTGCAGCATGGCCAACGTTGAGTTCCACCTGGTGGGCATGTCACATATAAGGCGGTTCTTGGGCAGGTTCAACTCCTTTTGCAGCTCAGCCAGGCGAGCACTGGCATTATAAGATCTGCGGAAATGCACACAGACTTTCCTGGCCTGCCTCAGGACATCCTGTAAGCCCGGGTACCTGCCCAAGAAGCGCTGCACCACCAGGTTAAGGACGTGAGCCACACAGGGCACATGGGTCAGTTGTCCCTGTCGGAGGGCGGAGAGGAGGTTGGTGCCATTGTCGCAAACCACCATTCCTGGCTTAAGCTGGCGTGGCGTCAACCACCTCTCGGCCTGGCCCTGCAGAGCAGACAGGACCTCTGCCCCAGTGTGGCTTCTGTCCCCCAAACACACCAGCGCAAGCACGGCATGGCATCTTTTTGCCTGCGTACTTGCGTAGCCCCGTGAACGGCTACGGAGCACCGCTGGTTCATAGGACAAACCACAGGAAGAGGCCATGGAGGAAGAAGAAGAGGAGGGGGTGGAGGAGAGAGGTGTGTCACAACCAGTAGTAGCATTTTGGAGGCGTGGCGGTGGGACAACCTCCAACACTACTGCACCTTGTCCTGAATCCTTCCCAGCTGCCAAAAGAGTGACCCAATGGGCCGTGAAAGAAAGGTAACGTCCCTGTCCATGCCTGCTGGACCATGAGTCAGCGGTAATATGCACCTTACCGCTGACCGCCCTGTCCAGCGAGGCCAAGACATTGCCTTCCACATGCCGGTAGAGAGCCGGAATAGCCTTCCGTGAGAAAAAGTGGCGTTTGGGAACCTGCCACTGAGGAACCGCACATTGCACAAACTCACGGAAGGGGGCCGAGTCTACCAACTGAAAAGGCAGCAGTTGAAGCGCTAGCAATTTAGCCAAGCTAGCATTCAACCGCTGGGCATGTGGATGGCTGGGAGTGAACTTCTTTCGACGGTCCAGCAGCTGGGGCAGGGAAATTTGCCTGCTAGAATCGGACGTCGGTGTACTGCTAGCAGAGTGGGCGCAAGTACTTGGCTGTGACACACCTAATTCTACACCTTCATTCCTCTCAGTGCATGTTTCAGAGAGGACTGAAGTTATAGTGGGGTTGGAGATCCCAGCTGATGCGGTGCAAGGAGAGGTCCGCTTGGTTCTTTGGTGTGGGTCTTTGAGGTAGGCTTGCCAACGAGCTGCATGGCAGGTCAACATATGTCTGGTCAGGCATGTGGTACCCAAGCGGCTGATGTTTTGGCCACGCGATATACGCTTGAGACATATGTTGCAAACAGCAGCTGTGCGATCTGATGCACTAGCCTCAAAAAAGGCCCACACCAAAGAACTTTTTGAATGACGGGCAGAGGCAGCGCCCTGCACAGGCGGAGCTCTGCGGTGTGATTCCGTCGGTGTACTGCCCTTACGCTGGCCACCAAAGGGCATCCTGCCTCGTTGGAGATGTGCCTCCTCCTCATCCTCCTCCTCCTCCTCTCTCCTATTAGGCACCCACGTGGAGTCATTGACCTCATCATCCCCTCCCTCCTCATCACTGGAGCCAATCTGGCAGTATGCTGCAGCTGCTGGAACATGACTGCCAGATTGGTGTCCTTCTTGAGCATCCCCTCTGTCTGCTCTCACGCTACTGCCTTCCTCTAGCTGGGTTTCATCATCAGACCCTTCGAAACGCTGGGCATCCTCCTGGAGCATGTACCCAACACTGTGCTGAAACAGTTCGGGGGACTCCTCAGGAGGAGGACATGGTGGGTCTAGGGAAGGAGTGACTGATGATTTGTCTGACATTGATACCAGGGAAGACGACGCTTTGGCAGCTGCTTTTCCAGTACCCTGAGCCTGGGTGAGAGAGGATGAGGAGGAGGAGGAGGGCTTGGTCATCCACTCTACCAAGTCTTCGGCATGATGTGGCTCAACATGTCCAGCTGCCGAAAAGAAGGACAAGCGTGTCCCATGGCCATGTGCTGATGACAATGCACCGCGTCCACGACCAGCACTGTTGCCCCCAGACACAGAGCCTGCTTGCCCTCTTTTATTGCCTCCTGACTGTCTGCCTCTCCTTGTTTGCCTTCCAGACATTCTAATAGATGGCCTGCAGGGAGATGGGAAAAAAGCAATAAGGGCTACCTTCAGGTGTCCTTCTCTGTCCCTTGAAACAAGGACTTTCACAGTGAAAGAAACTGACACTGTCCCTACCTAGAGTTTTCTGTCCCTAGAATAAATGTTTTTTTTAATCACAATATAGCACAAGGACAATTCACTCAATGTCTCTCCAGGTCCCTGGAAACAAGGACTTGCAGAGTGAAAGAAACTGACACTGTCCCTACCTAGAGTTTTCTGTCCCTAGAATAAATGTTTTTTTTTAAGCACAATATAGCACAAGGACAATTAACTCACTGTCCTTACAGGTCCCTGGAAACAAGGACTTGCAGAGTGAAAAAAAAAAAACACTCTCCCTACCTACAGTTTTCTGTCCCTAGAAAAAATGTTTTTTTTAAGCACAATATAGCACAAGGACAATTAACTCACTGTCCTTACAGGTCCCTGGAAACAAGGGCTTGCAGAGTGAAAGAAAAAAAACACTCTCCCTACCTACAGTTTTCTGTCCCTAGAAAAAATGTTTTTTTTAATCACAATATAGCACAAGGAAAATTAACTCACTGTCCTTACAGGTCCCTGGAAACAAGGACTTGCAGAGTGAAAGAAAAAAAACACTCTCCCTACCTACAGTTTTCTGTCCCTAGAAAAAATGTTTTTTTTAATCACAATATAGCACAAGGAAAATTAACTCACTGTCCTTACAGGTCCCTGGAAACAAGGACTTGCAGAGTGAAAGAAACTGACACTGTCCCTACCTAGAGTTTTCTGTCCCTAGAATAAATGTTTTTTTTAAGCACAATATAGCACAAGGACAATTAACTCACTGTCCTTACAGGTCCCTGGAAACAAGGACTTGCAGAGTGAAAGAAAAAAAACACTCTCCCTACCTACAGTTTTCTGTCCCTAGAAAAAATGTTTTTTTTAATCACAATATAGCACAAGGAAAATTAACTCACTGTCCTTACAGGTCCCTGGAAACAAGGACTTGCAGAGTGAAAGAAAAAAAACACTCTCCCTACCTACAGTTTTCTGTCCCTAGAAAAAATGTTTTTTTTAATCACAATATAGCACAAGGAAAATTAACTCACTGTCCTTACAGGTCCCTGGAAACAAGGACTTGCAGAGTGAAAGAAACTGACACTGTCCCTACCTAGAGTTTTCTGTCCCTAGAATAAATGTTTTTTTTAAGCACAATATAGCACAAGGACAATTAACTCACTGTCCTTACAGGTCCCTGGAAACAAGGACTTGCAGAGTGAAAGAAAAAAAACACTCTCCCTACCTACAGTTTTCTGTCCCTAGAAAAAATGTTTTTTTTAATCACAATATAGCACAAGGAAAATTAACTCACTGTCCTTACAGGTCCCTGGAAACAAGGACTTGCAGAGTGAAAGAAACTGACACTGTCCCTACCTAGAGTTTTCTGTCCCTAGAATAAATGTTTTTTTTAAGCACAATATAGCACAAGGACAATTAACTCACTGTCCTTACAGGTCCCTGGAAACAAGGACTTGCAGAGTGAAAAAAAAAAAACACTCTCCCTACCTAGAGTTTTCTGTCCCTAGAAAAAATGTTTTTTTTAAGCACAATATAGCACAAGGACAATTAACTCACTGTCCTTACAGGTCCCTGGAAACAAGGACTTGCAGAGTGAAAGAAACTGACACTGTCCCTACCTAGAGTTTTCTGTCCCTAGAATAAATGTTTTTTTTAATCACAATATAGCACAAGGAAAATTAACTCACTGTCCTTACAGGTCCCTGGAAACAAGGACTTGCAGAGTGAAAGAAACTGACACTGTCCCTACCTAGAGTTTTCTGTCCCTAGAATAAATGTTTTTTTTAATCACAATATAGCACAAGGAAAATTAACTCACTGTCCTTACAGGTCCCTGGAAACAAGGACTTGCAGAGTGAAAGAAACTGACACTGTCCCTACCTAGAGTTTTCTGTCCCTAGAATAAATGTTTTTTTTAATCACAATATAGCACAAGGAAAATTAACTCACTGTCCTTACAGGTCCCTGGAAACAAGGACTTGCAGAGTGAAAGAAACTGACACTGTCCCTACCTAGAGTTTTCTGTCCCTAGAATAAATGTTTTTTTTAAGCACAATATAGCACAAGGACAATTAACTCACTGTCCTTACAGGTCCCTGGAAACAAGGACTTGCAGAGTGAAAGAAAAAAAACACTCTCCCTACCTACAGTTTTCTGTCCCTAGAAAAAATGTTTTTTTTAATCACAATATAGCACAAGGAAAATTAACTCACTGTCCTTACAGGTCCCTGGAAACAAGGACTTGCAGAGTGAAAGAAACTGACACTGTCCCTACCTAGAGTTTTCTGTCCCTAGAATAAATGTTTTTTTTAATCACAATATAGCACAAGGACAATTAACTCACTGTCCTTACAGGTCCCTGGAAACAAGGACTTGCAGAGTGAAAGAAACTGACACTGTCCCTACCTAGAGTTTTCTGTCCCTAGAATAAATGTTTTTTTTAAGCACAATATAGCACAAGGACAATTAACTCACTGTCCTTACAGGTCCCTGGAAACAAGGACTTGCAGAGTGAAAGAAAAAAAACACTCTCCCTACCTACAGTTTTCTGTCCCTAGAAAAAATGTTTTTTTTAATCACAATATAGCACAAGGAAAATTAACTCACTGTCCTTACAGGTCCCTGGAAACAAGGACTTGCAGAGTGAAATAAACTGACACTGTCCCTACCTAGAGTTTTCTGTCCCTAGAATAAATGTTTTTTTTAATCACAATATAGCACAAGGACAATTAACTCACTGTCCTTACAGGTCCCTGGAAACAAGGACTTGCAGAGTGAAAGAAACTGACACTGTCCCTACCTAGAGTTTTCTGTCCCTAGAATAAATGTTTTTTTTAAGCACAATATAGCACAAGGACAATTAACTCACTGTCCTTACAGGTCCCTGGAAACAAGGACTTGCAGAGTGAAAGAAAAAAAACACTCTCCCTACCTACAGTTTTCTGTCCCTAGAAAAAATGTTTTTTTTAATCACAATATAGCACAAGGAAAATTAACTCACTGTCCTTACAGGTCCCTGGAAACAAGGACTTGCAGAGTGAAAGAAACTGACACTGTCCCTACCTAGAGTTTTCTGTCCCTAGAATAAATGTTTTTTTTAATCACAATATAGCACAAGGACAATTAACTCACTGTCCTTACAGGTCCCTGGAAACAAGGACTTGCAGAGTGAAAGAAACTGACACTGTCCCTACCTAGAGTTTTCTGTCCCTAGAATAAATGTTTTTTTTAAGCACAATATAGCACAAGGACAATTAACTCACTGTCCTTACAGGTCCCTGGAAACAAGGACTTGCAGAGTGAAAGAAACTGACACTGTCCCTACCTAGAGTTTTCTGTCCCTAGAATAAATGTTTTTTTTAATCACAATATAGCACAAGGAAAATTAACTCACTGTCCTTACAGGTCCCTGGAAACAAGGACTTGCAGAGTGAAAGAAACTGACACTGTCCCTACCTAGAGTTTTCTGTCCCTAGAATAAATGTTTTTTTTAATCACAATATAGCACAAGGAAAATTAACTCACTGTCCTTACAGGTCCCTGGAAACAAGGACTTGCAGAGTGAAAGAAACTGACACTGTCCCTACCTAGAGTTTTCTGTCCCTAGAATAAATGTTTTTTTTAAGCACAATATAGCACAAGGACAATTAACTCACTGTCCTTACAGGTCCCTGGAAACAAGGACTTGCAGAGTGAAAGAAAAAAAACACTCTCCCTACCTACAGTTTTCTGTCCCTAGAAAAAATGTTTTTTTTAATCACAATATAGCACAAGGAAAATTAACTCACTGTCCTTACAGGTCCCTGGAAACAAGGACTTGCAGAGTGAAAGAAACTGACACTGTCCCTACCTAGAGTTTTCTGTCCCTAGAATAAATGTTTTTTTTAATCACAATATAGCACAAGGACAATTAACTCACTGTCCTTACAGGTCCCTGGAAACAAGGACTTGCAGAGTGAAAGAAACTGACACTGTCCCTACCTAGAGTTTTCTGTCCCTAGAATAAATGTTTTTTTTAAGCACAATATAGCACAAGGACAATTAACTCACTGTCCTTACAGGTCCCTGGAAACAAGGACTTGCAGAGTGAAAGAAAAAAAACACTCTCCCTACCTACAGTTTTCTGTCCCTAGAAAAAATGTTTTTTTTAATCACAATATAGCACAAGGAAAATTAACTCACTGTCCTTACAGGTCCCTGGAAACAAGGACTTGCAGAGTGAAAGAAACTGACACTGTCCCTACCTAGAGTTTTCTGTCCCTAGAATAAATGTTTTTTTTAATCACAATATAGCACAAGGACAATTAACTCACTGTCCTTACAGGTCCCTGGAAACAAGGACTTGCAGAGTGAAAGAAACTGACACTGTCCCTACCTAGAGTTTTCTGTCCCTAGAATAAATGTTTTTTTTAAGCACAATATAGCACAAGGACAATTAACTCACTGTCCTTACAGGTCCCTGGAAACAAGGACTTGCAGAGTGAAAGAAAAAAAACACTCTCCCTACCTACAGTTTTCTGTCCCTAGAAAAAATGTTTTTTTTAATCACAATATAGCACAAGGAAAATTAACTCACTGTCCTTACAGGTCCCTGGAAACAAGGACTTGCAGAGTGAAAGAAACTGACACTGTCCCTACCTAGAGTTTTCTGTCCCTAGAATAAATGTTTTTTTTAATCACAATATAGCACAAGGACAATTAACTCACTGTCCTTACAGGTCCCTGGAAACAAGGACTTGCAGAGTGAAAGAAACTGACACTGTCCCTACCTAGAGTTTTCTGTCCCTAGAATAAATGTTTTTTTTAAGCACAATATAGCACAAGGACAATTAACTCACTGTCCTTACAGGTCCCTGGAAACAAGGACTTGCAGAGTGAAAGAAACTGACACTGTCCCTACCTAGAGTTTTCTGTCCCTAGAATAAATGTTTTTTTTAAGCACACTATAGCAGAAGCACAAAACACACTGACACTCTCCCTACCTATCCTTCTCTTTCCCTAAACTAAAGGAATCCAGGTTAAGCAAGAAAGAAATAACAGTCACTGTCCCTGCCTATGCTACTCTATCCCTGCTCCGGAACACACTACACTAGGCCGCCGTGCTGGCGGCCTTTTATAGTGTGGGGCGTGTACTAAACACCCTCAGCAATAATTGGCCACAGGCATCCTGCCTGTGGCCAATCATTGCTCTCCTCGCTGCCGGCGCTGTGATTGGCCAAGCATGCGGGGTCACAGTGCATGCTTGGCCAATCACAGCGCCTGGATGACACTGCGATGGCGTAGTGCATTGTGGGCCGTTCGCGTCACTCGAATTTGGCGCGAACGGCCCAAATCGTTCGATCTTCGTCGAACGATCGAACAGCCAATGTTCGAGTCGAACGTATGTTCGACTCGAACACGAAGCTCATCCCTACTAAGAACCTTGGATAAAGGATTGAAATTTGCGCCAAAGAAGAATCTCAATAAATTTAGTGCGTATGTTGATGTGCAGAAATTCACCAGGAAATTAAACATAAAAAAATATATGCTATCAAAACCTGGAGAGTTATCAAGGAATGTGATTAAACCTGACCGATATGCACACAGCACTTTGAAAAATAAATCGCTTTTCAATCCACCCCCTGGAAATGAAGGTCACATAGATGTCTTTAAAAGAATGGTGATACAAGATCTCCATAAACTACAAGTCAAGAAAGCATGGGATCCGATTGAAATAAGAAAGGGAATAAAGCAATTGGAAGAAAGAAAAAATATCGTAATAAGACCGGCAGATAAAGGTGGGGCTATAGTTATTTTATCTAAGGATTTATACAAACAGGAAATGGAGAGACAGCTTGAGGATGGAGAGACGTACCTGAAATTACTCAGTAATCCTACTTTACAATATAAAAAGGATTTGGAGAAATTGGTAGAAAAAGGAAAAGAGAAAAAACTTTTGAAAGAAAAAGAAGCACTATACCTGGTTCCAAACACATGCCGGATACCAGTGATATATATTCTGCCAAAAGTGCATAAAAATAAGGAAAATCCTCCCGGTAGACCTATTCTAAATGGGATTAATTCAGTGGGAGCAAGATTGGGAGAATATTTGGACTTTTTCCTACAACCAGTAGTAAAAGAAACTCAAGCATATTTAAAAGACACTAAGCACCTTATCCAACTACTTGAAGCCACTACCCTGGATGATGAACAGATTTTTTTCGCTACGGCGGATGTAGCTTCGCTATACACCAACATTAGTCATGAAGACGCTTTAGCAGCTACTAGATGGGCTTTGAGGAAGTCCAGTAGTTTGAAGTGTAAACAGAGAAAATTTATTTTGGAATGCTTAGATTATTGTCTTAATCATAATTATTTCTGGTATGACTCCCATTACTATAAACAAACTAAAGGGGTGGCCATGGGGGCCAAATTTGCCCCCAGTGTCGCCAACCTTCATATGGCATTATGGGAAGATGATGCGATTTATAAGAATAGTCCCTCCCAATTGATTATGTATAAGCGGTTTATCGACGATATATTCCTTATCTGGAAAGGAGAAAAAGAGAGCCTGATAGAGTTCAGCCAGGAACTTGAAGAAAATGATAAAAATATCAGGCTGAGCTGGAATATAGATGAAGTAAAAATTAATTTTTTGGACTTGGAAATTTGGAAAGAAGACACAACCATTAAAACCAGAACCTTCTTCAAAACAGTTGACAGGAATAGTTACCTCCCCACTGATAGCTGTCATCATGCACCTTGGCTAATGAATATTCCTAAGGGACAGCTAGTGAGGTTGAGAAGGAATTGCACTATTGAGTCTGAGTTCAGACAGCAAGCCGAATTCATTGGGGAACGTTTTCGTGATAAAGGATATGATCAGGGGTTCCTCCAAAAGAAGATCGACGAAGTAGGTAGCTTGGAACGAATTCATCTCCTTAGAGACAGAGAAAAAGAAAAGGTCAACTTTGTAGAGGTTCCATTGATCCTCGATTACAATATGCAGTTCAAAAAATTAGAATCCATCATCCGGAAACATTGGAATGTCTTAAAAGCAGACCGCAACTTGTCTCAAGTATTACCTCCATTTCCTAAATTCATTTATAGAAGGGCTCCTACCCTTCGCAATATACTAGCCAAGAATGTTTTGGATCCTCCAACTAAGAAGCCTTTTTCCTTTTTTGAAGGAAAGGGCTTCTACCCGTGCAAGTATTGTTATGCGTGTAGGCATACTAAGTTTAAGAAGTCCAAAAAAGATGATTTTGTAGCCACCTCCACAGGAAAAAATTATGTTATCAAAGAGTTTATTTCCTGTAGGACTGAAGGGGCTGTCTACGTACTGGAGTGCTCATGCAAACTCCAGTATGTGGGCAGAACGAAAAGGCCCCTCTGGAAACGGTTGAGGGAACATGTTCAAAATATTAAATCTGGCTTTCCCAAGCATAGTGTATCTAGGCACTTTGCTGAAGTTCATGGGAAAGATCCCAGTTCCCTTTCCTTTTGGGGTATTGAAAAGTATAGACCCCATTGGAGAGGAAGTAACAAGGTCATCACTCTCAGTCAAGCTGAGTCTCGTTGGATTTTTGAGTTACAGTCGCTTATCCCTCTAGGTTTAAATATTGAGTTTGATCTTAATTGTTTTATTTCCAATTATTAGATGTGTATTTTAGTAGTTACGTCAAATTTTTTCTTTATTTATTTATTTATTTTTATTTATTTATTTATTTATTTATTTATTTTTTATTTTAACTTTAATTTTCCTTTTTTTTTCTTTTTTCTAAATTTTTTTGTTTGTTTTTTTTTTTTTTTTTTTTTTTGTGTTCAATACTTAGTTTTAATGTTTTGACGTTAGCAACTTTAATGTATATCTTTTTATCTATTTACTAGTTTATCTAGTTTGTATTTATACCTTGTTCTGGGCAGTAGTTGTCAAGGTCATGGAGACCAAGAATGACCTGACTGATCTCCCAGAATCCATTGCTTGGTATTAATTTGCATATGATGATCAGAAGTGTATATAAGCTCCTATTAGTCACTTGGCCCCTATGCCCTTGATGAAGTCACGTGTGTAGTGACGCAACGCGTCGGGAGGAGGAGCCTAAGTGACGTCCACTTCCGGTTTGCGGCCGTAAACCGGAAGTTAGTATTTTATGAACATTTTGTTTGGCGTTTTTTACCCCTTGGTTTTTAACGTGTTTTTTAGCTGTTTTTATTTGAATAAACACCTTTTCTTGGGGCTTTCCTTTACATGCTTCACTATGGAGTCCCTTTCTGTTTTTTTCTGAATATTATGGAGTAAGATCCGTTTTAAGGAAGAACATTGGTAAGCTGTGGAGATTCTTACAGTGGTTCCGGGTCACTCAAAAGGACTGGAAGTTCTCATTGTGAGCAGTGGAGATCTTTGTGGCCATTATTGACCTCGTGGGGTCCATCAGGAAGATTCGCTTTAAGGAAGAACACTGGTAAGCTGTGGAGATCCCTACAGTGGTTTCGGGTCACGCAAAAGGACTGGAAGTTCTCATTGTGAGCAGTGGAGATCTTTGTGGTTATTACTGACCCCGTGGGGTCCACCAGAGAGGTGAGAGGCTGGTGTCTATGGGGGAGGATTATTTATGCATCATTTGTTCATCTGATCCAGTGTGTTTCTGATGAGACAAGGTGTATTCCCACACCCATCCTTGCTTCTCTCCCTGCAATTAGCTGTTGCTATTTGGACTGCCATTTTGGCTATTTAGCACTTTATTTACATAGTCACTGTTTGGACGTTTTAATTTTATTTTATTATTGTTGATTTTGTCACCCCATTTATTTAATTTATGAGAAGTTAGACTTTATTAATAGCACTTTTAATATTAGCACTTTCTATTGACATTTAGCGCTGCTTCACTATATAAACTATTTTATTGCATGTTGGTCACATTATAGAAGTTAGCTGCTAGTTGTCTCTTAATATTTAATTTGTTCAGCAATATTTGCACTTTAGTGTTTCTATTTTTACTGAGTGGTAAGCGCACAAGCACCCTTTTTTTTCTGTACTTATGTGGATGCCATTTCTTGGCCTCACACCACGCGATGTACGCCTTCCAGATTCTATAGTAGATCTGCCTGGATACCGGCTTCCTGGCATTGATCATGGTAGATACCACAGCATTAGAGAGCCCTCTCTTTTTTAGAATGTGGGCTTCAATAGCCAGGCCGTCAAACCTAGGGCTGGTAAGGAAGGGTGGTATATCGGTCCTTGCGAAAGCCGGACGACGTGGGAGAGTCCAAGGACTCCCCACTGAAATTTTACAATCTCCGCGTACCACGCTCTTCGGGGCCACGCTGGAGCCACCGGAATCACCGGTTTCTTTTCTACCCTGATTCTGCGGAGTAATCGAGGTAACCATTGTGGCGGTGTGAATGCATATATCAGCTTGAACTGATCCCAAGGGAACACTAGGGCATCCGAGCCGCAAGCTAGGGGATCCCTTGTCCGAGAGACAAACCTGTCCCCCTTTGCGTTGAATCTGGATGCTAGAAGATCTACATCCGATGTTCCCCACCGCTGACATATTGTCCAGAAAACCTCGGGGTGAAGGGACCCTTCCTCTGGGCCTAATTGCTGGCGACTTAGAAAGTCCGCCTTCCAATTCTCCACTCCTGGAATGAATACCGCAGATATGGCTGGGACATATTTTTCTGCCCATTTCAGGATGTAATTTACTTCCCTCTGGGCTGCACGACTCCTGGTGCCCCCCTGATGATTGATATATGCCACTGCTGTGGCATTGTCTGATTGCATTCTGACAGGGGACCCTTGGAGTTTGGATGTCCATGCTACTAGGGCATACCGGGCTGCTCGTATCTCTAAGAGATTGATGGGCAGGGCCTTTTCTGCATCCGACCATCTGCCCTGGAGAGACTATTGCTCCAGTACTGCTCCCCAGCCTATAAGGCTGGCATCTGTAGTGACCACCTTCCAAGAAATCGGACTGAAGGATTTCCTTTTTTCCAGATTCTGGGGAACCAACCACCAACGGAGGCTCTTGCGAACGGAAGGGGACAAGGACATTGTAAGTCTAGGGCCTGAACTTTTTTGTTCCAGGCTGACAGTATGGCCCCTTGCAAATTCCTTGAATGGAATTGACCGTAGGGTACTGCTTCGAATGATGCCACCATTTTTCCCAGCAGCCTCATATACAGGCGTATGGACGGCTGTCTTTTTTGTACCCACTAAGTGGATCAAATCTTTCAAAGACAACACCTTTCCTCGAGGCAAGAATATTTTTCTCTGGCCTGAATCCAACCTTAGCCCCAAGTATTCCAGACTTTTGACTGGTTTTTAGGGCTGACTTGTCTCGGTTGATAATCCAACCGTGAGATTCCAGATACTTGATCGTCTTGTGAACGACCACGTCTAGTTTTTTCACTGAGTGGTCTATCAGCAACAAGTCATCCAGATATGCCATTATCATTACACCTTGTGTTCTTAGATTGGCCAATAAAGGGCCAGAATTTTTGTAAACACTCGTGGTGCTGTGGCCAAACCGAAGGGTAAGGCTCTGAACTGAAAATGGCGCCCTTCTACTGCAAAGCGTAGAAATTTTTGGTGGACTGGAAAGATGGGAATGTGCAAATAAGCATCTTTGATGTCGATCGTGGCTAACCAATCCTCCCCTTGTAGGGCAGTGGCCACCGATCGGATCGACTCCATCGGAAAGTCCTGATATACAGGAATTTGTATAGCCCTTTTAGAATTAATATGGGCCTCCCGTCCGCGTTTGCTTCGGGACTGTAAAGAGGTTTGAGTAAAACCCGAACCCTCATTCTTCCAGGGGAACCTCCATAATTACTCCTTGGAGCAATAGTTGTTCTAGTGCCAACAGGAGGGACTCTCTCTTCCGGGGATCCCTTGGCACGTTTGACCTCAAAAATGGGAAGGAGGAGAGTCTTTTAACTCCAAACTGTATCCCAAACATACTGCGGAGAGCACCTATCTGTCTTGATCGTGTCCCGCCAGGTCTCTTGCGAACAACTGGAGTCCTCCCCCCACCCGACTGAGTGGGGGCTTCATGAATTTAACTTTGGGGGAGGTTTTGTACCTCCCCTGACCCAGGGTTTCTCATTACCCTGCTACTGTCCCTGTTTTTTTACCCCCGGGATTTGACCGAGGAGGCCGTCGGAACTGTTACACAGCCGATGCCCCAGGGACTGGAGAAGCAGGCCTCTTAAAGAGGGACCTCTAACTCTGCTTTTAACCGGCAAGAGCGTATTTTTACCGCTGGAAATTTTCTGGATATATTTGTCCAGGTTTTCCCTGAATAAGCGTTCATCATGAAATGGGACGCTAACCAGCCATTCTTTACAGGGAGCTTCAGCAGACCAGTTTTTGAGCCATAGGAGCCTACGCATATGTACTATAGACAGCGTAAGGCGGGAGGCCTGATGGACTGAATCCTCTATGGCATCAACCGCAAAGCCTAAGGCTCTAGGTAGATCAGCTAGGGCAAAGCCTGCTGATCTGTCAAGTCCCTCAAGACCTGTTTCAACTGATCCTTCACTGCTTAGCAGACCCCAATAGCTGCTACTGCTGGTTGTATCACCAAGCAGATTTTCATAAGGACTCCAATCTTTTATCTATTGGGTTCTTGAACATTTGGACATTATCCACTGGACATGTCAGTGATTTATACATACAAGAGATGGCTGCGTCCATTGTAGGGACCTTCCATTTTTTTTTTTGATGAACTTATCCTCCATGGGATAGACCACCGGAAATCTCTTGGGGGAATAAATATTTTCTCAGGACGTTCCCAATCCTGGTAAATGAGCCCTTTCAGTAAAGGGTGAAGTGGAAAAGAACAAACAGTCTGGGGGCTTCTAGCGACCCCAACGAGGATACAGTAGTGGTTGATGGTTCCGCAAGGTGCATTTTTAAATGCTGATCGGACCATGTTAGTCAGAGACTGAACCCATAATCTTTCAGCTTGAGATGCTGAGAAAAGGTTCCCCCACTGTTGATTCCTCTATAACAGAATCAACCTTATCCTGATCCCCTTCAGGCAGGTCGATCCCTGTATGGGACTGTTGCTCTGCTAACAGGCATTCTGAAGGAGGAGACGGAGATCGGGCGTGCTTTCCCTGACAGGGAGGCAGCGATAAATGTTGACAATCTCTCTCTAATCCTCCCAGAGCTGAGGAAAAAACCTCCTCTGTTACATACACAGGAGCAGGTGACTGAGGACAGCCACAGTACCAAGTACCCCTGCGGGGCCTCTACGGTCACTTACCTCTGAACTTCAGGGGAGACTGGTGCAGCAGGAGTATGCCCAAGATCCTCCGAGCCCGATGAAACCCCCTTCGCTTCCTGGAAGATTCAGTTCCGGAGCTTCTGGACGGCATATTCCTAAGCCTAAAGCTGAGGTATTCCAGCCGTAATACACCACTTTTACTGAGAATAGTCTAGCACAATTGCTGCTATATCACAGTTGGTGTCTACTAATGTGCCTTTCTAGGGGATGCCTGTATCAACCGCTTGCTGTATGCCTTTAAATGTTGCCAGCTCTGTCTCTGTACTTCATAGCCAGCTCACTACAATATTGTGGTTTTTTTAAACTGCTGGGATGCCCGCACATGCGCAGAAGCGCTGCGGCGCGCACAGAGCGTCATCCCCCAGGCTCCGCCCCCTTTCCCGGCTCACCTCTATATATAGAGGCGCGTGCACGCGCGCGGGCACGTGCGCCTTCGGCGCTAATTTCAAATATGGTAACAAGGGACAGGAGCCAGGGCCCCTCTTTGCCGCAGGCCGGGGGATGGACGAGCACTGCAACATGGCAGAGGAAGCAGTTTCCTATAAGAGAACTCACCATCTGCCTGGACTTTGCTCTGCTGAGAAGAAGCTAGTCCACATGACAAGAAAACATTCCACAGCGGCCTCTAGTGGACAAACACAGGTACCGCAGTCTAATATATTAAATATATATATATAAAAAAATATATATATTTTTTTTCTTGACCACCATTAAAAATTATTACATTTTTTTAGTAGTTACAGGCATGCACAGAATTTTGCGGGAATACCATTAGGTAACAGACAGAAAGACAAATTAGGCTTGGGGGTCCCCCAATAGAACCAAGTTCCTGGGGGCCCCCACTTACCTGTTCCCCGCCGCAGGACTTTGTTTGGTCCACAAAAGCCCAAACTTCACCTATCACGGCAGGCATTGTAATCAAACCTTCAGGGACCGGGTTCCCAAGGATTCCACTCCCCTGGACCTGTATAGCACCCTGCACAGAAAACATCTTGGTCGTGGGTATGACCAGAGCTCTGGATCCCAGGGTCCAGCTCTCCTAAGAGAAGCATTACAGGCAAAACCTTGCTCTTCTCTGCAAGGCCCGGGTACCGACCGTTTAGCTATGAAGCTTTTTTGGTCGGATCCGGAATAGCTTACTGAGGCCCAAAAGAACCTGTACGCAAGCTCAGTGAAAAACACATGTTTCTTCTTGGCCAACACCTTAGACACTGGCAAAAAACTGAGGTGCTCCCGGATGGGAGGGGCTTATATAGGGGAGGGTACTTCCGGTTTTGGAAGTTGCCAGTGCCAGCACCTGACGGTATCTATATAACCCATTAGTAATGACTATGTCGCTCTGTGTCCCGTGATGTACGAGAAAGAAAAACAAGACTTGCAACCCCATTAATTAGGGCTCATTAGAGTAAACAAAAGCCCCATACACATGGGCTGAATGTTGAGTGGCAGCTGGTTCGACGCTTCTGTCTAAGGTAAGGGGCCTGACTAAAAAAGGGAGAACGCTGACCTGAGGGGGGGGGGGGGGGTGTCCCCGTGTCAGAAAACAATAGAACAGCAGGGGAGATCGCTGTACCTACATTGGATTGTTAGTAGAGCGAAATTGACCTGGGCTGTCAGTTTTTTTTTTCATTCAGCCCACTGGGTTGAACAGAAAGCAAAAACTAGCAGTGTGTACAAGGCTTTAGGGTTAATAACGGGTTAAACAGAGAAATGTTTTATGATAAAAAGAAAACAACGTAGGCCTCATGCACACTGTTTTTTTGCAAATGCTGTTTCTCCCGACAGAAGAAAATCCGATTAAAAAAACTCACTTAAAGTGGAGGTCCACCCTAAAAAAAATTACATAAAAATTCTCCAAAAAAAAGAAAAAAGAAAAAATTGAAAAAAAAAATTTTTTTTTACTTACCAGAAATTGTGGTTGCTAGGCAGATCTTCCTAATCTGCCTCTTCCTAGTCCGCGGCTGGTCTTCTTCCTCGTCCTCCTCGCGTTGTCTGCTGGAGAATGGGCGCGGTGTCTTCTGGGAACTGTGTGTATCCCAGAGAACAGCCTCCCATTCAGAAAACGACGCGAGACTCACGCATGTGCAGTAGTAAACGGGCAGTGAAGCCGCAAGGCTCCACTGCCTTTTTCCCTTAGTGAGGATGGCGGCGCCGGGACCTGCCACGATCGAGGGATCGGCCTCGGGGGGCTGACATCACGGGCGCCTAGGACAGGTAAGTGTCCTTATTAAAAGTCAGCAGCTACAGTGTTTGTAGCTGCTGACTTTTAAAAAAAAATACATTGCGGCTGGAACACTGCTTTAAGCTGCGTTTTTTGCAAGCAGAGTTTGGTGTTTGGGTGTTCATTTATTTTGTTGGCCATAATTGAAATTTATTCTGGCCAATGAAATGAATAAACACTGAAGTGCTAAATGCAGCTAGCGCTTAGTTGGGTTTAAGCGCATTTGGAGTTTTTATGCCCAAAAGCTTCTCTCCTGAACGTGATTCTTGTGCATTCAGGAGCAGGAACTTTGACTGCCTCTAAATGCTGCTTTTCCTAAACACCTCCAAAAGCCTACAGTATGTGTGCATGGACATAAACTTTTATTAAAGCGGAGGTCCACACAAAAATGGAACCTCCGCTGTCCAGATTCCTCCCCCCTCCGGTGTCACATTTGACACCTTTCAGGGGGGAGGGAGGAGCAGATACCTGTCTAAGATAGGTATATGCACCCACTTCTGGGCATAGACCCCTGCATTATCTGTGGGGGTCTACGCCATGTCCGGCGCCACGCCCGCTGTCTTCTGGGAGACACACGGGTCCCAGAAGACAGCAGGGACCAGTAGCATTGCGCAGCGTGAGTCGCACATGTGCAGTAGGGAACCAGGAAGTAAAGCCGCAAGGCTTCACTTCCTGATTCCCTTACCGAAGATTGCGGCGGCAGCATCCGAGGATCGAGGGACGGGTCGGCCTCGGGTGCCGACATCGCGGGCGCACTGGACAGGTAAGTGTCCTTATTTTAAAAGTCAGCAGCTGCAGTATTTGTAGCTGCTGACTTTAAAAAAAAAAAAAAAAACGGCGGACCTCCGCTTTAAGGTGCTTTCAGAGGCTTGAGCAAAAAATGCCAAAAGACCCAAAAACATCAGTTTAAAGTGGAAATCAACCTCTATCGATTGTTTGTACCTATAGGAACTGTAAATATCTCCTAAACGTGCACCGTTTAGGAGATATTTACGGCATATGCAGCCGATGACGTGATCTGCGCATGCGCTCTGAAGTAATGGCCGCCCGTGCCGTTTCTTCAGAGCCCTGTGCCGTGACCGTTGGCTCGCATGCGTGGGAGTGACGTCACGCGGCTCCGGCCTGGCCAGTCACACAGTCAGAGTCCGCGGACCCTGAAGGAAGATGGGCGAAGATGAATGCGGCTTCCATCGATGAGGAAGGCTTCGTTTGCAGGTAAGTTTCACATAATGTGAAAGTATGCAATACATTATGCTTATCTGCCTCCCCCCCATTCGGTACCACATTAAGTGCACCTTTTGGGGGAGATCGGTTATCCGCTCCCACTTCCAGGTGATCTCGTTGTGACCCCCCTCCTCCCTCTCTATTTTTTTTTTAATGCACTGCCCCACAAGGCACAGATTGCTTCCATCTGTGCATTGTGATGCATTGGGGTGCCATATAGCATTGCAAGACCAATCACCCATTGCTAGACATTGTGGTATCAAACATCACTCACAAAGAGCATTTGTAAAGCTGGCCTTACACTATTTTATTTTCATACATTCATAGTAAGTAGCAATAAAATGCGTTAAAATGTGCCTTTTACCATGCATTACTATGACACACAGAAAAAGGCCAGTGCATTGCAGTGACCAGGGCCGCTGATAGGGGGGGGGGGCACCAGTCCTCCTGTAGGGGGCCCAGGCACACAGGGGGGCCAAAACAGCAGGGGGAATTAGTGTGGTTTGGCGGAGGGGCAGTTACAGAAGGATGCCCTGTGCAGCTCTCTGCAGCAGCTAAAAGCCAGTTTCTTCCCCTCCTGCTGGCTTTCAGCCGCTGAAGGGAGAGACACAGACACGGGGCATCATTCCTGTAATTGCTTCCCCGACACTGCCTCCCCTCCCTGTTCTGCCTGTTTCTGATCCCCCCAATTTGTGCTCCCTTGTCACTGTGTATATAAAAAAAATTGAATGTAAAAAACAAATAAAAAAGGACTAATTCACACAGGTTCTCTGTTATGTTTGTGTCCATTAATATATTGGGGGGGGGGGGGGGGGGCTGCCAGGTAGGCTGTATGGGGCCCTGTGATTTCTAACAGCAGCCCTGGCAGTGCCATTCATAATTTACATAAGCAGGACACTACAACTCACCCACATCTTTATGGGCACCACAGTGCAAAGTTTTGAACCATCTTTGTTTGTAGCGTGTGCTGCCTTGAAAAAATTGTGCACATTTTTATTTTTTTTCATTCACCAAGGTGCACTCTATCTATAAGTACGGATGCCATTTCCATAAAAATATTCATTTGAAGAATTATGATTTTTTACAAAAATTGAAAAACCTTTCAAACACTTGTAAACGGAAAAAAGTAATTAAAACAAAGCAAACAATCTCCGTTGTTTAAACAAAAATATTCTATCCCTGTCCTACAGGTTTATGGTATAAGGAAATGTCTAATTTCTTATTAATTTCTGCCCCCTTGTGGATAAAAACAGGAACAACAATCGAGTTTCCAGAACATTAGTGGATACCTTACAAATTAATACATATGCAGATATAAGACATCAATTGGCAGGAATTTAAACTCATTTAAAGTTGTGATTCTTTGTCCTACTAAGGACTATTATCTACTTTTATCTTCTACCTTTTCAAAGTAATATAGAGACTATTCAGGTGGTTGGAAAGGTATTCGTTTTGCATTCTCTTTGTTTTGTGGTTTACCTTGTTCCACTCTGAACCTGGAACCTCTGTAGATCTCAGGATAGCTATAGGTAAGTGACTGGTCTCCTCTGCATTGCCTCAATCTAAAAGCTCTGGACAATTCTAGATTTATAGCTTTGCAGCTCTATTCTCTGTGTACAAAAGGAGGCATTATGATGTTATGTAGACAACGGACATCTACAGAAATAGATCAGAATAGCGCTCAATAAACCCTCCATCCATGAAAAATCCATCAGTTATGATTTCCAATGGACTTGTCAAATGTAGAAGAATATATAAGGATGTTCCAGAAGTGTATTTAGGTTTATTTTAAAAGTAAAAGTTAAAATGCACAGGCTTTTGCTCAAATTGTAATGTGCTGTATTCATATGAGGGTAACACACATGATGAAATAACTGATTCCACAGCTCCAATGTTTAACTGATAACACCACCTTTCTGGGACACCATCTCTCTCCTGGCTAGGGATGAGCTTTGTGTTCGAGTCGAACATACGTTCGACTCGAACATCGGCTGTTCGATCGTTCGACGAAGATCGAACGATTTGGGCCGTTCGCGCCAAATTCGAGTGACGCGAACGGCCCACAATGCACTACGCCATCGCATTGTCATCCAGGCGCTGTGATTGGCCAAGCATGCACTGTGACCCCGCATGCTTGGCCAATCACAGCGCCGGCAGCGAGGAGAGCAATGATTGGCCACAGGCAGGATGCCTGTGGCCAATTATTGCTGAGGGGGTTTAGTACACGCCCCACACTATAAAAGGCCGCCAACACGGCGGCCTTGTGTAGTGTGTTCCGGAGCAGGGAAAGAGAAGCATAGGCAGGGACAGTGTCATTTTTTTCCTTTACTAATCCTGGATTCCTTGTGTTTAGGGACAGAGAAGGATAGGTAGGGAGAGTGTCAGTGTGTCATTCTGTGCTAAACCTTGTTTGTAGGGACAGAGAAGGACAGTGAGGGAAAGTGTCAGTGTGCTATTCTGTGCTAAATCTTGTTTGTAGGGACAGAGAAGGACAGTGAGGGAAAGTGTCAGTGTGCTATTCTGTGCTAATCCTTGTTTGTAGGGACAGAGAAGGACAGTGAGGGAAACTGTCAGTGTGCTATTCTGTTCTAAACCAATCTTGCTGAACCGTATTTTAAATCCTTGAGCTTAGGGACAGAGAAGGACACTCGTGGAAACTATCAGTGTGCTATTCTGTGCTAAATCTTGTTTGTAGGGACAGAGAAGGACAGTGAGGGAAAGTGTCAGTGTGCTATTCTGTCCTAAACCAATCTTGCTGAACCATATTTGAAATCATTGAGTTTAGGGACAGAGAAGGACACTCGGGGAAACTATCAGTGTGCTATTCTGTGCTAAATCTTGTTTGTAGGGACAGAGAAGGACAGTGAGGGAAAGTGTCAGTGTGCTATTCTGTCCTAAACCAATTTTGCTGAACCATATTTGAAATCCTTGAGTTTAGGGACAGAGAAGGACACTCGGGGAAACTGTCAGTGTGCTATTCTGTTCTAAACCAATCTTGCTGAACCATATTTGAAATCCTTGAGTTTAGGGACAGAGAAGGACACTCGTGGAAACTATCAGTGTGCTATTCTGTGCTAAATCTTGTTTGTAGGGACAGAGAAGGACAGTGAGGGAAACTGTCAGTGTGCTATTCTGTTCTAAACCAATCTTGCTGAACCATATTTGAAATCCTTGAGTTTAGGGACAGAGAAGGACACTCGGGGAAACTATCAGTGTGCTATTCTGTGCTAAATCTTGTTTGTAGGGACAGAGAAGGACAGTGAGGGAAAGTGTCAGTGTGCTATTCTGTCCTAAACCAATCTTGCTGAACCATATTTGAAATCCTTGAGTTTAGGGACAGAGAAGGACACTCGGGGAAACTGTCAGTGTGCTATTCTGTTCTAAACCAATCTTGCTGAACCATATTTGAAATCCTTGAGTTTAGGGACAGAGAAGGACACTCGTGGAAACTATCAGTGTGCTATTCTGTGCTAAATCTTGTTTGTAGGGACGGAGAAGGACAGTGAGGGAAACTGTCAGTGTGCTATTCTGTTCTAAACCAATCTTGCTGAACCATATTTGAAATCCTTGAGTTTAGGGACAGAGAAGGACACTCGGGGAAACTATCAGTGTGCTATTCTGTGCTAAATTTTGTTTGTAGGGACAGAGAAGGACAGTGAGGGAAAGTGTCAGTGTGCTATTCTGTCCTAAACCAATCTTGCTGAACCATATTTGAAATCCTTGAGTTTAGGGACAGAGAAGGACACTCGGGGAAACTGTCAGTGTGCTATTCTGTTCTAAACCAATCTTGCTGAACCATATTTGAAATCCTTGAGTTTAGGGACAGAGAAGGACACTCGTGGAAACTATCAGTGTGCTATTCTGTGCTAAATCTTGTTTGTAGGGACAGAGAAGGACAGTGAGGGAAACTGTCAGTGTGCTATTCTGTTCTAAACCAATCTTGCTGAACCATATTTGAAATCCTTGAGTTTAGGGACAGAGAAGGACACTCGTGGAAACTATCAGTGTGCTATTCTGTGCTAAATCTTGTTTGTAGGGACAGAGAAGGACAGTGAGGGAAACTATCATTGTGCTATTCTGTGCTAAACCAATCTTGCTGAAGCATATTGCAAATCCTTGTGTTTAGGGACAGAGAAGGATAGGCAGGGGACAGTGTCAGTGTCTTTGTTGCTAAGCCTCCTGCACAGTATACACCTGAAGGTAGCCCTTATTGCTGTTTTTCCCATCTCCCTGCAGGCCATCCATTAAAATGTCTGCAAGGCAAACAAGGAGAGGCAGACAGTCAGGAGGCAAAAAAAGAGGGCAAGCAGGCTCTGTGTCTGGGGGCAACAGTGCTGGTCGTGGACGCGGTGCATTGTCATCAGCACGTGGCCATGGGACACGCTTGTCCTTCTTTTCGGCAGCTGGACATGTTGAGCCACATCATGCCGAAGACTTGGTAGAGTGGATGACCAAGCCCACCTCATCCTCCTCATCCTCTCTCACCCAGGCTCAGGGTACTGGCAAAGCAGCTGCCAAAGCATCCTCTTCTCTGGTATCAATGTCATCATTAGTCACTCCTTCCCTAGACCCACCATGTCCTCCTCCTGAGGAGTCCCCCGAACTGTTTGAGCACAGTGTTGGGTACATGCTCCAGGAGGATGCCCAGCGTTTCGAAGGATCTGATGATGATACCCAGCTAGAGGAAGGCAGTAGCGTGAGAGCAGAGAGAGGGGATGCTCAAGAAGGACACCAATCTGGCAGTCATGCTCCAGCAGCTGCAGCATACTGCCAGATTGGCTCCAGTGATGAGGAGGGAGGGGATGATGAGGTCACTGACTCCACGTGGGTGCCTAATAGGAGAGAGGAGGAGGAGGAGGATGAGGAGGAGGCACATCTCCAATGAGGCAGGATGCCCTTGGGTGGCCAGCGTATGGGCAGCACACCGACGGAATCACACCGCAGAGCTCCGCCTGTGCAGGGCGCTGCCTCTGCCCGTCATTCAAAAAGTTCTTTGGTGTGGGCCTTTTTTGAGGCGAGTGCATCAGATCCCACAGCTGCTGTTTGCAACATATGTCTCAAGCGTATATCGCGTGGCCAAAACATCAGCCGCTTGGGCACCACATGCTTGCTCAGACATATGTTGACCTGCCATGCAGCTCGTTGGCAAGCCTACCTTAAAGACCCACACCAAAGAATAAAGCGGACCTCTCCTTGCACCGCATCAGCTGGGATCTCCAACCCCACTATACCATCAGTCCTCTCTGAAACCTGCACTGAGAGGAATGAAGGTGTAGAATTAGGTGTGTCACAGCCAAGTACTTGTGGCCACTCTGCTAGCAGTACACCGACGTCCGATTCTAGCAGGCAAATTTCCCTGCCCCAGCTGCTGGACCGTCGAAAGAAGTTCACTCCCAGCCATCCACATGCCCAGCGGTTGAATGCTAGCTTGGCTAAATTGCTAGCGCTTCAACTGCTGCCTTTTCAGTTGGTAGACTCGGCCCCCTTCCGTGAGTTTGTGCAATGTGCGGTTCCTCAGTGGCAGGTTCCCAAACGCCACTTTTTCTCACGGAAGGCGATTCCGGCTCTCTACAGGCATGTGGAAGGCAATGTCTTGGCCTCGCTGGACAGGGCGGTCAGCGGTAAGGTGCATATTACCGCTGACTCATGGTCCAGCAGGCATGGACAGGGACGTTACCTTTCTTTCACGGCCCATTGGGTCACTCTTTTGGCAGCTGGGAAGGATGCAGGACAAGGTGCAGTAGTGTTGGAAGTTGTTCCACCGCCACGCCTCCAAAATGCTACTACTGGTTGTGACACACCTCTCTCCTCCACCCCCTCCTCTTCTTCTTCCTCCATGGCCTCTTCCTGTGGTTTGTCCTCGGAACCAGCGGTGCTCCGTAGGCGTTCAAGGGGCTACGCAAGTACGCAGGCAAAAAGATGCCATGCCGTGCTTGCACTGGTGTGTTTGGGGGACAGGAGCCACACTGGGGCAAAGGTCCTGTCTGCTCTGCAGGGGCAGGCCGAGAGGTGGTTGACGCCACGCCAGCTTAAGCCAGGAATGGTGGTTTGCGACAATGGCACCAACCTCCTCTCCGCCCTCCGACAGGGACAACTGACCCATGTGCCCTGTATGGCTCACGTCCTTAACCTGGTGGTGCAGCGGTTCTTGGGCAGGTACCCGGGCTTACAGGATGTCCTGAGGCAGGCCAGGAAAGTCTGTGTGCATTTCCGCAGATCTTATAATGCCAGTGCTCGCCTGGCTGAGCTGCAAAAGGAGTTGAACCTGCCCAAGAACCGCCTTATATGTGACATGCCCACCAGGTGGAACTCAACGTTGGCCATGCTGCAGCGGCTGCACATGCAGCAGAGGGCCATCAATGAGTACCTGTGCGACTACGGCACCAGGACAGGGTCAGGGGAGCTCGGGTTTTTTTCACCAGTGGGGCATGATCAGGGATGCATGCACTGTCCTGGCACCATTTGAGGAGGCCACGAGGATGGTGAGCAGTGACAGTGCATGCATCAGTGACACTGTACCTCTTGTCCACCTGTTGGAGCACACACTGCGTGGAATAATGGACAGGGCACTTGAGGCAGAACAGAGGCAGGAAGAGGAGGACTTCCTTGCCTCTCAAGGCCCCCTTTACCCAGACGGTGTTCCTTCTGTCCCACCCATCGCACAGGAAGAGGAGGAGGAGGAGGAGGAGGAGGAGGAGGATTGTGTCAGCATGGAGGTGGAGGCTGGCACTCAGCATCATCAGCAGCAGTCTTTTAGGGATGATTTACAGTCCCAAGAAACCAGTGGACTTGTACGTGGCTGGGAGGAGGTGGCTGCGGATCATGTCGTCCTTAGTGACCCAGAGGACTCCAGGCTGAATGCCTCAGCTAACCTACGCTGCATGGCCTCCCTGATCCTGCAAAGTCTGCGGAAGGATCCTCGTATTCTTCGGATCAAGGAGAGGGACCATTACTGGCTGGCCACTCTCCTTGATCCACGGTACAAGGGTAAGGTTGCGGACCTTATGTTACCGTCGCAGAGGGAGCAGAGGATGAGACAACTCCGGAGGCCTTGCAGAAAGGTCTGTGCAACGCGTTCCCAGAGACTGGGAGGTTACAAACTCCTGGTCCTGGACAACGAGTTGCTGAGGCTTCGGGCAGTCAAAGAAGGAGCGGTGGGGAAGGTGGCCGTCTGACCGATGCGTTCAGACAATTCTTTAGTCCGCAGCCCCAAAGTATGATCGGTTCCAGCAACCATCGCCAGCGTCTGATATACATGGTGCAGGAATACCTAGGGGCAAGGTCAGACTTGGACACCTTCCCCACCGAAAATCCTCTGGCTTACTGGGTCTTGAGGATGGATCACTGGCCAGAGCTTGCACAGTATGCAATTGAGCTACTGGCCTGTCCTGCATCCAGCGTTCTTTCAGAACGAACATTCAGTGCTGCTGGAGGATTTGTCACGGATCACAGGGTGCGCCTGTCCACCGACTTGGTTGATCGACTGACTTTCATCAAGATGAACCAGTCTTGGATCACCACCAGCTACTACACACCTGATGCTGATATAACAGACTAATTGATTTTAAAATGTCACATCCCTTCAAGACTGATGCTGATGCTGAGTGCCTGTGCTGTTATGTTGACTGGCTATCCTCCTCCTCCTCCTCAATGATCCGATTAATGATGATAGCTTGGAAGATCATTTTGGTTTATGGGTGCCGCCACCAGTGGCTAAGGCCCAATTTTTCAGCCCCTGTTTAACAGGGGCGTGTAATTACAATTTTTGATGCAATACTTTGCAATAGGGCTCATTGCTGTGCTCCAAGTACAGTATCTGTGAGGGGTTGCAGTGTTTTGCCACCAGTGGCTAAGGCCCAATTTTTCAGCCCCTGTTTAACAGGGGCGTGTAATTACAATTTTTGATGCAATACTTTGCAACAGGGCTCATTGCTGTGCTCCAAGTACAGTATCTGTGAGGGGTTGCAGTGTTGTGCCACCAGTGGCTAAGGCCCAATTTTTCAGCCCCTGTTTAACAGGGGCGTGTAATTACAATTTTTGATGCAATACTTTGCAACAGGGCTCATTGCTGTGCTCCAAGTACAGTATCTGTGAGGGGTTGCAGTGTTGTGCCACCAGTGGCTAAGGCCCAATTTTTCAGCCCCTGTTTAACAGGGGCGTGTAATTACAATTTTTGATGCAATACTTTGCAACAGGGCTCATTGCTGTGCTCCAAGTACAGTATCTGTGAGGGGTTGCAGTGTTGTGCCACCAGTGGCTAAGGACCAATTTTTCAGCCCCTGTTTAACAGGGGCGTGTAATTACAATTTTTGATGCAATACTTTGCAACAGGGCTCATTGCTGTGCTCCAAGTACAGTATCTGTGAGGGGTTGCAGTGTTGTGCCACCAGTGCCTAAGGCCCAATTTTTCAGCCCCTGTTCAACAGGGGCATGCAATTGTAATTATTGATCTAATAATTCACAGCAGGGCCCATTGCTGCGCCCACCAAGAGTAACTGTCAGGCCTTACAGTGTTGTGTCAACACCACCACCACCACCACCAAAGGCCCAATTTTTCAGCCCCTGTTCAACAGGGGCATGCAATTATAATTATTGATCTAATAATTCACAGCAGGGCCCATTGCTGCGCCCACCAAGAGTAACTGTCAGGCCTTACAGTGTTGTGGCACCAGCACCACCATCAAAGGCCCAATTTTTACTACCACTGTTCAACAATTATATGTTATTACAATTCCTGATATAATAGTTGACAGCAGGGCGTTCCAGCACCCACCAAGAGTAACTGTGAGTGCTTACAGTGTTGTGCCAACACCAACACCTAAGGGGCCAATTTCTGCAGAGTATATACGGCAGGTCCCTACTTTCAAACATCCAACTTACAAACGACTACTACTTGTAAACGGAAGAAGACAACAGGAAGCGAGAGGAAATCTACCCCTTGGAAGGAAAATTCTCTCCTGTAAGAATTAATATGGGAGAAAGGTGTCTCCTCTCTACTGATGCTTTATCACCAATCCTTGTTTCAATAAAAACACCACATTTCAAAAACAGTTGTCATTGGGACGCAAAGTGAGGTGAAATGTTCTGAACAGGGGCACAGACAGCAAAACAAATGTTACAGGGGTGATAACCCTTCCCTATGTTTTCCAAAAAGCTTAAAAATAGGTATTTGGGCTGGAGCTACACTTAAACAATGTAGCTGTTCAAAATTACAAACAGATTCTACATAAGAACAAACCTACAGTCCCTGTCTTGTATGCACCGCCTGTATACGGCTGTTCAGAGTATATAGGGCCTTTTTTATTTTGTGTGCGGGGTTCCCCTTAATATCCATACAAGACCCAAAGGGGCTGGTAATGGGCTGGGGTAGGGGGGGGGGGGGGGTGTGATGGGGTAGCTATGCCATTTTTCTTAAAGATTTTCATCCATATTACCGGGACCAGACATTACATTAAAGCCGCAAGCAGTTTTAAATGGCTTTTTTTTCTTTTGGAAATGTAATTTTGTGCAGGGACAGTTCTAAACACGGGAAACACGTGGCACTTCACAGGCATACTTTAGACACCCCCCAGGTACAATATTTAAAGGAATATTTGACTTTTTTTTTTTCACTTTATGCATCATTAAAATGACTGCTCCCGGAAAACGTCCGTTTTTAAAACTTCTTTTTGCATTGATACATGTCCCCTGGTGCAGAACCCGGGTTCCCAAACTCTGTTTAGGACAATAACATGGATAATAGTCGTTATAATTAGCACTTTAGAATCCGAACCTTCGCAACCATTGTATTTAATAGGGTTCTAATGTTCGTGCGAACTTTCGGTCCGTTCGCGGGTTCTGGTGCGAACCGAACCCGGGGGTGTTCGGCTCATCACTACTCCTGGCCAACTTATAGTTGTGGGAGAAAGGACCCACCTCATTTCCCTACATACATGGGTGCCTTGCTTCGGTCATTTTTTGCCATCAAACAGATCTCTTCTTTAAAGTGGAACTTTATTCAGAAAATTAAGTCATGCTAGATCACTTCAGGCTGGCCCCTTTTGCAAAACATTGTAAAACATTAAAAATAAGTGCCTATATGATTTAAAATCCAGTAATACACTGTCTCACCCTGCTCTGCACATGCTCAGTTGTTCTCTTATTTTAGGCACTGCTGAGTTTGTGGAGGCTGATTTGTTGACAGCCTTTAGCAGAATTAAACCCTCCTATCCTTTACAGCCAAGGAAGTTGCTTCAGTTTGATCTGAAACTGCCCTGGTGCTGCACATGTGATCAGTTAGGACACCAGCCATTTGATGGTTTGACAGCTTGGTTGAAGACACAAGCAACTGTGACAGTTAGCAATCCAGGAATGTAACTGCTTTTTGGGTTTAGTTCCAGTTTATGATTTACAGGGGCTCTGGACAGCAAAATGGCAGCCTCCAGCTAGAAGAAACAGGAGCAATGCTGGAGGCAATTTCCAACACACACTAATTTTGGTAGCATAGTTATTAATGTGGAATGTATGTTCCTTGCTAAAGAACATTATTTTTTATCAAGTTGTTATGGGTAAAGTTCCGCTTAGGTCTTTTGATGATAAAACACATTTTCATGCAATGAAGTACACAACAAATGATGGAGGGGATCAGCCACTCCCAAAGCCACAGGTTCACCCAGAGGGAGAAGTTTTTATCCCCCATTTTTGTTCTAACCACTACTGGCTACATGAGCCCGTTTTTATCTTTAAAGCTGAAGTTTAAGTAGGGTAACTTTTACAAGCTGGGCCAATGTAAGTATGAATGTGCCATACCTTTGGGATCTCCCTGGAAGCTGGAAATCACTGTAGTAGGTATCACTACTACAATAACCCCCACTAGCTTCTGGGTCCCTGCTGCTTAGTGATCACAAAAGGTTGCTTGCTCCTCATGGACACTATTCAGAGAACTCTTTGCATTTTTCAAATGAATACAAAATGTTTTATACATGAATGAGGTACAGATTGTGACAGTCAACATCCTACTTCTCCACCCTGTCCAATTAGAAAGCACTCTGCATTCTCTAAAACGATGCGACGTGTTCCCTTATAGCCATCCCTCATGCTGAGCGAGAGTCCTCCTGTGGTCACAGTGCAACAGGGCAGCTACTCAGCACAGGGCTGGGAAACAAGTAAAGTTGTAGTGCCTACTACAGTGATATATTATCCAGGTTTCAGCGGATCCCACAGGTATGGCACATCAACACTTATGGGATTCCAGCCGGTTTGTTTCAGATTGCAAATTTTGACCCAAGCCTCATCCCTAAAGAAGTGCTGCCATAATTAGACCTTTTAGCTTGCCCAGTGGTGGTGCGTCCATAAGGGGCGCATGGGTGCCGTCCCCTCTCTCCTGTCACCTCTCTATCACCATAGATAGATTCATGCATTGCATGAATCTATCTATCTATGGTCGCCGCTGCCATTCCTATTCAGGTACCCGGCCCCTTTTCGGGCGCCAGGAGCCTGAATTACAGCGTCCGGGTATTTTTGGGAAGCACCTGATTAGATCCATAGGCTCTAATAGGCGTCCAAAAAGGTGAAAAGCGGGCGCCATGCTGGGCGCTCGCAGTTCACTCAGCGTTGTGTTAGGAAAGCGAATGAATATTCGCTTTCCTAACACTTAACCGCCTCTCAGCCAATCAGGTGCTCGGGTCTGTTACCTGATTGGCTGAAACGACAGGCGCTGTGATTGGACACCTATCAGGTGTCCAATCATAGCAGAGGACAGTAAGGCCCCTTTCACACGGAGGGTCTGTTCAGGTCCGCCTGTCAGTTTTTTAGACGGACCTGAACGGATGTAGCCCTATGGAGCCACGGATGTCAGCGGTGACATGTCCGCTGACATCCGGCCCGCTCCGCTCCGCCAAAGTGTGATGGAGGAAAACCCTATTTTTCCTTCCGTCGGTGGAGCGGATCGGATGACAACGGACTCTATGGTCCGTCATCATCCGATCCCCCATAGGGGAGAGCGGCGCTCTGACAGGGCGGTCCCTGCACAGTGTGCGGGGACCGCCCAGTCATCCGCCGGCTCAGCGGGGATCAATCAAAATCACTGGTTTGGATGGTACTAGTGTCTTAAGGATTGGGTCCTCAGTGAGGATGGGCCAGTATTTGGTTAGAATCTGTCTGATTTTCTTATGCTCATTGGAGAATTTGAAAATTATCCTTGAAGTATTATCTTCTTGAGTTTTTTTCTTTTTCTTGGAAGTTTTGAAAATCAAAGTGTGTCTTTCCATTCCCTTTACTCTGTTAAAAGCTTTCTTTAAGGTGGATCTACTATAACCTCTCGCTAGTAGGCGGTTACTTAGCTCATTAGATTCAAATTGAAAATCGTCATCTGATGTACAATTCCTCCTGATTCGGAGGAACTGGCTAAAAGGTATGGATTCTTTGAGTGTTGTTGGGTGGAAACTGGCTGCGTGCAACATCGTGTTGCCAGCCGTCTCCTTCCTAAACAGTCTGCTTTGAACTTTCCCCTGTATATCTTTAGATATAAGGATATCGAGAAAGCTGACTTTCTCAAAGTCATAAGACATAGTGAAGAATAAATTTAGGTTGTTGGTATTCATAAGTTCCAAAACTTTCTTGAGCATATCTTCAGGCCCATCCCAAATAATGAAGATGTCGTCTATGTAGCGCTGCCACATAAGAATGTGGCAGGCACACACAGACGCATCATCTCCCAGGAGGAAGTCCTTCTCCCACTCCCCCAGGTACAGGTTGGCATATGAGGGTGCACAGCACGTCCCCATAGCCACCCCCTGCACCTGGAGGTAGTGGGAGCCCTGAAATAAAAAAATATTATGCTGTAAAATAAAATCAAGCATCTGTATGATGAATTGATTAAACTTCCAGTCAGTGGTTGGGCGTTGTCGTAACACTCTTTGGACAGCTAGAATACCAAGATCGTGTGGTATGCTGTTATAGAGTGACTCTACGTCTACAGTCACCAAAAAGGCCGATGGAGGTACGACAAGACCTTCCAATATTTGCAGAAGGTGGATTGTGTCTTTAGTGTACGAAGGGAGATCCATCACATGGGGTCTGAGGTGCTGGTCAATGACTCGGCTAGCACCTTCAGAGATGGAACCATTACCCGATATGATGGGCCTACCTGGTGGCCTCAATAGGTTTTTGTGCACTTTGGGAAGTGCGTACATCGTAGGGGTACATGGGTGTCGGGTTCTAATAAAGTCCCAGGATTTGTATTATGTCAGATCTATGTAGTTTCTGTACAATTTTCATATATATGTGCTTTTTTGTACCATTTGTTTTCTTTTCATACATGTGTCCGCTTCACGTGGCATGTGTACTAATAAATATTTTGATATTTTAATTGAGTTTTTCTCATATTTTTTACATTGCCTCCAAAATCCCACAAACTAGAGGTTTTTTCTCATTTTAGCCGCCACTGAGCTTGCCAGTAAAAGAATGCATGCGCTTTTTCTGAAACTCACATAGACAGCAGAAAATCCACTTATGCAGTGCCTATGAAAACATGAGAAGAACAAAATATTACAGTGCACACATGCAAAAATGGCATTTACCTCCTGCAAGGCTATTTAAAACACCTGAACATTTTCAAAAAAAAATGAGGATTTAGTCACACCATATGGCTATATGGTGCTTACACCCACTTACTGTGTCAAAGTACCCCAATATCAGTGGGTCCTACACTATCCAAAGAATTTAAGATCCTGCTTCTCTGAACCATGGGAGAAATACACTCATCTATATGAGAGAACTAAAAGGACTCCTCCTATAACACAGGTGGACACTATTAAGAGTCAATGATGAGGGAGTGGGGTTCTCCAGCCCAAACGGATTTGGTCAGAATCCATACCATCAGGGAGGCATGTGACTCGCCCCAAATGTAATCTGCAGCAGGACAACAGACCCAAACACACAGCCAATGTCATTAAGAACTACACTATACTACCAAAAGTATTGGAACACCTACCTTTACACGCACATGAACTTTAATGGCACCCCAGTCTTAGTCAGTAGGGATCAATATTGAGTTGGCCCACCCTTTGCAGCTATAACAGCTTCAACTCTTCTGGGAAGGCTGTCCACAAGGTTTAGGAGTGTGTCTTCCAGGTCAGGCACTGATGTGGATGAGAAAGCCTGTCTCCCAGTCTCCGCTCTAATATATCTCAAAGGTTTTCTAACGGATTGAGGTCAGAACTCTGTGCAGGCCAGCTAAGTTCCTCCACTCCAAATTTGCTCATCCATGTCTTTATAGACCTGGTTTGTGCACCGGTGCACAGTCATGTTGGAACAGGAAGAAGCCATCCCCAAACTGTTCCCACAAAGAAGTTGGGAGCATGAAATTGTCCAAAATGTCTAGGTATGCTGATGCCTTAAGAGTTCCCTTCACTGGAACAAAGGGACCAAGCCCAACCCGTGAAACACAACCCCACACCACAATCCCCCCTCCACCAAATGATTTGGACCAATGCACTAAGCAAGGTCAATAAAGACATGGAAGAGCGAATTTGGGGTGGAGGAACTTGACTGGCCTGCACAGAGTCCTGACCTCAACCCGATAGAACACCTTTGCAATGTATTAGAGTGGAGACTGCGAGCCAGTCCTTCTTATCCACATCAGTGCCCTACCTCACGAATGCGCTTCTGGAAGAATGGTCAAACATTCCCATAGACACACTCCTAAACCTTGTGGACAGCCTTCCCAGAAGAGTTGAAGCTGTTATAGCTGTAAAGGGTGGGCCAACTCAATATTAAATCCTTCGGATTAAGACTGGGATTCCATTAAAGTTCATGTGTGTGTAAAGGCAGGCGTCCCAATACTTTTGGTAATATAGTATATGTAGTGGTACCCCCATAGGGGCTGCTGAAAGTTGTGGTCCACCTGTCAACCTGCCCAGCCTGGCATTCACTTCCCAATTACCTTGGAGACAATGAACAGTCCATGTACTTGTTTTTGTATTTTTATTGAGGGATTTGAACTTGGATAGGGATGGGAGTATATGAGATGCCCAGTAGAATTTCAGAACAGTCAATTTGGGACAGAACTATATACACTCTTTGTACATAACACTTCTCCAAACTCCTCCTGCACAACACTTGCTTGCAGTCTATTACTCTCTCTTCCTTCTGCACAACACTTGTCTCCAGGCACAGCTAGCACATGGTTAGGCCCAAACCTGACTCAGTCAGGCCCCAGAAGTTGCCATTTGTAGGCAGGGACCGCGGGTCCCTTTTTGGTGTAGCAAAAATAGAATTGGAAGTCTTTAGTGCTAGCTGTCCTATGGTGGACTACTGCTCTCAGTAATCCCTCTTCAGGCCCTGCCAGCCCTCCTGGCTGCAGCCGCCCGACTCCACTGCCCGCGACATCACAGTCCTTAATGCTGAAGACTTACCCGGCCGTACTAGCTCCCGCTGTCTTCCTCGACTCCTCTCTGTGCCTATTGTCCAATACTTCATGCGTTCTTGAATGTATCCTTTCTGCACCCGAGCCCCAGGTCCAAGGTTACCCCCCCCGACCAGCAAGCGGCCTCAAAGGCCCAGACAGCCTAGCACTCCATCCTCAGTTCTTCCACCCGACAACAACCCCCCAGCTGGGCTGACTCTAGGTATTTAAGGAGGCCTGCCCCCTGCCAATCCAAGTTGGGGATTGGTCAGGGCTCCTTAGAACACCCTAGGCAGCTCCACCTCTCTTCCCCTCCTCTCTTTTAGAATCCTCTAGAAGCCAGAGGGAGGAAAACGAGAAGTGATGTTATCTGTGAGTCACCAGCCTACCCTTGGCCACTCCCAGCCCACACAGATCAAAACAAACAAGCCTAGCTTCCAGCTAGGTCAGCCTAAATTTACCTGCTCTCATAAAAATCCTAACTCTAGCACCTACCTAAGTAGAGGGTGCTACATGTATCTTCAGTGAAGAACAAGGAGTCCTCAAAGTGGAGTTCCACCCAAAAATGGAACTTCCGCTTTTCGGAACCCTCCCTCCCTCTGGTGTCACATTTGGCACATTTCAGGGGGGAGAGGGGTGCAGATACCTGTATAATACAGGTATTTGCACCCACTTCCAGGAATGACTCCCACAGGAGTCACTCCACTTCCCATCCCCTCGCTGCCTTCTGGGAAACACACTGGTCCCAGGAGACAGCGGGGACCACTGGGATTGCGCTGCACTACTCGCACATGCGCAGTAGGGAACCGGGCAGTGAAGCTGCAAGGCTTCACTTCCTGATTCCCTCACCGAGGATGGCGGCGGGGGTAGTAGAGAGACGAGCGATTGCTCATCTTCTGCTGCCGACATCGCGGGCGCGCTGGACAGGTAAGTGTCCATTTATTAAAAGTCAGCAGCTGCAGTATTTGTAGCTGCTGGCTCTTAATATTTTTTTTTTCATGGGACCTCCGCTTTAAAGTGAAGGTTTGGATTCAAGTCTGTCAATGATTACACGAGGAAACAATAGGATTTGAGGCAGCCTACATCCATTCCACAGAGGATTTGTACTTAGTTCTCCAAGATGTTTGGAACAACCTGCCAACCGACTTCCTTCAAAAATTGTGAGCAAGAGTACCTAGAAGAAGTGATGCTATTTTGAAGGCAAAAGGTTGTCACACCAAATATTGATTTGATTTGGATTTCTCTTTTGTTCATTTACTTTCTATTTTTATTAATTGATAAAAATAAACTATTAACCCTTCTTTTTCTGAATGCATTTTTAATTGACATAATTTTTTCACATCTGTCTAAAACTTTTGCACAGTACCGTATATGAATGTTGTTCTGGATTTTCCTCCTGGAGCCCTCCTGAGGAAACGGGTTGACCCCACGAAATGTGTTGAGACATTAACAAGGTGGTCTTAGGACTCCCTGTAAATGCCACATACTGTATGTGATATAGACTAAACGTATGGGAGTCCTTTGTGTATGGAATTTGGATTATATTATTGTTGTATTTTCATCAGTGATGTACTCAACATCTACATCTTTTTAAAGTGTATGTTAATAAAGGATCTAAAAAGATTTTATTGTGTGCCCTTTAAGTACCTAAAAAGTCTGACGTGTCCTCCTTTTGTGATTCTTTCTAGTTAACAGGATGTGGTGCAGTTAAATGCTCTTTCTCTATCAATATATTTACTCCCTGCGAGTGACTCATAAACCTGACCTTTAAGAGGTGATTCCCTCTTTTTTAAGCCTGACAGGTTACAAGCTTCAGCATGGTTTTATACAGTGCTACAATCGTTACCCCTAATGGCTCATGAAAACAATAATACTAATTTTAGCACTTCTGCAATGTATGTACCAGTAGCTCAGAAATAACAGATACAACCTTTAGTACTTGGACATTATTAAATAGTATACATAAATAAATCCACAAGTATATACAAGATATATAATAACCCAACACGTTTACAGAAAATATATAAAAATATACATATTCCAAGAATATATAAAAATATGTAATATATAAAAAAATAATGTTTATTTTTTATTAACATACTTGGTTTAGACCTAGGTAGAGGGATACACATTTCTGGAGGAAGAGAGGTATTTAGTTAAAGGAGAAGTATAGCCAAAGCTATTTTGGCTCTACTTCTATGGATCACAGGAGTGTAGTTCATTCTGTTGGCTGACGTCAAAGAACTGGTCCAAAAGGTGGAAAAAAGGAAATTTTCTGGACAGCCGCACTCCAAACAATCATTCCCTTTATTGGTAAAATCAGAAGAAGCACTACAAGCCACAGCAAACTGGACAGCAATGTTTGATCAGCAATGTTTGATCGCTCAGTTCTCAATGTTAGAAGCATCAGGGAACAGATTCAGCATTGGTGAGCATTTTTATATATATTTTTTAATGAATCCTATACTTCTCTTTTAAATTGATTATTAAAACTTATTAGGCCTCATGCACACTGTAGGATTTGGTCATGTCTTCTAGAAGCCATTCCTCCCGGCAGCAGCCTTTTGGCATAAAAAAACGATTGATGCTTGTAAATGCATTAAGGTGCATTTAGGCGCCTCAATTAATTTTATCTGCCAGAATAACAATTTATTCTGCCCATTAATGCACTTTTAGATGCATTTACATGAGTTTACATTCATCAAGCGTTTTTTTTCTGCCACAACGCTGCTGTTTTTGGGCTTGCTGGCAGTGGGGGGGTTTCTGCCTCTAAACGCCCCTGCCCCTAGACCCCTTGAAACGCCTATGTGTACATGAAAACATAGGCTAACATGCACGGGTGTTTACAGGCAGAACTAAAAAAACACCAGACTCCCCTTAGATCAGTGTTAAAGATGTACAGTGTGCATAAGGTAATATTATTATATATTCTATATTATTATAGTAATAAGAGGCACGATAGACAGTGACTTGAAGTCAAGAACTGGAAGACATAAAGCCTCTAGTGTAGATATCATAAATGGACAGTAGATGGCAGCAGAGTACAAATCAGTATTAAAAAACGTGGAAAAAGAATACCATGTTATGTTAATATCTATCTATCTATCTATCTATCTATCTATCTATCTATCTATCTATCTATCTATCTATCTATCTACCTATCTATACAGTACTGTATACATATATGAAAAATTGAAAAGAGTAAACCTCTACGTTTGTGTATAATTGTGAAGGACTAATAGAAAATCCACAATTTAAAGGGTTTCTAAGGGAATTTAGATAATCATTTTTAAATCTTCATTTAAATCTTTGGGGTCATGTTATGTCAAGTAGAAAATCAAACAGTTTTCACACTGATAACATTTAGGGAACCTCTCTTATTTAGTCAAAGTGTTTGGGACAGCTCAGATTTAAAACAAAAATGTCCAGTTAATTCTTGCTTGTAGTCCCAAGACCTTTGTTCTACAAGCCATGTGTGCTCCCCAAACTTAGTCTGCATATGTCTAACTGTGTAGTCCACATATAATTGGCCACATGGGCATTGTAAACCATATACCACAGGCCTAACTGAATAAGTTATGAATAGCTGTATTTTATAAAAGGTTCCTGCTTATTCCAAGAAGGAATTTTGACCATGATTGATGAACTGGCAAGCTAAAGATCATCTTTTCTTGCCCTGGTATGCCCCTTGGATGTTTAGGAAGGTAAATTAATCCTTCTGAAGGCTTTTTTTTTTTTTGATTTGAGATTTTGTGTGGTGCAATATTGTTTCAAATATACAGTATCTATCCTTGCAGAATACTGTTTTGGGTTTTTCAGGGAGGACTTTTTTAAAGCGGTTGTTAAAATTTGTGTTTTTACTAAAATAAAAAACATGTTATAGTTACCTGTTCTGTGCAAGGGTACTCCACAGATCTGCCTAATCCTCCTCTATTGGGGTCCCCCTCCAGCACTCCTGGCTCCTCCTCCTCTCCTTTTGCCATCATAGGAAGTTGCTTCATATAGTGGCACTTGTGTGAGCTTGTTACTGAGCCAGGCTGTGTGTGGGTCCATTGACACACACACCGCAGTTCAGCCCCACCCCCCTCTCCCTCCTCTCAGGATTTGACTGTTTGGAATCCTGTAACATAGACACGTAACTGTTTAGACTCTTTTGTATATTGTAGCCAAGTATTGACTGGTAAGTCAAGTGGTAAAACGAACGCCTCATGCAGATGGACACTAACCAGCTCCTTTGAGCTGAGACGTAAAGTCCCCTGTGCTTTCCAGCTCCTAGGGAGCCACATGTGCTGTACAGTTGCAATAAAAAAGTATGTGAACCCTTTTGGAATGATATGGATTTCTGCACAAATTGGTCATAAAATGTGATCTGATCTTCATCTAAGTCACAACAATAGACAATCACAGTATGCTTAAACTAATAACACACAAAGAATGAAATGTTACAGTGTTTTTATTGAACACACCATGTAAACATTCACAGTGCAGGTTGAAAAAGTATGTGAACCCTTGGATTTAATAACTGGTTGAACCTCCTTTGGCAGCAATAACTTCAACCAAACGTTTCCTGTAGTTGCAGATTAGACGTGCACAACAGTCAGGAGTAATTCTTGACCATTCCTCTTTACAGAACTGTTTCAGTTCAGCAAAATTCTTGAGATGTCTGGTGTGAATCGCTTTCTTGAGGTCGGAATTCATTATTCCTTCTATGATAGCAATCCGTCCAGGCCCTGATGCAGCAAAGCAGCCCCAAACCATGATGTCCCCACCACCATACTTCACAGTTGGGATGAGGTTTTGATGTTGGTGTGCTGTGCCTCTTTTTCTCCACACATAGTGTTGTGTGTTTCTTCCAAACAACTCAACTTTGGTTTCATCTGTCCACAGAATATTTTGCCAGTACTGCTGTGGAACATCCAGGTGCTCTTGTGCAAACTGTAAACGTGCAGCAATGTTTTTTTTGGACAGCACTGGCTTCCTCTGTGGTATCCTCCCATGAAATCCATTCTTGTTTAGTGTTTTACGTATCGTAGATTTGCTAACAGGGATGTTAGCATATGCCAGAGACTTTTGTAAGTCTTTAGCTGACACTCTTCTTCTTCATCTCATTGAGCAGTCTGTGCTGTGCTCTTGCAGTCATCTTTACAGGACGCCCACTCCTAGGAAGAGTAGCAGCAGTGCTGAACTTTCTCCATTTATAGACAATTTGTCTTACTGTGGACTGATGAACAGCAAGGCTTTTGGAGATACTTTTATAACCCTTTCCGACTTTATGCAAGTCAACAATTCTTAATCGTAGGTCTTCTGAGAGCATCATTCACATCAGGCAATGCTTCTTGTGAAAAGCAAACCCTGAACTGGTGTGTGTTTTTTAGAGGGCAGGGCAGCTGTAACCAACACCTCTAATCTCATCTCATTGATTGGACTCCAGTTGGCTGACACCTCACTCCAATTAGCTCTTGGAGATCTCATTAGTCTAGGGCATGGATATGCAATTAGCGGACCTCCAGCTGTTGCAAAACTACAAGTCCCATCATGCCTCTGCCACTGGGTGTCATGCTTGCTGCTGTCAGAGTCTTGCTATGCCTCATGGGACTTGTAGTTTGGCAACAGCTGGAGGTCCGCTAATTGCATATCCCTGGTCTAGGGGTTCACATACTTTTTCCACCTGCACTGTGAATGTTTACATGGTGTGTTCAATAAAAACATGGTAACATTTAATTTTTTGTGTGTTATTAGTTTAAGCAGACTGTGATTGTCTATTGTTGTGACTTAGATGAAGATCAGATCACATTTTATGACCAATTTGTGCAGAAATCCATATCATTCCAAGGGGTTCACATACTTTTTATTGCAACTGTATGTAGCCACCAATACAAGTGAATGGCTGTACATTGCTGTGTTCGGGTAGACACAGATAGCTTCTGCATCAACATTTACCCACACATGCGCAAACAGCACTTCTCCCCAGATACACAAATTTCATGTTTGAAATTGGTGGCTTTTTACAGTACATGTGGCCCCCAGGTGCAGGAAATCACTGGGGATTTTATACCTCTGCACACAGCAGCTAGTAAGCATCCATGTGAAATATCTAAGAAATAAATACTAGTTATGGACTCAACCAGACGTGGAAAGAGTCTGTAAATACAAAAATCTTAATAACCAAAAGCACTGTATGAATCCACTTTATTGTACACAAATATACAGTATACATTTTTTTTCTGAAAACCCTCCACTATACTACAAAAGGATGTCCTAGTGCATATTGTATATAGTTTGGTCACAGAGTATTGTTGTGACGTTGCAATAGCAAACCTCTATATAATAAATGTGATACCCAAAAGACAGAAAAAAAAAATGAGGTCTATTTTCCTATTACTTGGTGATGCCCAAACTTATGAAGCCCTGTACACACGATCGGTTTAACCGATGAAAACCGTCCGATGGATTGTTTTCATCAGACAAACCGATCGTGTATGGGACCCATCGGTCTTTTTTCCATTGGTTTTAAAAAATAGAACATGTTTTAAATTTTTCCGATGGATAAAAAACCGATCGAAAACTCCGATCGTCTATGGGCAAGTCCATCGGATAAAAAACCCACGCATGCTCAGAATCAAGTCGACGCATGCTCAGAAGCATTGAACTTCATTTTTCTCGGCTCATCTGAGTGTTTTACGTCACCGCGTTTGGAACGGTCGGTTTTTTGACTGATGGTGTGTAGGCAAGACTGATGGAAATCAGCTTCATCGGATTTCCGATGGACAAAACCATCGGATTAGAATCCATAGGATATCCGATCGTGTGTACGAGGCTTGAGTTCCAGGAAAGTGTTTGTCTACTAGTGGATGTTTGACCAGCATTGGGACACTTGCACTGCACACAAGAGACTCTGTGGGTCATTGATGGATGTATGGTGATTTACAAAAGGCATGTGAGGGAGTTACAGAAGATTTCTATGTCTAGAGTTCTCCTCTGGACCACGCTTCTACATTTGCTCAAAACAGGATTTGAGAATGTGATCTGTGTTTCAACATCAGAAGCTGTGACACACCATCTTTCAGCACATACAGTCGTGCTCAAAATTTGCATACTCTGCCAGAAATTGTGAAATTTTGGCATTAAAGTGGAGTTCCACCCCAAAATGGAACTTCCGCTTTTCGGAACTCTTCCCCCCTCCGGTGTCACATTTGGCACCTTTCAGGGGGAGCAGATACCTGTTTAATACAGGTATTTTCTCCCACTTCCGGGCATAGATGGCCACATTATCTGCCGGTATCTATGCCACATCCAGCGCCTCCTCCGCCCTCCCCCCGCTGTCTTCTGGGAGACACACAGGTCCCAGAAGACAGCAGGGACCATCCGGGTTGCGCAGCGCGACTCGCACATGCGCAGTAGGGAACCAGGAAGTGAAGCCGCAAGGCTTCACTTTCTGATTCCCTTACCGAAGATGGTGGCGGCAGCAACCGAGAGCCATTGACATTTACTTTACAAACGCACAATGTATAATGTACAACTGGACAAGAAATACTGGTGGGAGGGAAACAGCACTAGGCCAGTCTCCAATGTTCAAAAGCCACATCCCTTATTGGAATCACAGAAAAAAAATAAAAAAATAAAAAAAAATAAAATAAAGGGGAATATTCCACATAAACATCTTTGACGCGCTTCACGAGACAAAGCTCGCTGACAGAAAATGCCAGAGCCCGTCAGCAGTTTAGTTATTGTTCTTCATCATTCTAACTTGTAACCATTCGGAAATTCTGAAGCTGTGGCCAAACAGGCGGTTCTGGGACTATCATGTGTAGCCAAGTCCTGGGCCTCTCCAGGCCTAATAGTGACCTCCAGAGTCAGGGACATCTGACATCCTTCTGTGTAGAGTGGGTTACGAGGCATGGTGGGTGTAATGCAAGATAGATTCATGAGTGCCAGACACTTCTTGAATGCAAAGAGATTTATTGTCTCTTAAACAGAACTGTGGGAGAGAGGTTTAGGACCAGGACACCCTTTAATAGTAGCAATGTTAATTTAGCACACTCCAAGACTTCTATAGGTAGACAGCCATACAGGGAAAGGCATTCAGCAAGACACCACATCTGCATGAGCAGGACCGCTGTCAGGGCCGGACTGGGAATAAAAACCAGCCCTGGAAAAAATGTCATACCAGCCCATAGCATTATTATACCAGCCCAACATCATAACGTCATTATTTCCTTGTTCATGAAAGGGAAAACCATGCATTTTAAAGCAAATTTGAAGAGTGTATTATATACATAGAAGGAAGATATGAAAGCACATAGGGCTATATATATATATATATATATTGTGAGGGGGTTAGCTCGGCAGCGGGTATGTGTGACCCCCGGGATGGGCTCCCCACCCAAAAACAGGCCCAGCAGACGGAGGTTGTGGTTTTCAAAATCAAAAAGGTGCGGTTTATTTTCTATTTACAGTGACAAAAACACAGCAAGGCAAAAAAAACATAAACAAAATAAATCCTGGTCAACTTGACCTCTGACTAAACATACAGGTTTCCTAACTAACAACTGGGATCAGCCTAGTGCTGTCCTAGTCCCTAAGTCCCTGGTTTTAAATGTCCAAGCAAAATATAGCCACACAGGCTTTCTCTCACCGCACAGGGGTTCACTCTCCCTAGACAGTCCACACAGGTCTGGTTCCAGGCATGAGCTAACATCTAATGAAGCTGGGCTTTCTTATAGAGGCCTAAATGAGCTGACAAGGTTCAGCTGGTCTCATCAACTCCCTGTCTGCACGACGCCCAGCCCTCTCCCTAGAGGTATGAGTCATCCATGAGCACACTAGCCTTATACAACTCTCCACCTAGTTGTACAAATCGGCGTAAAGCCTGAATCTGGGCGAAATATATCTACCCCCCTGGATGCAACCAGGTGACTTTACCTTCCTGCTGTCACATACCCCCCCCTCTTGTTTTAACCTCGGGGTTGGAACACCAGCAATCAGGCATTCATGTACTCGAGACAAAGCATCCACATTCCCCATTTGAACGCCAGGGCGATGCTTTACTGTGAAGTTGAATTCCTGGAGGGCCAGGAACCACCTATTCACTCTTCTATTTGTTTCCTTGTTTTGAGCCATCCACTTTAACGGAGCGTGATCCGTAACCATGTCAAAGTGCCTACCTAGCAGGTAGTACCGAAGGGAATCTAGAGCCCACTTCACCGCTAAACACTCCTTTTCAACGGTGGCGTAATTTACCTCATGGGACTTCAACTTCCTGCTGAGGTAAATGACTGGGTGCTCTTCCCCGTTCCAGACCTGGGACAATACTGCTCCTAACCCCACATCTGACGCATCACTTTGTACGACAAAGTCTCTAGAGAAGTCGGGTGAGTACAACACTGGCTGGCTACATAAGGCTTGTTTCAAGAATTGGAATGCTGCCTCAGCCTCGGGGGTCCATTTAATCATGACCGACCCTTTCCCCTTCGTCAGGTTGGTTAGGGGCACAGCCTTAGAAGCAAAGTGGGGAATGAATCGCCGATAATACCCAGCGATTCCCAGAAAGGCTCGTACCTGCTTCTTGCTGTTGGGACGTGGCCAACTCTGGATGGCCTCGACTTTGTTGAGTTGGGGTTTTATTACTCCCCTCCCAATGGTGTACCCAAGATATTTGGCCTCCTCCTGCCCAATGGTACACTTCTTGGGGTTAGCCGTAAACCCTGCTTCCCGAACAGAGTCCAGGACTGCTTGCACTTTTGGCAGATGTGAGGCCCAATCTGTGCTATGGACAATTATGTCATCCAGGTAAGCCGCAGCATACTTCCGATGGGGCCTCAGCATCTGGTCCATTTTCCGCTGGAATGTGGCCGGCGCATTCTGTAACCCGAACGGCATTCTTTTATATTGGAACGCCCCGTCTGGGGTTACAAATGCGGTTTTCTCTTTGGCCGACTTGGCCAGGGGGATTTGCCAATACCCTTTTGTGAGGTCAAGAGTCGTCATGTATCGGGCTGTTCCCAGCCGGTCGATCAACTCATCTATACGTGGCATGGGGTAGGTGTCAAATTTTGTAACTTTGTTCAACTGACGAAAATCGTTACAAAATCGCCAGCTCCCATCCGGTTTAGGCACCAACACAATGGGACTAGACCAATCACTTTGGGACTCCTCTATCACCCCTAAGTTCAGCATTTTCTGTACTTCCTCCCGTATTGCCTCCCGTCGGGCCTCTGGGATCCGATAGGGTTTTAACTTCACCCTTTCACCGGGCGGGGTAATAATGTCATGCTCTACCCCAGATGTTTGTCCCGGCAGCTCAGAGAATACCTCCTTGTTGCGAAGCACAAACTCCTTAACCTCCTGTTGTTGGGGTTGTGACAAGGTGGCTGCGATTCCAACCTCAGGAATCACGCAACCAGTTTGAGCTGGTGACCAAGTGTCTGCGACTAGGGACTCTCTATCCCTCCAGGCTTTCAACAGATTAACGTGATAGATCTGTTCGGGCTTTCGCCTTCCTGGTTGTCTGACCTTGTAATTCACTTCGCTCACTTTTTCCATTATCTCGTAGGGGCCTTGCCATTTGGCAAGGAATTTACTTTCAACCGTAGGGACAAGTACCAATATCCTATCCCCCGGGGAAAAGGTACGGGTCTTGGCTCCACGGTTGTACACTCTCTGCTGTGCCAACTGCGCTTGGGCCAAATGTTCCTTCACGATGGGCATTACCTGTGCAATTCGATCTTGCATCAGGGCGACATGCTCAATCACACTCCTGTGGGGAGAACTCTCACTTTCCCAAGTTTCCTTGGCAATATCCAACAGCCCTCTTGGGTGTCTCCCATACAGTAACTCAAAGGGGGAGAATCCCGTAGAGGATTGGGGCACCTCCCTAATAGCAAACATCAAATAAGGAAGTAGACAGTCCCAATCCCTTCCATCTCTATCCACCACTTTCTTCAACATTTGTTTTAGGGTTTTGTTGAATCTTTCAACCAGCCCATCGGTTTGGGGGTGATACACAGATGTACGCAATTGCGTCACTTTGAACAATTTACACAGCTCTTTCATAACCCGGGACATAAAGGGTGTACCTTGGTCCGTAAGCAGTTCTTTACAAATACCCACCCGGCTAAAAACAAGAGATAGCTCTTTGGCTATGGTTTTGGCCGAGGTATTTCTGAGAGGGATCGCTTCTGGATAACGGGTGGCATAGTCCATTATAACCAATATGTACTGGTGCCCCCTAGCGGACTTGATTATAGGACCTACCAAATCCATTGCGATTCTCTCAAACGGGACCTCAATGATGGGTAGAGGGACCAGCGGGCTACGGAAATGTGGCATCGGGGCCGACCTCTGACACACAGGGCAGGAGGAACAATAATTTTCTATGTCCTTCATCACCCCAGGCCAATAGAATCTCTGTAATACCCTCTCTCGGGTTTTCTCTGTCCCCAGATGACCTCCAAGAATGTGCCCATGGGCCAACTCCAACACCAACTTCCTGTAAGGTTTGGGCACCACAAGCTGCTCAACGGTTTCTTCTGCCCTTTTTGCCACCCGATACAGTAGGTCCTTCTCTACGCTGAAGTATGGGTAAGTGCCGGTATTATCTGGGTTCACTAACTCGCCATCTATTTTCACTACGTTTTCCCGTGCCTTTATTAGGGCGGGGTCTTTCAACTGTTCTGTGGCAAAGTTTTCCCTGTGAACCTCAAGATCAGAAAACTCCACAGACGGTAGGTTTTCGTCTGAGGAGGTGGGCTCCTCTCCAGTTTCTTGAGTCTCCCCTGCCAATACTGACAAGGGAAATTCCGGAGAGTCCTCACCACTCTCAGGGGAGTTCTGGCTATCACATTCCTGGTACATAGGGGCACCAGTGGGGGGCTCAGGATCATCCCACAGTTCCCAGAACTTCGGAAAATCCCTTCCCACAATGGCGTCATGCGGTAACTGAGATACTAAGCCCACTGGATGAGAGAGGGTACCTTTGGGGGTCTCGAAACACACTGTAGTCACTGGATACTCTCGGGTGTCCCCATGCACACAAATAACGGCTACCTTGCTATTCCCAGAGACCTCTGTTTTAACTAACTCAGCCTTTATCAGGGTCACAAGGCTACCTGAATCCAGCAATACCACAACATTTCTACCATTAATACACATTTTGCATAAATGTTTCTCAGTTCCCCGAATGGCAGTGCATGCGACTGTCGCACACAGCGACTGACGTCTGCCCGTCAGAAAGTCACACTGCATGGGTTCCTCCACAACCGGGCAATTTGCTGCAATATGTCCCGCTTGCCGGCAGCGGTAGCAAACGATCCTTCTTGCGGCCTCTTGAGCCGCTGATTTCCCAGGCTGTTCTCGCCAAACTTGGGGTAGAGCTCCCACCCTCTCACTCTCTCCACCCTCACCCCTTGGAATCCTCTTATCCGCCCCTGGGGATGGTCTGGTCTTAGGGTGGAAAGTCCGAGTGTCTCTGGAAGAGGCCGTCAGGTTCTCTGTAGCCAAGTATTTCTCCACACGATCCACAAGACCATCGGCCGTCTCTGGGTCTCCATGGCTTACCCACTTTTGGATGGCAGTAGGAAGAGCTCTCAAAAACCGATCCATTACAACACGTTCCACAATCTTTGGTGCGGACAAAGTCTCTGGCTGTAGCCACTTTCTGCTCAGGTGAATGAGATCATACATTTGAGACCTGGGGGGTTTTCCAAGCTGGAAAGTCCAGTTATGCACACGCTGAGCCCGGACAGCCAGGGTGACACCCAGCCTTGCCAATATTTCAGCTTTTAGCATCACATAGTCTTTTGCTTGGTTAGGCTCTAGGTCATAGTAAGCTTTCTGCGATTCACCAGTTAACAGAGGAGCCACTAGTCCAGCCCACTGCTCCTCAGGCCACTTTTCTCTTTCAGCGGTCCTTTCAAATGTGGTCAAAAATACCTCTGGATCATCCTCTCCAGTCATTTTTGTCAATAAACGACTCACCCCAAAGGACGCGGTATTAGTGGGACGGCTTTCCTCACTGGTCTGCGGACGTTGCTGCATTACTGCTTCCATCTGTTGTTGTAGTCTCTGCTCTTGCTTCTGCAACAGGTCTATGAAGCGGGCCTCAGATTGCTGTTGGGCTTGTTGCTGAGCCTCCAGACTCTGTTGTAAAGTTGCAAGGCTCTGTTGATGAGCTTGCTGCTGGGCTGCAAGGCTCCTTTGCAAACCTGCATTTGTCTGCTGTTGATTGGCATTTGCTAGAGCCAGCTGTTTCAGTATCTCCTCCATGCTGGCTTAAAAAAAAACTGCCACTGGTTCTCCACCAACTGTGAGGGGGTTAGCTCGGCAGCGGGTATGTGTGACCCCCGGGATGGGCTCCCCACCCAAAAACAGGCCCAGCAGACGGAGGTTGTGGTTTTCAAAATCAAAAAGGTGCGGTTTATTTTCTATTTACAGTGACAAAAACACAGCAAGGCAAAAAAAACATAAACAAAATAAATCCTGGTCAACTTGACCTCTGACTAAACATACAGGTTTCCTAACTAACAACTGGGATCAGCCTAGTGCTGTCCTAGTCCCTAAGTCCCTGGTTTTAAATGTCCAAGCAAAATATAGCCACACAGGCTTTCTCTCACCGCACAGGGGTTCACTCTCCCTAGACAGTCCACACAGGTCTGGTTCCAGGCATGAGCTAACATCTAATGAAGCTGGGCTTTCTTATAGAGGCCTAAATGAGCTGACAAGGTTCAGCTGGTCTCATCAACTCCCTGTCTGCACGACGCCCAGCCCTCTCCCTAGAGGTATGAGTCATCCATGAGCACACTAGCCTTATACAACTCTCCACCTAGTTGTACAAATCGGCGTAAAGCCTGAATCTGGGCGAAATATATCTACCCCCCTGGATGCAACCAGGTGACTTTACCTTCCTGCTGTCACAATATATATATATATATATATATATATATAAAAAGCAAATTCCAGTTAAAAGTGGTAAAATTGGTCCATCATCAAGGGGCACCCCAGGAAAGTGGGGGGGGGGACGACTCTGGTTTCCAGAGACCACCTTCCGCAGAAAGAATGGGGTGGGGTTACTGATATAATTTATATCAGTGTCCCCTTATATTATTGTATTCACTCCCCCCTTACATCAGTGACCCCCTCAGACTTGCCTGGCAGCGCTGTCACTGACCTCCTCTCAGGTGCACCATGCAGGGCTCAGTTAGACGGCTCCAGGTTGGTGGCTCTAGTTTTATCCTATAGTCTCCTCTCCACAGTCCACACACATCTGACTTCTCCCATGACCCCCATCTTGGCGGCACTCCCACTCTTAACTCCTCTCCAGACTCCCCCTCAGAGACTGCAGACATGATATAAGACAAGAGACGGTCAGAAGTTGCCGACATGGTACAAGAGATGGTTAGAGACTGAGGACATGATACAAGTGATGTTTAGAGACTGAGGACATAATACAAGAGATGGCTAGAGACTGAGAACATGATACAAGAGATGGTCAGAGGCTGCAGACATGATACAAAAGATGGTCAGAGGCTGCAGACATGATACAAGAGATGGTAAGAGGCTGCAGGCATGATACAGTAGATGTCAGAGGCTACAAACATGATACAGGAGGTGTCAGAGGCTTGGTACAGGAGATAGTTAGAGACTGAGGACATCATAATAAAGATGGTCAGAGACTGCAGACATAGTACAAGAGATGGCCAGAGACTGCAGACATGATACAAGAGATCAATGCAGCCTCATCAGTGCCCATCAAATGCAGCCTCACTGTGCCCATCATTGCAGCCTCACTGTGCCCATTATTGCAGCCTCACTGTGCCCATCATTGCAGCCTCACTGTGCCCATCAAATGCAGCTTTATGGTACCCATCAATGCAGCCTCACTGTGCCCATCATTGCAGCCTCACTGTGCCCATCAATGCAGCCTCCCTGTGCCCACCAATGCATCCTCGCTGTGCCCACCAATGCAGCTTTGCTGTGCCCACCAATGCAGCTTCCCTGTGCCCATGAATGCAGTCTCACTGTGCTCACCACTGCAGCCTCTGTGCCCACCAATTTCAGCCTCTCTGTGCCCACCAATTGCAGCCTCTGTGCCCACCAATTGCAGCCTCTGTGCCCACAAATTGCAGCCTCTGTGTGACCACCAATTGCAGCCTCTGTGCCCACCAATTTCAGCCTCTATGTGACCACCAATTGCAGTCTCTGTGCCCACCAATTGCAGTCTCTGTGTGACCACCAATTGCCACCCTGTGTGCCCAATTGCAGCCTCTGTGCCCACCAATTTCAGCCTCTATGCCCACCAATTTCAGCCTCTGTGCCCACCAATTGCCGCCTCTGTGTGCCCACCAATTGCAGTCTCTGTGCCCACTCCTTTCAGCCTCACCATTTCCTGGATAAGCGCTCCCCTCCCTCTGTCCTCCGGTGCTCGTATGTCACAGAGCTGGGTCTGTGTGCAAGGTCCCGCCCCCTGGTTCGGCTCGTGTGATAGGCGGAACACTAGAAGACTTTCACACGAGCCGGTCTAGGGGGCGGGACCTTGGACACAGACTCAGCTCCGTGACATACGAGCGCTGGAGGACAGAGGGAGGAGAGCTCTGCAGTCGCCGCTCAAAGCGGCCCCAGGGCAGGCGGCCTACCAGGAAATGTCACGGTATCCCGGTAGGCCAGTCCGGCCCTGAGTCCGCTGTCTCCTATGGCAACAATCTTGAAACAGTTTCTGACAAAGGTTGTAATGCACTTATTCACTTCTTCTACAATCTCCTATTGTAGATCTTCACTCAACTGAGCTCCAAGTCTTTCACTAGACTTGCTTATCCACTGCCACTGGATCCCCTAAGCTCTTCCAATCTTCTCATTTAGTATCTTCCTCAAGCGTCACCCCCGCGTCCTTGCTGGGTCTCTAGCTTGGTACTCACAGATACTCCTCAAGCGTCACCCCACTAGCCTGCTTGGTCCCTGGCCTGGCACACAATATTGCTCTGCAAGCGTCACCTCCACTGGCTGGTCCCTGGCTTGACATCTGCTGAAGTTTCCCAATTCTGTACCGACCCCAAGTGATGAGAATACTGCTCTGGTACTCACAGTGGTCCCTGGTAATAAGGTGGATGGTCCCTTAGTGGTGACAGCTTCCCCTATATCTCTGACCACGGCAGGTTCTCCGACCGGCAGAACCGTCACTTCTGGTTGGACTGCAAGCTGCAATCCCAACCCTACTCTGCTCTCTTGGCTTCTGGATAGGCCCTCAGACAGCCAGATGTCCCCGGGATAGGCCTCAGGCTCTGGCCTAGAAGCTCGGGGGAAACACAACACACGTCCACCCAGACAGCCGTCCAGGTGGCACAGAACCCCGATCACCTGACCTCACCCAAATAAATAGGCTCTCCCAGCAGGCCAAGGGACCTAAGAAAATCCCTGCCCATTGGCTGAGACACCCCATTCATTCCTAATCTGCCCTTGCAATGCCCTTGTCTTATCTAATGCTACCAGATACAGGACCATCTACTGGCAGAAGAGAAAAGTGCAGCAATTAAAGAATTAGGGTGAAATCAATTGACCTCCTATCAATTGGCCAAAACAACCATCTCTTGGCAAATACATTTACTAGCAACCCTGCCTAAACATCAGGGTGCTACACATGTGACTGTGTCAGCCCTTTTCTAATTGGCTGCAGTTCCAAAACTTCTGCATGGTTAATTTATGGAAGCGTGGCTGTGGACTAAACACAGGACCTTGGAAGGCTGGTGAGAGGGGGAGAACAGAGTGGAGGAGGAGGCACAGAAGGCAGGGACAGACAGGGGTGATGAAGCACACCTTTCACACTGAACTTTTATTAATGGTGAGTATTTCTCAGCCTCTGACTGTATCTGTGTGTACACATGTGACAGAACATACACCCTCTTCTGTCCCTCTGGATCTGGGTATATACATGTGACAGGATTTTTTATTGATCAATAAAAGTAAAAAAAGTAAAAAGCAATAAAAATACAATGGGATCACTAAAATGAAAACTGGGCACAACACTTATATTGAGGGTGACATGGATGTAGAAAACCATTTAAACAGAAATAAATTGCACTAACAATAACAATACATTTGGGAATCATATTGGTTCAAATAATGACGATTCGTTTCTAGGATTTCTGGACACAGAGGTAGCAGAGGAAATGGCTCAGGGAAAGCTTAATAAAGCAATGGGCCCTGATGGTATTCATCCCAGAGTTCTAAGAAAACTTTGTGGTATACTGTAGTTGGTGGACCATTAATGAATTTTGTCGATCAATCTCTTTTAACAGGAGAAGTTCCCCATGACTGGACAGCTAATATTTTACTTATCCACAAGAAGAGTATCAAGGTAAAAGCTGTCAATTACAGGCCAGTGAGTTAACATCAGTTGTAGTCAAGTTAATGGAATCCCTTCTAAAAAGAAGGATAATTGATCACTTAAAAACAAACACATTTTTGCATTGAAAGCAGCATGACTTTACTGAGAGCAGATCATGTTAGACGAATCTGGCTGAATCGTGGTGGTGCTGTGGACACAATTTCATGATTTCAGCAAAGCATTTGATACAGTTCTATATAATAATCTAAGGGCTGGTTTACACCATGAATCGCACAGGAACATGTTGTTGCGTTCTTGTGCGATTCACATGCAATCCGGGTGCAGTGTGATTTTGGCCCATTTATTTGAATATGCGAAAATCACGACTGCCCGCAGCAAAAGTAGTGCATGCACTACTTTATAAAAAGCAGAGTAACTGGATTGCATGGTACTTCTGTACCATGAGATCCAGTGCAGGCAAATGCACTGCATTTGAGACCTGCATTTGGGTTTCATTAGCATTGCACTGAAACTCGCTGCAGGTGGCAAGTGCAGCGCGTTTTGAACATGGTGTGGGAAACATGTATGGAACGTGGGTCTCCCACATCGTGTTCTGGTGTGAACTGTCCCTAATAAAAACTTTGTACAAGCTAGAACTTAACCCTTTGGGTGGTTCTGTGGATATGCAGTTCTCTAAAGGATAGATACCAGAGTGGGGTTGAAAATATGGTTCACTCGGAAAAGAGAGTAGTCACTTGTGGGGTACTACAAGGCTCTGTACTGGGTCCTGTTCTATTTAATCTCTATGTAAGTGATATAACTAAAGGTTTGTTGGGCAAGGTATGTCTTTTTGCTGATGATACAAAGGTCTGTGTAATAGGGTTGATATCCCTGGAGATGTCTGTAACATGGAACATGATTTGGCGTTGCTGGAAAATTGGGCAAAGCAGTGGAAACTGCACTTCAATGTTTCTAAATGTAAAATAATGCACCTAGGGAAAAAGAATCCCTTGGCAGAGTACAATATTGGGGGTACAACGTTGGCCAGCACTACAGAGGAAAAAAGATTTGGGGGTGCTTATCACAGATGATTGCAAAATGAGAAAACAGTATGACCAGACAGTGGAAAAAGCAAATCTGGGATGCATCACTAGAGGGATCACCAGCAAGAGGAAGGAGGTTCTGATTCCCTTATATAGATCTTTAGTGAGACCTCATTTAGAATACTGTGTCCAGTTCTGGATACCTCACTTACACAAAGATATTGGTAAGATAGAACTGGTCTAGAGACAAAAATGGTGAATGGTCTGAGGGAAAAAACATATCAGGATGGACTTCAGGAACTTAAAGGGTTACTAAAGGTAACATCGTTATTGTATTAAAATAATAAACATGTTATACTCACCATGGTATTGAGTGGACCAGAGTCTCCTCTTATTGGGTCCCCCGCCGGAAATCTTAGCTCCTCCTCTTTTTGTGTCCCTAGCAAGTGTAGCGGGTATGTACTTTCCCCGGGTGTAATTTTGAATTTGGCAGAGACATCAGTGATGTGTGATTCCCTGCAGCCCAGTGGGTGGCGCTGTCGCCCTGGGCTGGGGTTGAATCGTTGCTGTGTGCTGTGCCTCCTTTTTGTCCTCCCTCGGCAGCGGTATGGTGGGGCGGGGAATCCGCCGTGCTTGCTGGGAGAGGGTATAAAGGGGGCCGGCCATCTTTGTCACGGGGTGGACGTCCCAGGCACCTTCAGCTTGCGGACGGTGGGTCGTGTTGCTCCTCTGGGTGGCTTAGGCCTAGAGGACAGCGGAGGTCGAGTTCCATCTCAGGCACCTTTAGCCTGGGGTGAGGTACTTGGATGGAGGTCCGGAGCTCAGTGCCCAACACTGAGTTCCGCGAGGGAAGGAGATCCTAGGGTAACCAGGGATTGGGTACCCGAATCCGGAAGGCGCAATGGACCAGGGGGAGCTCCTCATTTGAAGACCCGGTGCAGCATATTGCCGGTGACAAGTGAGTCTCTCGTCGGAGACCGCCTGGAAGGAAATTCCCCCCTCGTGCGGAGACCGGGATACACTTCTAGGAAGGGAAGTGGCAGCTTACATTGTGTCTGGGCCTGTTCGCATCCACACCTCCTTTTCTGTTCTGTTCTATCAAGGGAGTTCAACTGTTTGTGTTTAGACAAGGAGAATAAAGGAGTGTTGAACTTTAATGGTGTGGAGCTCATTTCCTGACAGACATGGTTCACGGTGACTCTTGGAGGGAGGATCCAGGTGCACAGCCCTGACCCGAAGGTAATACAGAACTGTTGCTTATACCGCACTAACATCTGTGGTGGAAGCCAGGCGTAGTGTCCCCGCTCCCTCCCCTCTAAGATACCCCTAGACAAGAGAAAGACAAGACCAAGAGGGGAGTGTGAGGAGCAGACGCTACACAAGCATTAGTAAATAGACAGAAAGATATATAATATTTTCTTGTTTTAACCTTTTTTTTTTAACATTTCTTTAATTGCTTGCTGGTTTCTATACAAAAAATTGAAAATGCCGAATCACAACACATTAAGAAATATAAATAGAAGTGACACCAGGTATGTGATTCGTCATGAAGACGGGATCCACTAATTGAGACCAAAATGCTGGCTGGTTTCTAGCCTATGCCAGAATAATGTCCTATGTCCCAGGAGTCTTCATGGCCATTTTTTTTCTTTCTGGAGGAGGGACTTTCCCAGCTAAACACACCCCCCTGCCTGCATGCCTGACCTAAGGGCAGATGGATTCCAGGAAGTAAATGCTACAAGAATCAACTGCCACTACTCAAGATGGCTGGAGATAGAAATTCTAGGGGATGTTTTTTCATAAAAAGAAAAGTGATTTGTCAACAAAATAGAACATGAAGTAGAGTTTAATTTAAGTATTAAAAATGAATGATATAGCATTTTCAGTTTGTGATGGTCAGATATGGATTTGTTCCATATTAAAGTTGGGAGGTAAGGTAATCAATGTACAGTACTGTATGTGTTTACCATAAACTCAAAAAATTGTAATACCCTAAAACATCCACTAGGTGGTAGCTGTCTCCTAGTTTTTATTACAAGCAGATTCGAGTTTGGCTGCTGATCTACCAGTTTAACAACCCACACTGAAGAAGTTTAAAGACATCTGCCAACGTCTGCCAAGTTGCGGCACTGTCATACTGAATCATTAATTTCTGGAATTTTTAAATATTATATGTTAATGCATGGGATGTTTTACTTTACTATAGGATATACTCACTTCATAAACTCTGTGTTCATTTTCAAAAGTAAATAGTCACTAGTAAATGAGGTGAAGCTGTGTTTACTTCAATCTTCCAATTGTGTGCTAGCAAAAATCCTGTCTTGTATAAATTTATCCCTGTATGTGATTGGATATTCAAAGTGAACAGAACTTTGCTTTAATAAAGTGAATGTAAGGCTTACGTAAGATCTTTTACCTTAAAGAGTAACTCCACTTTTGTTGAGAAAAAAAAAAAAAACATTCCTCTTTGGATGATCTGTGTACATTACAGGGATTTAAAAAAAAAAAAACTTTGTTGAAGATTCCTACCTTTTGTTATCCTGAAAAAAATCACTGTGTGTTTGTCCGTATCCATGTGGAAAGTGTATCTAATGGGCGTGGTTTCATAATTATCAACTAGCTGCTGCACTTGCAGGGCTCTGGAATTTCAGGGTCTGCATTCCTGTAGACGTCATTTCCTATTCTGAGTATCTCACCAAAAATGACATTTTGCAGGGAATGCCTGAAATTTGACTTGTATCATAAGCAGACTTCTGGGACCATCAGTGAGCCAATCACACATGCAGGAAATGATGTTTCCAGGGGCCTTTCTGTACAACATCTGTACAGAACACCTCCAGGTTAGGGTGACCAGACATCCCCTGTTTCAGGGGACAGTCCCCGGATTGAGGACACTGTCCCCAGACTAAGTTTGTCCCTGGTTTTGTCCCCGGATTGGATTTGAACAGGGGCTGGGGCAATTTCAAAGTCATCAGTGCAGAATAAAATAAAAAAAATGGAATTACACCCCCCGCTCCGCCGCTCCTACTAGCTTAGGGGGGTGTATTTTTTTTCATTATCTGTGCCCCGTTTCTGATGATCATGTGCTGGTCGGTGCGGGGGGAATATTTCTTCAGCTCCCCTCACATGTTCTTCTGCCTTGGTTCAAGTCCCGGCCAGCCGCCTGCCTGCTTATCTCCTTGCTTTCCCTGACTAAGTGATCTTCCTCCGCTCCCCCCCAGTAGTAGCCGGGGCCTGGAGAGTAAGACTTGACCGGCTGTGAGGCGGGCAGCGGCGGCGGCAACGGGCAGAGAGTCGCTGATTGCCGCCATTACTAGTAAAAAAAAAATTTGTCCCCGAATTTCATTTTAAAATTCTGGTCACCTTACTCCAGGTAGCCATATTGCATTGTATTTTACAGAAGATTATAGAGCTGCAGATTGAAAGGGAAAGGTCATTTTTAATAACATTCAACTACAATATAACTGAGTTGCAATTGTATATACTATATTATTTTTCCTTATTTGTCATTTCCCCCATGAAAGTGGAGTTACCCTTTAATGCATTATCTGCATTAAAGTGAAAAACCTTCAATGCTCACCTCCCCCTCCAAATACTTACCTGAGCCCAATCTCGATCCAGCGATGTGCCGAGAGCATCAGCACTGCTCTCACTCTCTGAATATGGGTTTCACTTACCTATTTTGCTTTAATCAAAATTGTCATCCAATTTTGCAATGAGTAAAACTTGCTTTATAAAAATCTACTGCAAACTCCTGAATTCTTCAAGTAAGGATGCCACCTTTTGGCCCACAGGAAACTGAGCAGGGAGAATAATGGCAAAAAGTGAGTTTGGTTCTTTAGTTTAAATTAGCTAAATACATTCAAAGTACAGCAAAAAAAAAAGGTGTTCAAAATCCTACAGTTTTTTTTCCTTGCAAAGCAGTGACAGCTTGTAGAGAAATCTGTCCCAGGGCTTGTGCTACCATGGGTCCTGCTGGGTTCATTGGACCCAGGCGGCACTTTGAGAGGGACGGCGCTCCGGAAAAAAGGCTGCTCTGTTGCTGTTAACATGCACAGAGGCGGACCGTCAATTTGTCAGTATGGCCAGTAGGGGGCCCCATGAGAGGCTCATGAGAGGTGCTTGGAGCCCCCACAATGAGCAGTCTGCAGCTTGATGCCTGCCGCCTTCACGCAGGCATAGGAGAGGGAAAGTCTGGACAGCTGCACTCCAATAAAAATGCCTTTATTGTGCAAAATAACAAAAGTACAAACCACAGCAGGGTACAGGATAAAAAAGCTGACTAAGCACTGTTGAGAGTGTGAAACGCGTCAGCCTTTTATCCTGTACTCTGCTGTGTTTTGTACTTTTGTTATTTTGCACAATAAAAGCATTTTTATTGGGGTGCGGCTGTCCAGACCTTCCCTCTTCTAATTGCTATATGCTTAGCCTGCACCTGCTGCTTCCACCTTGAGGTGAGTGCCATTTCCACACATCCACCTGGAGCGGTGATCCCTTCCCTTTCACACAGGCATAGCCCCGGAGCTGGATCCCCACCCCATAGGGGGATAGAGGACCAATCCCCAGCATTGTCCAGGGTGGGGGGGGCAGAGACATAGAGAGCCCGCTCTGGTGTCTAACAGTCCAGCACTGGAAAGCTACACACAGGGAGCTGACTGTTAGTTCTTCTTGCAACTGTCTTTTAATTTGTGTGCCCGTTAACAGCGGTAAGTCCCTGGGAGTTGTGAAAACTGAAATTCCCTCACAGGTTACCATTTCCAGCAGCTTACACACAACTCACAGAGTGGTGGTTCTCAGCACCCGCTGCAAACAACTGACCTTCCCTTCCCATCATGATCTCACATTGTACTGTGGAGTTCACGATAGTAAAAGTCCCCATGAGGGTTGAAGATTTTGTGAGGCCGGGTATGTAAAACCCTCAGATCATATTAATCAATTATAATTTTGTGATCACAGGCCCATGCCCATCCCATCACACCTTCCTACCACAAGGCCAGCCATGAAAACAAAGTTGGCAGAAAGATTGGAAAACCCATTTACTGGTGCCATAAGGTATTATACCTGTGGTCGTTTGCAGCAGCAGCTGCAGCATTAGCCATTCATGTGCTGGGTATACACAGTCTGACAAATAATTATTTTGAAGATTGCACCAGTAAATGTTTTTCCTTTAAATGATAAGTTTACCTTTTTAAAAAAAACAAAACAACAAATGCACATCTTTTTTTCAGGTAAAAAAATGTGCATTTATAAAAAAAAAATATTTATTGGGAGCCTGGAAAGCATTGCCCCTGTGATCAGCAGATCGTGGGTGCAATGCAGGGAACTTGCAAGGGGGAAGGGGGAGGGGGTAGTGGCTGCTGATCTGCTAGATGGCCAAATGCTGCATAACCTGTCATGCTCAAAAATCACTATACAGCCCTAGCTTGCCATTATACTACCCTAGCCTGCCCCTATACGATCCTATCCTGCCCCTATACTACCCTAGCCCGCCCCTATACTGCCCTAGCCTGTCTATATACTACTCTAGTCTGTCTATATACTACCCTAGCCTACCCCTTTACTGCCCTGGCCTGTATATATACTACCCTAGCCTGTCCATATACTGCTCTAGTCTGTCCACATACTGCCCTAGCCTGCCCCTATACTGCCCTAGTCTGCCCCTATACTGTCCTAGCCTGTCTATATACTACCCTAGTCTGTCTATATACTACCCTAGCCAACCCCTTTACTGCCCTAGCCTGTATATATACTACCCTAGCCTGTCCATATACTGCTCTAGCCTGTCCATATACTGCCCTAGCATGCCCCTATACTGCCCTAGCCGGTCTATATACTACCCTAGCCTGTCCATATACTACCCTAGCCTGTCCATATACTACCCTAGCCTGTCCATATACTGCTCTAGCCTGTCCATATGCTGCCCTAGCCTGCCCCTATACTGCCCTAGCCTGTCTATATACTACCCTAGCCTGTCCATATACTGCTCTAGCCTGTCCACATACTGCCCTAGCCTGCCCCTATACTGCCCTAGCCTGTCTATATACTACCATAGTCTGTCTATATACTACCCTAGCCTACCCCTTTACTGCCTTAGCCTGTACATATACTACCCTAGCCTGTCCATATACTGCTCTAGCCTGTCCATATACTGCCCTAGCCTGCCCCTATACTGCCCTAGCCTGTCTATATACTACCCTAGCCTGTCCATATACTACCCTAGCCTGTCCATATACTGCCCTCGCCTGTCCATATACTGCCCTAGCATGCCCCTATACTGCCCTAGCCTGTCCATATACTGCCCTAGTCTGTCTATATAATATCCTAGCCTGTCCATATACTACCATAGCCTGCCCCTATACTGCCCTAGCCCACCCCTATACAGCCCTATTCCAATGATATATCATCCATGGGTGCAACGTGTTCACTGCACATGGGCCCTGAGGGGTGGGAGGGCCCAATGTGCTGACACACATTGCACCCATGGATGCCCTAGGGTGCCAAGATGGGGGAGCGGTAACATGGTGATATGTCATATAATTTTGCACATAGACAAGGTGCTGTTGCATGTAAATCTGACTTCCTGATAAATTTAATTAAAATTTTCATGATTTAAAATAATTGATGTGGGGGCTAGGGTGACCACATTTCCAAACTACCATTCAGGGACACCCTCCCTTCCCAAAAATCAGCTTGTGCTGTAACGAATCACAGCACAGTGATTAGACACAAGAGGCGGGATTTATGATTTCTCCAGTCACAAACAGGGGGCGGGGATTGTGCTCCTCCAGGCATTCCTGGCCAGGACAAGTACTGTCAGTGAGTATAACGGTGATGTGGCAGCCTTTTTTGGGGGCATCAGATTGGCCCAGGGGGTTGGCTGTGTCAGTTTCATTCCGGGACACTGTATTGTCCAGGAATGAAGGTGCCTGGGACAGACCTGCAAAATGCGGGACTGTCCCAGGCAATCCGGGACACGTGGTCACCCTAATGGGGGCCTTTAAGTGGGCGTGATTTTTTTAAGGGGGGGTGGGCAACATTTTATTCTTAGACACAGGCAGCACAATGTCTTGGGCCAGCCCTGGGCAGACCCATACCTCTGCAGTCAGCCAGGCTCGTGATCTCTTATGATTGGAGAGCTCTGGCTCAGATCCAGCAGGCGGTGTGTCAGACCTTTGAAAAATTATCACTCTTTTCCCACAGAGAACAAGGGTCTGACTCTAAATCATGCTGGTAGTGGACACACTTTTCTACTCAGGCTGTGGCTCAGGCTTTTGTTTTGATGCACCTGGAACTATCTAGCTAATTTAGGCCTCATGCTCACTGGACGTTTTTTCTACTGCTCCTAGGGGTGTTTGGCATTTTTTTCTTGTCTTTAAATGCCCCTGAATGTTAGCCTATGTGCTCATGTACACATAGGCATTTAGAGGCAGGGGCGTATAGAGGCAGAAAAATAAAACCACAACCAGTGCGTCCAGGAGAAGCAGAGTTTTTGCACGAAAATGCGTCTAAACGCATCTAAATGCGCATAAGCGCTAGAAATGTTTAGTGCTTGAGCGTTATTTAATTTCAAATGCCAGAATAAATTATTATTCTGACCAATTAAATGAATTAACGCTCAAGTGCTCGACCCGCCTAAACTCGCCTAAGCGCATTTCATGCGTTTACAGGCATCAAGCCTTATTTCTGCCAAAACACTACTGCCAGGAGGAGAGGAGCCTTGGAGAGTTAGAAAAACTTCCTGTGTGCATGAGGCCTTAAACTAAAGGTTCAATTGGGCTTTATATGCTAAATTACAGTATGGTATACAAACAATCTTGTCGCTATCAGCAACTTACCAGCTTTCACCAGTTCCTACAGCATTGGTCCATCACTGGCTGAATCTCTGCAGAATCTCACTCCCAAGAAAAGGACCATCAATGCAATTATATCTCCCTGGATTGGGCAACATGAGAGGACAGTGCCACCTATGAGTGTCCATCAGTGCTGCATATTAGTGCCACCAGTGCTGTATTATGGCCTAGGCCGACAAGGCCCAGGCCTAGGGCGGCACTTTGCGGGGGGCGGCGCGCTGCCGCCCCCCCACCCTGCGCGAACCCCTGCCTCCTCCCGCACGGAGAGCCGCACAGCTGAATCCCGGAGCTCAGTGCCACGACAAGTTTCGGCACTGAGCTCCGGTAATTGGTCAGTCTAAGATGCGCTGGCGCGGTCACCCGGGACACCTGCCGCCTGGGGTCCCGCAGCGTCAATCAGCTTTACGAGCAGCCGTCCCTCTCTCTCTCCACTGACATCGCACAATCAGTCTCCGGCTCCTCCCCCCTCTTGGATCAATGTTCCTGTGTACACAGCCAGGAGGAGGAGCCAAGGAGAGACACAACTTCAGTCAGTGAGAGAGCCGAGAGCCGTGCTGCTGGTATGTGAGACAACGTCAGTGAGAGAGGACACAGGCAGGCAGATAAGAGGTGAACTAATGAAGTGATGGGAGGGGAGAGGGGGGTGTGGGGATATGTGCTGGGAAGTGATTTAAGAGGGAAGAAGATATGTGCTAGTGGGGGGTCTGATTCCCCCCCCCACTAGCACATATCCTTTCCCCTCCCAAATCACTCCCCAGCACATATCCCCACACCCCCCTCTCCCCCCAAATTAAAAGATGCTCTGCCCCTCCCCACCCTGTCCCCCTGTCCTCATCCCGCCCTGTCCCCCTTTCCTCATCCCACTCTGTCCCCCTGTCCCCATCCCACCCTGTCCCCCTGTCCTCATCCCACCCTGTCCCCCTTTCCTCATCCCACCCTGTCCCCCTTTCCTCATCCCACCCTGTCCCTCTGTCCTCATCCCACCCTGTCCCTCTGTCCTCATCCCACCCTTTCCCCCTTTCCTCATCCCACCCTGTCCCCCTTTCCTCATCCCACCCTGTCCCTCTGTCCTCATCCCACCCTTTCCCCCTTTCCTCATCCCACCCTGTCCCCCTTTCCTCATCCCACCCTGTCCCTCTGTCCTCATCCCACCCTGTCCCTCTGTCCTCATCCCACCCTGTCCCCCTGTCCTCATCCCACCCTGTCCCTCTGTCCTCATCCCACCCTGTCCCCCTTTCCTCATCCCACCCTGTCCCTCTGTCCTCATCCCACCCTGTCCCTCTGTCCTCATCCCACCCTGTCCCCCTTTCCTCATCCCACCCTGTCCCCCTTTCCTCATCCCACCCTGTCCCTCTGTCCTCATCCCACCCTGTCCCTCTGTCCTCATCCCATCCTTTCCCCCTTTCCTCATCCCACCCTGTCCCTCTGTCCTCATCCCACCCTGTCCCCCTTTCCACATCCCACCCTGTCCCTCTGTCCTCATCCCACCCTGTCCCTCTGTCCTCATCCCACCCTGTCCTCCTTTCCTCATCCCACCCTGACCCCCTTTCCTCATCCCACCCTGTCCCTCTGTCTTCATCCCACCCTGTCCCTCTGTCCTCATCCAATCCCTGTCCCTCTGTCCTCATCCCACCCTGTCCCCCTGTCCTCATCCCACCCTGTCCCCCTGTCCTCATCCCACCCTGTCCCTCTGTCCTCATCCCACCCTGTCCCTCTATCCTCATCCCACCCTGTCCCCCTTTCCTCATCCCACCCTGTCCCTCTGTCCTCATCCCACCCTGTCCCTCTGTCCTCATCCCATCCTTTCCCCCTTTCCTCATCCCACCCTGTCCCTCTGTCCTCATCCCACCCTGTCCCCCTTTCCACATCCCACCCTGTCCCTCTGTCCTCATCCCACCCTGTCCCTCTGTCCTCATCCCACCCTGTCCTCCTTTCCTCATCCCACCCTGACCCCCTTTCCTCATCCCACCCTGTCCCTCTGTCTTCATCCCACCCTGTCCCTCTGTCCTCATCCAATACCTGTCCCTCTGTCCTCATCCCACCCTGTCCCCCTGTCCTCATCCCACCCTGTCCCCCTGTCCTCATCCCACCCTGTCCCTCTGTCCTCATCCCACCCTGTCCCTCTATCCTCATCCCACCCTGTCCTCCTTTCCTCATCCCACCCTGTCCCTCTGTCCCCGTCCCAACCTGTCCCCCTGTCCTCATCCCACCTTGTCCCTCTGTCCTCCCATGAAAATGACAGGACGGGTCCTAAAAAGGAAGGGGCGTAGTCTTGACAGGAAGGGGTGTGTCATATATAAAGTAGGGGGTGCGCGAGTTTCGTCAGGCCTAGGGCAGCACAAAACCTAAATACACCACTGAGTGCCACCTATTAGTGCCTGCCAGTGCTGCTTATCAGTGCTGGCTATCAGTGCCCATCAGTGCTGCATATAAGTGCCTCATCATCAGTGCCACCTCATCAGTGCCAATCAGTACTGCTTCATCAGTGCCGTCAGTGCAGCTTCATCAGTGCCCATCAGTGAAGGAGAAAACGTAGTTATTTACAACAAACAGAAACAAAGAAAAACATATATTTTTGTCAAAATTTTTGGTCTTTTTTTATTTTTAGTGCAAAAAAAAAAAGACCCAGTGGTGATCAAATACCACCAAAAGAAAGCTCTATTTGTGGGGTAAAAATATAAAAAACATGTTGGGTACAGTGTTGCATGACCGCGCAATTGTCATTCAAAATGCAACAGCGTGGGCAGGAAGGGGGGAAAGTGCCCAGTATAGCAGTGGTTAAAGTACAACTATAGGCAAAACATTTTTGTAGTTTTTGGTGGGGAGGGATTAGAATACCTGTAATTTTTTATTGCTGTCTGTGCCCCCTTTGGGAGATTCACCCTCTCTTTTTTGTGGTGTTTACCATTATCATTGAAGGTTAAAGAAAATCCCAAATTTTGGGTTGTCCCCAGAAAAGTAATAGAGGTGAAATCTTCCAATGGGGACACTAGTACTTGTGACCCGGGGGTCCTCAAGGGATTCCCTTAATTTGCAGGGATTTCCGCTCACTTCCTGTTTTGGCAGGGACTGGAAACAAATGGCAAAAAATAAACTGACGGGGGTTACCAACCTCCCATACTCTTTCCCCAAAATTTTTTTTTTGCCTAAACAGTAGATCTACTTTAACAATGACTTTCTTCTAGCCACAAGTTTGCCAATGTGACTAAGGTCTTAGTCATAATATGCATTGTGAAGCAGAGCCAGGTTTTCATATGATTATGATGACCAAATAACTTCTCGACCTGTGGGTGACTATACACAACCACAAAGAACATATAAAAAAAAACGAAATAAGGAAATGATAAATAAAAAGTACACTTTATGGGATAACCAAAAATGTTGAATCAGACTAGTTGTGAATGGGTTCGTATATGCCGGTGGTTGAGAATATTATTACAGTAAGAGCATAGGCAAACAACTAAGTACACAGTTAAAATACATGTCTGGACTGTGCTCCAGCGAGAATACAGGCAGTGCTACCGCCTAGGGCCAGCGTCCCCTACTGTCACAATAGGGTTTTGTACTTTCAGTGTGGCGTGTATAGTGCTGGCCGCCAATGCTGCAACTCTGCCCTGTGGCATAGACTGGAGACTGGAAACTTGGTGGGGTAGCATGTGCTGAACTCGCACGATTTCAAACCCACATTCAGTGTGAACCTACGCATAGGAATCACTGAAGCCAAGGGAAATCCTTGCATCTTTTAAGAAAAGGGGCAGGGAGAGTCGTTGCATCACTTCTTAGATATTTCTATCTGCCATATTTTGGCAATACTATTGATCAAACATTGTACAAACTTTATTTGAAGTGTACAAAACATACACTTTGTTCATAACGCTGTAGAGCAGCCGTACAGTGCCATGTGATTCTGTAGGGTGAGCTGTAATAAAATGCAATGTGTCTGCATTTTATCGCAGCACGCTGCAGTGCAACCCTAGGCTGCATTGCAGTGTGAATGGGACACATAGGAAACAATTGTTTTCTGTGTGTCCTTGCGATGACAGACCTTTTACAAAGCAGTAAAACATCTCTCACAGCACACTGTGTGAATTATCCCTTACAAAGAGAAAAAAAAAATAGCATTTTAAATTGCTGGCAAATGACATTCATTGCCAGTAAAAAAAAAAAAAAGAAAAAAAAAAAAAACAGCACACATTCCCCTGTAAAGGTCCCTCAAAATATATAGCAGACCTATGGCAGTGAGCTGTTTTTTTTTTTTTTTTTAAAAACAAAGAAGCTGTCAAAGTTATTTGCAGACATTTTTAAAATGTTTTCCTTTACAAATGTCTGTACTGTAGATCACAGAGACGTGCCCCTTCACAGGCAGGGTCAGGGCAACCCCCTGTCATGTTATTTAACCGCTTGCCAACCGTCCTATAGCTAATTTACTGCTAGAGGGTGGCCATGCTGCGCAGGATCACGTATATATACATGATTTTGCACTTCTGGGTATCGAGCACGAGTGCACGCCGCCGGCTGCTCGCTTCCGCAGTGATTTTACACAGCAGGAGCCGATCAGCTGATTGTTTGGTACACAGGCAAAATGGCAGTCTGCCTATGTAAACAATGCAGATTGCCATTCTGTCAGTCTGATCCTGTGTTTCTGTAAGGCAGGAACACCGATCCATACCTTCCACTAGTAAAAGCACCTCCCCACTACACTGAAGCACCAGCTAGGCACACATTTGACCAGTGGCGGCTGGTGCTCAAAATTTTTGTGGTGGTGCAAAAAAACTGAAAAATACTGAAAAAAAACCACATCAATTGCAGCTTCACTGTGCCTATCAATTGAAGCCACTGTGCCCAATTGAAGCCACTGTGCCCATCAAATGCAGCTACTGTGCCATCAATTGCAGCCATTGTGCCCATCAAATGCAGCCACTGTGCCCATCATATGCAGCCACTGTGCCCATCATATGCAGCCATTTGTGCCCATCATATGCAGCCACTTGTGCTCATCATATGCAACCACTTGTGCCCCATCAAATGCAGCCACTGTGCCCATCATATGCAGCCACTTGTGCCCATCATATGCAGCCACTTGTGGCCATCATATGCAGCCACTTCTGCCCGTCAAATGCAGCCACTTGTGCTCATTATATGCAGCCACTTGTGCCTGTCAAATGCAGCCACTTGTGCCCTCCCACCCACTGTCATTAGTACACACAGACTGCAAGCAATTGTGCTGCAAGATTGAAAATGTGTTGCTAAGCTATTGCTAGACTTGCCAGGCTTCACAAGTTTGTTATACAATTGCAGCAAGTCACATTGCATAATTCCAGATCAAATTTCTTTGCAAACATTCTGCAAGTCTGCTGCAAGCTCTGGTTCAGTTTTGTTGCGCAATAGTCATCCCACCACAGGGGTCACTGTGGCTGAATTTTCATGCTGGAGGCTTGCAGAGCTCTTGCTGTAGATTCCGCACTGCAACTTTGCTCTTGCTAGAGACTTGCCGCGTAAATTTGCTACAAATTGGAACTGCGTTACTTTAACTGACAATTGCGTGGACATGCAACATGTACATTGACATCCTTTTTTCCCACAAAAAGTATACGCAGTGCCGTATTAGAAATGTTCAACTTTGCAGAGAACAGGTCATGGTTGAGTGCAAAAGGACTCATCAGTAGTTATGATGCTGCCATGACCATTTGGATATAGCTAAAGAGGGCATTCTGTGGGCACAAGGAAAGAGAGTATCAGGCTTTTTTAAAATACATTTAGGATAAAAAATGTATTACAATTTGAGTATGTCATGCTGAGTAGAGTGATGCAACGAAGTCCATCAACATCTTATGGCATGATATGTATACACTTACATACATAGTAGCAAGGTATTCCTGGAAATCACTTTAAAAGTTGGCAGTTATTCTCAAATGTGTGCACCTGTCATGAGTAAAACCATAAGATGTAATCATGATCTTAAGTTAGAGCTTCCTCATTTCATAGACAAGCCCTAACCTGCAGCTTCCTGACAGTTTCTGCATACTTACTAAGCATGGTGATCTGATTTTATATTATATGACAGCATTGCTTTAACTGCAAACCTTGTTAAAGGAAGCCATAGGTAAGGCAAGTGTAGTGGCAGAAAATTCTTAACATGTCTCTGTCAGGTTTCCCTTGATATTCACAGATAAGCTCACCTGCATTTGACTCATATTATCCCTAGACAAGGGCACTGACCCTATACAACCCTATTCTCTGATACACTTCATAAAATGTAACCTAACAGAAAAGATTACCTACATGTGAGGTGGACCCAGCTTATTTTTTAGTGGCCATCATGCACAACTTGGCTCCACCTAAACATACAGGTTGCAAGGCGTCACACATTGCTCAGTCCAAACCATGTACTGTAATGTGCACGGATGCCGGTCCTAGACCCCCTCTTCCCATTCTCCTGGCCACCTCACATTTAAACTCTTTCCGCCTGGAGAACTCACACACATAGGCCTATGTTTGACACGTGGTTCAGACAGAAGCTCCAGAAAAACAGCCAACCATCCAGGGCCATGAGACATGGGGGCCTGGGCCACCTGAGGCTTGCTGCATGAGGGGGTTACCTCCTACCATCAGGCAGGGGACTTCTTTTGCTTCATCACCACCCGTTCCAGCGCCAACCAGGCTTGCACCAGTGAATATCTCTTCTCCCCAGGTATTGGCTCTATTTAACACTTTTGTTATTTAGTTTATTACTCAGAGACCCAGAGGATACCAGACCTTTTCCTTTTTTTCTACATGCTCCAGCCAGCGTGTCACCAACATGTTAATAGGAAAGAAATCACACAGAATTCCCAAAGGTTTGTATTTTTGACACTCATAAATTGGTGAGGGAGCCCTCCACAAGAATAGAATACTACAAAACACAGAACTCAATGGATGTTGGCTCAACCCCTCCGTTACTTATCAATAAAGATTTATCTCAGAGAAAACATTTTCCAGGGGGAAAAAACATGGTCAATTAAGTAAATATAAGTACAAATGTATAACAGCTCACGATTATAAAAATTGTCAATATCTTTATTATGAATATATATTAAAATACATGAATTTATGCACAAACAACACAAGACTATACTAAAAATATATCCTGCTGTCCCAACTCAATGACTCAATATTATGTGTTAAAGTGCTCCAAAAATATTACATGTTATGCACTGATTCTGCACTACTAGAGGTCCTATAATACCTTATGTCAAATGTGGCCTTGATGTATGTATGTATGTATGTATGTATGAGAAAGATGCCTTTTCTACAAGCTCCAGCCAACATGTTGTGTGTGACTTGAATGGAATGTGGAAATTGCATGTTAAACAATTTCGCAACTCAGAAATATTGCATGTTTCACAACAAAGTAGTATTTTTATTTGTGGTTTAAACTACTTTAGTAGTATTATCTGTCTTCAGAACTAGTTTCACAGTATTTTAAATGTTTTAACGTTCTAATTTATCTAATGTACAGAAAGGTGGGCTGCCACTATCTGAAATGTCCCCAGTGTTAAGCTGACTAAACTCTCCTCTGGGAACCAGTGATTCCTACCAATCTCGTGGCAGAAAAAAGGACCAGGTGGTCCATCGAGTCTGCCCTTTTTTTTCTTCCATGAGTTAGGTACATTCTGTTCACATGGCATCTTTTCTTTGGGTTACATTCTTATTAGGAGTGCACAAGCACCATTATGAATACGTTTCAGCTTCCCTGTGGTGTCACTATGTGGAAAGTAAAGCATTTATTTAGCTTTTGTTCAAAATAAAATGTTTTAGTGTAGCTACTGCAATAATAATAAAACATAAAAAAACTATGGTATAAAATATATTTTATTTAGGTTCATCCAGGTATTTTCATGGTCCTAGTCATGCTCTGGGTTCTCAGCGCCAGCCATTACAGCATTATTGATCTTTGAAGTCCCACCATTGGCAGAGCTCCTTTGTTGTACCAGTTTATCATTTGTTTTTCCTACTTTTCTTTCCTCATTTTCAAGTATGCTATGACTCATGGGTTTACTGAGTAGAATTTACAGGAGGCAGTAAAATATACCTTGGCTCTTTATGTTTTAGTGCCTCCTTTAATGTGAATAATTTAATCATTTTTTATTTTCTGCCTTTTGCATAATATTCTTTTTTTTTCTATTTATTGCACTGAAAATGTCCCTGAAATGTATGGATGGTGACTGCCTGTCTATGCAAGGAGATGGATAGCATTCATAGAATGTTCAGCTTTTTTTCTTTTACCCTGGAAATCTAAGGTTTGGCATTCTTGCTACTCTTAAGCCCCGTACACACGATCGGTTTAACCGATGAAAACCGTCCGATGGATTGTTTTCATCAGACAAACCGATCGTGTATGGGACCCATCGGTCTTTTTTCCATCGGTTTTAAAAAATAGAACATGTTTTAAATTTTTCCGATGGATCAAAAACCGATAGAAAATACCGATCGTCTATGGGGAACTCCATCGGATAAAAAACCCACGCATGCTCAGAATCAAGTCGACGCATGCTCAGAAGCATTGAACTTCATTTTTCTTGGCTCATCGGAGTGTTTTACGTCACCGCTTTTGGGACGGTCGGTTTTTGGACTGATGGTGTGTGGCCAAGACTGATGAAAAACAGTTTCATCGGATTTCTGATGGACAAATCCATCAGACTAAAATCCATCGGAAATCCGATCGTGTGTACAGGGCTTTATGAGCTTTTTTCATATTATATGTTCTCACCACTGCCAATGACCATGCAGAAACAAACAATGTAGAACAGTTCTTTGGGAAGAGATGGGCAACACTTTGGCTCCACAGATAGTATAAATTGCGAGCAGGGTAAAGAAATTAAAGATAATACATTTTGACTGTGCAGAACCTTCGAAAGTTGAAATAGGAACAACAATAATTATCAAAAGACAAAATTAAGGGATAAAGGGAAGCTATGTATAAGTGGACCAGAATCTTTATTATGAACATAATGCAGTATCCAGTCACAATCGTTAATTATTATTTTTCAGTTCCAGTAATCCTACTTTACAGAAGACGTAATATTTGCAGTTCTTTAGTTTGCTTCTGCTTTTTGAAAGTGTTCAATATTTACTCACCCTTTGAATTGAGGTATGTGATCCTGATTTGAGGTACCTGAATTGATAGAAAAATAGGACTGGCATTGCTAATCTTCTTCTGAAATGCTACTTGTCTGCCCGTCTTTGGCTATAGTACTTTGTGGAACACTAGCCCAAGTATGCAGATAAGTAAAGCCAGAGTGGAGTTAGTACTCCTAACCTCAGTGCCGGCCCAAGACATTGTGCTGCCTGGTACCAAGAATGAAATTCTGCCCCCCCCCCAAAAAAATAAATAAAATCACGCCCACCAAAATGCCCCCACATTCATTATTTTATATCATGATAACTAAAGTGGACCTGTCATGGCTCTATACATGTATATAGGAGTATAAAGAGGACCTGTTATGGTTGTTTACATGTATATAGGAGTATAAAGAGGACCTTTTATGGCTCTATACATGTATAGGAGTATAAAAAGAGGACCTGTCATTGCTCTATACATGTATAAAGGAGTATAAAAGTACATGTCATGGCTCTATACATGTATGTAGGAGTATAAAGAGGACCTGTCATGGCTCTATACATGCATAAAGGAGTATAAAAGTACATGTCATGGCTCTATACATGTATATTGGAGTATAAAGAGGACCTGTCATGGCTCTATACATGTATATAGGAGTATAAAGAGGACCTGTCATGGCTCTATACATGTATGTAGGTAGGAGTATAAAGAGGACCTGTCATGGCTCTATACATGTATGTAGGAGTATAAAGAGGACCTGTCATGGCTCTATACATGTATAAAGAGGACCTGTCATGGCTCTATACATGTATATAGGAGTATAAAGAGGACCTGTTATGGTTGTTTACATGTATATAGGAGTATAAAGAGGACCTTTTATGGCTCTATACATGTATAGGAGTATAAAAAGAGGACCTGTCATTGCTCTATACATGTATAAAGGAGTATAAAAGTACATGTCATGGCTCTATACATGTATGTAGGAGTATAAAGAGGACCTGTCATGGCTCTATACATGCATAAAGGAGTATAAAAGTACATGTCATGGCTCTATACATGTATATAGGAGTATAAAGAGGACCTGTCATGGCTCTATACATGTATATAGGAGTATAAAGAGGACCTGTCATGGCTCTATACATGTATGTAGGTAGGAGTATAAAGAGGACCTGTCATGGCTCTATACATGTATGTAGGAGTATAAAGAGGACCTGTCATGGCTCTATACATGTATAAAGAGGACCTGTCATGGCTCTATACATGTATATAGGAGTATAAAAGAACCTGTGCGTGGCCGGCGGCCGCAATGCCAGCCGGCCACCTACGATCGCTCCACAGAGAGCCAGAATGGGGATCTGTCAATGTAAACAGACAGATCCCCATTCTGACAGGGGAGGAGAGACAGATCTGCTGTTCCTAGTGATTAGGAACAGAGATCTCTCTCCTCCTCCAGTCATTCCCCCCCCCCAGTTAAAAACACATCCCAGGGAACACATTTAACCCCTTCCCTGACAGTGACATTTACACAGTAATCAGTGCATTTTTATAGCACAGATCGCTGTATAGCTGTCAATGGTCCCAAAAATGTGTCAAAAGTGTCCGACCTGTCCACCGCAATGTCGCAGTCTACCAAAAAAAATAAAAAAATCGCAGATCACATAATAATAATAAAAATGCTTAAAGTGCATTATTTCTATTATTACATTGTTATATAAAATAAAATAGTTAAACTCACCATATTACAGAATCAGTGGGAGCCCCGAGAGTGTCACTTGCCAACGTCACCTGCCTTCAGATGTGGATTTTCACTTGCCGTGTCACCTGTCACCAGATGCGGATTGTCACTTGCCACCTGCCACACATTGCAGATTGTCACTTGCCACGATGTCACCTGCCACATGTAGCTGATTGTCACTTGCCACCTGTCACACATTGCGGATTGTCACTTGCCACAACGCCATCTGTCACACATTGCGGATTGTCACTTGCCACGTCACATGCCACACATAGCGGATTGTCACTTGCCATGACGTCACCTGCCACACATAGCGGATTGCCACTTGCTGTGTCCCAGAGTAAAGGCAGGCAGCAGAGAGATAATGTAATCTCTCTGCTGCCCGCACAGTGGGGGTGAAACTGCAGTGATGCAGGGCGGGCAGTGAGAGATGATGTCATCTCTCTGCTCCCCCGCCCGCTGATTGGCCAGCAAGCCCGCTCACCTGCCAACTGTCCCGCCCGCTGACTGCTCCCCTGTTCTGCCCGCACACTCCTTTTAACTGGGCCCAGCGCCCAGGTGAATGGAGCGTGCGGGAAGAACAGGTGGAGCGGGCTGGCTGGCGGGCGGGCGTCAATTTGCCTCACAGTGGAGCGTGCGGAACGGGTTGGCAACAATTTGCCTCACAGTGCAGCGGGGAGTGGAGCGGGCGGAACGGGCTGGCTGGTGGCAATTTGCCTCACAGTGCAGGCAGGGACGGTGCTAGGCAATTTGGCGCCCTAGGCAGGACCAGCTACGTGCGCCCCCCCCAAAATAAATGTCCCTGCGTCCATCATATGGGGTGTGCACCAGTAAATTTAAGGGGGGGGGTGGTAGGAAGCTGGCGGGGGTGAAGATTACAGGGGGTGGTAGGAAGATGACAGGGGTGGGTGGTAGGAAGCTGACACGGTGGGTGGTAGGAAGTTGACAGGGAGGATGAAGATTACAGGGGGTGGTAGGAAGCTGACAGGGAGGATGAAGATTACAGGGGGTGGTAGGAAGCTGACAGGGGGGATGGAGATGACACGGGTGGGTGGTAGGAAGCTGACAGGGAGGATGGAGATGACACGGGTGGGTGGTAGGAAGCTGACAGGGGGGATGGAGATGACACGGGTGGGTGGTAGGAAGCTGACAGGGAGGATGGAGATGACACAGGTGGGTGGTAGAAAGCTGACAGGGAGGATGGAGATGACACAGGTAGGTGGTAGGAAGCTGACAGGGGGGATGGAGATGACACGGGTGGGTGGTAGGAAGGTGACAGGAAGGATGGAGATGACACGGGTGGGTGGTAGAAAGCTGACAGGGAGGATGGAGATGACACAGGTAGGTGGTAGGAAGCTGACAGGGGGGATGGAGATGACACGGGTGGGTGGTAGGAAGCTGAGAGGGGGGATGGAGATGACACGGGTGGGTGGTAGGAAGCTGACAGGGAGGATGGAGATGACACGGGTGGGTGGTAGGAAGCTGACAGGGAGGATGGAGATGACACGGGTGGGTGGTAGGAAGCTGACAGAGAGGATGAAGATTACAGGGGGTGGGAGGAAGCTGACAGGGGGGATGGAGATGACACAGGTGGGTGGTAGGAAGCTGACAGGGGGGATGGAGATGACACAGGTGGGTGGGTGGTAGGAAGCTGACATGGAGGATGGAGATGACAGGGGGTGATAAAATGTATGACAGGCCTCAGAGGTAGGGTGGTGGGATGCCAGGAACAGGGGGATGACGAAGAGCATGATGATGACAGGAGACAGTAGGTGACACTGTGACATCATAGCATTAGGGCTGTGTGTGAGGTCATCAGCGGCTGGTAGCAGGGAAGTTCAGGCGCCCTCATTCAGGGAGTGAAGTCACTGGATGCTGTCAGTGTCGGGCAGCGGACCGTCATGCAAGTACCTTGATACTGGCTCTCCGTCCATCCTGGAGAGGAAGTGAAGGAGCTGCTCAGCGGCGGTGTCCATCATCCGCGCTCTGCACATGGTACTTGGTAGGAGATTCGCAGAGCGCGGGAGAAGAGGAGGAGCCGTGGGAGGGGAGCACATGGATCCACCTACTGACCCCCTCCTCTTCCTCCACAGGACTGCGCGGCGGCAAGGACTACTACTGTCTGTCACAGTCACGCATTGCGATAGGGAACCAGTGGCCGTGGCAGCGCCAGGCCTGAGTGCAGGGGGAGTGGATCGGGCGGAAGAGGATGGCGGGCGCACGGCAACTTGCCGCCCCCCTGAAAGTGCCGCCTGGTACAATGGTACCATCGGGTCCCATGGTAGGGCCGGCCCTGCCTAACCTGCATGCTTCTTCTGGGATAGTGACTGCAAAGCTGTGCACCGTTTAGGTAATATTTACTGTAGATGCAACCGGTGACGTCACTGGCCCATGCGCTCTGAAGGAATGGCATACTGTGCCGTTCCTTCAGAGTCCTGTGCCATAAATGGTGGCTCCCACACGCATGCACGGGAGTGATGTCATTGTGGCTCCAGTCACTCACACAGCTGGAGTCTGTGAACCTGGAAGGCAGACCAGGTGAAGATGGAAGCACCTTCAGTGGTGACAGCACGTCGCTGGAGGGCTTTGTTTTCAGGTAAGTTTCACATAATGTGCTTGTATGTGTAGCACACAGATCATTTACCCTGCTACCTCCACAAGCAGAATGGGACACACCATGCCACAAGCCCAATATCCTCCTGATAAAAGAGGGTGAGCGGTGTTATCTGTTTTTGGGTCCTGCAGCGAGTTACCTCCTTCCGTTGGTTCTCTCCCCTAGAGTGTAGGATAAAGTCTATTCTCTCTTTGTATTCAATAAGGACATTGTCCAGACATTATTAAACCCAATAAAGAAGAGGTTTATTTTTCTTGCGTAAAAACTTGATAGGAAAGTTGGAGATAGAGAATTTAACAGGGAGGTAGGTTCAGGCACGCGGGAATTAAATGTCAGTTATCTCCACTCTGTCCTGAGTGGGTTTTGCTCACCCGGATAGTCCACTGTCACGGTCCTAGCAGCCGGTGTAGAGCACGGAACATTCACCCTAAATCTCCTAAAGGTAAGATCAGGATATGAACTTCTGAATCCCGAACTTCCCAGCACTTGTAACACTTGAGACCATAGGTGCCAGTGGGCACGTTACAAGGCTTTTGGCGGAGTATGGAATCCTTCCCTCTGATAGGCAACCAGGCCTCTCCGGAGACAGTGACTTCCCTCACCGATCCCTGCGGGCAGGTCCTCCCCTGGTTTCCTAAACAGAAAAGCAAAAAATGCATGTCGCCCTGGGACTTTGAGTGAGGTGAGAGAGTTAGGCACATGCTCACACAGATGCATAATAAAGACAATTTATTAGTAACAGATGCTGTAGAAACAAAATGGAGACAACAATGATTGTGCATCACCCGGCATGGTAGCCAATGTAAAACATCATAAGTACAGATAATTGTGAATACATAGCAAATATAATACATCCTTGAACAATATGATGACAAATGATAGCTGAGCCAGTGGATATATGCACATAGACAAGGTTACTTGAACAAATATTGTTGTATAAAAATCGTTATAAGAGCTTGTTGGGGAGAGTAAGGTCCTCAACGCATGCAGATATACAAAAACGCATCATTATGCCCTACGTGTTTCGCAAGATTCCACTCGTTTCCTCAGGGGCTGATGCATGGTAGTTGTATCTGTTGTGGAAATAAGGACAGTAAAAATATGTGGTTTCCCCTGGTTTCCTCTCCTTCAGAGCAGATGACCCTCACTTGGGCACCCTGGGACCCCTTTTTCTGGTGTAGGCCTCAACTAAAGGTGCTGGGCCTACCTGGAACGATGCAGCCTCGGGCTGAAGGTGCCCGGGCCGAATATAAACACAAGTACCCCTGGCCATGAGGGCCGCAGAAGGTGGGGTATGCGCCTCGGACCAAGGGGTCCTCTGGATCACCTTCGAACTCCGGACCTAATGGCGTCCGCCCCCTAAGTACCCTCTCCCAGCACGCACAGCAGGTAGACCAGGCCCACTGCACGCCTGCCGAGAGAGGACACCCAATAGCGCTGCAATGCTACCTGTGGTTCAACCTGAGACCTGGGTGACAGCGCCCCCCACAGGTCAAAGGGAACTGTACTGCCAGGCAACATCACAACAAAGCAGAAACCAATTTAAAGAATTCAAACAGCCTGAGCCTAACTATTTGCTCAGGCTACCCCTTAAATTTAGGCATAGCGCCCCCAATTATGGGGGGTCCGCTACATTTGTGATGCATACTAGCACATTATGGCATTGCCTTGCATGTTTAAAGAAAAAAAAAAAAACACCCAGCGGTTTACTACCGCTTTACTACAGGTTTGGTTTTATCTCACCTGAAGCACAAATGCATATTGAATTTTAAACTTTATCTTTGTTGTGATCTATAGCAGGGGTCTCCAAACCTTCTAAACAGAGGGCCAGATTCCTGTTTTTCAAAACTTAAGGGCAGCCAGACTGGCCATTGGGAGTAGAAAAGGTCCCAGTGGGAATAAATGATGCCCCAACTTTGGTGTCAGTGGGAGGAATTGTGTCTCATCACTGGTGTCATTGGGAGGAATTGTGCCCCATCATTCGTGTCTTTGGGCTCTATTGTTGGTGTCATTGGGAGGAATTGTGCACCATCATTGGTGTCATTAAGTATCAGTGGATAAAAATAGTGCCCCAAGGACCGGATAAAAGCAAGCAAAGGGCCGCATCTCAGAGAATAGGTGCAGGAACTCCCTCCTTCCGAGTCACCTAGTGTCCACCCCCTACCCACCTCCGAGCACCATTCCTTGGTTCCTCTCCCTACCCACCTCCAAGCACCATTCCTTGATTCTACCCCATACCCACCTCTGAGCACCATTTCTTGGTTCAACCCCCTACCCACCTCTCAGTAATGGATACAGAACCAATTATCAATTTATGATGCCAAGTAATTTGTATGTAATTTGTTAATGATAGGAAGTAAAATAGATCCTCTGTAGCCAGCAACAATGGAGCACCCCCAGGAACAATAGACTCTGAACAGCTAGCAACAATAGACCCCTTCCTCAACCGTTTGTCTCCCAGCAACGATTGTCTTCCAGTAGCATAAGAGTCCCCAGCAACAATAGATCCCCCACCAGTGACAACTGACCTCCCCAGCAACAATAGACCCTCCCCCTGTAAAAATAGATCCCCTCCAGCAACAATAGATCCCCCAGCAGCCAGCATCAATAGACCCTCCAGTACACCCCAGCACCCCTTGCCATTACATACATTCAGAGCTGGAGGTGCCGGAACTGCGTTCCCCCGCGTTCCTGCTGAAAAAAAGCCCTGGGACTGCATAAACTTACCTTATCTTCCCTCTTAGGCTAGCCAAAGAAGGATCATTTTTTTTGTGCAGCCAGCGAGCTTACCAAATCGGGGTGGATACAGGAATCCTTGGCACTGGGACACTGTATTCTGTCAGCTGGGCTAAAACCGCTGATCGGGAAAATGTTTTAAGCAAAATTGTTTAACAGAACAGACATAAATGGATCAAAATTCATCTGGTCTGTGCTGAACCACTTCTGTAGCCAAGCTGGGATAACACCTACTTTATGTTTGTTACATATCCCCAGGGCCGTCTTTAACGCGGGGGAAACGGGTCAGCTGCCCTGGGCCCAATCTTTGTTGGGGGGCCCAAAGCAGCTGCCACTTGATCCCATGTTTCCTGTATTGCAGAGCACATGCCACACGGAGGACATGGGAGGCAGCGTTGTATTCCATAGCCAGCCAGTAGAGAGGGGCAGGGTAGGCTGTGAGCTCCACTGATGCTCTGACTCCACCCCTTGCCGCCTGTATGCTCAGGAGAGAGAGACTGCAGAAAAAGCAGGAATCAGGATGGAAGACCTCTGTATGCCCCAGCCAGTAGAGAGGGGGCAGGCTGGGAGCTACACTGATGCTCTGACCCCACCCAATGCAGCCTGCATGCTCGAGAGGAAGCGGCTGTAGAGAGAGCAGATATCGGAGTGAGAGCCCCACCCCCAGACCTCTGAAACTGTATGATGAGCCCAGCTGGCCAGGTATGTCCTTACCCCCTATAGAATGCCTGACTGCTCTCCTAAAGAGCTGTGTTATTCATTTGTAGAGCTGTGTATTGCTGAAAGGAAAGTTCTCTGACCATCGCCTGTAGTATGTCCGCAGTCTCTGGTCATCTCCTGTAGCCTGTTTGCGGTCTCTGGTAATCTCCTGTAGTATTTCTGCAGTCTCTGGTCATCTCCTGTAGCCTGTCTGCAGTCTCTGGTCATCTCCTGTAGCATGTCCGCAGTCTCTGGTCATCTCCTGTAATATGTCCGCAGTCTCTGGTTATCTCATGCAAGATGTCCACAGTCTCTGGTCATCTCCTGTAATATGTCTGCAATCTCTAGTCATTTCTGTAAGGAAGCATATCTGCAGTCTCTGGTCATCTCCTGTAGTATGACCGCAGTCCCTGGTCATCTCCTGTAATATGTCCGCAGTCTCTGATCCTCTCCTGTAGTATGTCTGCAGTCTCTGACCCTCTACTGTAGAATATTTGCAGTCTCTGACTCTTTCCTGTAGAATATTTGCAGTCTCTGACCCTCACCTGTAGTATGTTTGCAGTCTCTGATCCTCTCCTGTAGTATGTCTGCAGTCTCTGACCCTCTACTGTAGAATATTTGCAGTCTCTGACTCTTTCCTGTAGAATATTTGCAGTCTCTGACCCTCACCTGTATGATGTTTGCAGTCTTTGACCCTCTCCTGTAGTATTTCTGCAATCTCTAACCCTCTACTGTAGTATATTTGCAGTTTCTGACCCTCACCTGTAGTATGTTTTCAGTCTCTGACCCTCTCCTGTAGTATGTCTGAAATCTCTCACCCTCTCCTGTAGTATGTGTATTAATGTGCTGCTTTACTTGCTCAATTATTTGGGATTGCTCACCTGCTCAGTGGTAATGATGTGCTGTAACCTCTAGCAACCAATCAATGAGCAGTAGGGATGAGCTTCGTGTTCGAGTCGAACATACGTTCGACTCGAACATCGGCTGTTCGATCGTTCGACGAAGATCGAACGATTTGGGCCGTTCACGCCAAATTCGAGTGACGCGAACGGCCCACAATGCACTACGCCATCGCAGTGTCATCCAGGCGCTGTGATTGGCCAAGCATGCACTGTGACCCTGCATGCTTGGCCAATCACAGCGCCGGCAGCGAGGAGAGCAATGATTGGCCACAGGCAGGATGCCTGTGGCCAATTATTGCTGAGGGGGTTTAGTACACGCCCCACACTATAAAAGGCCGCCAGCGCGGCGGCCTTGTGTAGTGTGTTCCGGAACAGGGAAAGAGAAGCATAGGCAGGGACAGTGTCATTTTTTTCCTTTACTAATCCTGGATTCCTTGTGTTTAGGGACAGAGAAGGATAGGTAGGGAGAGTGTCAGTGTGTCATTCTGTGCTAAACCTTGTTTGTAGGGACAGAGAAGGACAGTGAGGGAAAGTGTCAGTGTGCTATTCTGTGCTAAATCTTGTTTGTAGGGACAGAGAAGGACAGTGAGGGAAAGTGTCAGTGTGCTATTCTGTGCTAATCCTTGTTTGTAGGGACAGAGAAGGACAGTGAGGGAAAGTGTCAGTGTGCTATTCTGTCCTAAACCAATCTTGCTGAACCATATTTGAAATCCTTGAGTTTAGGGACAGAGAAGGACACTCGTGGAAACTATCAGTGTGCTATTCTGTGCTAAATCTTGTTTGTAGGGACAGAGAAGGACAGTGAGGGAAACTATCAGTGTGCTATTCTGTTCTAAACCAATCTTGCTGAACCACATTTGAAATCCTTGAGTTTAGGGACAGAGAAGAACACTCGTGGAAACTATCAGTGTGCTATTCTGTGCTAATCCTTGTTTGTAGGGACAGAGAAGGACAGTGAGGGAAACTGTCAGTGTGCTATTCTGTTCTAAACCAATCTTGGTGAACCGTATTTGAAATCCTTGAGTTTAGGGACAGAGAAGGACACTCGTGGAAACTATCAGTGTGCTATTCTGTGCTAAATCTTGTTTGTAGGGACAGAGAAGGACAGTGAGGGAAAGTGTCAGTGTGCTATTCTGTCCTAAACCAATCTTGCTGAACCATATTTGAAATCCTTGAGTTTAGGGACAGAGAAGGACACTCGTGGAAACTATCAGTGTGCTATTCTGTGCTAAATCTTGTTTGTAGGGACAGAGAAGGACAGTGAGGGAAACTATCAGTGTGCTATTCTGTTCTAAACCAATCTTGCTGAACCATATTTGAAATCCTTGAGTTTAGGGACAGAGAAGGACACTCGTGGAAACTATCAGTGTGCTATTCTGTGCTAATCCTTGTTTGTAGGGACAGAGAAGGACAGTGAGGGAAACTGTCAGTGTGCTATTCTGTTCTAAACCAATCTTGCTGAACCGTATTTGAAATCCTTGAGTTTAGGGACAGAGAAGGACACTCGTGGAAACTATCAGTGTGCTATTCTGTGCTAAATCTTGTTTGTAGGGACAGAGAAGGACAGTGAGGGAAAGTGTCAGTGTGCTATTCTGTCCTAAATCAATCTTGCTGAACCATATTTGAAATCCTTGAGTTTAGGGACAGAGAAGGACACTCGTGGAAACTATCAGTGTGCTTTTCTGTGCTAAATCTTGTTTGTAGGGACAGAGAAGGACAGTGAGGGAAACTATCAGTGTGCTATTCTGTCCTAAATCAATCTTGCTGAACCGTATTTGAAATCCTTGAGTTTAGGGACAGAGAAGGACACTCGTGGAAACTATCAGTGTGCTATTCTGTGCTAAATCTTGTTTGTAGGGACAGAGAAGGACAGTGAGGGAAAGTGTCAGTGTGCTATTCTGTCCTAAATCAATCTTGCTGAACCATATTTGAAATCCTTGAGTTTAGGGACAGAGAAGGACACTCGTGGAAACTATCAGTGTGCTATTCTGTGCTAAATCTTGTTTGTAGGGACAGAGAAGGACAGTGAGGGAAAGTGTCAGTGTGCTATTCTGTCCTAAATCAATCTTGCTGAACCATATTTGAAATCCTTGAGTTTAGGGACAGAGAAGGACACTCGGGGAAACTGTCAGTGTGCTATTCTGTTCTAAACCAATCTTGCTGAACCATATTTGAAATCCTTGAGTTTAGGGACAGAGAAGGACACTCGTGGAAACTATCAGTGTGCTATTCTGTGCTAAATCTTGTTTGTAGGGACAGAGAAGGACAGTGAGGGAAAGTGTCAGTGTGCTATTCTGTCCTAAACCAATCTTGCTGAACCATATTTGAAATCCTTGAGTTTAGGGACAGAGAAGGACACTCGGGGAAACTGTCAGTGTGCTATTCTGTTCTAAACCAATCTTGCTGAACCATATTTGAAATCCTTGAGTTTAGGGACAGAGAAGGACACTCGTGGAAACTATCAGTGTGCTATTCTGTGCTAAATCTTGTTTGTAGGGACAGAGAAGGACAGTGAGGGAAACTATCAGTGTGCTATTCTGTGCTAAACCAATCTTGCTGAACCATATTGCAAATCCTTGTGTTTAGGGACAGAGAAGGATAGGCAGGGGACAGTGTCAGTGTCTTTGTTGCTAAGCCTCCTGCACAGTATACACCTGAAGGTAGCCCTTATTGCTGTTTTTCCCATCTCCCTGCAGGCCATCCATTAAAATGTCTGGAAGGCAAACAAGGAGAGGCAGACAGTCAGGAGGCAAAAAAAGAGGGCAAGCAGGCTCTGTGTCTGGGGGCAACAGTGCTGGTCGTGGACGCGGTGCATTGTCATCAGCACATGGCCATGGGACACGCTTGTCCTTCTTTTCGGCAGCTGGACATGTTGAGCCACATCATGCCGAAGACTTGGTAGAGTGGATGACCAAGCCCACCTCATCCTCCTCATCCTCTCTCACCCAGGCTCAGGGTACTGGCAAAGCAGCTGCCAAAGCGTCCTCTTCTCTGGTATCAATGTCATCATTAGTCACTCCTTCCCTAGACCCACCATGTCCTCCTCCTGAGGAGTCCCCCGAACTGTTTGAGCACAGTGTTGGGTACATGCTCCAGGAGGATGCCCAGCGTTTCGAAGGATCTGATGATGATACCCAGCTAGAGGAAGGCAGTAGCGTGAGAGCTGAGAGAGGGGATGCTCAAGAAGGACACCAATCTGGCAGCCATGCTCCAGCAGCTGCAGCATACTGCCAGATTGGCTCCAGTGATGAGGAGGGAGGGGATGATGAGGTCACTGACTCCACGTGGGTGCCTAATAGGAGAGAGGAGGAGGAGGAGGATGAGGAGGAGGCACATCTCCAACGAGGCAGGATGCCCTTGGGTGGCCAGCGTATGGGCAGCACACCGTCGGAATCACACCGCAGAGCTCCGCCTGTGCAGGGCGCTGCCTCTGCCTGTCATTCAAAAAGTTCTTTGGTGTGGGCCTTTTTTGAGGCGAGTGCATCAGATCGCACAGCTGCTGTTTGCAACATATGTCTCAAGCGTATATCGCGTGGCCAAAACATCAGCCGCTTGGGCACCACATGCTTGATCAGACATATGTTGACCTGCCATGCAGCTCGTTGGCAAGCCTACCTTAAAGACCCACACCAAAGAACAAAGCGGACCTCTCCTTGCACCGCATCAGCTGGGATCTCCAATCCCAATATACCTTCAGTCCTCTCTAAAACCTGCACTGAGAGGAATGAAGGTGTAGAATTAGGTGTGTCACAGCCAAGTACTTGCGGCCACTCTGCTAGCAGTACACCGACGTCCGATTCTAGCAGGCAAATTTCCCTGCCCCAGCTGCTGGACCGTCGAAAGAAGTTCACTCCCAGCCATCCACATGCCCAGCGGTTAAATGCTAGCTTGGCTAAATTGCTAGCGCTTCAACTGCTGCCTTTTCAGTTGGTAGACTCGGCCCCCTTCCGTGAGTTTGTGCAATGTGCGGTTCCTCAGTGGCAGGTTCCCAAACGCCACTTTTTCTCACGGAAGGCGATTCCGGCTCTCTACAGGCATGTGGAAGGCAATGTCTTGGCCTCGCTGGACAGGGCGGTCAGCGGTAAGGTGCATATTACCGCTGACTCATGGTCCAGCAGGCATGGACAGGGACGTTACCTTTCTTTCACGGCCCATTGGGTCACTCTTTTGGCAGCTGGGAAGGATGCAGGACAAGGTGCAGTAGTGTTGGAGGTTGTTCCGCCGCCACGCCTCCAAAATGCTACTACTGGTTGTGACACACCTCTCTCCTCCACCCCCTCCTCTTCTTCTTCCTCCATGGCCTCTTCCTGTGGTTTGTCCTCGGAATCAGCGGTGCTCCGTAGGCGTTCAAGGGGCTACGCAAGTACGCAGGCAAAAAGATGCCATGCCGTGCTTGCGCTGGTGTGTTTTGGGGACAGGAGCCACACTGGGGCAGAGGTCCTGTCTGCTCTGCAGGGGCAGGCCGAGAGGTGGTTGACGCCACGCCAGCTTAAGCCAGGAATGGTGGTTTGCGACAATGGCACCAACCTCCTCTCCGCCCTCCGACAGGGACAACTGACCCATGTGCCCTGTATGGCTCACGTCCTTAACCTGGTGGTGCAGCGGTTCTTGGGCAGGTACCCGGGCTTACAGGATGTCCTGAGGCAGGCCAGGAAAGTCTGTGTGCATTTCCGCAGATCTTATAATGCCAGTGCTCGCCTGGCTGAGCTGCAAAAGGAGTTGAACCTGCCCAAGAACCGCCTTATATGTGACATGCCCACCAGGTGGAACTCAACGTTGGCCATGCTGCAGCGGCTGCACACGCAGCAGAGGGCCATCAATGAGTACCTGTGCGACTACGGCACCAGGACAGGGTCAGGGGAGCTCGGGTTTTTTTCACCACGCCAGTGGGGCATGATCAGGGATGCATGCACTGTCCTGGCACCATTTGAGGAGGCCACGAGGATGGTGAGCAGTGACAGTGCATGCATCAGTGACACTGTACCTCTTGTCCACCTGTTGGAGCACACGCTGCGTGGAATAATGGACAGGGCACTTGAGGCAGAACAGAGGCATGAAGAGGAGGACTTCCTTGCCTCTCAAGGCCCCCTTTACCCAGACAGTGTTCCTTCTGTCCCACCCATCGCACAGGAAGAGGAGGAGGAGGAGGAGGAGGAGGAGGAGGATTGTCTCAGCATGGAGGTGGAGGCTGGCACTCAGCATCATCAGCAGCAGTCTTTTAGGGATGATTTACAGTCCCAAGAAACCAGTGGACTTGTACGTGGCTGGGAGGAGGTGGCTGCGGATCATGTCGTCCTTAGTGACCCAGAGGACTCCGGACTGAATGCCTCAGCTAACCTACGCTGCATGGCCTCCCTGATCCTGCAAAGTCTGCGGAAGGATCCTCGTATTCTTCGGATCAAGGAGAGGGACCATTACTGGCTGGCCACTCTCCTTGATCCACGGTACAAGGGTAAGGTTGCGGACCTTATGTTACCGTCGCAGAGGGAGCAGAGGATGAGACAACTCCGGGAGGCCTTGCAGAAAGGTCTGTGCAACGCGTTCCCAGAGACTGGGAGGTTACAAACTCCTGGTCCTGGACAACGAGTTGCTGAGGCTTCGGGCAGTCAAAGAAGGAGCGGTGGGGAAGGTGGCCGTCTGACCGATGCGTTCAGACAATTCTTTAGTCCGCAGCCCCAAAGTATGATCGGTTCCAGCAACCATCGCCAGTGTCTGATATACATGGTGCAGGAATACCTAGGGGCAAGGTCAGACTTGGACACCTTCCCCACCGAAAATCCTCTGGCTTACTGGGTCTTGAGGATGGATCACTGGCCAGAGCTTGCACAGTATGCAATTGAGCTACTGGCCTGTCCTGCATCCAGCGTTCTTTCAGAACACACATTCAGTGCTGCTGGAGGATTTGTCACGGATCACAGGGTGCGCCTGTCCACCGACTCGGTTGATCGACTGACTTTCATCAAGATGAACCAGTCTTGGATCACCACCAGCTACCACACACCTGATGCTGATATAACAGACTAATTGATTTTAAAATGTCACATCCCTTCAAGACTGATGCTGATGCTGAGTGCCTGTGCTGTTATGTTGACTGGCTATCCTCCTCCTCCTCCTCCATAATGATCCGATTAATGATGATAGCTTGGAAGATCATTTTGGTTTATGGGTGCCGCCACCAGTGGCTAAGGCCCAATTTTTCAGCCCCTGTTTAACAGGGGCGTGTAATTACAATTTTTGATGCAATACTTTGCAACAGGCCTCATTGCTGTGCTCCAAGTACAGTATCTGTGAGGGGTTGCAGTGTTGTGCCACCAGTGCCTAAGGCCCAATTTTTCAGCCCCTGTTCAACAGGGGCATGCAATTATAATTATTGATCTAATAATTCACAGCAGGGCCCATTGCTGCGCCCACCAAGAGTAACTGTCAGGCCTTACAGTGTTGTGTCAACACCACCACCACCACCACCACCACCACCACCAAAGGCCCAATTTTTCAGCCCCTGTTCAACAGGGGCATGCAATTATAATTATTGATCTAATAATTCACAGCAGGGCCCATTGCTGCGCCCACCAAGAGTAACTGTCAGGCCTTACAGTGTTGTGGCACCAGCACCACCATCAAAGGCCCAATTTTTACTACCACTGTTCAACAATTATATGTTATTACAATTCCTGATATAATAGTTGACAGCAGGGCGTTCCAGCACCCACCAAGAGTAACTGTGAGTGCTTACAGTGTTGTGCCAACACCAACACCTAAGGGGCCAATTTCTGCAGAGTATATACGGCAGGTCCCTACTTTCAAACATCCAACTTACAAACGACTACTACTTGCAAACGGAAGAAGACAACAGGAAGTGAGAGGAAATCTACCCCTTGGAAGGAAAATTCTCTCCTGTAAGAATTAATATGGGAGAAAGGTGTCTCCTCTCTACTGATGCTTTATCACCAATCCTTGTTTCAATAAAAACACCACATTTCAAAAACAGTTGTCATTGGGACGCAAAGTGAGGTGAAATGTTCTGAACAGGGGCACAGACAGCAAAACAAATGTTACAGGGGTGATAACCCTTCCCTATGTTTTCCAAAAAGCTTAAAAATAGATTTTTTGGCTGGAGCTACACTTAAACAATGTACCTGTTCAAAATTACAAACAGATTCTACATAAGAACAAACCTACAGTCCCTGTCTTGTATGCACCGCCTGTATACGGCTGTTCAGAGTATATAGGGCCTTTTTTATTTTGTGTGCGGGGTTCCCCTTAATATCCATACAAGACCCAAAGGGGCTGGTAATGGGCTGGGGTAGGGGGGGGGGTGATGGGGTAGCTATGCCATTTTTCTTAAAGATTTTCATCCATATTACCGGGACCAGACATTACATTAAAGCCGCAAGCAGTTTTAAATGGCTTTTTTTTCCTTTAGAAATGTAATTTTGTGCAGGGACAGTTCTAAACACGGGAAACACGTGGCACTTCACAGGCATACTTTAGACACCCCCCAGGTACAATATTTAAAGGAATATTTGACTTTTTTTTTTTTCACTTTATGCATCATTAAAATGACTGCTCCTGAAAAATGGCCGTTTTTAAAACTTCTTTTTGCATTGATACATGTCCCCTGGTGCAGAACCCGGGTTCCCAAACTCTGTTTAGGACAATAACATGGATAATAGTCGTTATAATTAGCACTTTAGAATTCGAACGTTCGCATCCATTGTATTTAATAGGGTTCTAATGTTCGTGCGATCTTTCGGTCCGTTCGCGGGTTCTGGTGTGAACCGAACCCGGGGGTGTTCAGCTAATCACTAATGAGCAGTAATAATGTGAAGTAACTTGTGAAGTAACGAATCGGCAAGCAAAAACTATGTGTTGTAACTTCTAGCGACCAGTCAGTGATCAGTAATGATAGGCTGTAAACTCTGGCAACCAATTGCAATTGCTCCGTGATCTGCTGTAATAAACTGATTTTGAGTCTACCAGCTATTTTTTTGTACGTCTCAGAATGGAGGGAGGCCCAAGAAAATGTTTGCCCAGGGTCCAATCAATATTATAGATGGCCCTGCATATCCCCTTTCACTTAGCATAAAAAAATGCTACTATTTTTAGATGCTATTCTGAATCCAACCAGCAAGGAAAAAATCTTTGTTTGTGAGAGGGCTGGATTGCAATAATTAATCCTGTCTGTATTGTACAGGCAGATCTTCATTATCCTTTGTAACTGTCCATCCTATCAAACTGTTGAAGGTGTAGAAGTGGGCTTTTTCCATTGTATGTTAATGAGGACAGACTTGGGACAGACTCACTCTGACATTGTTCAAAAAAACCTGCAGTCAGCCATGACACCTTGTGTGGTACTTACTCTGAGAATGGTCACGCACCAACAAATATGACTTAGTCTGCTTACACACAAAAGCTAATGGTATTTACTTACCAACAGGAGAACCCAGTGCTAACATGAGACACCTTAAAAGTAGAGTAGCTGTAGGATGGAGACTCCAGTACTGAAGTCTTTTCACTAAAGTATCAAAACCCATCAGAAGAAGCAAAGAAACTCCGTTGGGGTATGATTGTGCATTTTTCACCTCAATAGACTTCAACAGGAGTGCCAGAAAAACACATTTTTTACGCAATTCTTTTTGCCTAACAATCGTCACCTTCTCCTAGTAACTAGCTTTTAATTTTCTAAATTAAAAAAAGCTGTCCATGCTTTGATAAGGATCTTTTATGGAGTTTTTTTCTTGTTTTTCTTTGTGTGTGTGTGTGTGTACCGTAGTTCTAAAAAAAGACAGTTGGATCTATTTAAATCACAGTGACTACAAGTGGGCATACATTCCACTCTTCATAGCCCCATAAACAGTAATTTACTGCAATGTACAACTGGCAATTCACAGCACTGAATATAGTGCTATATACAGTGCTGTATAACTCTGTAGTAGCACACTACACTAGCAAACTCTGTCTTCCTAAAAGCACTATTAGCTGTCCGTCACTCGCGCTAAACTCCAACACACTGACAAAGAGCTTCATGCCAAAACCATGATTGGCCAAAGTCTTGATCTATACCTCTGTTCATAGTTACATAGTTAATCTGCTTGAAAAAAGACACACGTCCATCCAGTTCAACCAACAGAGAAAAAGGTGCAAGACTTTGGCCAATTATGTTTTTTTGCAATATATTGTAAGACATTGAGCTGGGACCGAACTTGGAGCTCATCCCGAATTAAAATCTGACCATTTAATCCCCTTTAGACAACTACTTAGAATAGTTGTTGATGAATCTAAAGAAGATGTACAATCATTCTAGCCACTCATGACAAGTCTAGAGGGAATTACACTTGTGCATCAGCCAGCTATGCAAATGAACGCACAGTACATTTGGGTCAGTGCCTATCATAACTGCATCAGTGTTTGTTTTGACAAGCTTTAGTTGAAAGCCAGTTTAGAACATAGAGATGGCTGCGGAAAATCAAGTTATCTGTGTTAGAGTCTTGTTAATCCTAGCCACTTGTATTTCCCAAGGGAGCTATTTAACAGTGTGTCATATCTTCTTTATCGTGATACTAGAATTTGTTAGATACAAAGTCTAAACAGCTGTGACATTCTAGGCAGGTCTACCAGTACGGTCAGTTCTGCATTCTATGGGCAATCCTGTGAGATATTTAAGGGATAATGACTGCGCCGGAGATGATACGTGAGGCGTGTGATTGCCTGCCAAGGGAACAGGAAGGGACTAGAGTTACGAATTACTGTTTCATTCACAGCCACGGTGTGGAAAATTGACAATGTTTTTAAATTCAACAAGCATGAAAACACCTTAAACCTAACACTGCCCCACATAGACAAAGTTTTCATTTTACAACAGTATGAGTTAACAGAAGTTTCAGGCTGCCAAGCCACACAGAAAGGCTTATTTGACATTTATTGCACAAATACAACTGTTATTTATGAATGGAATTGCAACTACTCAATATGGTAAAATGTATAAATTAACACAATACAACGCTATTAAACCCATTGTTCAAAACAATCGTGGTAATTCTTGACTTTCATGGGTGGGCACATAGCAACCAACTGCCTCCCTTACCTAGCACAAAGTGACCCCTAAGGTTGACTTCACTGAGTTATTTAAAAAGAACTTCAGAACCAAAATCACAGTTCCATATTAGAGCTGTTCCTAAACACCCCAATTTATCTTAAAGTTATTTGAATTACTGGAAACAATTAGGAAAATCTGGCCTTGCTAAATCACGAACATTTGATTTTCTGACTGTGATACATGACTTTGATTTCTCTTCTGGGAACTACAGTTCGTAGCAACATCCATCAGTCGTATTGTTTGACAAAATAAATTTCAAAATAGCAGTCCTCTCAAAAAAAATTCCTTACACAATGCAAAAAGCTAAAGTTTACCTAAAAATGTGTTTAGCCCTACAACTTTTGTGACCCAAGTCAAGCAGGCAGCGGGACCCTGGAGACATCTTCCCTGTAGGGATGCCAGTCTTCTTCCTGACTCTGAACTTCTGGTGCTGCAATGGTTAATAGCTTCAGGTCTCTGTTTTTTCTGTGACTGACTTGATTGAAGATGAAAGACGGAGCTGATTGGTTATATATGGATGGGTTAGTTGGACAGTTTCCAGAAACAGACCAGCTTCTCCAGTCCCAAGTATTGATTAAAAGGAGAAGATAAGAGAGAGGCAGAGCTCTCTCTGAGCGTAAAAGGACTGTTGTGGAGATGGTGTGTCTGTTTAAAGGTGAACACTCAGAAACAATGATTTTAAGAAAATACTAAATTTAATAATATCATATAATAAAACATGACACAGTCATAGATACAGAGCTGATTGGCTGTTAAAGAAAAAGGCAGACAGTTCTCTATTCACAGGCATTTGTTACATTTTAAGACATACTGTATGTAGCCCTGGCTGTTTGGTCTTTAAACCAATCAGCAGGACTTTCCATCCTGGCTGCAGCTTGTTGCTCCCTCCCTGCCAGTGACTGACAGAGTGCAGGGAGAGGAGGAAGAGAAGAAGAGTGCTTATTGACTGACAGGACTTTAGGTCCATCCACCAAAACTCTGACTGTGGGGAAAGTGTCCCCATCATAGCAGGAGCAGTGGCCATCTTGGTAGAGACCAAGAAAAGCCAAGACTCTGATTGCAGAAACCGCAGCCTGGTGATTTTAGCCCTCGTTTTCGAGACCTGAGGGAAGGAATCCTGCAATGGGAGAGAGAATAAGGAGCCACGAGGGAGCTGCAGAGGGGATACTGGCTGCAGGAACCTGTACTGTCCAGGGACTGCTGACTCCAGGAGTGAGCAGAACTAATACCAGAAACCCGCACAGTGCTAAGGTGACTGTGTTGGAAGCAGAGAGCCGTCTGCTGTTTGAAAAGATACAGGGATTGGGAAGAAAAATCCTGAGATTCAGGGACCATGCTGTCAAGCTGGGCAGTGTTGCCACAGTGTGGCTGTAGCTTTGCAGCAGGGAAACTGTGCAAAATGGAGAGCTACAGCACATTTTTACTGCTTCTGGAAGTACAGGCTGTCATTTTTTTTCTACTGCCCCTAAATGCTTATGCCTCCAAACTCCTCTGACAGTTTATCTGTGCATGGACACATAGGCTAACATTGAAGCCCCATACACACGATCGGGTTAACTGATGAAAACCGTCCGATGGATTGTTTTCATCAGACAAACCGATCGTGTATGGGACCCATCGGTCTTTTTTCCATCGGTTTTAAAAAATAGAACATGTTTTAAAATTATCCGATGGATAAAAAACCGATAGCAAATTCCGATCTTCTGTGGGCAAGTCCATCAGATAAAAAACCCACGCATGCTCAGAATCAAGTCGACGCATGCTCAGAAGCATTGAACTTCCTTTTTCTCGGCTCATCGGAGTGTTTTACGTCACCGCGTTTGGGACGGTCGGTTTTTTGACTGATGGTGTGTAGGCAAGACTGATGGAAGTCAGCTTCATCGGATTTCCGATGGACAAAACCATCGGATTAGAATCCATAGGATATCTGATCGTGTGTACAGGGCTTAAGGGGTTTTTGAGAGGCAGTTAAAAAAAAAACATCAAACGCCCCTAACAGCAGCTGTAAAAACATCCTGTGTGCATGGGCCCTAAGAAGACAACGACTTTCCTATCTCTGCAGAAAACTAACACTGACTGAGGGAATATGAATGAAGTGGGGGGATAAGCTAGGACTAAACTAACTAGCCCTAAACAGGAGGTGGACGGAGGAAGATATCAAAATCACATTAGCAAACAATTTGTAGTGGCCAGAAACTGCCACCAGATGTCAGGATACTACAAAAAAATAATTAACCTCATGCAGTTCAATACAAAAAACATAACACTGGGGCAGAGGCAACTATTATTTTTAGAGGTCGATGGCAGCTAAAGTATTTGTTACACTGATATTAGGTTTAATTAACTGCAGTAGAGAAAAGTCACCAACCTGGCTGTCCTGTTGGCTGTGTTACAATAGGGAGCGAATGGAGGTGTTCACACTGCAACATTAGCATTGCTGCGAGGCAAAAATAATGCTGCAGGCAGAGTCTGGCAGGCATTGACACTGCAACTGCCTCCATTCACTTCTATTAACCACTTAAGCCCCGGACCATTTGGTAGCTAAAGGACCAGAGGTGAATTCAGAATTTTGCACTGCGCTGCTTTAACTGTAAATTGTGCGGACATTTTTTTTTGTCCCAAGTGATTGAATAATGACAAAAAAAAAAAAAATTACAAAAAGTTGTCACTAAATGATATATTGCTCACACATGCCATGGTTATATGTGGAATTGCACCCCAAAATACATTCTGCTGCTTCTCCTGAGTACGGGGATACCACATGTGTGGGACTTTTTAGGAGCCTAGCCACGTACGGGACCCCGGAAACCAAGCACCGCCTTCAGGATTTCTAAGGGCGCAAATTTTTGATTTCACTCCTCACTACCTATCACAGTTTCGAAGGCCATAAAATGCCAAAATAGCACAAAACCCCCCCAAATGACCCCATTTTAGAAAGTAGACACCCCAAGGAAATTGCTGAGAGGCCTGTTGAGCCCATTGAATATTTTTTTTTTTGTCCCAAGTGATTGAATAATGACAAAAAAAAAAAAATTACAAAAAGTTGTCACTAAATGATATATTGCTCACACATGCCATGGTTATATGTGGAATTGCACCCCAAAATACATTCTGTTGCTTCTTCTGAGTACGGGGATACCACATGTGTGGGCCACGTACGGGACCCCGGAAACCAAGCACCGCCTCCAGGATTTCTAAGGGCGCAAATTTTTGATTTCACTCCTCACTACCTATCACAGTTTTGAAGGCCATAAAATGCCAAAACCCCCCCAAATGACCCCATTTTGGAAAGTAGACACCCCAAGCTGTTTGCTGAGAGGCATGGTGAGTATTTTACAGCTCTCATTTGTTTTTGAAAATGAAGAAAGAACATTTTTTTTTTTCTTTTTTTTTTCAATTTTCAAAACTTTGTGACAAAAAGCGAGATCTGCAAAATACTCACAATACCTCTCAGCAAATAGCTTGGGGTGTCTACTTTCCAAAATGGGGTCATTTGGGGGGGTTTGTGCCATCTGGGCATTCCATGGCCTCCGAAACTGTGATAGGCAGTGAGAAGTGAAATCAAAAATTGACACCCTTAGAAAGCCTGAAGGCGGTGCTTGGTTTTTGGGGTCCCGTACGCGGCTAGGCTCCCAAAAAGTCTCACACATGTGGTATCCCCGTACTCAGGAGAAGCAGCAGAATGTATTTTGGGGTGTAATTCCACATATGCCCATGGCATGTTTGAGCAATATATCATTTAGTGACAACTTTGTGCAAAAAAAAATAAAAAAAAAAATTATTTTTTCCGCAACTTGTGTCAACATATAAAATATTCCATGGACTCGACATGCCTCTCAGTATATAGCTTGGGGTGTCTACTTTCCAAAATGGGGTCATTTGGGGGGGTTTTGAACTGTTCTGGCATTTTATACACAACATTAGGAAGCTTACATCCACTCTTCTAACCACTTGAAGACAAAGCCCTTTTTGACACTTTTTGTTTACATGAAAACATATTTTTTTTTGCAAGAAAATTATGTTGAACCCCCAAACATTATATATATTTTTGAAGCAAAGGCCCTACAGAATAAAATGGTGGGTGTTGCATTTTTTTTTCTACACAGTATTTGCGCAGCGATTTTTCAAACGCATTTTTTTGGGAAAAAATACACTTTTTTTAATTTTAATGCACTAAAACACACTATATTGCCCAAATGTTTGATGAAATAAAAAAGATGATCTTAGGCCGAGTACATAGATACCAAACACGACATGCTTTAAAATTTCGCACAAACGCGCATTGGCGACAAACTACATACATTTTTAAAAGCCTTTAAAAGCATTTACAGGTTACCCCGTTAGATTTACAGAGGAGGTCTACTGCTAAAATTACTGCCCTCGATCTGACCTTCGCAGTGATACCTCACATGCATGGTGCAATTGCTGTTTACATATGACGCCAGACCGACGCTTGCGTTCGCCATTGGGCAAGAGCAGGGCAGGACAGGGGTGCTTTTTTTTTTTTTTTTTTATTATTAATTTTGCTTTTTTATTTTATTTTTAAACTGTTGCTTCCATATTTATTTATTTTTATCACTTTTATTGTTATCTCAGGGAATGTAAATATCCCCTATGATAGCAATAGGTAATGACAGGTACTCTTTTTTGAAAAAACTGGGGTCTATTGGACCCTAGATCTTTCCTCTGCCCTCAAAGCATCTGACCACACCAAGATCGGTGTGATAAAATGCTTTCCTAATTTCCCAATGGCGCTTTTTATATCCGGGGGGGGGGGACATTCCCTCCCACTGCTTGTAAAAGCAGCCCAGAGGCTAATTAGCCACTAGGATTGCTTTTACATGAAAGACGGCCGCTGGCTGAAAAGAATGATACCAAGATGATACCTAAACCCGCAGGCATCATTCTGGTATAAACATTCAAAGTCCAGCAACATACCAGTACGTTGCTGGTCCTTGATGGACATGATGGACATGTATTGTAATCTTTTTTTTCATGCAGCCTGTTGGCTGAACGAAAAAAAAAAGATTGATCGGTGGGTATGCCCACCATTAGAATACCGACCTTCATCCACCCACTTCTAATGATGGGCATACATGCACCATTTATATATGCAAAAGTTATGCCGCGTACACATGGTCAGACTTTTCCACGGGCAAGCCTCCGTCGGAATTTCGACCGTATGTATGCGGCATTAGGAGCAAAATCGCTCCTCCGCTCCTGCTGCCCCAATGCTTCGGCATATATGCTTTTTTTTTTTAACTGTGGTGGTGAAATTACCTCCTACAGCACTGGAGTCGCAGGGATCAGGCCTGTCTCTGCGAACGCTGCAGTTATGTGTGTTGTGTTTTGCAAGTGACAGTGATCGATCGATACTGCACTTCGGTGGCCTGGGCTGGACGGAGGGGCAAAACGCAGGTGCTAGCAGGTATCTGGGCTGATCCCGCTAACACTGCGTTTTTGGGAACCCTAAACTGCTGGGGACGCTAGTATAGATCTGATCAGATCAGATATTGAGCTGATCAGATACTATACCACTAAGGGGGGTGTATGCTTCACGTGTGGGTGTTAGCGCTACTGGCACTAACCTGACGCTGCCTGGGGTGTGACGCAGACCCTCTCTGACGCTAAAACCTAACTGATATCACCCGCCGGGCGATCAGGGGGCTAAACCTTTATTGGGTTATATACGGCGGGTGCCCTGACACTATAAAAAGCAAACTAACTAACCAGCGTCACCCGTAACACTTATATGATGATCACTGGTGAAAGGGTTAACTAGGGGCAATTAGGGGGTTAAAACCTTTATTAGGTAATATATGGGGGTTCCTGACGCTATATAAAAACCTGACGGCGAACCTAAAAAAAAATTACTGGCTACCTATCGGCATCACCGACACTAAGACAACGATCATAAAAACGATTGCTTAGCGACAGTGGTGATAGGGGGTGAAAGGGTTACCTGGGGGGCGATCAGGGGGTTAAACCTTTATTAGATAATATATGGGGGTACCTGACGCTATAAAAACCTGCGGCGAACCTAAAAAAAATTACTGGCTACCGATCAGCATCACCGACGCTAAGACATCGATCATAAAAATGATCGCATAGTGACGGCGGTGCTAGGGGGTGAAAGGGTTACCTGGGGGGTGATCAAGGGGGTTACACCTTTATTAGGTAATATATGGGGTACCCGACGCTATAAAAACCTGCGGCGAACCTAAAAAAAATTACTGGCTACCGATCAGCATCGCCGACGCTAAGACATCGATCAGAAAAATTATCGCTTAGTGACAGTGGTGATAGGGGGTGAAAGGGTTACCTGGGGGGGGCGATCAAGGGGGTTAAACCTTTATTAGGTAATATATGGGGGTACCCGACGCTATAAAAACCTGCGGCGAACCTAAAAAAAATTACTGGCTACCGATCAGCATCACCGACGCTAAGACATCGATCAGAAAAATGATCGCATAGCCACGGCGGTTCTATGGGGTGAAAGGGTTACCTGGGGGGTGATCAAGGGGGTTAAACCTTCATTAGGTAATATATGGGGGTACCCGACGCTATAAAAACCTGCGGCGAACCTAAAAAAAAATACTGGCTACCGATCAGCATCACCGACGCTAAGACATCGATCAGAAAAATGATTGCTTAGTGACAGTGGTGATAGGGGGTGAAAGGGTTACCTGGGGGGTGATCAGGGGGTTAAACCTTTATTAGGGGGGGGTTAGGGGGCTACACTGGACCTAAAACTAAATGTAGTGACACTTTTACAGTCACAAATGTCACTGATTGCAGTGATCACTAAATAAATGGTCACTGCAATCAGTGACACTGTGACTGGGGGGTGATCTGGGGGTGTCTGGGGGGGCCTGGGGGGGGCGATTTATGTGCCTATGTGTCCTGGTGTCAGTGTGCTGTTTTGTGTACTAACCTGGCATCTTCTCCTGTACGGCGCTCGGTATATGTGAGCGCCCCAGGAGAGATGACATCACTTCCTCCTTCCTGGCAGGCAGGGGAAGCTCTCTCATTCGCCGGGAGCGATCGAGAGGAGGTGGCCGGAATCGAACGGCCGTCCCCTCATGTCGGATTGCTCCCGAAGGTAAAACGACCGCTCACTGTAAAGAAGGGGGGTCCGATCGGACCCCCCAACTATACAAAGGCAATCACGTACATATACGTGATTCTGCCTGTCGGTGCCATTCTGCTGACATATATTTACAGTGGGCGGTCGTTAAGTGGTTAAAATACACCACAACCACACCTTAAACGTACTTTAAACGTTCCTATGGCGCTTACAGTGCGTTTACAGTGTGGTTGCAAAGCATCAAACGTGATAATTTCCCATTTTAGCCATGTAAAATAAACAAAACACAAGGGGCGTTTGAGAAGTGTTGCCTGATGCAACATGAATGCCTGGAAAACACATCCTAAATGCTCATTAATGCTATAGGTGCATGAATGTGCTTTTAAGCTGCTTTAAAATGTAACACAAGTGTGACAAAGCCCTTAGAGGGCCACATGCACATACAAGAACAGCAGAGGAGGCATATGAGAAAAATGTTTTTCTTACTTAGGAACCCTGTAAAAGGCCTGCTAAATCTTTCTGCAACCGTTTTTTTGGAAACTCTAAGGGGACTACTTTTATTTATTTCCTGCATGAGCCATATTGAAACTTCTTGCGTATATATTTATTGCTAAGGTTAACACCATTTTTACTTTTTGGTCTTCCGCTTCTAACCTGAGAAGTTTGAGTTGCTTCCACGCCTTTGCAGGCTGTGACCGAAGAACGATGGAATGTAGAGAAACCAGTTACCCCACACCCTTTTCTCGGTACTCCCATTTGTCACCCTATACAGTATTACAATTTTTTCTTCTCTGTATCAGTTACAGTTTATGATGTAACTATTTATAAATGTATATTCTTTAAAAAATATATATTGTTACTGAGAGATAACAGTGGCTTAAATATTACTCTGCTGTCAGAGATGGGGAGATCCAATGATCAATGATCCAATGATCTTTTACCTGCTATCTGCAGGGCAGCAGAATATAATCAGCACCAATGACTGCCACCAATTTAAAGTGGGTGTAATATCCCATCTCTGACTTTTACCTATAGGTAAGCCTATAATAACTTGGTATTCGTATAGGTACTACAAGAAAAACAGAAATGGAAGGCACACACACCTAGTGCATTACCAGAGATAATTTAATAATAAGAATCTTTTGTATAAAAGTGAGTACTCACAAAAGTTCTGAGGAAGGGGGTGCCCCCCGAAATGTGTTAGTGTACCCTGTTTTTTTGGCCTTTTGTCAGTTGCATTTTGTGAGTACAGTGGAACCTCGAATTACGAGCATAATCCGTTCCAGGAGAATGCTTGTAATCCAAAGTACACGCGTATCAAAGTGAGTTTCCCCATTGAAGTCAATGGAAACAAAAATAATTTGTCCTGCATTGATTTCAATGGCATGCAATACCGCATGCGGCCAGAGGCTGGGGGCGCCGGAGAGCCTCGGAAACAGCTGAAAAGCCCAGAGGACACCTCGGCAAACCTGGGAAAGACTTTGTTCCTGAGATTTGCCGAGGTTCGGCGCCCCCACCTCAGGCCAAACGTGGTACTGCACACCGCTTTGGCCTGAATCGTGCTCGTTTTGCGAGACAACACTCGCAAACTGAGTTACGATTTTTAAAAATACAGTGCTCGCATTGCGAAACGCTCGTTAACCGCATTACTCGCAATCCAAGGTTCCACTGTACTCACTTTTATACAAAAGATTCTTATTATTTAATTATCTCTGACAATGCACTAGGTGTGCGCGCCTTCCATTTCTTTTTTTCTTGTAGTTCCTTTCGGATTACCCCATCTGAGGAAGGCAGCATCCACCTAGTCTGGGATACCATATATACTTTTCACACCACCATTTTATCTGATATCTGTTACGCCACACCTTGGAAGACCTATTAGCGCTGGAAGTGACTGTGTTTTTTGTATCTATATGCATAGGTACTGTAAATATCTCCTAAATGTGCACCGTTTAGGAGTAATTTACTGTTCATGCAGCCAGTGACATCACCGGCGCAGGCGCTCTAAAGGAATGGCCACCTTGGCCGTTCCTTCAAAGCCCTGTGCCGTAAACGTCGGCTAACGCACACATGCGTGGGAGTGACGTCATCACAGCTCCAGGTAGGCACACAGCCGAACCCGGAAGAAAGACGGGTGAAGAAAGAAGGGCCTGCAGCTCTGACATCTCAGCACTGGAAGGGCTTCGTTCTAAGGTAAGTTTAACATAATGTGCTAGTATGCAATGCATATGACATTACTTGCAGGTAACCAAAAATGTTATAAAAAATCCAGCTGTTTACTAACGCTTTAAAGCTGAATTAAACCTCCGCCAAAATATTTTTAATTTGGCCTCAGGAGCTTTTAGTCATAATGTGGTAGTATGCACAGCATATTAGCATATTATGACAGACTTACCTGGCAAGTGATACCTGTCTGTCACAGAAGATCTTCGCACAATCTTCGTTCTAGGTTTCTGACTTTTTGGCTGCTCGGTCGGCCCAGCCGTGATGACGTCGCTCCTGCACATGCACAGGGGAGGCACATCAGCATTGCACAGCTGCGTAGCTCAGTATACATAAACACTGGCAGGTAGAGAGAAGGGTTATGATAGAATTTGTCAGTGTTTTGTTTAGATTTAATTTCACGTGATGTAAAATGATTTTTTAAATAACAAACATGTAATTCTTACCTGCTCTGTGCAATGCTTTTGCACCGAGCGGCCTTAAACCTCCTCTTCTAGGGTCCCCTGCTGGTGCCCGTGGCTTCTCCCCCCTTCCAGGTGTCCCCCATAGTAAGCCACTTGCTATGGGGGCACTTGTGTGGGTTCAATCCTTAGCCAAGCTATTTGTGTCTATTGAACTATACAGCGCAACCTGGCCTCGCCCCCCGCTCCCTCCTCACTGGATTTGATCGACAGTGCCAGGAGCCAATGGATCCCGCTGCTGCCTCCATGTACTATGAGGAGAGAGAGAGAGAGAGAGAGAGAAGTGCCGCTGCTCTCGAGCACATGAGTTTAGGAGGGCTGGGGGGAGCTGACCGTGGAAGGTTTTTTACCTTAACCACTTGAGCTCCGGAAGGTTTTACCCCCTTCATTACCAGGCAATTTTTTTTGCTATTCAGCACTGTGCTACTTTACCTGGCAATTGCACGGTCATGCAACATTGTACCCAAATGAAATTTATGTCATTTTTTTTCTCACCTGAATAGAGCTTTCTTTTGGTGGTATTTGATCACCACTAGGTTTTTTACTTTTTAATAAAAAAATAAGAAAAAAAAGCAAAAAGTTTGAAAGACAATATTTTTTACTTTCTGCTATAAAATATATCCAATTAAAAAAAATAAAAATCGTTTTTTTTCATAAATGTAGGCTAAAATTTATTCTGCTACATGCCTTAGGTAACAAAAAAATCCCAATAACAGTATATTACCGTATTTATCGGCGTATAACACGCACCGGCGTATAACACGCACAAGTTTAGGAGGGAATTTTAAGGAAAAATTTTAAAGGAGGGAAGTGTAAGGAAAAAAACGTACATTTAAATGCCCATCAATGCAGCCTTATCAGTGTCCATCTGCAGCCTTTTCCATCATCGCAGCCTTTCCCAGTGTCCATCTGCAGCCTTGCCCAGTGCCTTTGCAGCCTTGCCCAGTGTCCATCTGCAGCCTTGCCCAGTGTCCATCTGCAGCCTTGCCCAGTGCCTTTGCATTTGCAGCCTTGCCCAGTGCCTTTGCATTTGCAGCCTTGCCCTGGCCTGATTTAAATTTGGTGCCGATTTCCACCTACTGTGAGCGGAGCCGAGATACAGAAAGCCGAGTGTACTTCGGCTAGACTCGGCTCTGCTCACAGTCCCGACTATCTCCACTGATTGCGAGAGGAGCCGAGATACACAAAGCCGAAGTACACTTGGCTTTACTCGGCTCCTCTCACAGTTACGCCCACCTCCACTGATTGCGAGCGCCGCTGACATACAGAAAGCCGAGTGTACTTTGGCTAGACTCGGCTCTGCTCACAGTCAGGGGCGGGACTGCGAGAGGAGCCGAGACTAGCCGAAGTACACTCGGCTTTCTGTATGTCAGCGGCGCTCGCAATCAGTGGGGGATCGGCGGGGATCGGCGTATAACACGCACGCGTGTTATACGCCGATAAATACGGTAATTGGTTTGTGTGAAAGTTATAGCTTCTACAAACTATGGTATATATACTGGAATTTTTTATTATTGATTTTTTTATACTAGTAATGGTGGTGATCAGCGAATTATATCAGGGCTAGTGCGGCAAACAATCTGACACTAACTGGCACTGGGTGGGAACTGATTAAGTGACACTGACATCACCAGTGACACTAATACAGTGATCATTGATAATACTATACACTATCACTGTACTATTGACACTGGCTGGGAAGTGGCTAACATTAAGGGATTAGGTGTGGGCCTAACAAGTGTTAATGTGTGTAACGTGTGCTGCTTTTTACTAAAAGCCTGTTTGTTTCTTTTCACTTATCTCTTCTTTTCCCTTTTTGAGGAGTAGGGGGTGGTCCACACCAATCATTTTTTTTTGTATAATTCTCCTTTAATGCTGCGTACACACGATCGGAAATTCCGACAACAAATCTTCCGACGGAACGTTGGTTTAAACTTGTGTTGCTTACACACGGTCACACAAATCTTTTTGGAAGTTCCGAACATCAAGAACGCGAGCCGAGCCGAGATCAATGAAGTTCAATAGGCAGTTCGGCTCTTCTGCTTGATTCCGAGCTTACGTGTTCTTTTGTGCGTCGGAATTGCATACAGACGATCGGAATTTCCGACAAGAACTTTTCTTGTCGGAAAATTTAAGAACCAGCTCTCAAATTTTTGTGGTCGGAAATTCCGACAGCAAATGTCCGTGGGAGCCTACACACGGTCGGAATTTCCGACAAAAAGCTCACATCGGACATTTGTTGTCGGAATTTCCGATCGTGTGTATGCGGCATAAGGGTGTGTGTCTTATGCCTACATACTTTTGTTAATAGTTATCCCTCTGAAAGTTGAGAGGTATGCTACTACAGTGTTTGCTGATAGCTTCTAGGTCCCATGCTGAGCAGCTGCCCTGCTGTGCTTGGCTCATGCACCATTTAGAGACCATTTTTTCGATGAACGCAAAGTGTTCTCTGATTGGACAAGGTGGAAATTGTGATGCCACCACCCTAACTCTCTTACTTGTCCAATCAGAGAACACTTTGCATTCATTGAGGAGATGTAAAGTGTTCTCTAAATGGTGCCCCATGCCAAGCTAATGACCTCCTGTGTGGACAATGCAGCAAGGCAGTTACCTGCTGGCATGGGGCACAGAGGCTAGTGGAGAACATTGTAGTAGTGATGTCTACTACAGTGATTTCCAGCTTCCACAAGGCTCCTACAGGTTTGGCACATACATTGGTCAAAGCTGGATCAATGTAACTATGTAAAAATTGCCTTACCTAAACATACGTGGGCAGGCTATCTGACAGTTACCAGAATCCTAGGAAGTTCAACAATATGGAACTGAATCGGCATGTTAAAGTGTATCTGTAGGAAAAAACGTTTATTTTTGGTTTTGGATAGAGTGAGGGAGGGTTAGACCCTCAGTCCCCAGTAGGATCATTTGCCTCTCTATTTGTTCTGCTGACATTTTTCACCAAGAAAAAAGTGAGGGGAAATCCATAACCTGGCAGGGGTTATAACCCTTCCTTACTCTATTCAAAAATAAAATAGTGTTTGCTTTAGATACACTTTAATGCATAAATATTATTGTGGCACAGCATTGAGAAAACACGTAACCTGAATGTAACTTGTATAGTTTGTCAGGGCTGCTTTTTACTCCCAGTTCAGCACTGTATAAAATGTTTTTCTCTAGTGGAGCTTTCTTGATTGTGTTCCAGCCAGCCGGACAAATCTTTTAAAAACTTAGATGCCTGGCGGGTTATTTTTTTTTTTTTTTTTAGGGCCATTGAATCCTCCTAGCATCTGGTGAAGGGCATGTGTGGTGCATGCCAAGAAGCTGATGTAGGATTTGGCTTTTGTTCTTGTGAACGCCTCATAAGTCTTTCATACTACTAATTTGAGTACCTCCCTCCTCTGGCCACCTACAGCTAAGATATAAGGTGATGCTCATATATGAACATTACTTAGTGTCCACATATGATTTATTTGTTTTAGAAATGTTTAAGAAGTATTTTTTGTTGAAGAGCAGCAATATGTTCTGAGCACCAGAGGTGATTTGCAATTGTTACATCTGGGTGTTTCTACTTTTGGATGGAATTACATCATCTGCAAAGGCTAGTTTTATCCACTAGGCACAAATAAACCTTCGAGATGCATTTAGACACCATTCACACAGGAGCAACACGACTTCCAGCGCGACTTTGGGAGGCAACTTGGACAGGACTTGAGTATGAATCACAGCGCGACCTGGAGCTACTTACAAGGCAACTTCAAGTTGCCTGCAGGACAGGAGACATTCCAGTGGCCAATAAAACAAGAATCAGCTCTGTGGGAGGGAGGGGGGAGGGAGAGGTTTGCCTGAGAAATGTATGTTCTCTTCCTGGAAAGTTGCTCCTGTTAAGACAGGGGATCCGACTTCTGAGCGACTTCCATTGAAATCAATGGGTACAAGTCGCCTAGCAGTCGGATTGAAGTAGTACAGTCTCATGCAGTGCGACTTGAGGCGACTAGGGGCGACCTGGAGCGACCTGGGGCGACTTGAAGTCGGATCCAAAGTTGCCCCTGTGTGAATGGGCTCTTAGGCCTTTGTGACAATAGGTGACCAAAATCAAATGCATCTTGTTTACCAATACTGCATCTTAAAATGGAAATATTTTTTTTTCGGAAACAATAATTTTTTTTTTTATAAATATATACCAATGGCCTTCCAATAAGAGAGCCCAGCACTGGCAGAATTCTATTTGGCAGCTGAGTGTAACTAACTAAATGCAATATTCCTATCTCTTGTAGGTGAGGAAGAATTGGAAAAGAAAGAGAAAAACTGCGCTAAATAAACTAAAGTGAGAAAAAAGGAAAAAACTCCAGACGTTTAACTGGTAGCTTTGTAGCTATGGGGAGCTGCTATTAAAAATGTGAACTACCATACATGGTAATAATTAAAGGGGTTGCTCCACCGGAAAAAAAAAATTAAAAGCCAGCAGCTACAGCTACAGCAGCTGCTGGCTTTTAATATTTGGACACTTACCTGTCCTGGAGTCCAGCGACGTCCGCAGCAGAGGACGAGCGACCGCTCGTTGCTCTGCTGCTCCCTCCGCCATCCTCGCTGAGGGAACCAGGAAGTGAAGCCCTGCAGCTTCATGCCCGGTTCCCTACGGCGCATGCGCGAGTCGCGCTGCGCCGTTCTGATTGGTGCTCCTGTGTTCTGGGAGCCGAGTGTCTCCCAGAACACCAAGGGAAGTCTGCGGGAAGTGACGTAACTCCCGCAGATTCCCGGAGACAGGACTCCCGGATGTGGGTGAAAATACCTGTCTTAGACAGGTATCTTCACCCCCCCTCCCCCCTGAAAGGTGTCAATTGTGACACCGGAGGGGGGGAGGCATCCAAATAGCAAAAGTTGCTATTTAGGGTGGAGCTCCACTTTAAGAAAAAAATTGGTGGAAATCGCGCTACCCCCGTGACCAATCACTGTGACAGTAATAAAGTATATTAAAAATTAACAATTACCCCATAAACCACAGATCAAATGAACTGATAAGTGAAAAAGAGGTGTGTATATAAAACAAACTATAAATATATGAACATCAAATATAAATTTATAAATAATAGTCCATCAAAAAAAAGTTTGTTTAAATAAAATCCAAAGTATTAACACCAGTGCTTCATGTAAAAATCATACAAAAATGCTGTGTCCACATACATCTGTGACATTCCACCACCAAAAAGCAGGATTTCTCCTTACCAGCTGTACACGACCCCCTATTACAGAGGGTCAATATATGCATTGAGTAGTTTCTCCCACAGGTCACCGCAGCACACAGCACATGAGGTTCCTAAAACACCGACCTCCGGTTCTCATCAATGGGCACATATGTATAGAAAGAATGGAACACACTCCACATAGTGCATTATATCTTTTTAAAAAAATTATTCCATAAAAAGCAAGTTTGCACTTACATGTATGCAGTTAAAAAATCGCCTGATTACGTCTGGTGTGCCGGCCGTAGCACATACAACAGACACCCGTCCTTATTGGAAGTATCAGAGGTGACAACAGAGCTCCGCTCCGCCCTACGTCCGTTTCGTAACAGTTTACTTCTTCCTGGAAGAAGTAAAGAAGTAAACTGTTACAAAACGGACGTAGGGCGGAGCGGAGCGCTGTCGTCACCTCTGATACTTCCAATAAGGACGGGTGTCTGTTGTATGTGCTACGGCCGGCACACCAGACGTAATCAGGCTATTTTTTAACTGCATACATGTAAGTGCAAACTTGCTTTTTATGGAATAAATTTTTTAAAAAGATATAATGCACTATGTGGAGTGTGTTCCATTCTTTCTATACATATGTGCCCATTGATGAGAACCGGAGGTCGGTGTTTTAGGAACCTCATGTGCTGTGTGCTGCGGTGACCTGTGGGAGAAACTACTCAATGCATATATTGACCCTCTGTAATAGGGGGTCGTGTACAGCTGGTAAGGAGAAATCCTGCTTTTTGGTGGTGGAATGTCACAGATGTATGTGGACACAGCATTTTTGTATGATTTTTACATGAAGCACTGGTGTTAATACTTTGGATTTTATTTAAACAAACTTTTTTTTGATGGACTATTATTTATAAATTTATATTTGATGTTCATATATTTATAGTTTGTTTTATATACACACCTCTTTTTCACTTATCAGTTCATTTGATCTGTGGTTTATGGGGTAATTGTTAATTTTTAATATACTTTATTACTGTCACAGTGATTGGTCACGGGGGTAGCGCGATTTCCACCAATTTTTTTCTTAGGTGAGGAAGAATGTTTGACTATTTTTCAGGTCTTTTTGTAGCACAACAGCCCAATTCCTTTGTTGTCCTTTATAAAATCTGTAAGAAACAGTGGTGAACTATTTTCTTTTAAGCAATCTGTAGTCTTTTTATAGTGAAAGGGGATTTGTGTTTTTTAACCACGTCCCGCCTGGCCTATAGCAGAATGACGGCCGAGTGAGGGGATCAGTTATCCTGACTGGGTGTCATATGACATCCAGCAGGATAAGCTGCTCATGCGTGCCCCCCTGGGCGTGCAGATCGGCGATCAGTGGTGCGGTGTGTCACTCTGACACACCGCAGCTCCGATCTCAGTAAAGAGCCTATGACGTAGGCTCTTTAAGACGTGATCAGCTGTGATCAATTACAGCTGATAACAGCGGTAACCAGGAAGGTCCAGTAATTGGCTTTCCTCACTTTGTGCTGACAAGGCGCGAGCAGATGAGAGATGATCAGCGGCTCTCCTGACAGGGGGGGGGGGTGTCTGCGCTGATAATCAGTGCATTGATTATCAGCACAGCCCCCATCAGAGGTGCCCACCACAGATGCCAATCAGTGCCCATCAGATGCCAATCAGTGCCCATTAGTAATGCCTGTCAGTGCCCATCAGTAATGCCTGTCAGTGCCATCTATCAGGGCCCATCAGTGCCACCCATCACTGTCCATCAGTGCCGCCTATCATTGCCCATCATTGCTGCCTATCAGTGCCCATCAGTGCTGCATATCAGTTCCACCTCTCAGTGCTGCATATCAGTGCCTCCTCATCAGTGGCCATCAGTGCCAGTGCCACCTCATCAGTACCCATCAGTGCAGCATCATCAGTGCCCATCAGTGAAAGAGAAAACATACGGTACTTATTCACAAGATTTTATAACAGAAACAAAGAAAAACTTTTATTTTTTTTTAAATGCGTTTTTTTTTTACTTTATTTAGCAAACAGTAAAAAAAAAAAAAAACTGTGGTGATCAAATACCACCAAAAGAAAGCTCTATTTGTGGGAAAAAAAATATAAAAATGTAATATGGGTACAATGTAGCATGACTGCGCAATTGTCATTCAAGGTGTGACAGCGCTGAAAAGTGAAAAATTGGTCTGAGCAGGAAAGAGGTAAAAGTGCCCAGTATTGAAGTGGTTAAGATAAACAAGTTACATGAAAGGGTTTATAGAAATAATCAAATCAGTGTTTGCTGAATTCAGTGAAGTAGAATTCCAGACACTACCTAACTAATCTTAAAAGCGCCACCCACTCCTAACACCTATTCTGACGAATCTGTATATATAAGAGCTGTATACTTAGGGCTCATTTACACTTGCTTCCACTTTAACACAAATTAAAGCGCCTACCACTTCAACATGCTTTGGGCTCTGTTCAAACTTGAGTGATCCGAATTGAAGTCGGAATCGCTGCAATTCTGCCCGCGATTTGAAATTGCAGCAAATCGCAATGCGCACCCCTGTCGCTCAAAAAAAAGCTCCTGCTCCTTTTTAAGTGACAAGCATCGCGCATTGCAACTTGCTGCGATTGTAGCACGATTTATCGAGCAAAAATTGCGCTGCGATTGGGGTGCCATTAAGACGTAATTTTCCACCAATATTTCGATTGGTGGGCAGAATCGCGGCGAGCATTAGTGATGCTTTAGTGATGTGTCCTTAATGCTTTGTTGATGATTATTTTAAGGTTTAATGAAACTTGCCCAAGGTGTGTGTTAACTTTACTATTTGTTTTAAAGTTGCCCAGTAGAACCCCTGCTGAGTAGTGCCCCTACTTAGTTTCTCCTGTTCCAGTCTGCCACCGTCCTCCCAAATCTGTACAAAATGAGGGGAATTTCACTCTTAGCTGCCTCTTGTTTTGATAACAACTTTTTAGATTTCCCATCACTTTCTGCCTTCGTAACAATGGTCACCAGGATAAATAAAAAGGGTGAATCTACTTAGTGGGGTGACAGAGAGCAATAACCTGACATTAGTTCTAAACATTCCCTCTATCCAGAACTAAAGAAAACCTTTTGGCTATACATACACATTTAAATGACTTTCTTCTATGTGTGATTAGTAATCATAAAGTATATGTTTATATATGTGAAATGAATGTGCTCATTACCTATTCAGGCTATGCTTCCTAATGGGTGATTTTGCTTTAGGCTTGGCTTCATGTCTGTGCATTGTGGTATACTGCATGCTTTACCTTTCGTTACTGCAACACATGGTAATGCACAATCGGTGGTTGCATCGCATTTCCTATTTGAATGGCGCCCCAACTCTCCTTGCAAATGCAACTCAATGTACAGATGAGAGCTATGTGTTATCCTTTATGAAAGGACATATCTGTGTTTTGCACATTGTCTTGCGTTGGCAACCTTTTAAAAAAAAAAAAAAGTGAACCTCTATTAACATAATAGTTACCAAAATGACATTCAACGTTTTTCTTGATGGTATATGGTACCAACCAGACAGGCACACCTTCACCCTAATGCCGCGTACACACGATCATTTTTCCCGTCGGGAAAAATTTAATTTTTTTTTTCGCCGAGAAAAACGATCGTCTGTGGGCTTTATGCCGTTTTTCTCGTTGAGAAAAACGGCAGGAAAAACGACGAGAAAAATTAGAACATGTTCTAAATTTTCTCATCGTTTTTTCCATCATTTTTTGCCGCTGCAGTTTTCCCATAGGGAGACACTGCCGCGGAGCCCACAGACGGTCGTTTTTCTCGTCAAAAAAAAAAATGACGGGAAAAACGGTCGTGTGTGGGGGAACATGCCGTTCCCTCGTTTTTCATTTTTTTCATGCCGTGAATCACGATCGTGTGTACGCGGCATAACAATTACAATCAGTGTTTTAGAGGCTGTAATGCTGATGTCAATGTGCCTAAAATCTATTAGACATTCCTCATGTTACGCAGGTTTTGGTCAAAAGTATTTAAACTTTTATACACCCTATGCAAACATCATAATCCTAAAGACTCTTGGCTTGCGCTCCTTCACCTAAAACCTTCCCAATTCAAGCTATCAACATATGTGCTTTTAGCAGACAAACAAACTATCACTAATTCATGAAAAAAATGTTTTTACTGTATATTTTATGGAAGTTAAACAATGCATGGACTAATAGTTTGTCAATGAGAAACTAACAAGCATTCTCATGGATTCTCACTTATTCCCATATTAGCCATTTATTACCAATGTAGTGTTATGATGCCATGTCTAATACCAAGTCAGTGCTGTTTGCTTGGAGAACCATATTACTATAATTTATTTCTCTGCAGGTCTATCACTATCAAGCTACACCACTGCTTCTACTTTGGTGCAGAGCGCTCTGGACACTGGAATTAGCCCCGCCACTTACCCATTCATCCCCAATCTAAGGCTCGCCAGCCTTGGAAGCTCCTTGGTATGGTCCTAATGCAATGCATGAAATATTGTGCATTAACAAGTGTGTAGTAATGCATTGCAGAGGGGAGAAGGGTTCCTTTATGTTCCTCTCTCTCATTGCAAGTCTATTCAGTATGTTCGAATAAATTGAAGAAAAACAACACTTCCTGTACGACTTGACCTGTTATTTTATATCAAAAGAATGGAAGAATGTAGAAAGTAATTTTTTTTTAAACTTTACAATTAAACCTTTAAATAGGTGCTCACTGTAATGTAATTTCCCTTTAAAAATGTGAATACGCAGCTTTGAGAGATATAGCAGTTAGGCCATTCAGTTTGTATACACTGATGGAAATTATTTCCTACTCAGTTTGTGATTGACATGCTTTTGAGAACATTCTATTGTAGGAAAATAATAATAGCTGCCTCCACTTCGGTGACCCTGAGAAAAGAAAGAGAAACAAATTATATATTCATGTGCTGCCATTAGTTTCAGCAGATGATTAGCCATCTAAAGATTAGTCATAGATGTGTGGAATAAAATTCCTGAAGAGCAACAGGAATGGATATGTAAATTCAAACATTTTTAAATTCTTTATTTGGAAGAGCCTTTTATTTTAAATTATTCCAATGAAGTATGCAAGTGCCATTTTTAGTGAAACTCCAATTTTGTTGGGAAAAAAAAAGAAAAAAACAAAAACCCCTTTATATCAACAATATACTGTATATTGCAATTATATTTAGAAAAATTGGTACACTATAGCTGATCCTTTTGTAGCGCTACCTCCATCAGAGCCACTTGGTAGATTGGGTGCTCTTTTCCTCTGCCTTGACTCTGAGAACAACCGCAGCCCTACTGACACACCAAGTTAAGCAAATGGTTAGTGCACTGTAATTGGGAGCACAAATATAGATGCCCTGCACACAACTAAGGTTCAGTATCAAAAAGCAAAAATCAGACTGGTTAGTGGTAGATGAACCCAATGCATTGTCACGGGTTACGCAGTAAATAGCATGGAATTGTACATCTCCTTAACACCCATCATACCATAAGAACATACCTAAACAAAATAAACACACAACAAGGATTGTGGAAAAGTTTAGGCCCTGGCCCCTTTATAGGGTTTAAAATAATTTTAATTATGAACTTTAACCTTAAAATACCTAACAGAACTGCTGTTAACCATTAACAGACCAACATGGTTAGTCACTAAGATTCACGCAGCAATATTTTATACCAACCAATTAACAGTTTACCAACCACTATCCACCCACAAAGTGGGCCACATTACCCAAAAAGATGGACCTTCAATATCAAACAGAACTGTTAACCAATAACAGACCAACATGCTCAGTCACTCAAGCATCAATATCATATACCAACCAAGTAACAGCGTACCAAACACTGTCCACCCACAAAGTGGGCGACGTAACCCACATAAAGGTGGGCCGCGACGAGGGGAAATAACAAAGGGGAGGGAGGGAGGGAGAGCAGGTCAAACGATCCAGAAGGAAGGCTGAGGAGATTCCAAAGGTGAGTCCAGCTGAGAGACCTGAGGTAAATACTGTCCACGTCTGGGAACAGGAAAGGATATAAGTAAAAGGTTACACTCATTGGCTAGATGTTTCCTGCCAAAGGATTTGTCACCAACCCAGTGCTCTGCAGCTAAGGTAAATCCTCCTAGCAACAGTAGGCAGCTTGTCATCTGAAACACAAAACAGAAAGAACCAGCAAAGCAGCCATAGACAGACGTGTACGTAACAATCATCATAGCCCTCTATTAAGTGTAAAATTTATTTGTAAAACAAATGGGCAGTAGGGGTGACAATCTCATTGGACCACTTCTCTATTTTATTCTTTTGTGGCCCTGACAGTATCCCCATAAATGAGTAAGTAAAGGATTAGGTCAATCACAGTTCACTAGACAATATGTTCACTAGGCTACAGCAACTTAGAATGGAGGTCTATGTAGCTAAATTAGAGTAAACCTGGTAATCAACAAAATCAGCAATCGGTAATGGCATTAGAAAACAATAACAGCAACGATAAACAATATTGTTATAGCTTCTCTGTAAACAGTAGGCTATATTCATTTTGAAGTGCACTGTATATGAATGGTAGAGAAGAAATTTAGAACTTCCTAAAGAGGTACCTCTCACTATGGACAATAGGCAAAGTTCTAGTAAAGCAGCATCTGAGTGAACAGTCTTTAGCCCTAGTTCTTCACCCAGCTAGCATTGGGGCCCAGTCTTTATGGTGGAGCATATGAGTACAATCCCAGTAAAGTCTGCATGCATTAAACAATACTGTCAGTTAGATGGCAAGTCCCTATGTACTCAGTCTCTGCTAGCAGCAACAGGATGATGGCAGCAGTGTCCTCTCACCAGTTTCAGCGATACAGCAACAGAGGTCCTGCTGTTCAGATGTCAGCTCACTTCTGAATCTGCCTGGAGTGACTTCTCAGCACACGGCCGTAGGCATGTTGCAGGTTGATGTGCACACAGAAGCAGCCATGTGTACACCTCAGTCTCCTCACAGCAAGGAGGAAAAGCCCCCATATTCAGCCTGTGAATACACTACTCTTATTCTATTTATACCCAGCTCACATTGGGAATTGTAGCCAATCGTTCATTAACTTTCATAATAAAGTTTCTTTCCCTAACTTTATCTCCCATGATTCACGTTAACAGTGTAAAGATATACACTAGTATAATTTTGATAGCCATATCAGCTAAGCAGTTTTCAGCAGTCCACATGTGGCAAGATTTCTGATTTGATCTGGTTGTAACAGGTTACTGAACTTTGCACATTACTCATTGTTGTAGTGAATTAGGAATGATTTTAGTACACTGGGAACTGTGCACTTCAGGACTGGTTTACTAAAGTCAAGACAATAATGCAAATGGTGAGCAGTTTTTATTGTACCGTCACAGGCAAAATCACACTTTTGTATCCTTGTGTTGGCAGGTGATAATAAAAGTTTTTCATAAAAAAATTCATACATAAATAAATATCACCAATATACCCCAATGGATTGCTTAAAAGTGTTCATCATGATAGATCATATGATAAATTGCAATATACTAAATAAAGACATATAACCATCAAAGTAAATAATGTGACTAATGTACAAATGTCCAAATGTCCAATATAGTAAATGTGAATATCTCAGTCTCTGGAATTGCTCATCTTTATAACGTGACTCCTAATCCACCTTTCAGTTCATCTTCTTCAGATAAACTGTGCAGTGACTCCCACCACCAACACACTCATGCGCTCACCTCCAGATATAGGCCTGCTAATATTCAGGTCACACATGCTCTCCCTCTCTGGGACTGTACTCTAATTCCACTCCACCAAAGTGTCTCTTTATCTTTTTTTCTCCTATAAACTCTATGGGTGGAATGAACTGTATCCAATTATGGCAGGTGTATGGCCCTTTAAGAGACTGCAGTTCTCCCTGCAACCAAGCTCACACAGCACAGGGGTCCCATATGGTGTAGTAAGCTTAAAAGCCTCCTTTATTTGTATATAAAATCGCACTTACACAAAATAAACAAAGAGATGCACTTGTAAAACAGAATGAAAACGGGGCCATGACTCCTGCGTCACTTACGGTTTTGGCAAACACGTCACATGGCTCCACCCTATGTATATATATATATATATATATATATATATATATATATATATATATATATATACTGTAAATGTGTGTGTATATATATATATATATATATATATATATATATATATATATATATACAGTTTCTCACAAAAGTGAGTACACCCCTCACATTTTTGTAAATATTTTATTATATCTTTTCATGTGACAACACTGAAGAAATGACACGTTGCTACAATGTAAAGTAGTGAGAGTACAGCTTGTATAACAGTGTAAATTTGTTGTCCCCTCAAAATAACTCAACACACAGACATTATTGTCTAAACCGCTGGCAACAAAAGTGAGTACACCCCTAAGTGAAAATGTCCAAATAATATTTTGTGTGGCCACCATTATTTTTCAGCACTGCCTTAACCCTCTTGGGCATGGAGTTCACCAGAGCTTCACAGGCTGCACTGAAGTCCTCTTCCACTCCTTCATGACGACATCACAGAGCTGGTGGATGTTAGAGACCTTGCGCTCCTCCAGCTTCCATTTGAGGATGCCCCACAGATGCTCAATAGGTTTTAGATCTGGAGACATGCTTGGTCAGTCCACCACCTTTACCCTCAACTTCTTTAGCAAGGCAGTGGTCGTCATGGAGGTATGTTTGGGGTCGTTATCATGTTGGAATACTGCCCTGCGACACAGTCTCTGAATGGAGGGGATCATGCTCTGCTTCAGTATGTCACAGTACATGTTGGCATTCATGGTTCCCTCAATGAACTGTAGCTCCCCATTGCCGGCAGCCCCAGACCATGACACTCCCACCACTATGCTTGACTGTAGGCAAGACACACTTGTCTTTGTACTCCTCACCTGATTGTTGCGACACACGCTTGACACCATCTGAACCAAATACGTTTATCTTGGTCTCATCAGACCACAGGACATGGTTCCAGCAATCCATGTCCTTGGTCTGCTTGTCTTCAGCAAACTGTTTGCAGGCTTTCTTGTGCATCATCTTTAGAAGAGGCTTCCTTCTGGGACGACAGCCATGCAGACCAATTTGATGCAGTGTGCAGCGTATGGTCTGAGCACTAACAGGCTGACCCCCCCACCCCTTCAACCTCTGCAGCAATGCTGGCAGCACTCATACGTCTATTTTCCAAAGACAACCTCTGGATATGACGCTGAGCACATGCACTCAACTTCTTTGGTCGACCATGGCGAGGCCTGTTCTGAGTGGAACCTGTCCTGTTAAACCACTGTATGGTCTTGGCCACCGTGCTGCAGCTCAGTTTCAGGGTCTTGGCAATCTTCTTATAGCATAGGCCATCTTTATGTAGAGCAACAATTGTGAGGGGTGTACTTACTTTTGTGAGATACTGTATACAGTTGAACCTCGGATTACGAGCATAATCCGTTCTAATCTAAAGTACTCGTATATCAAAGCAAGTTTTCACATTGAAGTCAATGGAAATGAAAATAATTTTTTCCGCATTGACTTCAATGGGATGCAATACCGAATGCGGGCAGAGGTGGGGGGGCGCCAGGAGAGCCTTGTAAACGGCCGAAAAGGCCCGAGGACACTTCGGCTGACCTCGGCAAACATCGGAAAGGCACGGAAACTGAGTATTTCCGCGTCTTTCCGAGCATTGACAAACAGCGGCGATTGGCTGCGATCGACGCTGTTTGGCTCTGCATGGCTCCTGCGCCCCCGTACCTCAGGCCAAATGCGGTACTGCAAGCCTATTTAGCTTGAATTCTGCTCGTCTTGCGAGTCAACACTCGCAAACCGAGTCAGAATTTTTTTTAAAAAATTGCTCGCAAATCAAATTGCTCTCAAACCAAGTTACTCTTAAACCGAGGTTCCACTGTATATATATTTCATGCATTAAAGTGTGTTGACTATCCAAAATGAATGGGTTTCCACAATGTATTTCACAGCACAACAATTGTGCATGGTAACGCTTTAACACACATTTATTGTGGCTAATTAATTATTTACTTATATGCTTATACTTATATGTGAATAAAGTTATAAGTATTAGCTAGAATTCCTACCCACAGAAATATTTCTAAAAAAAAACCATACGCAGCATATTTACATGGTATAACCTTCACAGCTGTGTGACTCAGTGTCATCATTTGTTTGTGTGTCCTCATTGTGCTTTCTCATGATCTTTAGATAAGCCTGCAAAATGGCTGCCAGTCTGTGAAATCAACTGCACACTCTGAATAGCGAAACTCAACCCTTATTTTTACCAGCTGACAGGTCACCTTTGTTCATGCTTCAAGTCACCTATTAGAACGGTTAAGGCGACATTGGTATAAAGTGTCAGGCATGAAACGTCCAATTTTATTTACTCATTTGATGACATGTTAACTTTTTTATACATATGGTTTGTTGCAAAGTGAATCTGGGAGTTAAATGCTATCTATCAGAAAACACAATTTCACTAGTGACTGACACCTTCACGGATGGGCAATTCAGTAGTCATCTGTGGGATCTTCTTCCCTTCAAGTCGGACCACTTTCAACAACAGTTGCTTCAAGCATTTTTATTTATTTACTTTACTTTATTTTTTGCTGAATGCACTCAAAATGCATAGAAAGAGAAGTCTCATGATATTTTCCAGTTGAAATTGAACCCCTTACATTATGTACACTATACTGTTTAAAGCAATGGCATCACTTGCAACTATCACATGGACACAAATGAATAAATTGGTAAGTGTCTGTGACATGTGCATCACAACACTTGCAATCATATTACCTGTTGGATTCTCCTATCCGTTCACTTGACCGGATCTCTTGCGGCTCTGTTTACTCAGCATCTAGACCAGAAATCAACTTAGTAAATATATAGTCCCTGATTTCGAGGGACTGCCCCTCATTCAGATCAAAGTCCCTCTGTCCTTTCTTCCTCATGTGTCCCTCATTTTGGTCTGATCTATATAGTTGTATATAAAATGCACTTTTTATCTTTCAAAAAGTGTTTCCCAGTTCTATACCTTTTATCCATTTTCTAAATTGCTGCATTTAAACATTCAAAAGCCAATATAAAAGAATAGTAGTGGTAAAAAAAAACACTTGTGGGTTTAACTAATCATTTTTTGTATAAATCCCCTTTAAGGTGGCATGGCATGGGCGGTGTCCTATGCCTACATACTTTTGTTAATAGGTGTCCCTCATTCCCATCTCAGAAAGTTAGGAGGTATGTACTGTGGCCACCGACATGTCAAGAGGGGTTCTCAGAAGCTACGTTTATGAAACTTTTTTCATTACTACACACCCAGGAAAAAAATATACCCTGTTTGTGTAAAATGTCAATATAATGTTAAGGCCTTGTTCACATGTGGGGTGCTTCTAAACACATTTCTGAAAAGCGATCTGCAGTGGATAACTTTTCAGAGGTAGTTTAGAAACCATTTACAGGTGTTCAGAAGGCAATATTGTCGCCTTTTGAATGCCTCATTTTTTTCCATTCCAAGGGAGATTTTACACTGAAATACTGTGCTGCAAGAATGAGTGGAGCGTTTGGCACGCACTTGTGCTGCAGTCATAATGACTTATATAGACATGCTTGGCAAGTGACACCACCTGCAAAATGCTGTAAATTATGTATCGGAGCCCCAGTGGCTGCCATTTCGACTTGTAGATAGGCAGTTGAGGGCAGTCAACTGCCCAGTGGCGGCCCGTCCATTAGGGGTGCAGGGGCGTCGCCCCCCCAAACCAATGTGTCTGGCCCCTAATCTACACGCAGGGTGCCAGACGCATGGATTCCAATGGGTTTTCTTTTTTTTTGAAGCACATGATTAGAGCCTGAGGCTCTAATTGGCTTCAAAAAAGGATGGGCAGTGCCCACCCATTTGTGTGACAATAGCAAACTAATATTCGCTATTGTCTTTCTGATTCTCCTCCCGGCCAATCAGGAAGCTGGTCCTGAGACCCGATTGGGTCATCCCTCGTCAAGCTCATCTCTTCATTTCAGCTCCCGATTTGGCTCGGATCCCATCTGCCTCCTTACGGTAAGGCCTCAGATTACAGTATCCTGACTGTCTCCTGTGGGGGGGGGGTGTGATTGCAGTCTCTCGTCCATCTCCCATGCGGGGGGAGGGGGTGGGAGTGGTGATGGTGGTGGCAGGCCCTCCTTACCTGACTTCCTCCAAATATGTACTCTCTCCCAGCATGTTCAGTGACCTGAGACTCCTACTAATTGGTTGAAAGAGATATGCATATTCATAACACAGTCTCACTGCAGGTCATCAAACTAATGCCAAAGGCAACAGTGCTATTGACAGAAGGGAGGAACCATATTTAAACCCAATAGATCACAAAGACTATAAATCGGCCAGGCTAGGTGACACCTAATACAGCTAAATTTACCAGTAGCCCCTGTTTAAGACAAGGGTGCTACACAGAAAAAAATACAAAACAAAAATACACACGCACTGTGGAGTCCTTTAAAAAGTTACATGGTGTAAATCTAGCATCAATAATGTCGTCCAGCAATGTAGATCCATTGCCAATATTGATGAATGAAGCCTGACAACCAGCCAAGACAAAATATGATGACCAGGGAGACGATCTTGCCGTGAATTACATTTTCCTAGCTGGCAACTGAATTTAAACAAAAACAGGTTGGGGATCATTTCTGATGTCATTGACACTCGGGATATCCAACAGCTTGTTAAAACTTTGAAACAAGGCAGCTGGTAGCATTGCTAGGATGCTTGTGGCTGCCTGCCTTCAACCAACCAAGGACGTTTTGGATCAGTTTGTTGGTATCTTTTAGAATTTTGATGCCAACTATTATGAAGTAAGATGGCACCCTGGTTGAGTAAGTCTTATCTAAAGAAAACAACATGCAAAGCTGGTCGAATGCAGCCTCAATACTGTCATTCACACTACATCATTGAAGTTAATAGAAATTGTGAGCTTCAAACACGTCATACAAAACAATATCCACCTAGGTGAGCTCAAAGGCTGCTTATTACTCACAGGTTACATATTACATGTGTCCCAGATTCTGAAACACAGGGCACATATTTTGCCTACTGTCCCGCAGTGTCCACTTCCCTCGGGCTGTCCTGGAAGATCCAAGGACACCAGACTCTCTACTGCAAACAGAAAATAATCTTTCTGCTCTTCGTGGCTGGCTTTTACAAGACAACTGGAGACAACACTACCTCCCTTGGTCATCCATGCCCCCTACCTACCATTTTCCAATGGAATAAACATGTTGATCTGTGGCTGGCACTTAATAGAGGACACTACACTACCTAGACAGCTACTACTCAGGCTGCCTCTCCCTCGCCACATCTACTCATGATTGAATAAAAAGACATGTTGCTTTGTATAATGCTTTGAATCTAGTGTGAATATGGGGTCCAAAGGTACCTTGTCCACCAAGAACTTTTATGTTGCTGGGCATCAAAAGGGGTTCTTTGGGTCAGGTTACGGTAATCTGTAGTGTTATTTTAGCTGCATGGGGAGCAGGTTTGTAGCACTTTCATCACAGTTTCAGTGCCACATTTCCAACTCCTCATGCAGCTACCACAGTGCTACAGCCTTTTATCCCTCACCCCTGCAGTCTGCCAAGGAAATGAGAGGGCTCCACGGTACTCTGTTAGCTATTAGGGATGGTCCGAACACCCCCCAGTTCGGTTCGCACCAGAACACAGCGAACAGGCAAAAAGTTCTAGCGAACATACGAGCCCTATTAAAGTCTATGGGACACAAACATGAAAAATCAAAAGTACTAATTTTAAAGGCTTATATGCAAGTTATTGCCATAAAAAGTGTATGGGGACCCAGGTACTGCCCTAGGGGACATGTATAATGCAAAAAAAAAGTTTTTAAAACAAACGGTTTTTCAGGAGCAGTGATTTTAATAATGCTTAAAATGAAACAATAAAAACTAAATATTCCTTTAAATATCATGCCTGGGGGTCCCCTTAGTCTGCCTGTAAAGTGGCACATCTGTGTGATGTGTAGAACAGTGCCGCAGCAATAATGGAATTTTTAAAGGAAAATTTTTCATTTAAAATTGCTTGCCCCCTATCGAAAAATGCCCGTCCGGAACCGTGCATACGCCGTGCATACACAGAACGGAGCCTCAGAACAGCTGAGTTTACATCAGCTGTTGTCTCGCGGGGCTGAGGCGCGTTAATGTAGGTGAGGGGCAGGTATTTACATGAAGGGGGAGGATATTTCAATGATGGGCAGTGCTGGGAGCGGAATTTTTATCGATGGCCAAACAAATCTGCTAAAGAAATCTTTATCTAATATAGAAAAAGACGCCCTTCAATTCAAACACACCCCACAAGTGTTAAAAATGAATAGCACATAAAGATTTATTTAGCAGATTTCTTTGGCCATCGCTAAAAATTACGCCCCCAGCACTGCCCATCATTGAAAAATCCACCCCCTTCATGTAAATATCTGCCCCTTACCTACATAAACGTGCCTCGGCCACGCGAGACAATAGCTGATCGTTAACTCAGCTCTTCTGCGGCTCAGTTCGGCGCATGCGCAGTTTCACCCGGGCACTATTCGATGGGGGGCACTTCTCGACAAAACACTAGCAATATAGATGAAAAATCAAGGAAAAAAACAGCGTAGGGTCCCCCCCCCAGTCCAATTCCAGGCCCTTCGGGTCTGGTATGGATTTTAAGGGGAACTCCATGCCAAAATGTAAAAAAAAATTGGCATGGGGGTCCCCCTAAGATCCATACCAGACCCTTATCCGAGCATGCAGCCTGGAGGTCAGGTCCTGAACCATACCAGGCCATATGCCCTCAACATGGGGAGGGTGCTTTGGGGTCCCCCCAAAGTACCTTGTCCCCATATTGATGGGGACAAGAGCCTCTTCCCGACAACCCTGGCCATTGGTTGTTTGGGTCTGCGGCCGGGGGGCTTATCGGGATCTGGAAACCCCCTTTAACAAGGGGGCCCCAGATCTTGGCCCCCCTCCTATGTGAATGGGTATCGGGTACATTGTACCCCCACCCATTCACCAAAAAAGTGTCAAAAAGTAAAAACCACATTAGACATGTTTTTGATATTTCCTTTATTAGAAAAAAAAAGTGTCTCCCGCGATGTACATCCATCGTCAATTACGCCGCCTGACAGACCCGAAAAAGAAAAAAAGAAAAAGCTCTGCCTCCATCGGAGGCCTCCCGGCCTCCCGGTGACTGCTGTCTTTTCGCTTTGATGGCTCTTATATAGGCAAGGGCTGGGCCACCCGCTAACTGACCTCTGATGTCACATGACGGCACACAACGTCAGAAGTGGGCAGGGTCACTCAGTTACATCACCAGGTGGCCCCACCCTTGCCTATATAACAACTGTCAAAGTGAAGAGACAGCAGTTCAGAGGCACGCCTATATATATACACTCCCGTAGGGGCTGCTGGGTGTTGTGGCCCACCTGTCACCCTGCCCAGCCCGGCATTCAATCCTCTGTCACTTCAAGGCAATGAACAGTCCATTAGCTTTGTTTTTGTTTTTATTGAGGGGATTGAACTTGGATAGGGTATAGGAAGCATGGGATGCCCAGTGAATTTTACAACAATCAATTGGTGAATTTTAAAACAATCAATTGGGACAACTTATATACTCTCAGGTATATATAGGCCTCTCTTCCTCCAACACAACTCTTACTGCAGACTATTACTCCTCAGTTCCTCCAGCACTCTACTTGCACGAGCTTCCAGGCACAGCTAGCACACCTAGTGTGGTTAGGCCTGACACTGGCTCAGCCAGGCCTTAGCAATTTCCCTTTGCAGGCAGGGACCGCGGTCCCCTATAGTGTAGAAAAATAGAAAGTCTCTGGTGCTAGCTGTCCTACATGTGGCTACTGAGCCTAGTAAGCCATCTTCAGGTCCTGCAAGCCCTCCTGGCTGCAGCTGCCCTTCTGCACTGCCCATGACACCACAGTCCTTTCCTCTGGTTCTGCACCCACCCCAGACTGCATCCTCCCAGTCCTCTCAGGCATGCCTCTGAACTCTGAACTGTATTATATATACTACATGGACTGCACTATATACTCTGGACTGTATTATATATACTATACGGACTTCACTATATACGCTGAACTGTATTATATACACTATACAGACTGCACTATATACTCTGAACTGTATTATATATATACTGACTGCACTGTATATATATATATATATATATATATATATATATATATATGTGCTACACTGCCTGCATGCCACTAACTAACCTGCCTAATCTATCTCAAGTTCTCCACGTTAACTCACTACATGCGGCCGCCGTGTAAGCAGCCTTATATAGTGTGGGGCTTGGACTTAGCCCCTGAGCCAATCATGGCTCTGACAGTACATCATGCTGTGATTGGCCAAAGCATGCAGGTCAGGTGCATGCTCTGACCAATCAGGAGCCATCAATGCACTGCGACCTCACAGTGCATTATGGGGCGCTCCGCGGCGCTTGAATTTGCTGCGTACACCCCATATGTTTGTTTTTTTTACGAACAAACGAACACCCGATGTTCGAGTCGGACTTACGATCGACACGAACATCGGGACTATCCCTATTACTTATATATAAAGGGGTATCTGGTCTGTGGTTGATGGTGTTTTACATTACAATGGCTTCTTGAGGGCCAGCTCATGCCAGTGCTTTATATCACATGCACATTTAAAGTGCATTTCTTTATGCAGCCAAATAATTTTGAAAAGGCTGCCAGAGTTTTGCAAAGCACTTAGCCGCCATTCGCACTTAGCATGTACAAGGAAATAACAGACTTGTTGAAAGGGGGTTAGTGTCGTGTGGTGAAAGTCACCTCCTTCATGTTTCCCTCCTAGTTGGGTGCCAAGCAAGGGTCACATGAGAGGCCTACCCCAGGGTGGGTTCTTCTGGGCTATGCTAGGCACCGTTAACAGGATCATTGTCCTACTTGTGGGGTACCTTTACTTTTGTGCCATTTTCATCAATGCCCTGGGACAAGACTGAGGCTGCCAAGTGGGAATACTTGGCCCTTAAGGCAGGCCTCTGCTTTTAGAGATAAATGTACACTGTGTACACTTGCACCTTAACTGTTCCCCAGTTAAGTCTCTGGTCCCGGTGACAATATACATATTCTCTGTAACTTGTAATTGGGAGGGACATGCTGAGCCTTGTCCACATCCACCCGTCCAGCGTTTTCCACTACTATTCCTCAGTAGCGAAGTGGGCCCCATCGTGCACCTTAACTTAACTCTTAAACTTCCGTACCTCTGAACAGGATGGGAACCTCTGTGGCGCAAATCCACTCCCGTTGCTCTGGGAGACAGACCGCTGGCGGAGTGAGTGCCTGCAACATCTCACTCTCTGCTAGAGGACATTCCACATGCAGCGGGTCCAGGCTATCGACAGGCTGCTTGTTAGACTTCTGTTACCCTAGGTATCCACTTGTGTCTTCACACTATCTTATTTCCATGCTGATTTCTTCATACCCCAGGTACCTTAGTGACCTGAACCATAGGAGAGTGTCAGTTACTTGCATTACATTCCTTTTAGTAACTTCAGACCAGGCGGGAACAAGATTTCAAAACTTTACTTGGAAAAGTGCAAAAGGCATTACAAAGTCCAACCTTGAGAGACATAGTTCTTCTACATTCTTCCTAAATTGCCAACCCTAACTCAGTCTACATGCTGCCCCAGCATACCTGCAAAGTCCATGTAAATACAGAGTCCATTAGAGACATTCTGCAGTAGCTGGTGTCTTTGGGGCAAACCCCATGTTCTAAAGACTTTACATCCAGGTAAAAGGGACATTCTTCTGCTCCTCATGGGTGCTGTTCTCCAGTGGCGTTGCTATGGAGGTGCAGACCGCACCTGGGTGACACCCGCCAGAGGGGTGATCTCCTAGGTGTCCCCATAGCGCCAGGTTTCTGGGCTATGACTGAAATGAGGTGACAACCAGAAGAGGCGCAGTCACCTCAGAGGAGGGAGGACATGAATGGTCGGTTCTCTGTCTGCCCTGCCTCACATCTCCATATGCAAGACAAGTCCAGCTTGCTCCTCCTCCTGGATAAAGTGACATCATCATGTGGCATGTGCTCCCTGGTTTTCCTGGTAACGGGCAGTTGTTTACTACCCGAAGATGGACGGAGTGATGGCGAACTGGGGAGAGACCCTCCTGTGGGAGGAGGGTACAGAGGTGCAGGGGAATTGTAAGCAATGTGAGATTGTGGGGTGCAGGAGAATTAAAATTGATGGGGGGTGTCTGCAGGGGAATTATAATTGTTTAGGGGAGGGTAATTATAGTTAAGGGGGGAAGCTGCAGGGAAATTATAATTGTGGGGAAAGGAAGGGTATGCAGGAGAATTATAATTAACCACTTCAATACAAGGCACTTTCACCCCCATCCTGCCCAGGCCAATTTTCAGTTTTCAGCCTTGTCACAATTTGAATAACAATTGCGCGGTCATGCAATACTATACCCAAAAAAAAATCATAATCTTTTGAGACAGATAGAGCTTTCTTTTGGTTTTATTATTTTTGAGCTATTTTGGATTTTTTTTTAATTTCTTGCTAAACAAATGAAAAAAGACCATGAATGTTAAAAAAAAAACGTTGTTTCTGTTATAAAATTTTGTTAAATAAGTAATTTTTCTCCTTCATTGACGTGCACTAATAGGCTACACTGATGGGCACTGATGAGGCGAAACTGATGAGGTGGCACTGATGGGCACTGATGAGGTGGCACTAATATGCAGCACTGATGGGCACTGATAGGTGGCATTGATATGCAGCACTGATGGACACTGATAGGCGGCACTGTTATGCAGCCATTGATAGGCAGCACTGGTGGGCAGCCTTTAAGGGCACTGATAGGTGACAATGATGGGCACTGATAGGCGGCACTGATAGGCGGCATTGATGGGCACTGATGGGTGGCACTAATGGCCACTGATAGACTGCACTGACAGGTGGCACTGATGAGGATGCACTGACAGACATCACTGATGGGCACTGAAAGGAAGCACTGTTGGACACTGGTGGGCACTGGTGGGCATCTCTGGTGGGCACTGGTGGGCACTGGCAGGCATCGCTGAATCATTGCACTGATTATCAGTGAAGATCCCCCCTGTGAGAAAAGCTGCTTATCGGCTGTTAGTCTGAGTAGAGGAATGCCAATAACCGGCACTTCCTATTTACACTGTGATCAGCTGTGATTGGATACAGCTGATGATGATCACATGGTAAACATAAGCTCTTTACCGTGATTGGAGATGCGGTGTGTCTGAGCGACACACTGCACCATCTACTGCCGTGGTGCGCACCCCCGGGGGTGCACAGAAGCGGCTTGTTCTAAAGGACGTCATATGACGTCTAGTCAGAACAATTAAACCACTGCCTGTCCGTCATTTTGCTATAGGCCGGGCGGGAAGTGGTTAAGGGGGGGGGGCTGCTGGGGAATTATAATAAAGGAGTATAATTGGGGGGCTGCAGGAGAATTATAATTGTGTGGGGGGAGAGTAAATATAATTGAAGGGGTGGGCTGCAGCAGAATTATATGTAACAGAGGAGGATATGTAGGGTTATACAACTGGGGGGGTTGTTGTGGGGCAATTATAACAGGCAGGGGGAATGTGGTGTAATTATAATTGGGTGGTGGAGGAATTACAGGGGACAGGACAGAGGGAAGTACAATGGAGTAATTATAGAAGTGGAGTAGGGGAACATGGGGGACAAATTGGTGGAGTGCGGGAAAAAAATTATAGGGGGGGGGTGTGTGACACCACGTTTTACCGCACCAGGTAATACCGACCGTCACAAATAGCTGTGGTAGATGACAGCTGGTTAGAAATAGCCAGTTATGTGCAGTCCTGGATGGGAGGGTAGGAGTTAATGCTTTCTCTGTACTTTGGTCTTTTGGTGTGTTTTTCTCTGAGTCTCACCCACTGATCCTGTGTTATAAAAGATGGAAAGGGGGACAGTGATCTGGTACAGAGGTACTCCTAGCAGAAAGCCCCCAGGAGGGGAGTCCAGGGTTTGCTGCGAGCCAGAGAGAGAGACCCAATGAAAAAGATGGAGAACGACTCTATCTTTTTCATTGAGTCTCTCTCTTTCTTAGAATTTTTATTTTTTATAATTTTTTACATAATTTTTTAGGACACTCATTGGGGGGCTTTGGTTAAATATCAGGGGTTTAAACAGTCCTCAGTCCCTTTCTCTGCAGCCTCATCTGCACAGAATGAATGAACAGGAATAGCTTTGTACAGAGCTCCCCATTCATTCATAAACTGAAGCAAAGTAAACACAGTTTTTCTAAGCCCCAGCTATGAATAAATAAAATAAAAAAGGATCACTGACTCTATTCAATAAGACAAGGAAGGGGCCGGTAAATGACACATTTACTGGCCCCTTCCCCGCTGTCCATCCTGACGTTCAGTGACTGCAGGAGGAAAATGTAGAGATCGGTTCCTCGACATTCCACTCCTCTCGCCTCCCTATCCGTGTGGTGCTTCCCTGACCCCCCTTCGGCGGGGGGGGGGGGGGGGAGAGGGGTCCAGGGAAGCACCACAGAGATAGGGAGGCTGCAGGAGTGGCATGTAGGGAAACGGATTGCTACATTTTCCTCCTGCATCCACTGAATGTCTGCAGGAGGGAGAGGAGAAGAAGACGGCATTCAGCGGCTGCATGTAGGGATCGGTTCCTCTACATGCCCTCGCTGCCCTCCTATCCAGGCATACAGGGGGGCGCATGTGCCCCCTGGAGCATAGGGCTGGGTCGCAATGGTGACCACTGTGACCCCTGTACGTATGCCCCTGATTGCAGCACATCTGACTTGCTTCTAGTTCTGCTTCTCCCTCTTCCTCTCTGAGCTCTACTGTACAGACTGTAAAATGCAGAAAGCTGATACTAAGTCATATTCAGGTACTCACACGACTTGCATTTAAACATTTAATGATGTCATAATGAATACAGAGCTGCATTCAACTGTGCCTTTTATATCTGCTTAAAGTTTAGCTTTATGCAGCATTTTCTTTTCTCTATTGGACTGTTTCTCTGTGATGTGGAGCTTAGTGAGCATCCAAGCATCAAAGAACACAAGCATCTCTTCCTGTTCACTGCTTGCACTATTCATCAAACCCCCTGGGGACTGCTCCTGCCTGCTACGCATCAGTAAGAAATGCACAACAATAGCACATGTCCCATCACTGGCATCAGCAAGTGTTTAGTGCTGAGATGAGTCAGTGTCAGCTAAAACCCAATTTGTTGCTATGGGCAATAACAAAAATGGTTCTTAAACCTAAGTTTTACAAATAAGGTTACTATAGCTTAAACTAAGTAGATCAACTATGTGATATGTTCCATTTTTATAATGCAGAAGCATTACATGACCTTATAACGTCATGCATTTCAATTAAGGAAACACATCTAAAATACTCATTAATAACTTTCACAGATTGACCTATGGAAATAGATGCATACCTATCCAAGACTGATAGAGTTCACTATGCTGTTATGTAACTGATTCACTGACTTGCAGTGCACTTGTAGTGCAAAGTGGATTTGCCTTTAGTAAATAACCCCCATGGTACCATGCTCTAACATGTAGCAGTAACAAGCTGTAAAACACACATGTGCTGTGCTACGGCTAGGTGCGTTAGGGTGCCTTCAAAATGAATGGTATCACAATATAATTTACATGGTACCATGCTCTAACATGTAGCAGTAACAAGCTGTAAAACACACATGTGCTGTGCTATGGCCAGTGATGTAAGTAACTGAGTTAGAATAAACTGAGTTACGTAACGCAGTTACTTTAGAGGGTAACGAGTAATCTAACTGATTACTCTTCCCCTCATGATAACGCAGTTACCATTACTTGGGCAGCGTTACCCCATTTACATCTACCGCCACTAGATGGCAGTAGTGTAATTCCTCCTCTCCTCTATGACCGAGTCTCTCTCATGTCACGGCACCGACGGCAGTCACGCTGCTCCCCGCGGCCCCTCCTCTCTAATCGTCCATCCCCATTTGCTTGTGACATCATCTGGGATGGACGAGAAGAGAGGAGGGGCCGCCGGGGAGTAGCGTGACTGTTGTCAGTGCCGTGACATGAGAGAGAACTTATTACACATGCTTTCTGCGCTACTCTGCATGGCTGGTAAACAATGTGCTATGTGCCCTGCCCTGATGTGCTATGTGCCCCGCCCTGATGTGCTATGTGCCCAATGTCCTTATGTGCCCTCATGTGCTATTTGCTATGTGCCCTGTGCCCCATGCCCTGATGTGCTATGTGCCCCATGCCCTGATGTGCTATGTGCTATCATGTGCCCTGATGTGCTGTGTGCCCTGATGTGCTGTGTGCCCTGATGTGCTATGTGCCCCATGCCCTGATGTGCTATGTGCCCCATGCCCTGATGTGCCCCATGCCCTGATGTGCTATGTGCCCTGATGTGCTATGTGCCCCGATGTGCTATGTGCCCCGATGTGCTATGTGCCCCATGCCCTGATGTGCTATGTGCCCTGATGTGCTATGTGCCCCGATGTGCTATGTGCCCCGATGTGCTATGTGCCCCATGCCCTGATGTGCTATGTGCCCTGATGTGCTATGTGCCCTCAAAAACAAAGTCAGTTACTTTGCTGAGTAACTAATTACTTTTTCAATGTAGTAACTGAGTTGCTAACGCAATTACTTTTTGGGAGAAGTAATTTGTAACTGTAACTAATTACTCTTTTAAAGTAAGATGACCAACACTGGCTATGGCTAGGTGCGTTAGGGTGCCTTCAAAATGAATGGTATCACAATGTAATATACATAACACCATGCTCTAACATGTAGCAGTGACACACAGTAAAACACACATGTGCTGTGCTACGGCTAGGTGTGTTGGGGCGCCTTCAAAATGAATGGTACCACAATGTAACACCATGCTCTAACATGTAGCAGTAACACACTATAAAACACACATGTGCTGTGCTATGGCTTGGTGCGTTAGGGTGCCCTCAAAATGAATGGTACCACAATGTAATATAAATAATACCATGCTCTAACGTGTTTTTCAATAACATGTGGTTAGGTGAGTTGGGAATACCATTCAAAATAAATGTTACTGCAATGCAATGTACATATTACCATACTTAACCATGTGTTGGAGTAACATGCGCTAAAGCGCTCATGTGCTGAACTGGCTAAGTGTGTTGGGGCACTAAACAAAATAAATAGCACTGCAATGCAAAGTACATATACATGTTCCATGCTTTAATGTGCATTGCAGTAAACATGAAATAAAACACACATGTGCTGTGCTGACTAGTTTAGTTGGAGTGGCATTCAAAATAAATGGCGTGGCAATACAAGGTACCATGCCCTAACATATGTGGCAGTAACACGGGATAAAAGGCACATGTGAAAACTCATATATGATCTACCTTGCCATTTATATTTAATGGTCCTTCAAGGTTTCAGCTCGTCCACTTCCAAAAGCAAAGTACTAAGTGTGTTGATTTTTTACAGACACCTTGGTGTACCACCCATCTCTCCTTAGCCATCTGTCTATTACCCTAAAACACCCATCGTGGTCTTCCCACAGAGCTCTATTGTGTGCAGTTCCTGTTTCTCAGGGGAGGAGCCGAGGGAGGCAGTCATGGGTGCCATAACAGGCACCTGCGGCCTGCACAAAGGGCTGTGGGTGCTTGTGGGAGAGACAGATTGATGTATTGTGCACAGGGGGAGGGGGGCCTGTCACTTGAATCCATGTGAACTCAGGCTTTAGGGGCAAGGAAGATTGACGGCTTTTGTAGATGCGTTTCTCTTTGAAAGCTTGGGTTTAATAGACAGTAAGTTAGGAGGCTCTGGCATTCAGTCGTATAATTCTAACAGGGCAATCACCAGCATTCAGAATGCCTTTTTTTTTTTTCCTCCACTGCTTGTTATGCCCTAAATGATTTCAGTAGAGGAATTCTTGGCATTAATTAGAATTTGTTAGCAGATAGGAAGGGGAAAAGTTTCTTTGCAACAAGTTTAGGAGGTGGTCACATTACAAAGCCGTTTTTGTTCCCCTGTGGCCATTACATTATCTGTGCAATATGTAAGGTAGTGGTTCTTTTCATTTAAATTAAGTGGAAAACTACTAAATCTTGTTTTATGCTGAAAAAAAAAAAAAGAATACTGTTCTTAAACACTTAATTTTTTTTGTTACTTCCTTCATTTTATTTTCTGTGCTCTGTTCATTTTTTCCCAAGACTAATACATTTACTTTAACTGTTTAACTTAATTGATGATTGATGATTGAAGCATAATTCCATTTTTATTTTTTTCACCTTTATAGAAATGTTATATTTGAGGTTGGAAAGAAAAGTAATCAACTGCGTACATAAAGTGTAAAAACGAACATGTTCCTCTAAGGCATTACAAGTGTGTTTGTTAAAGGATTTGCCCCCTTAATGACCGGGCCATTTTTTGCGATACGGCACTGCGTCGCTTTAACTGACAATTGCGTGGTTGTGCAACAAAGTTTTTGTCTTTTTTTTCTCCCCACAAATAGTTTTTTTTTTTTTTTTTTTGGTGGAATTTGATCACCTCTGCGGTTTTATTTTTGTTTGCGCTATAAACAAAAAAAGGCCGACAATTTAAAAAAAAAACAACAATATTTTTTACTTTTTGCTCTAATAAATATCCCGCCAAAAAAATAAAAAAAACGAATTTCTTCATCAGTTTAGGCTGATATGTGTTCTTCTACATATTTTTGGTGGAAAAAAAAATCGCAATAAGCGTATATTGATTGGTTTGCGCAAAAGTTATAGCGTCTACAAAATAGGGAATAGATTTATGGCATTTTTATTATTTTTATTTTTTTACTAGTAATGGCAGTGATCAGCAATTTGTAGCAGGACTGCGACATTGCGGCAGACAGATCGGACACTTTTGACACTTTTTTTGGGACCAGTGACATGTATACAGCGATTAAAAATAGCCACCGATTACTGTATAAATGTCACTGGCAGGGAAGGGGTTAACACTAGGGGGCAATCAAGGGGTTAACTGTTCCCTAGGGAGGGGTTTCCAACTGTGGGGGGAGTGTAGTGACTGGAGGAGGAGACAGATCGCTGTTCCTAATCTTTAGGAACATCAGATCTGTGTCTCCCTCCTGACAGAATGGGAATCTGTCTGTTTACATTGACAGATCCCTGTTCTGTCTCTCTCAGGAGTGATCGCAAGTGGTGGGCGGACATCGCAGCCGCCGGCCACACGCATCGGCTCCAGCGCCCCTTTAAGCTCTTAAAGCGTCCGACATACAATGACGGCGATTCGCCCAGGAGAGCCAACCTGCCGCAGTACAACTGTTGCAGCTGGTCTTAAAGTGGTTAAACCCCATACCAAAAATTTAATATCATTAGATGTGGTGGCTGCAATCTTTTTTTTTTTTACTTTTTTCCCTCTGTTTTCACCTGGTGATCTGGCCAGTAACACCCTACCTATATTAGGGTGCCCACACTTTGGATGAATAAGCAACAGAGACACTTTTGGACAGCAGCATTGTCAGTCTGGGGGATGGGTAAGGTTAGATTCACTAACAGATTTAGACACAATAACTCCAGCTAACACTTTTTAAGTAGATACAGCAACAGTTTTTTCCTTCTGGAATAAAGGTTTTACGCTGATCATTGTAAGCACACCTGTCAGTGCTAAATGGTTTGTCTCAACCCTCTGGCTACTAGAGCTGCAAAACAGCTTGGTCTTCTGAAAAACTACAGACTTACTGGTTGGATCAACAGGTGCAAATAAAGGAAATAAAGAAAAAAAAAAAAAAGAAAACGAATACAGCCATCACTTCTAAGAATTGGTAAGCTGCATTAAAAAAAAAAAAGTTTGCTTTTGGGTTTAATACTGCTCTAAGGTTGCATTCTACGTATAAACATAGATAGTTGTAGACTTTAAGCAACTCTAAATACTGCTGTTGGCCACTGGGAGTGCTTTATATATTAGTCATGAAAAGTATTATATTAGATTGTAAGCTCTCACGAGCAGAGCCCTTCCATCCCCCATTGTATTGTATTGTATCTTTTTATGTTGTAAAGCGCTGGGCAAACTGTTGGCTCTATATAAATCCTGTTTATTATTAATAATAATAATAATAATATCTTACAGTTTACAATATTACGCTTTGTTTCAAAGTATTACAATTTATAAAAATGGTAGCGCTACAGGTAAAGGAGATCTGAACCCTAAATGGATAAAATTAAACACTGTGAACTATAAGCTGTTCACATGCCTTTTTTTTCAATATTAACCACTTATGCCCCGGACCATTATGCAGCTTAAAGACCTGGCCACTTTTTGCGATTCAGCACTGCATCGTTTTAACTGACAATTACGCGGTCGTGCGACGTGGCTCCCAAACAAAATTGGCGTCCTTTTTTTCCCACAAATAGAGCTTTCTTTTGGTGGTATTTGATCACCTCTGCAATTTTTATTTTTTGCGCTATAAACAAAAATAGACCAACAATTTTGAAAAAAATGCAATATTTTTTACTTTTTGCTATAATAAATATCCCCAAAAAATATATAAAACATTTTTTTCCCTCAGTTTAGGCCGATACGTATTCTTCTACATATTTTTGGTAAAAGCGTTTATTGATTGGTTTGCGCAAAATTTATAGCGTCTATCAAATAGGGGATAGTTTTATTGCATTTTTATTAATAATTTTTTTTTCTAGTAATGGCGGCGATCATCGATTTTTATCATGACTGCGACATTATGGCAGACACATCGGACACTTTTGACACCATTTTGGGACCATTGTCATTTTTAGAGCGAACAGTGCTATAAAAATGCACTGGTTACTGTAAAAAATGACACTGGCAGTGAAGGGGTTAACCAGGAGCGGGCGCTGTAAGTGTGCCCTGATGTGTGTTTCTTACTGTGAGGGACGTCACTGATCGTCGTTCCCTATGACAGGGAACAGACGATCAGTGACAGGCTCACTAGGAAGCACGGGGAGAGGTTTGATTACATTTACCTCTCCCCGTTCTTCCTCTCTGTGACCCGATCGCGGGACACCGGCGGCGATCGGGTCCGCTGTTCCCGCGGGGATGGTCACGGAGAAGAGGACTGGGTCGCGAGCGTGCCGCCGGCAGTGCGCTCGCGACCCATGGCTGGGATCTTAAAGGGGACGTACCTGTACACCCTTGTGCCCAGCCGTGCCATTCTGCCGACGTACATCGGCGTGCAGCGGTCCTTAACCACTTAACGACCGCCCATTGTAAATATACGTCGGCAGAATGGCACCGACAGGCAGAATCACGTACATATACGTGATTGCCTTTGTATAGTTGGGGGGTCCGATCGGACCCCCCTTCTTTACAGTGGGTGGTCGTTTTACCTTCGGGAGCGATCCGGCATGAGGGGACGGCCGTTCAATTCCGCCCCCCCTCTCGATCGCTCCCGGCGAATGAGAGAGCATCCCCTGCCTGTGTACTGTTTACACAGGCAGGAGGAAGTGATGTCATCTCTCCTGCGGCGCTCACATATACCGAGCGCCGTACAGGAGAAGATGCAGGTTAGTGCACAAAACAGCACACTGACACCAGGACACATAGGCACATAAATCGCCCCCCCAGGCCCCCCCAGACACCCCAGATCACCCCCCCAGATCACCCCCCAGCCCCCAGTCACAGTGTCACTGATTGCAGTGACCATTTATTTAGTGATCACTGCAATCAGTGACATTTGTGACTGTAAAAGTGTCACTACATTTAGTTTTAGGTCCAGTGTAGCCCCCTAACCCCCCCTAATAAAGGTTTAACCCCCTGATCACCCCCCAGATAACCCTTTCACCCCCTAGCACCGCCGTCGCTAAGCGATCATTTTTCTGATCGATGTATTAGCGTCGGTGATGCTGATCGGTAGCCAGTAATTTTTTTTAGGTTCGCCGCAGGTTTTTATAGCGTCGGGTACCCCCATATATTACCTAATAAAGGTTTAACCCCCTTGATCGCCCCCCAGGTAACCCTTTCACCCCCTATCACCACTGTCACTAAGCGATAATTTTTCTGATCGATGTCTTAGCGTCGGCGATGCTGATCGGTAGCCAGTAATTTTTTTTAGGTTCGCCGCAGGTTTTTATAGCGTCGGGTACCCCCATATATTACCTAATAAAGGTTTAACCCCCTTGATCACCCCCCAGGTAACCCTTTCACCCCCTAGCACCGCCGTTGCTAAGCGATCATTTTTCTGATCGATGTCTTAGCGTCGGTGATGCTGATCGGTAGCCAGTAATTTTTTTTAGGTTCGCCGCAGGTTTTTATAGCGTCGGGTACCCCCATATATTACCTAATAAAGGTTTAACCCCCTTGATCGCCCCCCAGGTAACCCTATCACCCCCTATCACCACTGTCACTAAGCAATAATTTTTCTGATCGCTGTCTTAGCGTCGGTGATGCAGATCGGTAGCCAGTAATTTTTTTTAGGTTCACCGCAGGTTTTTATAGCGCCAGGTACCCCGATATATTACCTAATAAAGGTTTAACCCCCTTGATCGCCCCCCAGGTAACCCTTTCACCCCCTATCACCACTGCCGCTAAGCGATCATTTTTCTGATCGCTGTCTTAGCGTCGGTGATGCAGATCGGTAGCCAGTAAATTTTTTTAGGTTCGCCGCAGGTTTTTATAGCGTCAGGTACCCCCATATATTATCTAATAAAGGTTTAACCCCCTGATCGCCCCCCAGGTAACCCTTTCACCCCCTATCACCACTGTCGCTAAGCGATCGTTTTCATGATCGTTGTCTTAGTGTCGGTGATGCCGATAGGTAGCCAGTAATTGTTTTTTAGGTTCGCCGTCAGGTTTTTATATAGCGTCAGGTACCCCCATATATTACCTAATAAAGGTTTTAACCCCCTAATTGCCCCTAGTTAACCCTTTCACCAGTAATCACCATATAAGTGTTACGGGTGACGCTGGTTAGTTAGTTTGCTTTTTATAGTGTCAGGGCACCCGCCGTATATAACCCAATAAAGGTTTAACCCCCTGATCGCCCGGCGGGTGATATCAATTAGGTTTTAGCGTCAGAGAGGGTCTGCGTCACACCCCAGGCAGCGTCAGGTTAGTGCCAGTAGCGCTAACACCCACGCGTTAAGCATACACCCCCCTTAGTGGTATAGTATCTGAACAAATCAATATCTGATCTGATCAGATCTATACTAGCGTCCCCAGCAGTTTAGGGTTCCCAAAAACGCAGTGTTAGCGAGATCAGCCCAGATACCTGCTAGCACCTGCGTTTTACCCCTCCGTCCAGCCCAGGCCACCCAAGTGCAGTATCGATCGATCACTGTCACTTGCAAAACACAACACACATAACTGCAGCGTTCGAAGAGACAGGCCTGATCCCTGCGACTCCAGTGCTGTAGGAGGTGATTTCACCACCACAGTTAAAAAAAAAAAAGCATATATGCCGAAGCATTGGGGCAGCAGGGGCGGAGGAGCGATTTTGCTCCTAATGCCGCGTACATACGGTCGAAATTCCGACGGAGGCTTGCCCGTGGAAAAGTCTGACCATGTGTACGCGGCATAACTTTTGCGGGAAGATGCCCCCATGCTTCGGCATATATAAATGGTGCATGTATGCCCATCATTAGAAGTGCGTGGATGAAGGGCGGTATTCTAATGGTGGGCATACCCACCGATCAATCTTTTTTTTTCGTTCAGCCAACAGGCTGCATGAAAAAAAAGATTACAATACATGTCCAACAAGGACCAGCAACGTACTGGTATGTTGCTGGACTTTGAATGTTTATACCAGAATGATGCCTGTGGGTTTAGGTATCATCTTGGTATCATTCTTTTCAGCCAGCGGCCGGCTTTCATGTAAAAGCAATCCTAGTGGCTAATTAGCCTCTGGACTGCTTTTACAAGCAGTGGGAGGGAATGTCCCCCCCCCCCCGGATATAAAAAGCGCCATTGGGAAATTGGGAAAGCATTTTATCACACCGATCTTGGTGTGGTCAGATGCTTTGAGGGCAGAGGAAAGATCTAGGGTCCATTAGACCCCAGTTTTTTCAAAAAAGAGTACCTGTCATTACCTATTGCTATCATAGGGGATATTTACATTCCCTGAGATAACAATAAAAATGATAAAAAAAAAATATGGAAGCAACAGTTTAAAAATAAAATAAAAAAGCAAAATTAATAATAAAAAAAAAAAAAAAAAAAAAAAAAACCCCTGTCCTGCCCTGCTCTTGCCCAATGGCGAACGCAAGCGTCGGTCTGGCGTCATATGTAAACAGAAATTGCACCATGCATGTGAGGTATCACCGCGAAGGTCAGATCGAGGGCAGTAATTTTAGCAGTAGACCTCCTCTGTAAATCTAACGGCTTTTAAAGGCTTTTAAAAATGTATGTAGTTTGTCGCCAATGCGCGTTTGTGCGAAATTTTAAAGCTTGTCGTGTTTGGTATCTATGTACTCGGCCTAAGATCATCTTTTTTATTTCATCAAACATTTGGGCAATATAGTGTGTTTTAGTGCATTAAAATGAAAAAAAGTGTATTTTTTCCCCAAAAAATGCGTTTGAAAAATCGCTGCGCAAATACTGTGTAGAAAAAAAAATTGCAAAACCCACCATTTTAATCTGTAGGGCCTTTGCTTTAAAAATATATATAATGTTTGGGGGTTCAACATAATTTTCTTGCAAAAAAAAAAAATGTTTTCATGTAAACAAAAAGTGTGAAAAAGGGCTTTGCCTTCAAGTGGTTAGAAGAGTGGATGTAAGCTTCCTAATGTTGTGTATAAAATGCCAGAACAGTTCAAAACCCCCCCAAATGACCCCATTTTGGAAAGTAGACACCCCAAGCTATATACTGAGAGGCATGTCGAGTCCATGGAATATTTTATATGTTGACACAAGTTGCGGAAAATAGACAATTAATTTTTTTATTTTTTAGTTTTTGACAAAGTTGTCACTAAATGATATATTGCTCAAACATGTCATGGGCATATGTGGAATTACACCCCAAAATACATTCTGTTGCTTCTCCTGAGTACGGGGATACCACATGTGTGAGACTTTTTGGGAGCCTAGCCGCGTACGGGACCCCAAAAACCAATCACCGCCTTCAGGCTTTCTAAGGGTGTAAATTTTTGATTTCACTTCTCACTGCCTATCACAGTTTCGGAGGCCATGGAATGCCCAGATAGCACAAAACCCCCCCAAATGACCCCATTTTGGAAAGTAGACATCCCAAGCTATTTGCTGAGAGGTATGGTGAGTATTTTGCAGACCTCGCTTTTTGTCACAAAGTTTTGAAAATTAAAAAAAAAAGAAAAAAAAAAATTTTTTTTCTTCATTTTCAAAAACAAATGAGAGCTGTAAAATACTCACCATGCATCTCAGCAAATAGCTTGGGGTGTCTACTTTCCAAAATGGGGTCATTTGGGGGGGTTTTGTGCTATTTTGGCATTTTATGGCCTTCGAAACTGTGATAGGTAGTGAGGAGTGAAATCAAAAATTTGTGCCTAGAAATCCTGAAGGCGGTGCTTGGTTTTCGGGGTCCCGTACGCGGCTAGGCTCCCAAAAAGTCCCACACATGTGGTATCCCCGTACTCAGGAGAAGCAGCAAAATGTATTTTGGGGTGTAATTCCACATATAACCATGGCATGTGTGAGCAATATATCATTTAGTGACAACTTTTTGTAATTTTTTTTTTTGTCATTATTCAATCACTTGGGACAAAAAAAAAAAAATATTCAATGGGCTCAACAGGCCTCTCAGCAATTTCCTTGGGGTGTCTACTTTCTAAAATGGGGTCATTTGGGGGGGTTTTGTGCTATTTTGGCATTTTATGGCCTTCGAAACTGTGATAGGTAGTGAGGAGTGAAATCAAAAATTTGCGCCCTTAGAAATCCTGAAGGCGGTGCTTGGTTTTCGGGGGCCCGTACGCGGCTAGGCTCCCAAAAAGTCCCACACATGTGGTATCCCCATACTCAGGAGCAGCAGCAAAATGTATTTTGGGGTGCAATTCCACATATAACCATGGCATGTGTGAGCAATATATCATTTAGTGACAACTTTTTGTAATTTTTTTTTTTTTTTAGTCATTATTCAATCACTTGCGACAAAAAAAAAATATTCAATGGGCTCAACATGCCTCTCAGCAATTTCCTTGGGGTGTCTACTTTCCAAAATTGGGTAATTTGGGGGGGGGGTTTGTACTGCCCTGCCATTTTAGCACCTCAAGAAATGAGATAGGCAGTCATAAATTAAAAGCTGTGTAAATTCCAGAAAATGTACCCTAGTTTGTAGACGCTATAACTTTTGCGCAAACCAATAAATATACGCTTATTGACATTTTTTTTTACTAAAGACATGTGGCTGAATACATTTTGGCCTAAATGTATGACTAAAATTGAGTTTATTCGATTTTTCTTATAACAAAAAGTAGAAAATATCATTTTTTTTCAAAATTTTCGGTCTTTTTCCGTTTATATCGCAAAAAATAAAAATCGCAGAGGCAATCAAATACCATTAAAAGAAAGCTCTATTTGTGGGAAGAAAAGGACGCAAATTTCGTTTCGGTACAACATTGCATGTCCGCACAATTTCCAGTTAAAGCAGCGCAGTGCAAAATTCTGAAAACAGCTCTGGTCCTTTAGCTACAAAATGGTCCGGGGCTTAAGTGGTTAAGTGGTTAAATACTGTTTTCAATTTTTTTGGGTCTCAGCTTTTGGACTATGGTGGACACTGCTTGTGAGTTGGCACAGTTACAGGCGGTCCCCTACTTACAAACATTCGACTTACAAATGACTCCTACTTACAAAGGGAGGGAGACAGCAGGAAGTGAGAGGAAATCGACCCCTAGGAAGGGAAATTCTCTCCTGTAAGTGTTAATATGGGAAAAAGGTGTCTCCACTGATGCTTTATCACCAATCCTTGTTTCCCTAATAACCCAAAATTTTCTAAATCCAATTGTCATTGGGACAGAAAGTGAGGTGAAATCTTCTGAACAGGTGCACAGACAGCAAAACAAATGTTACAGGGGTGATAACCCTTCCCTATGTTTTCCAAAAAGCTTAACAATAGATTTTTTGGCTGGAGCTACACTTAAAAAATGCACCTGTTCCAACTAACAGATTACTTAAGAACAAGCCTACAGTCCCTATCTACCCGGGGACTGCCTGTACTTGTTAGGGCTCTTTCATACGATCTGTGTCCGTGTGCGGGCTCCGCTTTGCTCAGCGGGGATCGCTCCGTCGATCCCCGCTGAGCAGGCAGATAACAGGTCTGTCTCCGCACACTGTGCAGTGACCGACCTGTCAGAGCGCCGCTCTCCCCCATGGGGGATCGGATGACGACGGACCGTAGAGTCCGTTGTCATCCGATCCAATTCGCAGATGGATGGAAAAGTAGGGTTTTCCTCCGTCACACTTTTGGCGGATCGGAGCGGGTCGGATGTCAGCGGACATGTCACCGCTGACATCCGTGGCTCCATAGGGGTACATGGAGAATCCGTTACGGTCCGCCTAAAAATCTGACAGGCGGACCTGAACGGTCCGTCCGTGTGAAGGAGCCCTAACAGAGATTTACTAAAAATGGAGCCCAGAGAATCTGGTGCAGCTTTTCATAGTAACCAATCAGCTTCTAAGTTCAGCTTCTTCAATGAAGCTTTGACAACAACACCGTCACCTAGTAGCTGTCTGGTTACTATGCAGAGCTGCACCAGATTCCCTGGGCTTCAGTTTTATTAAATCTCCCCCAGAGTGACAACACAGGAGCACAGTTAGGAGACAGTTGTCACTCTAAAGCCTCGTACACACGGTCGGACTTCAAACAAACTTTTCCGTGGATTTTTGTTCGAAGGGAATTGGCCGGGCACACCCATAGCATACACACGGCGGGACTTTTCTGCAAACTTTCCCAAAACTTTCCCAACATCACGTGGTTTTTCTGCTCTTTTCTGCTATTGTTGGTTGATTTTAAAATTGGTTCTGGGCATGTGTTTTTGTACTTCAGACAAAAGTCCGATGGATTTCTGTACACACGATAGGACTTTGCACCGCAGGACTTTTGTTGCCGAAAAGTTTGTCCGTTTGCAGAGTGAACTTTTGTCCGATGAAAACCGAAAAAGTTTGTCCGATGGAGCGTACACATGGTCTGATTTTTTTTAAAACTTGCTCATTTTGAAGTTTGTATGGGGCTTAAGTGTCTGAACCAGGACCTTTATGACAGGATCACACAAATTATCAGGTATCTTTAAATAAAAGCTGCAGATTTAACCCTTTCATGACTAAGCTTATTTTTGACATTTGTTGCTTGCAAGTTAAAATCTGTATTTTTTGCTAGAAAATTACTTAGAACCCCCAAACACTATATATATTTTTTTAGCAGAGAATTTAGTGAATAACATGATAGGTGGTGACAGGTATTCTATATGGAGGGATCAGGGGTCTAAAAGACCCCAAATCCCTCCTTTGCACTTCAAAATATTCAGATTGCCAAAAAAGGCGACTCTGAATACTGTAATTTTTTTTTAAACCGGCGCCGTTGGCAGCCGAGTAAACCGGAAGTGACGTTGTGACGTTGCTTCCGTGTTTACAGAAAGAAGACTGGAACAAAGCCATTTCCGGCTTCGTTCCAGTCTCTCTCTAGCCGTCAGAAGTGCCGGATCATGTTTTAAGTCTCACGGTGAAACGGGAGGGCCGGGAAGAGCGGCGGAAGGCGGCAAAAGGGGGGATGTCCCCTCTCGCTCCTCTGATATAACAGCCGCATCCGGCTTTTAGCCGCATCGGTTGTTATCCCTGAAGAGCCGACCGTCCGCTCTAAAATAGCAGCTGCAGGCATTATACCGGTATAACCCCCTAAAGCCGAGGCCGCATATATGTGTACGCTTGGTGGGGAGGAGTTAAAAAAACTTGAAAAGATATTTGAATCTACATTAACATGTTAAAGCTTACATGAGATTTTGGTGATTGGGTTTAGATCTACTCTAAAGTGTATTTTCACTTTTTAAACATGCAGCAGAGCCCCTCACCACCAATCAAAAAGACATTGCACTGCCTGGTCTTCTCAGTGCTGGATAGTCTTTTGATGAAAAAAAAAAATTGGGCTGGTACCTTTACTATAGGACAATCTCAAAGCTACTGGGCTTCTGGATTTACCAAGACCATCTACCATGGGAGTAAAGACTTAAGCCTCATACACACGATCAAATTATCCAACGGGAATTGTGTGATGGCAGGCTGTTGTCGGAAAATCCGACCGTTTGTACGCTCCATCGGACAATTGTTGTCGGATTTTCCGCGGACAAATGTGGGATAGCATGCTTTAAAATTGTCCGCCAACAAATGTGTGTTGTCGGACTACCCAATCGTGTGTACACAAGTCCTTCAGACAAAACTCCAAAGTACAAACACGCATGCTCAGAAGCAATGCTCACCATAACACAACATTAGCAGAAGTTGCCCAAAGGGTGGTGCTAAAGAGCTGAAAAACCACGTAGTTTCAAGTTTGTTGGCCGACAATTCTTTGCCGTTTGTATGCAATACAAGTTCACAGCCAACGCCCTTCGGACAAAAGTCCTAAGCTTTGTCCGATGAAAATCCAATCGTGTGTATGAGGCTTAAGGCCTCATTCACGCAGTATTTTAGGGCCAGCTGCAGCAAAAACTCAGCAGACTCCTGCAAATGGATTGCAGATTGTTGTGGCTGTGCAGCTGGTACAAACCAATGACAGGGCCACAGCTGTCAGCAGCTGTCCTCCAGTGTTCAGATGTAATTTCACATAGAGTGATTACCCATGGTTATGGAAAAATAATTTCCTAAGGACACAAACTATTTACATATCGGGGTTATCATCTGTCCCTAAATGCAGGCAGACTCTCCATGTGCAATTACATCCAAACATTCAGAAGGCACCTGCGGACAACTGCAGCCTTTCATTGCTTTGTACAGGCTGTAAATCCAGCAGCAGGAATTCACTGCATTCTTGCCACAGCTGGCCCTAAAATACCCTGTGAATGTGTGAATGAGGCCCTGAGCTGATGAATATATGGCTCTATCTAAATAGAGGATAGGGGAGCGAGGGAGATCCTAGAACTATCCCTTTTCATTATGACCATTACTCAAACAACTGTTGCTGCTACACATTCTTTTCCCAAAATTATTCGTTTCACTAAACAGTTTAGAGAGATAAAATATTTCCCAGATTGCTGGAAGATTTCTCTAACTGCTGCTACCAACCAATCCATGCAATGGAAGACAGCAAATTACTATCTTTCCTTGGAGGATTCATAGCAAAATGCTGCTGCATTAGCAGATGCTCAGTTCTTTTTGGGTTCTATAGAGACTGTTCATTTAGCAAACTGAATGCTGATAAATAAGGCGATCATGATCAATTATTAACTTTGCTTACCCAATCATGGGCTAGGGAAATAAAAAACTAAAAAAAAGTTTGAGGATACTTGATTGGGTAATCAAAGTGAATACAGGTTCAACGTATTCACTAATTTTAACATTGCAAAGGAAAATACACATTCCTAAATGAATATGCTTTGTTAGGTGGACAGTTTCTACTCCTTTAGTAAATCAACCTCTCTGCATGTAAAACTAAACCTGTGCAAAGGGACACAAAAATGTAGCTGGTAACAGGAGCCTATATTCATTTACCTTTCCTAAACATTGGTGTTTTTTTTTTTTTCATTGTGCGTTAGTTCATAAAGTTGTATAGTAAGGCTCCATTCTCACTTGTATGACTCCAGAGTTGCACATTTTGGTGCAACTTTGACGCAACTGTGACGCAGCTTTGGATGGGTGCAACTTGGATACGACTTTGGCTTTGACCAGTGATAATGTTCAACTGTTGCAAAACCGTTGCATTGTATAACATGTAGGTACGACTTTTATGCAACTTTTCAGGGTTAACATTGAAGTCTATGGCCCTTAAGTGGCATAGAAGTCAGACCAAAATAGTGCATGAACTACTTTGAAGTCGCTGCAACTTTAAGTCGCACATATATCAATGGTTATCACTGCAAAGCATGGAGAACAACTTGTCATGCGACTTTGATATCCAAAGTTGCATGAAAAGTGTGAATGGAGCCTTATGCAAATTTTAGGGGGCTTTCATGCTGATGCGGTGTGGTATTCCTGAACCGTGGGTGCAGTGTGGTGTACTCGTGTGTTTTGTGCGAGTTACCTGCACCTTGCCATAGACTTCTATTACATCAGGCTGTTTGGGTGCATTTGCTGAAAGCGCACCAAAAGTCCTGCATGTGGGAATTTTTCCAAAAACGCACCAGAGCTGCTCAGTGCTATAGAAGTCTATGGCAAAGTGCAGGTAATCTGCACAAAACACAGGGGTACGATGTGCTGCACCCACAGTGTGGGAAAACTGCTCCGCATCAGTGCAAATCGCTCTGTATTGTTATTCATACATGATAACTATATAAAAATGAGATTATAGTTACATAGATATGTTGTGGTGGCATATTTGCTGTGTTCTGTAAAAGATTGTTCCATCTTTCTATGCTGGGAAATCTCTTTGCTTGATGTTGCTATGCTGAATCTCACATAAGGACTAATATCAATAGCTATGCCCACTTTGGTCTAATAGCTAGAGAAAACTTGCCCGTGTAGATAAATTGATAGATACATATTGTGCGTTTTATCATCTTTTTTATTTTTTTATTGTTTTTGCCCCCTGCTTTTGTTTCATTATCTGCCACATCATGGTATTTTTTCCTAAACCATTATGCAATCAGATATATACATTGTAATAATAAAAAGAGTAATAATAATAAAAATGAATACAGTTATTGAGGTTTATTAGATGACAAAATATCTTTCTTTCCTGATAGACTGATAGTGTCAAATGAAACATTCCTTTTATACAAATTACCTTTTCAAACAAAAATTTGCATCACAAAGTATAAGATACAGGACGACGGCACGGATGCCCAACAACTCTGTAACCACACTTAAAACAATTGGAACTCATTTCTAAATGACTATTGGGTTACATGCACAGGGGTGTATTGAAAAAATTATTTTTTTGTAAAAATGTGTAAAATCCAGGCATCTTTCCATGCCCAGGGAGTCACAAGGGGCATGTACAGCCAGACATAGAAGTAAATACAGTACACGCTTGTACTCAGATATACGCTGATGTTTTAGTAAACGTGCGCATGTGTGTATGAAGTAACCCCCTAACACAGAATTACTGCGTTGAAGGGTATACATCAAATGCGCCTGTGTGCATGAAATCATCTGCATATTTCCCAGTACAAGTCTATACAGCATTACCTTCTATGCAGGCTGTAACTGCCACCTTGGGCTCCCTGACCGCAGAAAAATGCCAACATTTTAGGTTAAGCATATTTTTATGCCTCAGCACATCCAAATGCATGTAACCTAAAAGTGGTATTAAACCCAAAACAAAAAAATGAAATATGTTGCAGCTTACAAATCCTTAGATGTGATGACTGCATACGTTTCCTTTTTTAGGCTTTTTTCCTTCTGTTTTCACCTGGTGATCTGTCCAGTAACACATCTCCTGCATTAGAGTGCCATAGCTTCCAACTGTCCCTGATTTCGAGGGACTGTCCCTGATTTGGAACAATGTCCCTCTGTCCCTCCTTCCTTCTCACTTGTCCCTCATTTTGGTCTGATATATATAGATGTATATAAAAATGCACTTTTTATCTATCAAAAAGTGTTTTCCAGCGCTAAACCTTTCACCTGATTTCTAAATGGCTGCATTTGTAAATTCCAAAAGCCAATATAAAGAAATAGTATTGGTAAAAAAAAGCACTTGTGGGTTTAACCAATCTTGTTTTTTTTTGTACAATTCTCCTTTAAGGGGCTGTGGCAAAGGGGTGTGTCCTATGCCTGCATACTTTTACTGATAGGTGTCCCTTATTCCCATCTCAAAAAGTTGGGAGGTATGGAGTGCCTCCACTCTGGATGAAGGAACACAGGGGCACCTTGGGACAGGACAATTGTCAGTCTGGAGGGGGTTGTTAGATGTACTAGTGGATTTTGATACACTGAAAAAAATTAAGACCAACTCCTACTAGTGCTTTATAAGCAGTTTCAGCAACATTTTTGTAAAAAAAAAAAAAAACATAAATAAATACAAGTTGATTATTGTAAGCAGCCTACTCAATGTTAAATGTTTTTTCTCAACCCTCCAACTGCTACATCTGCAGGACAGCTTGTTCTTCTGTAAAAAAAAACACTTACTGTATATAATCGAGTATAAGCCGAGTTTTTCAGCACATTTTGTTGTGCTGAAAATGCCCCCCTCGGCTTATACTCGAGTCAGGTTATCTGCCGTCGTGTCAGTATTGATGCGAAGGGAAGGGAAGCCATATTACACCATACATTGTCCCCTCCGATTCACAGCAGGGCTGTGTGTATAGGAAGTCTGCGCCGTCCACGCCGTCCCGCCTCCTCCTCGTCCGCCCGTGACGAGGAGGAGGCGGAGCTTTATTACAGTGGACGGCGCGGACTTCCTATACACACAGCCCTGCTGTGAATTGGAGGGGACAATGTACAGCGTAATATGGCTTTCCTTCCCTCCGCATCAATACTGACACGGCAGATAAGGTGCATGGGCACAGTTGTCACAGGCTGCTTATGGGCACAGTTATCACGTACCTGATCCGAAGCCAATATGCAGAGAGGGGCTCCCCTTGCGGCTAGGTGCGGTATACCTCTGAAAGTGCCACAGAAGGTATACAGCCCAAAGTAGCACGGGTTGCCGGCAGGATCTGGATGGGTCCAGAAGAGCGTCACCTTGTGAGGACTGCCAGGGCGTGGTGGTGCACAGGAGGTCAGGAACTTCACGCTGTGCTTGGAATAGACCGTGCTTCAGAGGACAGCAGTGGACACCCGGCTGAGGGTCAAACACAGGATGGCCAGTGGACGCCCGGCTGAGGGTCAAACACAGGATGGCCAGTGGACGCCCGGCTGAGGGTCAAACACAGGATGGCCAGAAGCAAGAGCAAGTCCGTGAAGTAAGCTGAGGTCATAAACTGGTAATAAAGTCCATATAGCAATCCGGGGTCATGCACAGGTAATCAGGCAGAGGCAAAGTCATTATAGCAAGCCGGGGTCATGCACAGATAATCATCAGAGGGAAGGTCAAGGAGCAAGCCAGGGGATGAGCCAGGAGAGGAGGTCAAAAGGTCTGGAACAAGCTGGGTCAAAAACAGGAGATCCAAAAAGTAACACAGAGGTTCAGGAGTACAGGAAGCTGACGACAATCCAGCAAATTGGGTCAGACAGTGGCAGCCTTTTATAGGCCTGCAGGGGGATCCCCCTGTCACATGATGTGCCTATGGCGCCCATTTCTTCTACTAGCAAGATTGCCAGTACTTCCACGGCCATTTCCCTGACAACAGTGAGGCTTGCAATGGGCACAGTGAGGCTTAAAATGGGCACAGTGAGGCTTGCAATGGGCACAGTGAGGCTTCAATGGGCACAGTGAGGCTTGAAATGGGCACAGTGAGGCATGCAATGAGCACAGTGAGGCATGCAATGGGCACAGTGGAGCTTGCAATGGGCACAGTGAGGCTTGCAATGGGCACAGTGAGGCATGCAATGGGCACAGTGAGGCTTGCAATGGGCACAGTGAGGCTTGCAATGGGCACAGTGAGGCATGCAATGGGCACAGTGAGGCTGAAAATGGGCACAGTGTGGCGGCAAATTGGCACAGTGAGGCTGTAGATGGACATTGTTGACCCTCTTTTCCACTTACAGCAGCTGCTGCATTCTCACCCTAGGCTTATACTCGAGTCAATAAGTTTTCCCAGTTTTTTGTGGTAAAATTAGGTGCCGTGGCTTATATTCGGGTCGGCTTATACTCGGGTATATACGGTACTGGCCAGATCATCAGGTAAAAATACAGGAAAGAAAAAAAAATGAAAACGAATGCAGCCATCACATCTAAGAATTGGTAAGCTGCAATATAAGGAATGTTTGATTTTAGGTTTAATACCACTTTAGGGGAATATTTATTAATCAGTGAATGTAACATATACCAAACATTTGCTGGTGGTGAATCATTCATTGTAATTTAAAATACATTCACCAGGGAGATTCACCTGCAGTGAATATTTCATGAATGTTACATTCACTTCTTCAGTAATATGCCCCTGTGTATGCAACTTACAGCAACTTTATTACCCAATCTTTTTGTGTGTGTAGATAAAAACAAATGTGGATACTTATTGAAGGTAAACAATTTTACAATATGACTGTATTGTATTTTATTTGTTGGTTGCATATGTGCAGAGAATAAGAAACGTATTTAAAAGATAGATAGATAGATAAAACAAGTTCGGGACCATTTTTCTTCTTCTGTCCCCTTTTAGAAGAAGAAACCCATCTATCTAATGCCCCTTCAGCCCGTGACAGTTTTCTCCCTCTTACTTGCATGTAAATGTAATGAGTGGGGTCCGAGTGCACACAGGAAAATGGGTTTAATGAATCATGAAACTGGGGGACTTTACACCAAGAAGCCACAATCTCACTTTCCCTTTTTGAAGACAAGTCCATTGTTTCTATTTTGAGAGCATGATGAAAAACTCACATCAAACTAAAATGCTTAAGAGCCGACCATCAATTGAACCGTAGGCAATAAAGAAGCTATCAACTTTATGATAAGTGTTATTCTGCAAGCAGTCACTATTACTATTTATACAAAAAAAAGACAAGGTGGTCAAAAAGAGAAACACCATTTATCCTTAAATAATGCACTTTAAAAGAAATATAATACACTCGTGTTTTTTTTAAAATTCCAAGTGCTTTGCCCCTAATCATTAAATCATAACTTGCTTGGCAAATAATTATATATAAAACGTACTATTTGCTAAAGTATTCAATATATTATTATTAATAATTAATATTATATTATAATATTATAATATTATTATATTATATTTTGGTGTATAACTTCTATAACTTCTGTCACTGTATATCAGTGACAGAAGTTTTTTCACCTTAATGCATAGGTGAAAAAACACAAGGGTTTACAACCCCTTTAACATGTAACATTTAATGTAACTGCTTTTAGTCTTTTTTATATTTGCAGCTTTCATTAAAAGGGTGACAACATAGGGAAAGAATTGGATGACAGGGGCTAAGTGTTGCCACCCTAAAACAGGAAATGCCTGCACAACAACCTTTAATGCAGGATTTTTTTTAAAAAAAAAGCAGATTTAAAATATAAAAAATAACTTTTTAAAAACCACAATAAATAACATAGGGGATTATTTACGAAGGGCAAATCCACTTTGCACTACAAGTGCAAACTACAAGTGCAAAGTGCACTTGAAATTGCACTGAAAGTGCACTTAGAAGTGCAGTCGCTGTAAATCTGAGGGGTAGATCTAAAATGAGGGGAAGCTGATTTTATTATCCAATCATGTGCAAGCTAAAATGCTGTTTTTTATTTTCCTTGCATGTTCCCCTCGGATCTACAGCGACTGCACTTCCAAGTGCACTTTGCAGTTGTAGTTTGCACTTGTAGTGCAAAGAGGATTTGCCTTTAGTAAATAACCCCCATAGTACAGTAAAACCTTGGATTGCGAGCATAGTTTGTTCCAGAAACATGCTTGTAACCCAAAGTACTTGTATATCAAGCCAACTTCCCCATAAGAAATAATGGAAACTCAAATGATTCGTTCCACAACAATTTATTCATAGGTCCTTCAGTTTATAGTCCATATAAAAAGATTATAGCAATGTGATAGGTTGTGTAACCATAAAATGTCCACCCACAAATGGAAGCCTCCACAAGGGGATTTGAAGCAAAATCCAGCAGGAGTTACAGAGCATAAAAGAGAAAAGAGGCGCCTCTAAGTGTAGCAATGTGTTGCTAAATGTTGTACCTTCATTAAATATAACTATATTGCTAAACTTAGAGGCACCTCTCTTCTCTTTTATACTCCGTTGTGACATGACTCTACTTGCATATCAGGACATCGCTTGTATAACCAAGTAAAAATGTATTAAAAAACTTTGCTTGTCTTGCAAAACGCTCTCAAACCAAGTTACTCTCAAACCAAGGTTTTACTGTATATGAAATTTTAATGATTGGGCTTACATATATTTTATTGTGCATTAATGTTTTATTTAGTCAGCAGTGAATTGCTACAGCTCATTTTGAGATCCTCGTCAAGCCATTGGATAGCCATATTTTGCCCACTCTGTACAGGCGGGGGGGGGGGGGTAAAGAGGGGGCCGTTACTCAGATTACAGTTGGTGGCAGTGAAGGCAGCCATTAGCAGGTATAGGTGTGAGGTATAGTTGCAGAGATAGGAATACCTTGTCCATTAGATAAATATTATTCATGGCAAGTGCTAGCTTGAATTAGTATCATCCCTTTTACTTGGACTTAATATACAAAAAGATAAAAAAAACTTCTGGTATTTTATTGTTACCACATAAAGTGTCAATCAATCATTTGATAACATTTCTATATTTTATTAAGAATAAAATTAAAGGCTGGTACACTAATAACACTCCAGTTACTACAGTACATGAAATAAGTGAAAGTCCAGCACCGACAAGATATGAAATTGCAGTACTTTATTCGTTATCCATTGAGACATAAAAAGTCCATCTAGTGTAGGGATTAGTGCGTTTCAGCCCCACAAACGTTGGGCCTAAGGCTGGCCATACACAGTTCGAATCTTGGCCGGTTCCCGCTAAACTGAACTGTTAATGGTCAGACTGAATGTACCAATCAACTTGGGTACAACCAGCCTGCCGGATTCTCTTATGATTATAGCTAGTGGCTGCTATTGTTGCTAACAATAATCACTGTCTTTTCCCAGCGGGGTTGGGATTACCTTGTCAGCACTATCGGTGTTGATGGGGGAATCATGCAAACTTCTTTCCTGCAACCCGGGATTGCAGGAAAGAAATTCGCACCATGTATGGCCGGCCCTAGTTGATTATGACTAAGGCCCAAAGTTTGTGGGGCTAAAATACATCAATATTTACACTGGATGGATTCTTTTTATGTCTCGGTGGATAATGAATAAAGTACAATTTTATTTCATACCATGTTGGTGCTGGACTTTCACTTATTTCATGTCTTTCTACGTAATGTACCATGTTATCCTGGCATAGACTGTATACCTTCATCCCACAGCTAATAAAAAAATTAAGGGTTTGCAGCATCATAAGCTTTTTTTTCTGGAGTTACAACAGTACTCCTCCATAACCCCATTAATCCGTAGTATACATAATGATATTACACATACCTGTAGATCCAGGTTCCTTGTTATTGTCAGATGATGAGGTTAATCTTAATACGTTTTGTGGGCACTATGGTCCACTTCTGCAGGAGTAATAAAGGGTAGTCGATCTATAAATACATCACTGGTAATTACAATCATACTTTTGCATCACATACAATGTAACTTTTGTTCACAAATTTAGGCAATTGCACACTTTTAGTAGTAAGAATACAAAGATAAACCAGACGATATATTAAAATGTTTTATAATCTCAGTCCACTACGCTGGCAGATAGGAGAGGCTGGAGTATCATTGTGTCTGCTGCTGTCCTTGTTAATGTTTGCAGGGGTATATAGTGAAAAAATACTTCTGTGGAGAGAATTCTATGTCTGATCAGTGTAGAGACTATTCACAGGCAAAACTGTAGGAAGAGACTACTATTAAAGAACTGTGTACAGCTAGTGTTAAGTCTGCCCTTTACCCAATATGAATACGCAGAGTAAGAGGAATGCTGGGAAGAATGGAGGATTGTGGGGGGTGTAGTTCTTTACAAACTGAGATGGCTTGGCCAACTGATCAAACAAACTACAGAATGTGCTGCCAGCAGACTGTTCACCAGTGCACTTGATAGGGAGAGAGGAGCAGTGCCGCACATCCTTGGACACTGGAGATCACCACGGATGCTGATTGAGCCCACTGTCTGATTAAAGAGGAGAACACCACAGAGACTGACTGGTTGTGTTGTCAACAGGGAACAGAAGGAGATCACCTGCTAACACAAGAGTTGGTGAGAGAACGCTGGTCAAACCCCACTACATTTTAACAAAAATAACTGCTTGCAAGCCAGTGCCTTTATCAGTGCTTGAGGGGACATCATCCTGAGCACTCCGACATATAAGTGGGGCCCCAACAAGATGGCCAGCAGAAGAGGGTATGTTACAGATTGCTGAACTGTTATGGTGGAGTAGCTCTCCCTTGGTAGGAATGACCCAGTATAGGGTTTAGGTTGGGTTGTTCTCTACGCCAATTGTTTGTTTTAACTGCATATTTCTTGCTGCTGTTCGCCTATTTACAGTATATATTTTTTCTATTGTTTAACCCTTTACTGTGTCATTGCTTATGTTTATATGTCTTTTGCTACTGGGATACTGCATAACTATCTGCAAAAAATACTGTGCTCCCCATCAGTGCTGTGTCTTGGTCTAGGCCCACAAGGCCCAGGCCTAGGGCGACACTTTGTGGGGGGCCCCTCCTCCCAGCTGATTCCCGGTACAGCTAATTCCCGGAGCCCAGTGCCACAACAAGTTCCAACACTGAGCTCTGGTAACTGACCTGACAGGGGCACCAGGGACATCTGCCGCCCAGGGTCCCACATGCGGCGATCCGATCGCCTTTCTGTGGCAGCCGACACCTCTCTCCCCACTAACAGCCGCACACAGATCCCTGAGGATCCTCCTCCTTGGCTCCAAAGTTCTCATGTACACAGCCAGGAGGAGCCACAAAGGAGGGTCTCTTATTGTAATTTCTTACCACAGCAGAAATATTTCTAAGTGATACAATGGCAATCATTGTACAGTTCCTTATTTTATTATTATTATACAATGTTGTATTAATTCTTTTACAAACATTTTATTGTAATGTTATTAATATTGTGGCAGTCCTTTCTTATCTTGTACATCATTGTTTCTTATTTTATATTTTCACTTTTTCTTGTGGTTCTCTAATTTTTGTGTAGGTAAATCACTACCAGCAACGTGTTAAACAAACAAAAATGACATTGGGTCACCCTCAAAATCTATAACAGATATTTGTCAGTGAGCGTGTAACCCCCCCCTCCTGAAACATACCAGGCTATATGCCCTCAACATTGGTAGAGTACCTTGCAACGGAAGGGGCAAGCTTGTACCCCCACCCCCTTTAGAAAGACACCTTCTCCCTATGTTGATGGTGACATGGGCCCCATCCCCACATGGCTAGCTTGGTGGATGTGGGGTCTAAGTGAGGGTGAAGACTTATCAGAATCTGAAAGTCCTGATTGAATAAGGGGTCCCTACATATTAACCCTCCCCCATGCTTGAGTATGGAGTACACAGTATCCCTTGTTATTCATTAACAGAAAAAATGGTGAGAGGGGAAGAGATAGATAGAGAGCCACAGAAAGAGAGAAAAGGAGCTACTGAGAGAAACAGAAAGGAAAATAGAGAGAAACAGAGACATGCAGAGGGAAAGAGAAAGAAACAGAGACACAGGCACACACCAAAAAAGGTTGAGTGTTGTGCAGAGAAAGAAAGGGTGTACAGAGTGAGGAAGAGATGAAAAGGGGGATAGAGGTGCAAAGTGAAAGAGAGAGACACAGAAGAGCAGAGAAAGAGAGAAAAAATGGTGAAGAGAGAGACAGAGATTAAGATGCATAGAGAAAAAGAGAGAGAGAGAGTGAGAAAGAGATAAAAAAAGAAGGCGCAAAGGATGAAAAAAAGGCACAGTAAGAGAGAAAGAGAGAAAAAGGGAAAGAGAAAGAAAAACAGAGTACAGAAAAAGAAAGGTCATTACATCCATGGCAAAGGAGCCCAAAGAGATGAGGACAGCCTCTCTTACACCTCTGGCTCTGGGCCCCTGATAGAGCAAACAGCTGGTGCAAATGCACTTTTGGTTCTTGCTGAAAGCTGAAGTGACTTACTGGTTCAGTCAGCTGGTTTCGGGGGGGGGGGGGGTTGATTCCTATAACTGGGTCCAATTGCTGTATGGAATGTGCTAAACTCTATGTATTTATGAGTTCAGGGGCCCGGCTCAATAGGAGTCTAGGGGCTTGGCTTGATAGCAATCCAGGGCCGGGCATAATAAGAGACCAGAGGCCTGGCTTAATGGGGTTCCAGGGGGCCATGTCAATGGAACTCCAGGGGGCAGGTTCAATGGAAGTCCAGGAACCCTGCTCAGTTAGAGTCCGGAGGCCCGGCTTGATAGCGATCTAGAAGCCCAATTCAATAGGAATCCAAGGAACTGGGCTAATAGCAGTTAGGGAGTTAGCTCAATGGCAGTCAAGGGGCTCTGCTATGGAGGAGTCCAGGGGTTCAGCTTGGAGGTGTTGCAGTGGCCCAGTTCTGGATGAAAACAGGACTGTCCCTTGACAGGAGTCCAAGGACCCAGTTTGGGGGCAGAGCAAGGGCCCTGGCTCGGGGGCATTCCAGGGACCCATGTTAGGAGCAGTCTAGTGGCCTGGCATGGGGGCAGTACAGGGGTCCTAGTTAATGAGCAATCCAGGGGCCTGGTTCAGAAACAGTCCAGGGGCTCATCTCAGAAGCAATCCAGAAGCCTGGCTTGAAAGCAGTCATGGGGCCTTGCTTGGGGGCAGTACAGAGTCTTTACTCGGGAACAATCCAAGGGCCCCACTAAGGTGCAAAGCAGAGGCCTGGCTAAGGGGCAATCCAGGAGCCCTGCTTGAGGGCAGTGCAGAGGCCCAGTTTAATAAGACTTCAGAGTCCCAGCTGGGGAGGAGTTCAGGTACCTAGTTTGGGGTAGTGCAGGGGTCCCAATTCAGAGAAGTCCAGGGGCATGGCTTGAGGGCAGTCGAGGGGTGTGGCTTGGGGGCTGGGGGATCTGGCTCATGAGCAATCTAGGAGCCTGGTTCAGAAACAATCATGGGTACCTTGCTCAGGAGAAATCCAAGGACTCATCTCAGGAGCAATCCAGAGGCCTGGCTTGGAAGCAATCCAGGTGCTCAGCTTGGGGGAAATGCAGAGGCCCTTTCTCAGGAGCAATACAGGGGCTCAGCTCAGGTGCAGTGCATGGGAAATCCAGGGTCTTGATTTAGGAGGAGTCAAGTTGTCTGGCTCAGGGGCAGTCCAGGGGCCCTGCATGGGAAGAATCCAGAGGGCTGGCTTGGGGACAATCCAGGGGTCCAGCTTAGGGGCAGTACAAGAGTCCAATGCAGAGGCTGTACAGGGGATTGGCTTGGGAGGAATATTGGGGCCTGGCTCAGGAGGGTTTCAGGGGGCCCATCTAAGGGGAATTCCAGGGCAGATGCTTGGGAGGAATCCAGTGTCTTTTCTTGGGGGCAGTTCAGGGGCAGTGCAGATGCATGACTCTGAAGCTATCCAAAAGTCTGACTCAGTGACAGCACAGAGACTCAGCTTAGGAGGTGTAGATATTGGGGAAGCAATGATGAGTTGTCAGACGAATCTTGTGAAGAATTTGTTTATTTCTAGCCATCAGTGAACCATGTGTAAACCTATTTTTCTTAGTTTAACTTCATAACTTCCTGCTTCCTGTTCCCACCCCCAGGTCCTCACACATCTATATGAGTCTGCAGCACATACATATTCTACATCTTTCCCCTTTTAAAGAAGAGATATGCATATATAAATCAATTGTAATATACAACCAACAAGGAGTGAAGTATAGCAAGGAACAACAACAAACTACAATATAAAACGCGAAATGCTGGGTAAGAGTCAGTGTGATAAAGTCTTGAAACTTTGGACTGGGTTTACACACTCTTCCAGATTGAGTAACGGCTTGTGGGGCTTGCGAGTCTGATACCTTTTGCCTGTTGTCATCATAATTTTGTTGTGGTTGTGTGTTACATCCGTTGTTGGAAGTGTCAATTGGCACAGCAGCAGATGGCTGTGTTTGGGGTCCTGAAGTGATCATAGGCACATGGACAGCAGCAGTACAGTATGATTCAGGTACCTGTAGGAGGTGACGGCAGTTCTTTACATAGGTCCTACAATCAGAATGGACAACATAGCTGTTTGGTTGACAGGCCTTTCCATGAACCATGGCCAGTTTTTCAAACTCACGGGTTGTCTCCATCCTTAACACCTGCCCAGGCTCCAGAAGAGAAAGCCGTCTGGCCGATTTGTCATGGCTTATCTTTCCTTTTTGCCTGAGTGTAAATAAAGCAGCCTGAACATCAGTCTCAACTCTCGGCAGGAGCTGGGATGGGACCATGGGAAACAGAGTCCTGGTTCGTCATGATAGTAAACATTGTGCCAGAGAAGGCATGCCATCCTTAGGTGTGTTGCGGAGGTTGAGTAGGGCTGCATAAACATCAGAACCATCAAGTGCACATTTCTCTAGGAGATGCTTGGGCGATCTTACACTACACTCTGCAAGACCACTGGATCTAGGGTAATTGGGACTGCTAGTGACATGCTGAAAATCCCATTGGAGTGTAAAGTTCTTGAATCCTCTACTTGAAAATTATGTTGCATTGTCAGTGATCAATTGATAGAGAATTCCATGTGTGGAGAATATCCGCTTCAATGTCCTGATCACTGTTTTACTGGAAGTGTTTGGAAGAACATCAAACTCCCAGCAGCGAGGGTACGAATTTACCAAGACCAGGTAATTCCTGTTTGACCACTCAAATATGTCAGCTGCTGTGATAGACCATGGTCTGTCAGGTATTTGGTGAAGAGTTAAAGGTTCTCTAATCTGGTGCTGTCATAGAGCATTGCATGGGGCACATCTGGAAACTTCTCTTTCAATGTCAGTGAATATAGTGGACCAAAACATGGTTTGACATGCCCTTCGCTTAGTGGAATGAATGTCAGGATGACCTTGATAGAGCTATGTCAAGTAGTATGACATATCTCTGACCATGCAGGATTAATCCATCATCCACTGTCTATTCATCCCTCATAGAGTAGAATGGTCGGATATCATGTGGGATTTCCTTAAAGGAGCCAGGCCACCCATGGAATATGATGTCCATGAGGCACTGACAGGTGGCATCTGCCTGTGTTTCTTGCTTTAGTTCCTGAATCCTTCTGGATGACAACACCCCATCCAGAGCCAACACATCATAATCCTCAATAGCTACAGAGTTATCAGTAGTGGGGAGGTGTGCACGTGAAAGAGCATCCACAACAAACAGTTCACGGCCTTGTTTATAGATTACATTCAGGTGGTAGCGTTGAAGCTTTAGCATCATTCGCTGGATGCGCGATGGGGTTTTCTCAGTATGGTTATGAGTGGCTGATGATCCGTCTTCACAGTCACAGGGCGGCCATAGATATAATCATGGAATTTTACACAGGCAAATACTAGTCCCAATAATTTCTTCTCAATTTGAGCATAGCGTGCTTCAGTCTCAGTGAGGGCTCTTGATGCAAAAGCTGCAGGCCTCCCATCTTAAAGACTGCACCAAGACCATACTGGGAAGCATCAGCAGACAATACTACAGGCTTATGCACATCAAAGTACTGTAGGACAGGTGGACTTGTTAATTGTGCTTTCAATGTATCCAGAGCAACAGCGTGTTGTTCAGTCCAACACCAGACAGGCATCTTGGCGCAGAAGCTGACAGAGTGGAGATGTTATCTGACTGTAGTGAAGAATGAACTTTGAGAGATAATTGGTCATGCCAAGAAACCTTTGAAATCCATTTTTGTCCTCTGGAGCAGGCATTTGATGGATGGCTTTGTTATTTTCTGGGTCAGGCTTGACACCTTTATCCGTGAAAAGGTGTCCAACATATGATACCTCTGAGACCCTGAAGCGACAATTGGTACGGTAGAGCTGCAAGTTGATGGCTCTAACATGGTCTAGTATGCATTTAAGTTGTTTGTCGTGTTCCTCAATGGAGGATCCCTGAATCAAGATATCATCCACAACTATTTCACATGGCTGTTCAGCAAAAAGCTGTTCCATACATCTCTAAAAGACTTTGCTTCCAGTTGAAATTCCATATGGCTTCCGTGAGCATTTGTATCTCCCAAATGGGGTCAAAAATGTTGTGAGTAATGATGATTCCTCATCCAGAGGGATTTGCCAGAATCCACATTTTACATCTAGAATGCTGAAGACCTTTGCCTGTGGCATATCAGTGATCACTTGTACTACATTTTTTAATGGGTGATAAGGCCTCATGGGGAGCCTTATTGAGGTGCACAGGATCAATGCATATGTGGACAGTGCCATCTTTCTTGATTACTGCTGCCATGGAAGACACCCAGGGGGTAGCCTCCTGCACTGGTACAATGATTCCCAGTCTAGTCATCCTTTCCAACTCTTGCAAGACTTTGTCTTTTATAGCCAGTGGGATCCTTCGAGGGGCACACACAGTAGGCTGTACTGTTTCATCAAAGTGCATGTGACACATGACTGGAAGCTTACCAACAGTTTCAGTTCGAAATAAGTCCTCATAATCAGTCATCTCAGGAGCCTGTTGTTGTACTGCATATACTTCTGGACTGAGTTGGATTTAGGTGCATGCTGTCTGGTAAGCCTAGCAGGCTCTTAATATTTCTATCCACAATGTGGAATAGCAGCTTGTCCCCTGATAGATCCAAGGTAGAAGTGCCCAGTGTCCGAATTGTTTTACCTCCATAAGCTATCGCGTTTACTTTATTTGACTGATCAATTTCAGCTTTGAGGTCAATGCTGTGCAATGTGGATAAGGACATGACTGCATTTGGCACCAATGTCAATTTTCAACTTAACATGTTTGTGGCATGCTGTTGAGAGGGTGGTGAATATTTCTCCTTTATTTGCAATTAGGTCCACACTTTCACAATGAAAACAATTTTGGTGATCATCACTTTCCACTTCATTAATTCTGTGCACAATTTGTTGTTTAGTGTTACTAGATGGTGTCATCCACGTGCCTCTATTTTGAGCCTTGGACCTACAACATTTTGCAAAATGATTCCAGTTGCACCTTTTGTTAAAAGCCGGACACTTGTTGCGCTCGGTAGCGTATTCACTACCACAGTTGCTGCATTGCCTTTTTTTTCTGTTGCACCATGAACGCTTCTGCCTCTCTTTTTAGTTCCTTAGTGGCCCTTTCGGAATGTTCAAACAACATACATATTCTGATGGCTGATTCCAGTGTTAAATCTTTCTCCCTTAACAACTGGGCACCAACTGCATCATTGTAGATACCACATACAATCCTGTCACTTATCAGTTCATCTGTTAGTCCACCAAAATCAATTTTTTTAGCCAGCAGTCTCAGTGTGGCTGCATAGGTTTGTTTTCCTTCATCGGGTTTCTGAGCCATCATGTTAAATGCATGTCTGTCTATTATCACAGTATGTGGTGGTAAGCATATCTCAAATTTCTTGATTAGGACATCAGGATCCTCTCTGTCCTAATTGTCTTAAAAATGAAATGACTCATATTTATCTAGTGCATCTGAACCAGCAAAATTGAGAAGACTGTAGGCTTGTATCTTTTTTGACTTGTCTGAGAGTCCTGCTTTGCTGTACACGTTCCATTCTCTTTCGAATTTTAGCCAGTTGTTAGCAATGTCATTATCAAGGATTAGGGGTTGTATGCCATGTAGATTCTGAGCCATGATGTTTCAGCAATCTCACTTCTGTCACCATGTAGATTTTGTGGACGCAATGATGAGTTGTCAGACGAATCTTGTGAAGAACTTGTATATTTCTAGCCAGCAGTGAACCATGTGTAAAAGTGTTTTCTTAGTTTCACTTCATAACTTACTACTTCCTGTTCCTACCACCTGGTCCTCACACATCTATGGGAGTCTGCAGCACATACATATTCTACATGCGGAATACAGGGGCCCTGTCTTTATTACATGAAACTTTTGCACAGGGGTGAAATTTCACACTGGATTACTGCACAAATCTGGGAAAAAAATACACAAAGGGTATCAAGCTTCAACTCAGAATATACAGTACATACCGCTTGAATTTAGGCAAAATGTGCTTATCCCAGAGTGCAGCTTTAAATCTGCACTCTTTTAACCACTTGCCGACCGCCACACGCACTTATACGTCGACAGAATGGCACTCCTGGGCAGAAGGACGTATATATGTCCCCTTTAAGGAAGCGGCATTGTGGACGCGCGCACGCGTGCCCGCCGCAAGCTCCGTGAGCCCGACCGCGGGTCCCGTGGACTCTATCGCCGCGGGGATACCCGCGATCGTCTCACGGTGAGGAAGAACGGAGAGATTCTGATGTAAACAAGCATCTCCCCGCTCTGCTTAATGACAATGACACTAATCACCGCTTCCTGTATTCGGAAGTGGTGATCACTGTTTTGTCACACACAGCCCATCCCCCTACAGTAAGAATCACTCCCTAGGGCACACTTAACCACTACAGCGCCACCTAGTGGTTAATCCCTTCACTGCCTGTGTCTTTCACAGTAATCAGTGCATTTTTACATCGCTGTAAAAATGACAATGGTCCCAAAAATGTGTCAAAAGTGTCCGATGTGGCTACCATAACGTCGCAGTCACGATAAAAGTCGTTGATCGCCGCCATTACTAGTAAAAAAAAAATATATTAATAAAAATGCCATAAAACTATCCCCTATTTTGTAGATGCTATAACTTTTGCGCAAACCGATCAATAAACGCTTATTTTGTTTTTTTACCAAAAATATGTAGAAGAATACGTATCGGCCTAAAATGAGGAAAAAAATGTTTTTTTATATATTTTTTGGGCATATTAATTATAGCAAAAAGTAAAAAATATTGCATTTTTTTCAAAATTGGTGCTCTATTTTTGTTTATAGCGCAAAAAATAAAAACCGCAGAGGTGATCAAATACCACCAAAAGAAAGCTGTATTTGTGGGAAAAAAAGGACGTAAATTTTGTTTGGGAGCCACATCGCACGACCGCGCAATTGTCAGTTAAATCGACGCAGTGCCGAATCGCAAAAAGTGGCCCGGTCTTTGACCAGCAAAATGGTCCGAGGCTTAAGTGGTTATAGTGCTCCATGTGCTGCTGCCAGCTGAAAATTTTGGGTGTGAAAGATCATGTGTCCCCACTGTACCCTGTGGTTCCTCCCACCAATCCCAATGTCACTAGGTCCAGCAATATAGGGACCGGTGGAAGAAACCACAGCAATCATTACACCCAGATGTGTCAGGTGACAGCAGCACCAGGAGATCTTCAAGAGTGAAGATTTAACACCATGCCTCCCAACTTATGAACTTGACAAAAAGGGAAAGTTTGTAAAGGGGCAGAATGTGGCATGCATAGTGCACCACAGTGAAAAGTGGGTGTGACCAGCGAAAGGTAGGTATGGCCATATGGGTGCAGTTTACAGATATTCCTGGAGCAGTTTTGATAACAATCCTACCTGCCACTGGAAGAATTATCATAATAAGGACAGAAACACATCCAAGAGGGTATTATACATTATTAACCACTTGCCATCCACCCACCGTCAAATGACAGAGGGACAGTGCAGCTCTTGTTCTGGGTGTGCCGTCATATGACGGCACACCCAAACAGCCGCTCTCACGCGCCCATAAGGGCGTGCAGGGTGTTGATTGTGGCTGCACCTCGTATCTAGGACACGGGGCGACACCCAATCTCTGTAAAGAACCGCTGACGTGGCTCTTTAGCCATGTGATCGCGTGTGTCCAATCACAGCCAGTCATATGAAAATGCGGAAGTGAGCCTCAAACTGACAGAGTGTGTGGCGAGGAGAGCTGATCAGCGGCATCTTCTCACAGGGGAGAACAGGACAGGTAATCAGGGCACTGATCATGAGTGCCTTGATTACAGTAAAGCCGCAGCAGTGCCACCAATCAGTGCCCATGAGTGCCCATCAGTACCACAAATCAGTGCCCATCAGTAACACAAATCAGTGCCCATCAGTGACACAAATCAATGCCCATTACTGGTGCCAGTCAGTGCTGCCTTTTAGTGCCCATCAGTATCTGCTCATCAGTGCCACCGATCAGTGCCCATCAGGGCGGTATAATAGTGCTTCCCCATCAGTGCCACCAATCAGTGCCCATGAGTGCCCATCAGTACCACAAATCAGTGCCCATCAGTAACATAAATCAGTGCCCATCAGTGACACAAATCAATGCTCATTACTGGTGCCAGTCAGTGCTGCCTTTTAGTGCCCATCAGTGTCTGCTCATCAGTGTCACCTATCAGTGCCCATCAGGACGGCATAATAGTGCTTCCCCATCAGTGCCACCTAATCAGTGCCCATAAGTGCCGCCTCGTCAGTGCCCATAAGTGCCACCTCATCAGTGCCCATCAGTGCAGCCTATCAGTGCCCATCAGTACCACTTGATCAGCGCACATCAGTGAAGGAGAAAACTTACTAACAGAAACTAAGAAAACTTTTTTTCCCCCAAATTTTCTGGCTTTATTCTTTTCTTTTTGAAAAAAACAAAGCAGTGAATTAATACCACCAAAAGACAGCTCTATTTGTGTGAAGAAAATGATAAAAAATTTATTTGGGTACAGTGTTGCATGACCGCGCAATTAACATTCGTAATTTGACAGCGTCGAAAGCTGAAAAATGCCCTGGGCAGGGAGGGGGTGAAAGTGCCCTATATTGAAGTGGGTAAAATTACTTATGTATTATGTAGCTACATCTTTTAGTACAGTCTATTCATGGTGTGAATACCCAACAGCTCTTGCAGAGAATAGAGTAATAAATACAGCAATAAACTCCAATAAATGTACAACATATTGTCTATCACACGGGGCTCAGGAGTTGGTAACACACAGGCCAGGATACAACCAAAAACGACTCCCTCCTCCTAGTACAAATAAGCCCTAAGATCATATCCCCAATATAGATTTCCCTCCCGACTGTCTTAGCCCCTTCTCAGTACAGACACCCCAGTACAGACCATCACTACAGCCCATACCCCCAACCTCTTTTTAGTACAAACCTCTATCTTGCCACAAGTACAGACCCCTTTCAAGTAGAAACCCCCTCTTTACTAGTATAGATTAGCTCCATCCCCACCAGTACAGATTTCTACTTCAGTACAGACCCCCCATCCAGTACAATTCTCCTCCTTTCCCACCAGTACAGAGCCCCCCCCCCACTGGTACAGACCCCCTCCCTACCTACCAGTAAAGAGCCCCTCTTCCAGTACAGACCTCCTCCCTCCCCAGCAGTACAGAGCTCCCCGCTCCAGTACAATCCTTCTCTCTCCCTACAAGTACTAACCCCCTCCCTTCCCACCAGTACAGAACTCTTTCTAGTTAAGAGCCCCCTCCCTCCATTACAGACCTCCTCCTCTTTTTAATCAGTACAGAGGACCCCCTTTACAGTACAGAGCCCCCTTCCTCCAATAAAGGACTTCTCCTTCCTGCACAGACCTCTTCATCCCATAAGCTCACTTACCGGTGGACTGGAGAGATGTAGTGGCAGCATGAAGTTCTTCCTTTGGCTGGAGACGAAGAAGAGCTTCCCTCAGCTTTTCATAAGAATAAGCTGGTAAAGCTCATTGATAAGCAAAGCCCACGATCAGCTCATTCATACACCAATTCATTCATGTGCAAATCCCATAATGATTTACATATAAATGAGCTGTGGCCACAGCGTTCAGTGGCAGAGCTTTTTCAGGACTTCTGTACATGGGACAGCGGGAATGGTGTTTAAATGCAGGACAGTCCTGCACAACCCAGGACTGTTGGAAGGTTTGCCATGGTGCTTTGGAACTGGGAATCCTTTATCATGTACTAAATGTTTATTTGACAAACAAAGATAGAAATAGCAGTGTGAGATCTAATCCACTGCTGCTAGTCTTGGCAGATTTAGGGAGAGATTTGATGATTTCACTGCCATGCTGCTCAGTGTTTTCCTTGTTGAAAGAACTGATTTGTGGAAGCAAAGCCCTGCCTCTATGAAGATGACCACCTCCATACAGAGACACAGTACAGAACAAGGCATAGTAAGTCAGTGCTGGAAGAAAAATCAGCTGCAAGGGGACCACAGGCAATACTGGTAACTGGTCCTTTGCCCTCTGCCTTCCTTTTTTGAGGCACAGCTTCTAGAGTTTAGGACGCTGTACAACAGGTTTACACTGATTCTGTGAATTTGCTTGTAAGATTAGGTGCAGGACCTGAAAGAAGAATGAGCTTGCTGTGAATCCAGAGATCAGCACATTAAAATGAGAGTGTTAAAATACATTTTACTTATCATGCCTAAATTGTTGTGAATCTCAGGCTCACAATATGACACAACATGACACTGCTGCCCGGGAATTATTAATCGGTGGGGTAATGCAGGATTAAAATGCTACTGCAGTCTGGTAATTCTTACCCATCTAGAAACATCTGCAATCATTGCAAGCCTTGTATCTTTGAAACTGACAAGTACTGTAGCTAAAATAAAGTATTCTTTCAATTACATGGGCAATTCTAATTTTAACTGCGTTTAGATAGAAGAGCTCTAATGCTTCAAACAAGTACTTTAAATAAAATATAGTCATGAAAGTGTAGTAGCATTTATCTCATTATATTGTATTGGAGTTTTATGTGTGTGGAGCCCCAGTTGAGTAATGGAAAGTTCATTAAGCATTGTTGTAAGTTCTTGCAGAAATATCTGCTTCAGCATATAATAGGATATTAATAGGGTACTATGAATTGCAGTGAGTGTTTGATGTTTTATGGGAAGCAAGACATTATTTATTTATTTATTTATTTTTGTATAATGGAAGAGTTGCCTTTTGCACTGTTTTTCAATTTTTTCAAATAATAATAACAAAAATCAACGTTTACATGTAAAATACTCAATAGCTGTACAGAAATTATGTCACTCTCTCTAGTGCATGTAATTGTGTTTCCAGGGTATACATATAGGTAAGCATTCAAACTGCAGTACAAGGTGCTGTATCATGAAATAACAATTATGAAACAAAAAAAAGGAAACGATAAGGCAAATTAATAATAAATGAAGCAAATGTTAAAAATAATCCACCAAAAACATATTTACATAAAATATACCTGAGGAAAAAAATAATAATTAAAAAATGGATATACATAAATCCAGATATTGCTGTGATATGATATATTCTGAAGTAACACTCTACACACTGCTATGCACCCTTACATATGTCTAGCAAAGTTTTGCTATTACACTACATCTCAAGTCATATGTGTGTAGTGCCCTACATAGGAATTCAATTCTGGAAAATAAACACAAGCACTGAGTTGGGGGAATGCAGGGAAAATGCTAACTGCTCTTCTGAGGCTAAGGGGCTGGTGGGTCAAACCAGTTCCTTCAAATTACTGACCAGCTGTCTTGTTAGGTTACACTATTTATAGATTAAGGCGGCCCATAAATTACTAGAAAATAGCATGCAATCTCAACATTTCCAAGACACCTGCAAACGTCTGTTTATGAATCACACAATCTCCCTGCTCCACCTCCTCCTACTATCTCTTAAAGCTCTTAAAGCAGAAGTGCCAGAAAACAGAACCTAACAAACTCCCCCGTTACACTTTTAAAATCACATAAGGTACAGTTATAGGCTTCAGGTTTCCAGATGTTTGTGGCTGTGAGGTCGGGCTATATGCATCATCCCAAGTAAACGAATTTGGAATAGTATCCTGCCTTACCAAACGATCTTGAACAGGTACTAACTTGCTCACATGCCAAGTTAATACATCCTCCAACCTATAGGTTACTGGTCCCAAATGACTGTGGATTAGCACAGGATTAGATAGACTGGGTTTAAACTTTGACATGATTGGTGGCTTCCTTATCCTCACCCACTGGTCAGGAATAAGGGTAGTTGTCTTGTGTTTTCTTTTTGCATCACTGTAAGTTTTTGTCTTGACCTAGTACCTCTACATTCTATCTTGCAGGGTTTGGAGTTCTGCTACTTTACTTGGTGGCTTGAAATTTGTGAGTGGGGGTTCATAGATCATGGCCATTCATCAGTTTTGCAGGCCATTCCCCAGTGGTGCCATGAGGATACGATTGTTGTAGAACAGTAGTTACAGCTTTGCTGAAAAGGAGCCCTTCATGAAAATGTTTCTTTAAGCCATTTTTTAGAGTCTGGTTAAAATGTCCCACACCTCCATTGGCTTGTAGATGATTTTTTCCCATTGATTTAAGGGAGGCCTCAAACTTTTTTGAAATCTCTCTTCTCACCACAAAACACTGGTGTCCTTTGGGATGGATGAAGGACCCTGGAGAATATACATCTGGTTTAAACACTGTGCTTAACATGTCTAGTACTCTCTGTGGAATGTGGTCCTAAACTGGGTCCAGTTTTTTCTCCTGGCTTGACCAATCTCACAATGGTTTCAATTGTTGGCCGCATTGCTCGTTTGTATTAATGAGTAACCTCATTTGCAATAGAGCTTCTGTTGTTACTGCTTGTCTTCCAGATGAAGTGGGCCTATGACCCGTGATGCATTGAAGAAATAGCAAGAAACCCATCACCCCACCTATGATATGGATGATGGGGAGAGCATCATGTATTGTTTTGCACTAGGTGGCAGATGTATATGTATTAGGATTTAATATGTATTTGGAATTTAACCAACATATGTTTTTTAACATTTGTACAAATAAAATGTGATAGTTTTTCATGGTTAGGTTGCTTCTCTGTAAAGTTGTTTTGTTCATACCACACCTAGATGACCTTCATAAGCCATTTTTAGAACTGATTGTCTCAGTGCACCTGGAATTACTGCTCTCTCCCCTCTTAAAAGGAAAACACTTTTCCAAGATGGCAACTCATTTCTTACTTGGTAGTAAGGCTGAAGATATCCTGGTATGGCAGTTGGTCATTCACCATGTAAGTAGGTCAGTGTTTCTTAAATCACTGGATCATTCTGAGATGCGGTTACCAGGTCCTGTGGTGTATTATGAATACTGGTGAACTGGATATCTCAAGTGAATGCTCTTCTTCTTGCAGGAGTTTTTGCAGCTCTTACTGACTGTGACCTGAACTGGTGGGAGGGGCTGCACAGGGGCTGAATCCCTGGAGATATCTGAGGGTTCAGTGCTGGACTAATGCCCTGTACACATGATCGGAATTTCCGGTGGGATAAAATGAGTGAGTGTGAGTGAGTGATAACTTGTATAGCGCTACAAATGCGAACTAAATCGCCTTAAGGCGCTTTGCATCCAGTGACATCCTAATCCTTCAGAAGAGGTGGGTCTTAATTTTTTTCCTGAAGGCCCAATGGTTTTCTTCCATACGGATTTCCGTGGGTAGAGCGTTCCATAGCCGTGGTCCTTAGACTGCAAATCTTTGTTCTCCCTTCGATTTGTAGCGGGACTTGGGGATGTGGAGGAGGTTTTGGTTAGTTGATTGGAGAATGCGATTGGGGGTGTAGTGTTTTATCTTCTCACATAAATATTGAGTTGCTATTCCTTGTGTGCACTTGTGGGTGAGACAGAGGGTCTTGAATGTGACCCGATCCTTTACGGTTAGCCAATGCAGGGTCCTCAGTGCAGGGGTGATGGATTCCCAAGGTTTTTTCCCTGTTACCAGTCTAGCTGCCATGTTCTGGACGACTTGTAGGCTGAAATCTGGTATTTAGGTAGTCCTATGTAGAGGGAGTTTGCGTAGTCGAGTCGGTAGTTGATGATTGTTCCAACTACTACTGCTATGTCCTCTTCCGGGATGAAGGGCATGAGTCTACGCAGCAGGCAGAAGAGATGGTGCGATCCGCTGACTACTGATCCTATTTGTGCATCCATCGACATCTCTGAGTCAAAGATGACTCTGAGAATTTTCACTTTGGTGCTCAGGTAATGGTCTGTCCAAGAATGGTGGGTGGTGTCCAAGAAGTCTTTGTTTTTGTCTTTCGGTTTGCGTGGAGGAGAAGAAGTTCTGTTTTGGATCCGTTGAGTTTGAGGGAACTCTCAGTTATCCAATCATCGATCAATGTGAGGCAATTTTTCAGTCCGTGATATTGATCTTTTTTTCCGGTGATACGAAAGTAGAGTTGGGTGTCGTCCGCGTATGAGTGGTAGCATAAGTCCTGTTTGCTGATGATTTTGAGGAGTGGGCGGAGGTAGATGTTAAAGAGCACGGGTGACAGGGGAGATCCTTGAGGGACTCCGCAAGAAATTGCGTGAGTTTCAGAGGTGAAGGTTTCTAGTTTCACTGTCTGGGAGCGATTTTCTAGGAAGGATGCAAACCAGGGTAGGTCAGGGTCTACGACTCCTGCTACTTCTTTGAGGTAGATGAGTAGTGTTTTGTGGTCTACTGTGTCGAATGCTGCAGTGAGATCCAGCAGCACCAGAAGACATGATTCTCCGTCATCTGCAGATTCGAGGGCGTCATCCCATATTTTGAGAAGGGCTGTTTCTGTGCCATGGCCTGGGCGGAAGCCTGATTGTAGTGGATGCAAGAGTTTGTGGGAGTCCAAATGGAGTTGAAGCTGTTGTACTACTGCTTTCTCCATGATCTTTGAGATGGTGTTGAGACTTGTTACCGGTCTGCGGTAGTTTGGGTCTTTTGGGTCAAGGTTGGGCTTCTTTAGGTTGAGGGAGAGGGAGGGAGGGAGGGAGATCGGAACAATGCCTTCTTTGAATGATAGATTTACGAGATGTGTTATGGTGGGTGCCAAGATGTCGGTACATTCTTTCAGGAGTTTTGTAGAAATTATGTCATTTGGTGATGTGCTGTCTCGGAGACTTCTGATGATGTTTTTGGTGGTGTCGATGGTAATCGGGACCAGCGAGAATTTAACCGATTGTATAATGTTTGTATTGATTTCCTCTTCTTCTTTAGGCTGAGTGAGGTTGGTTGTGTTTTTCTGTTGAATTATTTCTCAAATGTTTTCGATTTTGGCAATAAAAAAATCAGATAGTTCATTGCAGAATTCTTGAGTTTCGTTTGCTGGGGGCTCTAAACAGGTGGGGTTTATAGTTTGAGCGACTAGTTTGAAAAGTTCGCGAGGTCGGTTTAGGGCTTTTGAGATGGTGTTTGAGAAATGTTATTTTTTTGCTTTGAAGATCGCTTTGTGGTATATATTAGTGAGTGCTTTGTAGTTAGTGTGGTTTTCCTTTGTTGAGTTTCTTCTCCAGGCTCCTTCAGCTCTTCTGCGTTCTTGCTTCAGTAGAGTAATGCCGCGTACACACGACCGTTTTTAATGTCATTGAAAAAAACAAAGTTTTTCTCTACGTGATTCTTCTCAAGCCTGCCTTGCCTACACACTATCGTGAAAAAAAATGCTCGAACAAAGCGCAGTGACGTACGAAGCGTACAACGGCACTATAAAGGGGAAGTTCCATTCGGATGGCACCACCCTTTGGGCTGCTTTTGCTGATCCTCGTGTTAGTAAAGTTTGGTAAGAGACAATTCGCGCTTTTCAGCCTCGTGCTCTTCAGTCTGTTACAGCGTGACGAATGTGCTATCTCCATTATGAACGGTAGTTTTACCAGAACGAGCGCTCCCGTCTCATAACTTTTCACGTCGTTAAAGCCCACACATGGCCGTTTTTTCACGACGAGAAAAACAACGACGTGAAAAACGACGAGAAAAAATAGAGCATTACCATTATCATTAAAATTGAAAGTAAAAGAACATCAAAAATTCTGGGTTGTCCCCAGAAAATAAATAAAGGAGGAATCTTCCAATGGGGACACTAGTTGTGGTGTGGTGACCTTAATTTGTAGGGATTTCCTCTCGCTTCCTGTTTTGGATGTGTGACAGAAAGTGAAGATACATCTCCCCAAGGGGACACAGATAGCAAAAAAAAAATGGACAGGGGTTATAACTTTCCCTTTTCTCTATCCAAAATGAAAAAAAGTTTTGCCTATAATTCTAAAGTGGTTGTAAACCCTTACAACACACTTTTTGCTACAGGTGAGCCAATATTAAGGCTTGCCTGTAGCTACCCTGGATATCTCCTAAACCTGCACGGTTTAGGAGATATCCGCTGTGTCTGTATGTGCTGTAGTCATCGGCACATGGGGCACATGCACTGAAGCAATGGCACGTCGTGCCGTTGCTTCAGTTAGACTGTGCCGTTACCGGCGGCTCCCGCGCGCGGGAGTGACGTCAATCACAGCACCGGAGCCGCGATACCCGGAAGTGATGTCGGCAGCCGTTGCTGTGTACGGGGCACCACAGCGAGGGCTTCGATCTCAGGTGAGTATTACATAACAAATGCTATGCATACTAGCTCATTATGCCTTTGTCTTGCAGGTGTTAGTTTTTTTTTTTACAAAGTGGGTTTACAATCACTTTAAAGACTCTGCAATAACATAAAAATACATGTTGATCTGACAGAAATGCTCTCAGCTCCTAAATCCTATTATGGGCTGACATCACAAGCATTTTGTGACATGAGTGTTGTCAGCCCTCTCAGTATCTTTTGCTAATCTACTCTCAGATCTCTACAACATAAAGGATGATCATTCTGTAGTCCAAAATAAGAACTGCGAGGGGGTATTTTCAGACAAAATTAACAGTTTTTTTTTCTTGCACTCAAACAGATATAACAAAACACTTCCAATGGTTTGTTTAATGGGCTGAAAAATAGAAAATGACTGCGCTTAATTTACATGTACTTTAATTGTTCAGTCAACAGGTAAAGCAGACCTTTCCTACTTTTTACTAAAATTCACATCAGTATGCATCTCTCTATATGTTGATGTGAAATCATCTAACGCTATTTTTTTTTTTTTTACTAACCTCCACTTCCACTTCCTGATTTACCTAGCCAAGGCCACAAAGATGTCCCCTTGGAAGGCAACGTCACCTGTGCCTTCAGGGAGATCTCGTACCTAATCTGCAAGATCTTGTGAAATCTCACAATATTGTTGTACTGCACATGCATGAGATTGAGCCCATGGCTTCATGCACCTCATGTCGCATGTGCTGTATGGCATTACACTAATTTGCTAGTAAAAAATAATCTCTCCAAGATCTTACCAGGAGGCTTTTTTTTAAACATATGAATGTAATGTTCTACAGCACATGGGTGAGACAAGGTGCATGACGACATAAACACAGGTTCACTTCATTTAATTTACATCCACTTTTCAAAGCGAACATTCTCTACTGCTTCGGTAAATGAGCCCTACTAAATAGCAATTTATTAGATGTCATTTTTGCAGTCTGAATTATCAGGATTGATTTATTAATGAAGTAGAGGTTTTCATTTTGCAAAGTCAATGTAGTGACGCTGTGTTCTCTTTGATTACCCAGTCGTGTGTTTATTCTATTACTCTTTGCATGCAACTGGGTGAGCACAGCTTTACCTTATTTATATTCATCTTACAAAGTAAACTTTCACTTTGCTAGATAAATAGTTTCTATCCCTTTGGTAAATCAACCCCATAAAATGGATATATAAAGCATGGTACAACATTTCAATTTAATGAACAGCATTTTTCAATTAACAGATGTCTCAATAGACCTGAATTGTACATAGAAAATCCTTAAGACAGGGTTGCTGGTATTTGTTTTACTCTACCACCCCCTCTTGTATTTGTGTTTCGTATTTTTTTATTGAAACTTTTAAAAACGTAATAAAAATTGTCAATTATAAAAAAAAAAAGACAGGGTTGCTGCTTATAACTGAATGTGTTTGCTGCACATCACTAACAATATATACTTTTTTTAGCCTATTTAATACTTTTTTTCCTATGACCATTTTATTTTACAAGAATATATCTGAAGCATAAATGCATTTATTTTATCATTAGAAAAAAGATACAATTACAAAGTTATAATTTACAATTGTAACAAGTTGCAACCCATTAAACAATTGCCAGCCAGTTCATGATATGTGAAAGATGTTTACCGTTTGGCTACAATATATAGAAACAAACACACTTGACACTATTGCAGTACTCACCAACAGTACAAAATTTTCCTTGTGAAATCAATGTGACAGCTCAAACATTTTCAACTTAAACTGTCTATTTAAGATTTCAATTGCCTGTTCATTGTGAGGTCCGCCTTAGGTCTAAAGTACTTATGTATTTTTGTTGCTGAATAGAAGCCATACAATTAACAGAACGCAATTAGGGGAAATCATGTGGTACAACTTTGGTGGTCATGACCCATCCTAGGGATAAGACACCGTGATGTCACTTCATTCCCCTGAATTCCTGTTTCACGGGTAGTATCTTTGAATGCAATTGCTTGAAAGAGATTGTTCAGCACACAACATTCACATGATAGAGTTTGAGGAGTTTGTTTCACTTGAGTCTCAGCAGGACAGAGGCGAACGCAGAGAAGTATTCAGTACATTCTGTGTTGGTAAAACTGTCACTGGGAACAAGTGCTTAACAAACAGCATGAACTAGGATTTGAACTGCAAAGCTAGCAGGAACTCCTCAATATTAGAATACTTCCTTGTCTTCTTGAAATTTGTATAATGGTTGATTGAGACATTAAATACCTAGATACGCGGTTAGCTATTTATCACACACATGAAAAAAAAAATGAAAAAGTTGAAGTTCCTTTTGAAACTGAAGCTGTCTCTATATAGTAGGACATTTTGTAATTTTCGCCGTTCCGCACATGCTAATGTGATTGAGAGGGATCTGTGCTATTTTTACACCTTTATTTGGCCAAAGCGATGGACAAAACATTGGACAATGTAGCTCACTTTGACCCATAGTTTTGTGAATTGGAGCTGTTAGATGTAATACCTGAATGAGTAAGGAATACTCTGGCATTTTTATAGCTGGTGGGTCAAGATAAGTCAGGTTACAGACAAAATGTAACACATGCCTAGTATCATGAAAAACTGATATGGGCTACCACACCAATTTAATCATTGTAGAGTTGTTGGTGTTATTGGAAATCCCTTCAAATTAAACCGATTTATTTGGTGATTTGCTTATAAAGGATCCAACTATCACCAAACCTTTTCCCAAATAAATATCTGTACTGAGGGGTTGATTTACTAAAGGCAAACGACTGTACACTTTGCAAAGTGCAGTTTCACTCTGCAAGAGTAGTTGCTCCTTAGCTTAGTAAATGAGCAGAAGCTCTGCCGACGTCCATCATCCAATCATGTGCAAGTAACTGTTTTTTAATTCCCTTGAACGTGATTGGGTATTCTTTGCAAAGTGAAGATTTACCTAATTTACTATGGCCTTTAGTAAATCAACCCCTGTATCTCAGGCCTAAAACTTCCACCCCAAACTCCTACCCCCCCCCCTCATTGCTGCTCATCCTAATTGGAATGTACGACATTCTACTTAAGGTATGACATTGTACTCAAAACTTTAGAAAAACAAATTCTTTGTCAGAGATCTCCAACAAGTACAGTTTCATTCTAAAATGGCCACATTGCATAACCCACTTTATAATGTTAGCATTATAACTGACTATATGAATTTCCTGTAAAAGCATACTTGTCTCTATGATGTCCCCATTGATTCAAATAAGCAAGGATTTTACATGTATCTTCTGTGTTTGGACCCACCTCCTCTATTGTACTTATCAAAACAGAAGCAGAAAAAAAAGTTCAGCTGTTGTCAAGCAAAAGGTTTCTCCAAATCTATTCTTTGATCGGTTTTATATTAATTAAAGTGATTGTGAAGTCTATTTTTTTTTTAAATAACAAATATTTTATAGTTACCTGCTCTGTGCAGTTGGTTTTGCAGAGGGCAACATGGATCTTCCTTTTCTCAGGTCCCTCTTTGCTGCTCCTGGCCCCTCCCTCCTGTCGAGTGCTCCCACAACAAGCAGCTTGCTATAGGGGCACCCGAGCCGAGTCACAGCTCCCTGTGTCCATTCAGAGACGGAGCTGCCGTTCGGCCCTGCCCCCTCTCTCTTCTGATTGGCTAACTGACTTTAAATGACAGCCGCAAGAGCCAATGGCACTGCTGCTGTGTCTCAGCCAATCAGGAGGAAGAATCTTGGAAGGCCAAGACACTCGTGGACATCGCTGGACAGAGATGGATCTCAGGTAAGTGTTAGGGGGCCTGAGGGGGGCTACACACAGAAGGCTTTTTATCTTAATGCATAGAATGCATTAAGATTAAAAAAAAAAAAACTTCTGCCTTTGCAACTCTTTTAACATAATGTAGTAGAATGAGTAGGCCCAACTTTAAAATTTTCAAAGGTGAGAGATGAATTTGAATAGGTAATAACTTTATCAACAGCTACATTAAAAATGCCTTAATCCTCTTAAGCCTTATACGCTAATACTATTAGAGGTTGCATTTTTTAACTGCATAAGCCATTGTTAGTCCCCAAAATGTTTGATTTGGAGACATTTTACCTAATTTCAAAAAAGTTATTTGTTCTTATCTAAAAAAAGTTATAGATGTTTTACCTTTCTACATTGTTACTGCATTTTGAAACATCTGTAAATTCTGTCTTCTGTCTGATAGTTATGTTGTCTGATATATTTATGTTACTCGTTTATATAGATTTGACATATTCATTAGCACTTTAAAAATAATGTTGAACCGCTCACATCAATTGCATTCCTAATCTCATATTTTACATACTTGTTATTGAATGATAAAGGTTATGCTTTACTGTACTCATAGCTAGAATTTCCTTTTTGGCTTAGTTTTGTCATTTCAAGATATCCACTTGCTGTTTTGTTAATCCTGGGAATGGTTTTAAAAAGTTGTTAAGTGACTAGCACATTAACATTGAATGGTAGAACAGCAGATACGTTTAGATTTATCTCCCTGATAAGGATAAAAACAAATAGTAAATGCTTTCTCTGTGTGTAGGTTTTTTATGCATTTCAATAATTTAGCAAATTGAAATTTTAAATTTTAAGTTTTTTTTAGCCTCAATCAAAACTTGTGAGAAAATGGAGACGTATGTATCAGTTTTAGATTGTGAGGATCCTCACTTGTACTATGTCATCATTGCTTTTATAGCTGAAAATGCTCTCTTAGCTTGGTAAATAAAGTAAAACTATGTTCAAATTCAATACATTAACCCAATCACATGCAAGGCACAAACTATCCTGCACATGATTGCAGGCAAACAAAGCTTCACTTTTTTTAATGAACATTTCCAACTCCTTTAGCATATTGCACACAAAGTGATAGAAAACAACAACTTTGCTAAATTTAGGTAGTCAAATACAAGAAATGTTGTGACTCCAAAACAATCTTTTGCAAGATTGATCCCTCATTTTAAGCTCCAAGTTTTGGGAGCAGAAAATTGACATTTCATATCAGTGATCCTATGGGCATTGTATTGATATGATAGTAGTCCTTGCATTGTACAACCTTTTATTTTTAAGGTAAGGTTATATTTAGGGGATGGGTAATTGTGACATCTAAAGGCTAAGTTAAGTTAAAGTGGTTGTAAACCCACTTAGACAACTTGCACCTACAGGTAAGCCTAGATTAAGGCTTACCTGTAGGTGCAAGAAATATCTCCTTAACCTACACGGTTAAGGAGATATTTGCTATAAACACAGCACCGATGACGTCACACGCATGCGCACTAGCGGGCCGGCATCATTGACGGTTTTCTGCATGGGATCTTGCCGGCATGCGTGTGACGTCATTGCCGCTCCGGCCAATCACAGCGCCGGAGCGGCGATACACTGACGCCAGTGACGGGACATCGAGGTAAGATGGCGGCGGCGGTGGAGGGGAACGAGGAGCAATTCGGGAGCTTCGATCTCAGGTAAGTCATTCATAATGAGCTAGTATTCTATGCATACTAGCTCATTATGCCTTTCTTTTGCAGGGTTTAAAAAAAAAAAAACATGGGTTTACTTCCTCTTTAAGGTTTGTTTGAAGCTGTCAGTGCAATCTTCCAAGCACAGGTTTAGGTTAAGTTTTGTTACAGTTAAAAGTCAGTTATGTATACAAAGACTTGCAAAACGTGTGGTCATGTATTAAATTTTGAAAAGATGTGAACACCTAGCAAATCAATGAATTCTTTATATTTATAATAAAATGTATAATTTAAAAAAAAAAAGTTAGTTATTTTTATTGTTTCCTGCTTGATGCTTTAAATGTGGGGTCTTTTTCATTACCTTTTCATCTTTAAAACTACTTTGTTCCCCAATGATTGTACCCAAAACAAATGCATCAAAGTCACCATGGCGAAAACTAGTGTATTGCTGGCATGCTTGACAGGGACATAAATTTAGTTACTCTTACACTGAAAGCATGTACTTGTGTTGGTTCTGTATACATAAACACTGGCATTAAATGTATCCTGGATAAATAGACAGACTTTTTGAAAAAAATGTCCAATAGTGCTGACATTTTCTAGTGAGGTCTATGGAGTTCTATGGTGTAACATATGCCATAAAACTACCCGATTCTACGGACTGAAACAGAATTTCCTATAATGAGCTAATGAGTACATGCAATTTAGAAACACATACCGAACATAGAGAATATTTTACCTTAAAAAGAATTAGAAATTAAAAAACATACTCTTATGCCGCGTACACACGATCGGAAATTCCGACAAGAAAAGTCCGATGTTAGCTTTTGGTTGGAAATTCCGACCGTGTGTATGCTCCATCTGACTTTTTTCCACCAACAAAAGAGTGAGAGCAGGTTCTCTATTTTTCAGACGGAAAAAAATCTTGTCGGAATTTCCGATCATCTGTATGCAATTCCGACGCGCAAAAAAAACACGCATGCTCAGAATTAAGCAGAAGAGCCGAACTTCTTATTGAACTTCATTGATCTCGGTTTGTCGTACGTCTTGTACGTCACCGCGTTCTTGACGTTCGGAATTTCAGACAAAATTTGTGTGACCGTATGTATGCAACACAAGTTTGAGCCAACATTCCGTCTGAAAAAATTCAACACGCTTCACCTTGTATGTTGAAACACGTTGGATTTCTCCTGTCTTCCTGACAGTTGATTTGGGTTATTCCAGTGGCTGTTTTCATGCTGTTTAATTCACCATGTGTTTGGTTTTATTTATTCATCATGTATCCATTGTTTCAATAAATTTAGCATTTTTATGACATTGACATTACTGTTTATGGTCTGTCTAAAGTCCCACCCTTTGAGGAACCTTTCTTTCATTGAAGTTTTTACATATTCTTAGCAAAAATAAATACGCTTTGAGACATGCCATCCCTGACCTCTTTATTTGCATGTACTGTGAAGTAATTCATCCTCATAGATCACAACAGAGACTGTAAAGTTGGGTTTTAGTCAGATTCTAACAGCTTACAGGCTCCTGGTGTATGCTTACCTTAGAGGTCTGGCATACACATACTGCCAAAATTCTGCTTTCATAGAAAGTAAGAAAAGGAAAATGTTATTTCAGTGCCTCTGTTGTAAACTGAAGATTATTTTTTCACATTACCTATGGCTACAGAGGTAAATGAGGTCTTATTTTTGCTCAGTCTTATTATATTGAATTGTTTGAAACATAAGCATAGGATAACATTTCAGGAATGTACAAAAGACCAAACACGAAAGTGACACAAAGCAGTAACAAATAAACATACAACGGAGAGAGACTTAAAGTGGATGTATACCCAGTCAAGTGAACAGCCTCAGATAATACACAGAAATTAAACAAATCCTCCTACATCAGTTTTACATGTATATCTGCTGTATATCTGCTGTCTTTCCCTTCTACATTCTTTAGAAAGTGCACATTGTGTTACAAATCTTTCTTCCTGTTTCAGCAGTGGGTGTGGAGTCTGGGCATACAATGTGTGTGAGCTGATTGGAGGAAATGCACACACCCCCACTCCACATAGGCAGAGGAACTAAGAAATTTCCAGAGCTGCAGTCTGAATAGACCAGCTCTCTGCTTATCTATCTCTAACTTCCCTTCCTGACACAAATTTCCAGCTGCTTTTATCTGGTGTGTCTGAGAATTTGTCAGAAGTTATTATGCTGATAACAGAGAAACAGAGAAGCAGAAGGACACGGCACTCAAAGCTTTGGAGAGAGATAAGTAAATATAGATATATGTTAAAAAAAACTGCGCTAGTATGATAACAAAAAAAATTATAAAAATATAGGTAGCTGCAACTTAAAGTGAAATACGCACCAAACAAATATGAAAAAAAGGAAGCTGCGCTAAATTAAACATATATAAACAAATATAAGTGATGTAGTTAATTAATAATTGAGTAAATGGGTATAATATATCCTACAATATTGAAATAATAAAAATAAACACACAAATGGATGCAATTGAAATGCAATGAACAAAAAAAGTCCTATAAGGTGAAAAAACAGCATACAACCTGTTGAATAAAATAAAATAAAAGCAACCAATTCAGCAGATAGGTGAATATCATGAATTGTGCAATGATAGTTGGTGAGTCAACAGATACAGCAACAAAAATTTAAAGTTAAATTCATGTGAAAAACATAAGAATAACAGTCTCTTCCAAATGGCTTCCCAATCAAGGAGTAAATAATAAGTGAGAACACCCATGAGGAACCTTCAATATTCGAAGGACACTGTGAATCCACCACCACATAGACTGAAGGCTTACCAGCTAAACAAGCTGTCGGAGCTTGTGGCTAATACCCTAGACACCTACAGTGACCAACGAGCCGAGCGTTCCTGAAGTTATGATGTATTTTCAGCTAGCAAACAAGTGGCCACGAACGTATCCTTGGTGAGAGAATTAAGCTGGTAGTTGGAGGAGGTCCAGTGCACGGCGTGCCGGTTGGCGGAGGTCCCGGGGAGGAGGGAGGAGAGGAATGAGCAGAGAGATCAGAGCCATCCTGCACCGAGCAGCGCAATTTTTGTTGCTGTATCTGTTGACTCACCTACTATCATTGCACAATTCATGATATTCACCTATCTGCTGAATTGGTTGCTTTTATTTTATTTTATTCAACTGGTTGCATGCTGTTTTTTCACCTTAAGGCCCCTTTCACACGGGCGGACCGTATGTCCGTTTTTCACCCATCCGTTTTCGGATGAAAAACGGACATGCATGTATCCCTATGGGACAGCGGATGTCAGCGGATGAACATCCGCTGACACCCGATCTCACCCGTGTCCGCTACGCTCCGTTTTTCAGGATAGAAAAATTTCTATTTTTCTATCCGTCTGCGGAGCGGATCGGATGAACACGGACAGACGGTCCGTGTTCATCCGATCCCCAATAGGGGAGAGCGGAGATCTGACAGGGCGGTCCCTGCACAGTGTGCGGGGACCGCCCAGTCATCAGCCGGCTCAGCAGGGATCAATGGAGCGATCCCCGCTGAGCAAGCGGAGGTTCACGGGGCGGATCATGACTGATCCGTCCCGTGTGAAAGAAGCCTAAAGGACTTTGTTTGTTCATTGCATTTCAATTGCATCCATTTGTGTGTTTATTTTTATTATTTCAATATTGTAGGATATATTATACCCATCTACTCAATTATTAATTCACTACATCACTTATATTTGTTTATATTTGTTTAATTTAGCGCAGCTTCCTTTTTTTCACAGATATATGTGCCCAGGTCAGGTACTTTAAGGCTCCGTTCACATCTTGGCGTTCCGAATCAATTCTGCCCGTTTCAAAATAGCGGCAAATCGCAGGGCGCCCGTATGATCCCTGTCACTTCCAGTAAAAGAACTTCTTTTGAGCAACAGGCGTACCGCGAGTTTGTTTACGTGATTCTACCACGATTGGCGCCCGACGGATCATGGCAAAATCGTGCCTCAATCAGGGTGCCATTGGAAGTGACTTGGATCGCACGGGCGTCCCGCGATTTGCCGTTATTTCTAATCACGGGCAGAATCACGGCAATTCAGAACGCCAAGATGTGAACGGAGCCTTAAGGAGAGTTTGGCTGTACTTCTCCTGTGGATCACAAGAGTGCAGTTCGTTTTGCACTCCTGTGACCGGTTTTCAGCAGACAGCAGGCTTTCGGCTGTCGGGTGACATCACAGGCCCGGTCCAGGCTCGGGCAAGATCCCGACAATGAAGTCGGGATCTGCCCACATGCCTGGACCGTCACCTGGCTCCGCCTCTCAGCGAGATGCTGAGAGCCTGAGCCGGCCGCTCCTGACCCTCCACAGCCCATCGCTCCAGTGAGCACGGTCATTGGCGTTGTTCAATTGCTCGGTTCTCAGTGTTAGAGGCGCCAGGGGACAGATGCAGCATTGGACTGATGCTGCGTCCACCTAGGTAAGTATAATTTTTTAGAAAAAACATACATCTCTTTTAAGCATATGAAGCATGTGAGTGTATAGAAAAGACACAATAAAAACCACATAGTGAAGCTTTATGTAATGGTCCAGAATAAAAGTTACTTAGTTACTTAGCATGGGAGGACAATGGAATGAGGTCTTATATTAAAGTGCTTTTACTACTTGTTCAGAAGCTGCAAAGTTTAGGCACAGTTTCATTTTAAATATGTATTACCGTATATACTCGAGTATAAGCCGAATTTTTCAGCATATTTTTATTTTTTTGTGATGAATATGCCCCCTCGGCTTATACTCTAGTCACCTTTTTGCGCCTATTTTTCCGGATTTTTTGGGACCCGGTACCGGCCGTCCGTAGGTCCCCTGGACCCCAAACTTGGCACACATGCAGCCCCAATCTTCCTCTACAAGTGTGCAAAGTTTGTTGTCCAGGGGACCTACGGCCGGGGAGCACCGATTTTTCAAAGCCGGGCACCCCTTCCATAGACTCCCATGTTAAACGGTAATTTCTCTGGTTAATTTGGGGACCCGGTATCGGCCTGTCGTAGGTCCCCTGGACCCAAAACTTGGCACACATGTAGTCCCATTTCTTCTCTACAAGTGTGCAAAGTTTTTTGTCTAGGAGACCTACAACCGGGAAGCACCGATTTTTTTAAAGCCATGCACCCCTTCCATAGACTCCCATGTTAAACGTCAGTCTAGTCATGGACACAGTGAGGCATGGGCACAGTGAGGCATGGACACAGTGAGGCATGCAAATGGACACCCTAGGCTTATACTCGAGTCAATAAGTTTTCCCTTTTTTTTGTGGTAAAATTAGGTGCCTCCGCTTATATTCGGGTCAGCTTATACTCGAGTATATACGGTAAATGCAACTTAAAACCCAACTACTGACACAACTTTTTTTTTTGTGATTTGGATAGAGTATGGCAAAGTTAGTTTTTTTGTTACCTGTAATAATCTTAAAGGGGTTGTAAAGGTTCGTTTTTTATTTTCTAAATAGGTTCCTTTAAGCTAGTGCATTGTTGGTTCACCTAACTATTCCTTTGATTTCCCTTCTAAATGTTTTTTTTCTTTATCTGAATTTCTCACTTCCTGTTTCTCCTCAGTAAACTTCACACCATCATCCGAGTGGTGTTTAGTCAGCCAGAACAGCTTACTGAGGAGGAACAGGAAGTGAGAAATCCAGACAAAGAAAACAAAGAAAAAAATCATTTAGAAGGGAAATCGAAGGAAAAGGTAAGTGAACCAACAATGCACTAGCTTAAAGGAACCTATTTAGAAAATAAAAAACGAACCTTTACAAACCCTTTAAGGCAACCTCTGATCACTTTTTGAGAAGTAAGAGGAAACCTCTCTAACAAAAACAAAAACAACAATAAGAACTACTGTTTTATGAACATTTACAGAAAGTGGGGGAAATCTTCATAGTGGGACCCTTCCCTATTGTATGTAAAAAAAAAGGTGTTTGATGGATTTAGGCTTTAAAGTGACCCAGTTGCTATCCTAATAAAATGTAGTGAGTGATCCTCTATAAAACAATCAACTAAATACTATTCTGTTCAGTGTGCAGTGAGGGAAATCTTTGTGTCCTTCAAGAGCTCCAGGTGCAGTTGCTATCTGACACTCTGGTGAACAGCATGTCCCCTGCCGGGCACTGTGGTTCCTCACGCCAACCCCTAAGTTAATTTTGTGTCCTGTAGTAATAGCAGTGGTGATTGGAGCTCTTAAAGTGAGCAAAGTGTTCCCTTGCTGCCCATCGGGCAGGTAAACATTTAGCATATTCTTTTACTTGGTGGTATTTACTAAATTCCATAGAAATAATGAACAGATAATTTTAAATTCAAGTTCAGTTTTGAAATCATGCTGAGTTTGACCTGCTTCTAAATCTGATGCTTTTGCATAGACAATGCAGAATTCATAGAAATCTGATGTCATAAAAATTTTACAAAAACATGTATCAATATTTGCTTGGGGTTGTTCTTTAAGACCTAATCTTGAGATTATTGGTGTCAAACATTATATTTTATATATTTATATTTTAATATATATGCTAGTAAGATAGCCCCTCGTTGCCTCATTTTACTGAGTTTTTATTTGCATTATATCTAGCAATAACTTACACTAATGATGCAAATTATTGCTAAGAAGTTTTTATTTTAAAAGACACCAGTGCTGTAAAGAAAATCATCTAGAAACCAACGTCTGATTAAGAAGATGCAAACGCTTTCTCGTATAATATATTTAAATTAGTTTTAGTATATTGACAGTATTCTGTTTACTTTATACAATTTCTATGATGTCTCCAGATACCTCTAATTTCAAGGACCACATAGAATTTACAGGATTGTAGGCTTGCCATTGAAAGAATTATAGCATGGTAAATTGAGTTGATTTGCCTGTGAAAGGAAAAGTTCCATTATTCATGTCAGAGCCCTGTCACATCAGATTGAAGGAATGAAGAAAACCTTTCTTTTTATCAACATTTGGAACCAAGAAGAAACAGCCATTCAAGAACTGAATTTAAATTGGAAGAAAGTCAGACTGAAAGCTGAAGTTTTTCATTTGTAAGAAGGTTAATGTTGATTGATTTAAAGTTGGCAGAAAGTTTTTGACTACTGACTAGTAGTGTATGTTTGAGCTAGTAGAGGTTACAAGTGGAACATATAAATTGGGCACCAAGGAATGTTTATGGTTTCATTTGGTTAAGATTACCTTAGAATAGTAAGTTTAGTGCTGTAAACTTTTATTACACAACAAAGAGCACTTAAAATGCAACTGCCATTATATATAAGACAGACTTTAAAAAAAATACAAAATAATATGCAAAAAAAAAAAAAAAAAGAAAAAGAAAAGTTGTGTAAGAAAGTACTAGAAAAGTGCAGTGGAAAGAGGTCAGCCACCCCTTTAAAATGTAAAAAAAATCCCACTATCTGATGAAGCAAAACCTGCATTCAGAGAGAGCGGGCCCTCAGATGAGGTTATTTATATGCTTCAAAATTTGTGAATATTGGCAGTGCACTAAATTTCTATTCATTTTTTGTTTTGTTCCAACAATAGTTTATTGGGAGCAGAAGAGTAATTCACAGCAACTGTATGCGAACAATAAGACAGAAAGGAGGATAATTACAAGTACATCAGAATCAAAATGGTTAGGGTAGGGCATCGGAACAGCAATAAGTCCTAACGTCCATAAGGAAGCCCATACCTGAAACAAAGGGAAAAAATGGTAATACTTGAATCAGTGGCGGGCCGTAATGCAGGGCGCAGGGGCCCGCCCCCTAATCCATGCTTCCGTCCCCCTAATCTACATGCAGGGCGCAGAGATCCCATTGGGGCTTTTTTTTTAATAGCACATGATTAGAACCAAAAGCTCTAATAGGTTTCAAAAAAAGGGTGGGCTTAGGGCTCAGAGCACTGTTCCCCGAGCCCACCCAGTTGTGTGACAATAGTGAATTAATATTTGCCGCCGTGAAGCACCAAGAGGAGAAGAAGCTATTCGCCGCCTGGAGGAAGCACTGCCCGCGACCTAGATGGGGTAATTACTGGGGGGAAGGATGTTTGTTTGCCACCCCCACCAAAAAATATACCACCAGCCGCCACTGACTTGAAAAGATGATTGGCTGGGTTGAGTGCAGGAGGTATCATACTTCCGCTATTAAAGGGGTTCCAGAGGATAAGGCCTAATGCCGCATGGCAGGGGGAAAAAGGAGGAAGGGGGAGGCAGATGAATGACAGGGGGACAAAAGGGGGACGGGGTTGCAAGGAAGGTAAGAAAGAAAAGAAAGGGCAAGTAAGAGGGATAGGGGTGGATAGAGTGCTAATCAGTTTACGTTGTGTTGCGATCTTCACTATCTGTCCTAACCTACTCTGCATCTTTTGTAAACTGTTTGCCTGGTGGAGTATAGGAGGAGGAAGTTTTGGAACAAGTGGTCAGGTGCAAACACTGGCATTTACCTTTGGATTTGTAAATCACATTTGTGCATTTAAAACACCTCTCTTCTGGGCTTGAGTCTCTTTGTGTCACCTCCATTACTGCCCAGTGTGCCCACTTTTAGGTTTAATGTCTTGCTAAGTATAAAACATCAGTTATTGTTTAGCTTTCAGAAGTGAACTGTTACAAAAATGTCTAATCTATGTAAGTTCTGTTTTTTTATTGGATTGCTTATTTAGACTGTTAATCACTTTCAGGTCATTACAAGACAAGGGGGCTCTCTTTACGCTTGGAGGCAAATGTGAAAATGTGGAATAGACTCCCTCAAGCACTAGTTCTGGCCAAATTAGTAGATTTGCTTAAAACATTGATATATTCCTACATGCAAAAAATATAACTGGATATTAACATTTACAGATAAAAACACTAGGGATGGTTGATCCAGGGAATATCTGATTGCCTTCGGGGATCAGGGAGGAATTTCTTTTACCCCTGCTTGAGCAAATCGGATCATGCTTTATTGTTTTTTTTTTTGGCTTCTTCTTGGTCAACTGTGGGTATAGTATTGTATATGCAAGCTTTCTATCTTAAAGGGAAAATTCGGAAATGTTAATTGGGCCTACGCAGTACCCTAAAAGATTTACATTTTGTCTTAAATACCTCACAAAAACATTAGTACACCTCTTGTGCCTAGGCACATCTGTGCCTATGACCTTAGTGTGAATTTAAGGTACCGTGCCTGGGACTGCTAGTCTTATAAGATAATAAGTGAGATTTGGTAATGCCACTACTATGTTGCTCACTGTTCACCTGAAGGCTTAAAGGAGAGAAAGCTGTACCTAAGCACCTGCAGTTACAGGATTTCCCTGCTTCTGCTTCATTCTTCTGTGGATCTGTGCTTCCTTCACATCTCTTGGTGCTTTATGATCATTGGCAGTTTGAATCGCCAGTAATCGGGGGACAGGTCTAACATTAAGGAAGCAAAGCCTTGCCTCTTTCAAAATGACAGCAAATCCATGACAATGATTGGTTTAATGAAAATCCAGGTCTAGCCAATTACTTTTTGCTAGTGTTAGGGTGTAGACATTCTCAATGGCATTCCAGGCAGCACTGAAGACTCAAATGGTGATAATACTTTGCCTCCTCATTCCATCTTATTAACCACTTGCCAACGGCTGGCCTTCATATGACGTCCTGGGCTTTGCTGGTCAGCCGCTTGATCGTTCTTACAGGTGGGGAGAGGGGACGCCCCCCCCTCCCGGTGCCCTCCGGTGCTTCTACCGACTCACCGCTGCAATCGGTGAGTCGGAGAACGGATCCGTCGGCCTCGGATGTTCACCATAGAGATTTCCAGTGGACCAGATGGTCGCCGGAGTCTCTATGATCGTCGGAGGCCGGGCGCAATGTTATGACATCACGCCCGGCCTCTGCATTCAAGCAAATGGCGCCGCCTCGGCTGGGAAGCCGTGATTGTTTTTTTTTATTTCAAGATTCCCAGCCTAGAGGTGAGATCATGCCATATTCCTATTACAAGGGATATTTACATTCCTTGTAATAGGAATAAAAGTGATCAAAAAATTTTGGCACCAAAGTTTGGCGCCATTTTACGAGCGTGTGCAATTTTGAAGCGTGACATGTTAGGTATCTATTTACTCGGCGTAACTTCATCTTTCACATTATGCAAAAAAAAATGTTAAAACTTTACTCTTTTTTTTTTAAGCATGAAACTGTTTTTTCCCCCCAAAAAAAGAGTTTGAAAAATTGCTGCGCAAATACTGTACGAGTTAAAAAGTTGCAATGACGGCCATTGTATTCTATAGGGTCTCTGCTAAAAAAACATATATAATGTTTTGGGGTTCTATGTAATTTTATAGCAACAAAATTATGATTTTTACATGTAGGAGAGAAATGTCAGAATTGGCCTGGTTGGCAAGTGGTTAAAAACCCCTCTGGTGACGAAGGCAGTGAGGGGACCCACTACTGAGTTACGATTTTTCTAGGTAACATGGAGGCTAAGTGGGCATCTATAGCTTGTTTCTACTGATGGTTAGAAGTCTAGCAGTTAAAAGCTAGAAAACATTGAAAAAGTTAAATAGTATGCATTTGTGAAATAGTTTCAGCCCGTAGAATACATAAAGAAGTAAACCAATTATCAAATGGATAAGATAGGACTAGCCTAAAAAACTATTTGTGTAGGCGTTGGCAGCAATTTATTTTCTGCTTTCGTTGCTTTAGGTAGTTTCAGTGATAATAGGAAATATTATGCTTTTATTTATATTATTAAATATTGTTTTAGAATAAAAATAGCTGATGAAATCTGTATGGAGGAGCACTAGTGTCCTAAAACTTAAAGCTGAACTACATGTACAGTAAGTATAAAAAAACACAAACTAATACAATTATGTATTAATGTATTATTAATTACTGTACATGTACTCTTAAAATGTTAAATTACGCCTAGTTTACATGCATGTGTTTGTTTAAAATAGACCTGTACTCCCTTGTAGACCAGCATTTAACCACTTAAGCCCCGGACCAATACACAGCATAAAGACCAGGCCCCTTTTTGCGATTCGGCACTGCGTCGCTTTAACTGACAATTGCGCGGTCGTGCGACGTGGCTCCCAAACAAAATTGACGTCCTTTTTTTCCCACAAATAGAGCTTTCTTTTGGTGGTATTTGATGACCTCTGCGGTTCTTATTTTTTGCGCTATAAACAAAAATAGAGCGACAATTTGGAAAAAAATATGCAATATTCTTTACTTTTTGCTATAATAAATATCCCCCAAAAATATATAAAAAATTATTTTTTTCCTCAGTTTAGGCCGATACGTATTCTTCTACATATTTTTGGTAAAAAAAATCGCAATTGGCGTTTATTGATTGGTTTGTGCAAAAGTTATAGCGTTTACAAAATAGGGGGTTTTATGTCATTTTTATGAATTTTTTTTTTTTACTAGTAATGGCGGTGATCATCGATTTTTTTCGTGACTGCGACATTATGGCGGACTCATCGGACACTTTTGACACATTTTTGGGACCATTGTCATTTTTACAGCGATCAGTGCAATAAAAATGCACTGGTTACTGTAAAAATTACACTGGCACTGAAGGGGTTAACCACTAGGGGCGCTGAAGGGGTTAAGTGTGCCTAGGGGAGTGATTACTATTGTGTGGCGGCGTAGCTACGAGTGACAGGTGACCGATCTCCGCTCTGATTACACAGAGCGGAGATCGGTGACATTGTCAGTAGGGGAGATGTTGTGTTTACACTAAAATCTCCCCGCTCCATGCCTCCGTGAGACGATCGTGGGGATCCCTGCGGCGATCCCCGCGGTCCGACTCACGGGGAAGGCAGGGGGGTCGCGAGCGCGCAGCCGGCGGCGCGCGACCCCAACGTCGGGCAGTTAAAGGGGATGCACAGGTACGTGATTGTGCCTGTACGAGCCATACTACCGACGTATATATACAGTGGCTGGTCCTTAAGTGGTTAAAGTGTCAGAAGGAGGAGTCACTTTTCTAAGCCTTAGCTGCATGCAGGGGTGTTGCTAGGTGGGAAAAAGACCAGGGCCTTCAGCCTGAAAGTAAATTTCATAACCCCTTCCACATTTTAAAGTAAGTGCAGCCCAAGCCCAGCATCATGGGGGGGGGGGGGGGTTTGGCTCAATTTCTGGCTGCTGCCTGGCTCACCAGCAACCATCAATGCAGCTTCACCAGTGCCCATCAATGCAACCTGATCAGTACCCATCAATGCAGCCTGATCAATGCCCATCTGCTCAGCCTCACCAGTGCCCATCAATGCAGCCTGATCAATGCCCATCAATGCAGCCTGATCAGTGCCCATCAGCTCAGGATTACCTGTGCCCATCAGTGCAGCTTTGCCAGTTCCCATCAGCGCAGCCTTGCCAGTGCAGAAATGGGGAGAGGAGAGCCGCCGGTTCACATGCTTACCTGGCGCTCACAGTCACATAAAGTCCTGCTTCCTGGACAGGCTCCTATGATGGACGTCACACATCCCGGCATTGGACTAGTTTGACGTCCATCATAGAAGCTGGTCCAGGAGGCAGGAGTTCACGGCGCCGGGTGAACAGGAGATCCTGCTCTGTGTAATCCGGCAGGGCTTGTCCCCCTTCCCTTCAGAGGCAGCCCTTGCACCCCCAGGATCGGCCCTGCAAAGCGGCCCCGGGGCAGTCCAGCCCTGTATAGTCCCAAGTTCCCAGCCAACCCCAGGCCTTGGGACTCTGGGCTAATAATTCTGAACAAGCAATATGAGACCAGGGGCTTTTAGGGGGCCCATTCAGGGCTTTAGCCCCGGTCAGCCCCCCCTCGACATCATTGGCTGCATGGCACATGTACAGACCATAAACATGCTGACAAAAGTAAAAACAGCAGAATGATGACTCTTCAGTGTGTGCTGCTGCTATTCCTTCGTTGTCCAATAAGAATAATTTGGGCATGTTGTGGACCAAACTCTGCTGTTTCTACAGTAGGGGTTGAGGACCTGACTGTGCTGTTATGCAGTATTGTCTGGGTCTCAATATTGGCTACTGGACTGAACACAATACATTGGCAGTAAAATCAATTCCCATAGAGGCATTTCAGCTATGCACTTAGCTGATCAGCTTGAGTTTGTTTTGAGGCATATAAGATGCAGCCACTACTTATAAAGCACTCCAGTTAAGATGTACGCATAATATCAGGACTCTAGGTAAAATTACAGTTTTCTATATTAAAGAAGAGATGACTGGATCTAAGTGGCCCAAGTAAGTTCACACTATTGTAGCGCCACCACCGAAGGAGCCGCTTGGTGAATTTGGATTCTCTGATCTCCGCCTAAACTCCAAGAATGACCTCAGCCCCTCTGACACACCTGGTTAGATACAATTACTGCAAACACATTTAAGGACACATGCGGTAAATACCGTTATCCTGGCTGTGGAATTATCACCAAAAATAGGCACACACCTGGTAGTGATAAACAAGTTGAATATATTAGCATGATTTAAAGCATATGGAAACTTACAACACTGTTAAACCTTGCTACAAATAACTAATACATTAGAAAAGACACCCTTCAATTTTAGCAACTGCAGGTAAGGAAGGGCAGTAATCTATATGCCCCTTGACATGGGCGCTGAGAGGGAGGAGAGAAGACTTGTCAACTTCTCAGCTCCTTCTGGGCCGCAAACACCCTTGAGAGGCAAACATGCAAAGTAAAGAATGGATTACACAAGTACAGTAGACACAGTTCTGTAATGTTGCAGGTCCTGACTCCTGAGGTGAAGAATACTAGTGTCTGCGGCTAGCAAGTGGTGGGGCCCTTGTAGATTTAAACAAGCTTGCATGGAGCAGTAATCCCCCAGAATGTTCCGTTAGGTAGAGATTAAAAAGGGGCAAACTACTAGAGATGGTAGTTTCCAAACAAGCATCCCGTGACACTTAAATGGGAAATTGATGTCTGCATGCAGTGTCAGTATGGTGTCAAGAAGGATTTGGGTTTGTACCCTCTCACCAATCCTCGGTGCGTTGACACAACGATAATTCCAGGTGCTTGTTCAGGTTCCTGATGCTCTTAGCGATGTTGTAAAGCACTGGATCTCTTGCTGATGGCCGATCGATATGACTGATAGCAAAACTCGCAAGATGAACAGGCAGCAGCTGACCCAATACCGAGATGGGTATCTCGATCCCTGAAAGGTGTGGGTCGTCTATGCTGAGCTGAGTGGTGCTGGGCTGCTAAGTAGGGTCCCTGGACTAAATAGTGGTGGACCACGTGGCTGTCTCTGCTCCTGGCTCCCCTCAGGGGTCCTCATTCCTCCGTCTCCAGGCAGTCTCTGGAAAAGCTTGGCTTTCTCCCCCTCTAATGCTGCCAAAGTCTCTCTCTCTCTCTCTCTTCAGTCTCAATGGTTTTCCTCACACCTGTCACCTTACTACACTCTCTCTCTCTTGCTCTCCTCAGACCGCTCTCCTTACTGTTAAGTGTCACTGTGTCCCAGCAAAGGACTTTTTGAGCATTGGTATCTCCCTCTCTTTTAAGCAATCTCCTCTCCTCAGTGTCCTGTCAGCCTTCTCCTCACTGAGAGAAGCAGGAAATGCATGTGGAATCTGATGAGAGGGCTCTGGGATCCATTTTTAGAGAGCCTGGGAACCACTCTAGGAACAGGAGTGCCTGACCAGTACAATATATCCCGGAAGGTGTTCTGTGAGGAGAGAAACAGAATTGATTACTTTCTGTGACTGCTATTACAGAGTCTGGAAGCTGAACTGTGCTGTGTGTGCCCAGAGAGTGTTAGCCTGGAAGTTTGTGGTACAGGGCTCAGGGCTGCAAGAAGCCACAGGACTGTTGTCCTGCTGACCACATGCTGTTGCCAGAGGATCTGTTCTGCCAGGAAAAGTGTGCTGCACCTGAATCACATGCAAAACTGTGTGCAGGGACCAAGCTGTGGGCTGTTGCTATGCTGAACACTACTTAATGCAGTGAGGGAGGAGAGATTGTGCTTCTATTCCAGTGTATTTCAGTTGATCGCAGTGACTACGTGTTCCAGCTACCTGCTAAAGCTTCAGAGAGCTAGCTCAAGAGAAAGGACCCTTTCACCAGCCACAGAGGAACCCCTCAGGACGTGAATCAGTCATCAATGGTGAGAGGTTTCCAGGCACCATCTTGTTTACTTTAGTGAATACTCCCACGTAAGGGCCCCACCGCTGGCAGACTCTCTACATAGTCCCACTGGCCAGTGGTTAGGCAGGACAACTTTGCATTAGGTAGTAGATAGGCTGTATTGCCTTTGAAAATGCCATTTTGTATTGCTGTACTGTGTTGGATTGTCATTATTCTGCAATTACAAGTCAGTATCGCTCACTAGCACCTGCCTAGTACACAGTTGTGCACCAGTTGCTTCCCAGGCAGATGTGGTGAACGAACAGTGACACCCTGTGAATGGTCTCACTTAACAAGGTGCCTACATTGCTATATTGCAAATTTCTTTGTTATTTAACCCATTCCTTTCTAGGGCTTTGTCATTAAATAAAGCCCATTTAAAACTTTGAGGTGTGTCAGTGTTCTCGGGTCCAGGAAAGGGGCGAGTCATCACAGGTGCAGGGCAGAAGGGAACCAATAACAAAATACCAGCGGCTCCTTCGGGGGTGGCGCTACACTATTAAAATTGAATGCCAGCAAGCATCTAAATACACAGATAAAATACATATTTGGGAGCTGTTTTACTTTCTAGAATTTATATTTATATCCTTTTCAGTCTTGAACTGGAACTTCACCCAATAAGGGGAAGTTCTGATTTCTGAGGTTGGACCCCCACCCCTGTCTGAAACATTTTGGGATGCATCACAGGTCCCAGGAGGCTGAAGGTCCCTTCACAAGGCGCACTGCGGCTTGTGAATGCTACCCACAGTCAACATGTCAGCACTAGGAACCCCTGAACACTGATGAAGAACAGATGACAGAGACAGGTGAGTGGCTGTTTATTAAAAGTCAGCAGCTACAGTTTTTATAGCTGCTGATTTTTATTTTTACATATACGACTGGATCTCCTCTTTAAAATAAATAACCCCATCACACAACACAGCCAGGGTGACACAGTTTTCTCTGTTACAGTTGCTAATACATTGGTGTTAAAGCTCTACCCCTCGTTCACAGCTTTGCTCTTTGCCCTAATCTTTGCCCTGCTCTTTGTCCTAATCCAGTCTGACTGCTCTTATGGATGGATGGCAAAAGGCTGATCTATGTGAAATTCAGATACTTACACTTGCCGCAGTTAAAAAAAAAATTTTTATTGATTTCTTTTCCCTGGGTGTTGTACATCCCTAACATCCATAGGCATCAAACCTTCTCTACATTGGTTAATGTGGACATTGCATAGGTGTATGATCTTATATGGATTCTTTCTCTCCCATTATTTTTTATATTGAGTATCTCTATATGGACTTTAAACACCCATTTTCTATGTGTATTTTTTTTTCATTCACAGTGTAATTTTCATGTATGACAATTCATTTTTCAACATACCTTTACACCCGTTGTTTGTACACGTTTGGACTGGTGTGCGTTTATCCAAGTCCACCCCAATCATTTATGGTTGTCACGGCTTCACAGGCCACACAAACATTTTTTGGATACACTTATATTTGTTCATCACTGCTTCACAGGCCACACTCTATATACAGTTTTTGTGGTTGGTTATCCATATATGTCTATTTTTTGAATTGACATATTTTCACGGCACAGCATTGTCATATTCCCTGGCCTATGGAACTTAAACGTTTATCCCTGATCCCTCTGACAAGGTCAGCCTTACTTATATTTCCATTTCCAAAGGAAAATTCCAGATTATTTAAAATTAATATAACATAAATAATTTTGTAATTTTGCACTTAAAGGATAAGTTCACCTTTGTTCACTTTTTCTTTTCTAAATTTCAGCTCCCCTATGTACCAATAGAGCATTTATGTACTTTTTTTGCAAACATATCATCACTTTCCATTAATTCTACAGACACTTACTTTAATTGTCCTCATCCATGTTTCCGGACGTATCCATTTGTAATGTCTTAGTTCCTGATCAGACTATAGGTTAGACTAGAGGCCAATAGAAGGAGCAGTGGCTCCGAGCACGTAGCCTGCCTATCCAACCCTTCTCACTCTGTGGAGTCCTCCCCCGGAAGTGATCCCGTGACCCGTGACCTCAGCCCCAGCTTCTTCCTGATGGCCACAGGATCTGCTCCAGGCTGAGCAGCAACAGCTTTTCATCTCTGCATAGAAAAACGGATCTGGGTCTGAGGCTTCCCTACGGACCACTGACACACAGATGAGCCTTTGTATTTTCTGTTTCCTACTCTGCATCTTCTACATCTGTGCAGCCCATGGACCCGGGACGAGGACTACAGGATCTTTACAGATGAGCCTTCCTTTGCTTCCTTTCCTGTAAGTGTGATTGATATTTGTGTCATTAAAAGAATCTTTTAATACTGCACTTAGGTGGCGCTTCCTTTTTCTCTACCCTTTTTTGTCTACCACAGAGTCAGCTCTCTGAGGACAGCAGCCACCATCCACCAGCCATATTATCTGCCTTTTAACCCTTGAACTGCCTGTTACCATTATAATTTTAAACAGACTCATTGCTATATCCCCATTTACTTATGGACTTTGTGTTTGCGCTAACAGTTACCTTTTCCATTATAGGTTATGACACGGGAAGGAGTTCACCAGCTGACCTCATTAGCACACACCCTGCATCATCCTCTCCCAGCTGCACTTTTTTCAATGAAATGCAATCAATCAGTGATCACCCTTCTCACTAAATACACAATATTTAACCAGACTGCATAGTGTATGTCCACCTTTATACAAGTACATAGAAGGGAGTGGACAGAAACACGCAGCTGTCAAGCCCCATTCACATCTCTGCATAGTGGGAACTTGCATTCCCACATGCGTCTTTTTTTTTTTTTAGCGAGGTGGGGGTTTTGGAGCATTTTTACTTATCATGCATAGGGAAGCCCATCCACCTGAATGGGCTGCCCTACACACAGCAATTGCCCCAAAGAAGCTGTAGAACTTTTTTTTAGAGCGCAGCTTGGTGCGATTTTTACTGTCATTTTTGGTGCAGCGCATTTCTGAAATGCAGGGAAACGCACAGATGTGAACAGAGCCTCATTGTTCTCGTGTTAACGCACCAATTTCACTTTCAGACCCCAATCACATCTTGCATAGTGTCAGCGCACATTTTGTGGCTCATTTTTCCTGTGACACGCATAGGGCAACTTGTTGATTTCAATTGGCTGCAATTCATGTGGTTAATGGGATATTTTGGCGTTTTGTGGGTTGCGTATTTTTTACTGTGAGTTTTGCAGCATTTGCCCCTCATTTTTTCACATGGTAAAATGTTTGTTTGTTTCTGTGTTTGGTGTGCTGTTAACAATTAATGGCACTGAAAGCGCAACTAGAAGGCCGCCACTGATTGGAACTCTGAGGCTCTAATGGGCTCAAGTTTAAGTGGAATTTCTTTGCTTTGTTTTAATGTCATTTTTTTTCAGTTGCTTTTTATTATGCTGATTACAAAAAAAAAATCTCCAAATAAAACATACTCACTTATTTAAATTTGACCAGTGCATTTATAAAATTGATATTAATAGTTTGGAGACCCCTGGTTCAAAGGGAAAAAAAGGCTTATAACAATCAAATATATTCTGTCATGGAATGCGCAGCTCCTATATTTAACAGGCTAGTGAGTGTGATTACATAGAGAAATGTAAAAAGTTTGTATAAACGTGTATAAATATACCATAATACATCAGGTTGATATTTTAGGCTTAATCTGTGATGTAAATAACAGGCCTCCCACTACAAAATAATTATTGTATAATCTCTGTACAAACTAATTGTATAATCTCGGTGTAACTTTACGTTAGATTTATTAACATCTATACTGTATTGTGAGAGTGAAAACCTTTCCATTGTTTATCCATCATAATACACAGTATCTAAAAGTGATTGACAATCAAATTGTAATCTGTATGTCCACTAGGACCAAAAAACAGCAGGATCAAAAGACTAATAAATCTGCTCAAAGATCTGCTGCTAATTTGCCACCCCTGAATCTCACTGAAACCCACAGCAATTTTCTACTAGTCATGATCAACTATTGGGGGAATGGCACAATAGTAGTTAGTTTCTCTAGCAACAATGAGATCTGCATCAGTTTCCTCTCTGTTGAGGTGATTCCATTATCACATAAAAGTTTCCAAAACTACGAGAAGCAAAACATATACACATCTACTACATTTTTATTTCTATTGGCAAGTATTTTTGCAATCAGACACATCCTGGTTGTATATTGTAAACACTGCAGTGTTATTTCTGACCACTAGAGGGGATATGTCATAAAATAAGCTGAGCATTTGTAAGTCCAGGATGAATTTCATAGAGTTTTTCTGACTATTATCTGGATGATAACGTTAGTCATATTTCACTGTTGTAATACACTTATTTTGTTTCCATTTATATAAAATGTCATGTATGATGAACTGTGAATTTTATATAATATATATATATATATATATATATATATATATATATATATATATATATATATAGTTACAATTTTTTTCCATTCTGCATATCTAGCCTTGGTTGAAGATATACAGAATGGGCCAAAATCACACCTGAGCAATGAATGCGATTAGTTTCTCCATACAGGAGGTGTCTTGAAGCTGTCATTACCAACAAAGGATTTTGTACGTACAGTATTAAATACATTTCAGTTAGCGTGTTCAATGGGTTTTCCCTGTGTCATTCCATTTTATTACACATAACTTAATTTCTGAACGTATTTGTTTTGGTTTCTTTGTATGTCTGGATTACATGGGTTGCTACCGACATGTGGTGAAAATTTCATGTCAATAGCACCTTTGAAAATATATTTACCTAGAAAAATGGTGATGTGTTCAATACATATTTTACCTGCTGTATTTGTATTTTCTTTGTGTAGCGCCCATCTCAATTTATGGGACGCTATATGTGCAAATTTAAGGGTGGTCTAATAGTTTGGCTCAGACCTGTTTATATATTAAATTTCTTCTGCTCTGGGTGCGGGACTGCCTGGCAGTATAGTTCCCTATTGCCTGTAGATGGCGCTGTCGTCTTGGGCTCAGGTTGAACCACAGGTGGTATCGCAGCGCCATTGGGTGTCCTCTCTCGGCAGCCATGCAGTGGGCGTGGTCAACCCGCTGCGCATGCTGGGAGAGGGTACAAAAGGGGCAGACGCCATTAGGCGTGAGGCGATTCCAGGGGGACCCCAAGGAGTTCGGGGGGACCTCTGGTCCAGTGAGCGTATCTCGTGGCCCTCATGGCACGGGATGCGTGTGAATGGTCTCAGGCACCTTTAGCCCGAGGCTCTACTGCTGTATAGTAGGCCCAGCTCTCCTATCGAGGGACTACACTTTGGAGAGGGATCCCAGGCTGCCCGGTTGAAGGGGCCTATCTTTAGGGAAGGAATTCCAGGGGAAGATAAGTCTCGGCGGAGATAGCGACGGTACTGCTATCTCGGGGACATTGGCTTTATTACAAAACAGGACTTTCGCCTAGACAACAGAGACCAGGGATCCACTCTGGAGAGGCAACTCACCGCAAGGTCCAAAAATCTAACACCGCTCGCCTCTCCATATCTGGAGTTGGACAACGAGCAAGTAGCAGGTGTGCCTTACTGCAGACAAAATGGATGGAGCAGAAGGGTCTGTGTGCTACATTTGTTTTCTGCATGTTTACTTTAACTCCTTGAAAAGTTGTAAAGAGCAAAAGTACAGGCATGCTGGATCTATGTATTAGGGTACAGCGTGAGTAATTATGTGCATCACATTTATCTCCTTGCCCTCGGTACAGAGATCTCTATTCAAAAATTGCTATGCCAGCAAATATGACTCATTGGGAGCCACACTGCAGCTGGCCACAGTTAGTTGTCATTCCTATGGAAGTCCATGGGGATTTTCTTAACAGCCATCTAACTGTACAAGAGCAAGCACTTTGAGCTATAAACTTGCATAACAAATATCTCAGGTACAGGAATATGGAAGAGCATTAAGGGTGTTTCAGTCGCTGCACACCATAGAAAGCCCTATGTCATAAGTATAATAGCAGCCTCAGCAAACTCCGTCCTAGCCACAGTTTTTGCCCAGGTTCACAAAAATATGGAGAATTTGTAATCACGTGTAGCCAATGACTCAGGATCAACAGTCCTTAAATGTGTGTCCTTTGTCCATTCTGAAAGCCAACAGGCAAATTAAAGTCACTCTCTGATTTTAAAAAAAGAGAGCTGCTAGCTGATGTAAAGTGTAGATGTAGAAGGTCTTACATATACCTGCAACAGTTATCATTGTTATCTGCTTGCTTTGGTCCAATTCTAGCCATTCTGAATAGGCAAAGCTCCGGCATAATCCTTGTAGTAACAAAAAAAAAGTAATCATAATAATACAACACATTTAGAAACCCTGACAACCTTTATAGACAAAGCAAAAGAAAATAAAACAATAAAAGACCATATGGGTTTCATAGATACCATGAATAAATTGTAGTTACACACATATACTAAAAGGTGTAACCCCTAAAAGCTCATGCCTACACCCATAAATATCCTATTTCTTCCCCAAGAAAAGAGGAAGGGGACATGTGAGAAGTGCAGGCATCCCTCTTCTAAGTACTTATACTCTAAGGGGCGGTTCGCACTGCTGTGCAAATCACATGATGTCTGTGCAATGTGAATTCAGCCATACAGATTTTATGGCTAAATTTGCACCGCATTTGTACCAAAATTGCGCGGGACCTTTTTTTTTGGTCTGCACTAGAATCAAATCGCATGGGTGCTCTGCCTAATCCCTGTTCCCTGCGCCCCAAACTCCCACAAATACCCCTCTCTTCCTTTGCTGGTAAAGTAAGCCAAAAAAATTTAAAACAAAAATGCACAAGAAACTAAAATTAAACCAAAGGAATATAGTCACTTTTGGGTACCTGCACTTAATGCCCGCTAGTAGTTCTCATTTTGTGAAATTTCAGGGAAAATTGGGACATTCCTACAAAATTTTGCGATTTCAGCAAGATGCATTGAGGAAGGAGAAATTACAGTGTGTGTTGATTTTTAAAGGTGCAATAGGCTTTAAATTGCTATTGAGGACTATGGAAGCTCATTCCAACTATCTTTACCTGTTCCTGTGCCAAAAATACTGCCTCTCATTAGCCTCATTATTTAACTTTTTTGACACAAAGAAAATACAGACAATAAAAAAGAAGAAAAATATAACATTGCAGTAAACAAATGGCAATAGAATACACAAAGAAATGATTTCAAGCTAAATTCTCCCAAGCAGCTCCGTGAGCACAATTATGAGTTGCTGCTTTGCGGAAATCGGTAGTTTTGTGGTTAAATCAGTTTAGCCAAAACCACTCAATTCGTCTCTACTCATAGAAGTAATTCAATACCTGTAACCAGTTAGGTTGTATCTGTACATTGACTACTTGGGATTGGCCAAAAAAAAAAAAAGAATTTTTAGTGAACATTCTCTTCTCAAAGGGAAAATTCCCTCGGCTTAGGAAAGCTTTAAGCTTAGGTTAGCTTTAGCCTTCAATCATGTGCAAACAAAATTCCCTGAAAAAGGTCCTTAACCATTTGTTTACTGGGCACTTAAACCCCCTTCCTGCCCAGACCAATTTTCAGCTTTCAGAGCTGACGCACTTTGAATGACAATTGCGCGGTCATACAACACTGTACCCAAATTATATTTTTTATAATTTTTTTCCCACAAATAGAGCTTTCTTTTGGTGGTATTTGATCATCTCTGCGGTTTTTATTTTTTGCGCTATAAACAAAGAAAGACAGAAAATTTTGAAAAAAACACAATATTTTTTTACTTTTTGCTATAACAATATCCCAAATAATAATAAAAAAAATATATATATATATATTTTCTCAGTTTAGGCCAATACGTATTATTCTACATATTTTTGGTAAAAAAAATCGCAATAAGCGTATAGTGATTGGTTTGCGCAAAAGTTATAGCGCCTACAAAATAGGGGATAAATTTATGACATTTTTATTATTATTATTTTTTTTACTATTAATGGCGGCCTGTGATATTGCGGCGGACATATCGGACACTTTTGACACTATTTTGGGACCATTCACATTTATACAGTGAACAGTGCTATAACTATGCACTGATTACTGTACAAATGTGACTGGCAAGGAAGGGGTTAACACTAGGGGGCGATCAAGGGGTTAAATATGTTCCCTGGGAGTGATTCTTACTGTGGGGGGAAGGGACTGACTGGGGGAGGGGACCGATTTGTGTCCCTATGTACAAGGGACACAGCATCGGTCTCCTCTCTCCCTGACGGGACGTGGATCTCTGTGTTTACACACAGAGATCCACGTCCTTCCTCTGTAATAGCCGATCTTGTGTATCTGGTGGACATCGCAGCCGCCAGGAACACGCATCGGCACCACGTGACACGACGGGCACAGCTTTTCCCCTCCGCGCGCCCTCTGCAGCGCGCGGGGGGAAAGTAAACAGGAAGACGTCCAGGGACGTCCACCCGGCAGTTGAGAGCCGCGCTGTAGACGTCTTTCGGATCTCAAGTGGTTAACATGATTGGGTATTGTTTGCAAAATTTTTTTTTCTACTTTGTTTTACCTCATTCCCTAAGATAAGTGAAAATTTCACTTTAAAAGTGAACATGCTGTACTCCTCTAGTAAATAAACCTAATTTTGAGGTGTATCACCCTAAGACATTATAATGCACAAACCAAGTATTTTTCATTTATTTTAATAATGGTCTCCTTGTTCCGAAATGTCTAGCATCATACATAAGGATTAGCTTCTGAAAATACTCATTAGTGAGCAATACCTAAACCGACTCTCTGTTTTTACTACTTAAACTATTTTTTGTACATACATACACAGGTGTACAGGTGGAAAACCACCTACGTTCAACAGCTCATACAAACGCCTGCAAACTAATACCACATATTGCTCAGACATAACAGTGACAATTTTGTTGTTCTAGTAAAGCTTTATTTGTAAGGCACAGGGCCGCAGTGTTATTTTATGCACCTTTTGCTTTTTATATGGTTTAGTGAAAGATACCAGGAGGTGGGTCCACACACCCGGGTGTGGTAGGCTGACTTTCCTAGCATTCGGAAATCCACAACATAACAACCATAATGTGTCTGCTGAAGTGAAAAACTGAGTCATACATTTCAGTCATCTTGCTGATTCCAGAAAAAGAATTTGCAGATGGTTGTGATGTCCATAGAATGTTCCGTGACTGACTGCAAGACTTGCACTTTCATCCTGATTCTTTCTGCTCAGCAGCAAATGAAACTGTGTTTTCTGCTCTGATTCAGTTTCAGGGTATAAATCTGTAGCAAAGTTCTTAACTCTAGTATACAGGTTTTTGTTAAGTATTTTTTTTTCATATTTTTCTATAAATATCCACTTCTAAAATATACTATGTAATTTACAGAGACTTCTCAATATATATACCCAATTTTAAAATACCCACAAACATTCACAAGTACATATTAGCATCAGTCTGGATTTAAAATTACTACCCATTTCAGAATCCCTTTAGTTTAATTCATAAGCTAAACATATTGTCATTTGCTATAAAATCATTATTTTCGGAAATGTGATAGCTATTTTCAGCTCTTATTGGTTCTGATGCTGTAATTAGTGACTAAAAGACCCAATGGTTATAATTTAGTGAGTTGAGCCTGTAGCCATTTTAATGTATATTTAAAATGATAATAGACCATAAATTTTTTTTTTTTTTTAATTAAATGAAGTCAAGACTTATTGTATATATTTTCTATAGTCTGCTTCCTTACAAATTTCTCTGTGCATGTGTCTCTGTCTATGTGTAGGTTTAATAAACAGTGAAAAAAAGTGTGAAAAAATATTTTAGGGCTTATCACGATGATAAGTCCCTAGTGAGGTGTTTTAAAATATGTGATGTCAGGTAGGAACTTAAAGTGTTTGTTAACCCCCCCAAAAAAAATAAAAATTCTGGTCCCTTAAAGCAGATTACACAGCACAGTGCTTGTGCTGTGTAATCTGCCCCCCCCTCTAAACTGTAAAAAAAAAAAACTCCTGCCACTTCCTGTATCCCCTCTCTGCACTGACCACGAAAATCAGGGCTGCTGAGCATTGACCACCGTGGTCAGAGTGCATCCCTAAATCATATGCTGCTGTCCCCTTTGCTTTCCTCTCTCCCCCCTAACCCCTCCTTCCTGTCTGTCAGCTCCCTCTCTGTGTCTGTCTCCGCCGGCCCCGCTGCTGCTCTCATTGAAAAAAACAAAAATTTAAATTGTCACTGCCAGCCAACTATTAGAGGCTGGCATAGCACACTATGTAAGTTGTTTTGAAAAAAAAAGCCATTGTAAATACCGATTTTGAACTGTCTTCAGGCCGGTCACGTGACTCGCGACCGCTTTACAGCTACGAGACAGAGCTTCTGCGGGGAGGAGACTAGCGGCCACGTGATCTCCCCGGCTAACGCCAGAGGAAGATCACGGCCCCTAATTAAGTAGATTACAAAAATCTCAACTGAAATCTGATGGATATTAAATAAATTTCCTACCCACCATTTTGCAGGCTGGAGTGAAGTTTAAAGTCCAATTTGGCTTCTAAATAACATAAAAAGTGCAAACTTGTAATTGATTGAAAAGCTTAAAATAGACCTAAAGCAAAACTTTTTTTTTATACAGTATGGGAGGGCTATAACCCCTGTCAATTTGTTTATCCATCTATGTCCTATTGTGGAAATTTCCCTTCACTTTTTGTCCCATAGGGTCACCAGAACTTGTGTCTCCACTGGAGGATTTCCCCTCTATCCCTGTTCTGGGGACAAACCAAAAGTTGGGATTTTCTTTTTCTTTTGGTGATAAAGGTAAACAGGAGAAATAGAGAGGGTGAAACTCCCTAATGGGGGCAAAGACAGCAATAAAAACTGACAGGTGTTCTAATCCCTCGCCACACTATTCAAAACGGAAAAAAAGTTTTGCCTTTACTTTAACTGAACATTGATTGCAGCTATAACCTATAACAGCTTCATCACCATGGAAGTCTACTCTATACTTGCCTCATTAATATTTAAACACTTCTGTTTGAAAATTGGTGAGTTAATTTAAACATTTATCTGCCGAGTGTCTATGTGGGAGTAAGACTGCTCTTCCGCTTGCTGGTCACATTGAATTGCATCATTTCAACTCATCCATCAGATTTGAAAATTATCTTTTAATTGATGAGGGTATTTAACAGTTAACTGAACATTTTCATTCTGGAATTTTATTGTTCTTAGAAAAGTAATAGTGCACCAGGCAACAGAGACAAAGCTTTGTCAGCTTAAATGATCACTCCGATCACTCCAGTATAGTATAATACTTGTAGCCTTGTTCAAAAAACATTTTCAAAGAGTTAAAAGAGGCCTTTAACAAAGTGCTAACACTTTAGGCAAGTTATGATAATTAGGTGTAAGGTGGAGTTTCTTTACTACTTCTCATATGGAAGATGGCCGCCCCTTTTTATACCCTCTCCCGACAGGCACAGCAGGTTCCCCGCCCCGCCGTACTGCTGCCGAGAGGGAACAAGAAAAGGCACAACCTTGTACTGTGGTTCAACCCGGACCCATGGCGACAGCGCCACCTGTAGGCCCCAGGGAACTATACACCAATACTAGCTCCCATGGCACAGAAATGGTCCATGAAACCTAACAATAATGTGTTTGAGCTTAACTACCACTCAGACACTCCCCTAAATTGAACACCCCGCTACACACACATATATATATATATATATATATATATATATATATATATATATATATGTATTATAACAGAAAGTAAAAAATATAGTTTTTTGTTTATAGGGCAAAAAAATACAAACCGCAGAGGTGATGAAAAAACACCAAAAGAATGCTCTATTTGCTGTAAAAAAAAAGGACATCTATTTTGTTTGGGTACAATGTTGCACGACCGCGCAATTGTCAGTTAAAGCAGCGCAGCGCCGTAACGCAAAAAATGGCCTGGTCAGGAAGGGGGTAAATCCTTTCCGGGGCTGAAGTGGTTAAAAGAGAAGTACAGCCAAACTAGCATTGGATCATGGGGGTGTAGTTCCTAATGCACTCCTGTGACCCGTTTTCAGCAGACAGCGTGCTGAATTCCACTGTCGTCTGAAGTCACAGAGTCGGTCCAGGCTCGGGTAAGATCACGACAATGAAGCTGGTATCTGCCCACATTCCTGGACCACCACCCAGCTCAGCCTCTCAGCTAGCCGATGAGAGCCCAAACCAGCGCTCCCACCCCCTCCGCAGCCCAGCGCTCCAGTGAGCGCAAGGGGCAAGCAGAAAGCTGGTGACTGAATGTCATCAGCTGAAAGTCATCAGCTGTCTGCTGAGGAAGCCCGGAGCACCGAGCGATTGGTGGTGTTGGATCGCTTGGTTCTCAGTGTTAGAGCTGGCGGGGGACAGATGCAGCATTGGACTGATGCTGCATTTACCTAGGTAAGTATGATTAAAAAAAAAAAAAATTCCCATACTTTTTACTCTTTTAACCACTTGACGACCGCCGCACGACGATATACGTCGACAGAATGGCACGGCTGGGTACAAGGGCATACAGGTATGTCCCCTTTAAGATGTGAGCCGTAGGTCGTGCTCGTGACCCGGTCGGGAGCTCCGTAACCGCGCCCGCCGGACCCGATCGCCGCCGGTATCCTGCGATCAGGTCACAGAGCTGAAGAACGGGGAGAGGTAAGTGTAAACAAACATCTCCCCGTTCTTCCTTGTGACACTGTCAGTGATCGTCTGTTCCCTGTCATCGGGAACAGCGATCAGTGACGTGTCACGCCAAGCCACGCCCCTAACAGTAAGAATCACTCCCTAGGTCACACTTAACCCCTTCAGCGCCCCCCACATGTTAACCCCTTCACTGCCAGTGTCATTTTTACAGTAATAAGAGCATTTTTATAGCATGGATCACTGTAAAAATTACAATGGTCCCAAAATGGTGTCAAAAGTGTCCAATGTGTCCACCATAATGTTGCAGTCACGATAAAAATCGCTGATCGCCGCCATTACTAGTGTAGCGACCTCACCCCTTTCACCCTTTCTCATTCTCGGCTTGTCTTTCTTTGTCTAGGGGTGTTAGTGCTGGGGGGAGGGATGAGATACACCACGGCCCATGTCCTCCATAGTGAAGAGGTGAAGGCCAGAAAGATCGGGCTTTGTGTAGGTGTCCTAGAGTCAAGTCCTGTACTTCGTCCCTGACTCCTTTGCTCCTAGTAACCAGAGTTCCACACAGTGAATAGGTCCAACACAGTTTTATTCTTCTCAGCGAATAAACACACAGCACGGTTAAGTTGGATTCTTTTGCAACAACTTAGTCTTAATGGGAATAGGTCGAGGCACAATCCTTTCCCTTCTCTTGCCAACCACTGTGGTATCACCAGTGGCGAATAGTCACTGCCACTGACTATGTGAAATAGAACGTGAATTACCTTTGCTAGCACGGCCCCTGTCAGGGGAAGGATATCCGTCCAAGGGAGATACCGGAGGCCTCTCTGTCACCAGCGATGCTGCGTCGGACTCTCCAGAGAAGTTCCGCACACCAGACCTCACGAACTCAGACACGGGCACTCAAGGAGTTAGGGCCCCGTCGGATTCCTCCACCCTCGCGGAACTCAGTCGAAGGTACTGAGCCCCAGGCATCCGCCATAGTACCTCACCCCAGGCTAAAGGTGCCTGAGATGGACTCCATCTCCGCTCTGGCCAGGTCAAAGGCACCTGGGCCCGGAACACCGGAACCCAAGCTGAAGGTGCCTGGGCGCGGCCACGTTCTCCGACTCTGCACTCTGAACCCCGTGGTAAGGGCATCCGCCCCCTTTTATCTCCTCTCCCTTCGCGTCACAGCGGGTTCCCCGCCCCGCTGTACCAGCTCCAGGGGAGGACAAAAAGGCACAGTCTTGTGGTGTGAGTTCACCTCCGGCCCCCGGCAACAACGCCACCTATAGGCCCAGGGTACCTCACACCACCAGAGTCCTCCAAGAACCATAAAAGGGCCTCAGATTCCCTAGCAATCAGTGCATCTGGGTTACACTACCACCCAGATGCTTCCCCTAAATTCAAATACCCGCTACACTCTCCCCCCGGTGATTTGACACTGGTCCCCAGTGTCTGGTGCAAACCCATGTCTCCCAAGAAGTGGCAACATAAGTCTGACCCAGAGACCAACTACACAATTTAACCCTGAATTGTGCCAAGACCTAAAATGGGAAAAGGGAAAATAGAAATGTAAAACAATAAAACTTTCAATAAAATACTCTTTAACATTTACACATGTACAATTCCCCCCCTTGCTATCTAAGGACCACCCCATTCTCAGCAGCCTTGACAGACGAGTCTCCTGCAGACGGGAGAAAAAAAAAGAACAACACACAACCTAACATCATATATGTGTTTGCTTGGAATGAATGGGTCTGTCCGAGAAGAAACCCATTCACTCCAATGAGTGTTGCATAGTGTTAAAAACAAACAAACAATCGTTGCGCAACACTGCCACCTGGTGACAATGCCGCGGTAAAGACATTTATCACTTCCAGGTGAACTTTCCTCTCTTGATTTTTTTTTCTCTGTGACCCTACACTGACTAAAACCCCAAAGTCAATGATTTCTCTGAAGTGCAAGGAGAAGGAGGGAGAACAAAACAGTAACAGCTCCCATTTCTCCAAAGAGTAGAACGCCCAAATACAAAAAAAAAACTAGGGCACAGTCCTTGTGTTCCGGCAAAGGCACTCCGGAAAGTTCAGCAATGAGCAGCAAGAAAGAACACACAGGAGTCTTTGTCTCCTAAAGGTAAAACTTTGGATGCGGCAGGAACACAGGCTTTTAATGCTTGTCAAAAGCCTCCACGTTGTACTCAACATTTCCTCCATCCTTGCGACAAATCACCACTCTGTCCGCATGGATATGCCTTCCCAGCATCCACTTAGCTTTACAGTCCTGAAACTTCTTGGTGACCGTTGGTGAGCAAGAAAAGTATCTGCGTGCTTGAGGTACTTTGAGTTTTTCCCAAACAAAGGTATTGTACCACCTCTGGCGAAAAACTTCCACCTCGTGGAGCAATTCTCTAGGCAGGTATGGGTACTCCCACCCATACTCTTGGGCAACCTTCTGGCTAAAGAGACACTGCAGCCTGGCCAAAGGTGGCATAGGGGCACGGTCTCCTTCTCTGGGCAACACAAGTGCTTCTGGATGGCGAGGTGCGTTCACCACCTTGGTAGATCTGGGCACAGGAGCCCGCAGTGACTGGCGTTGCACTCCCGCAACAGGAGCAGGTGAAATGGAGGTTGAATCCAGAAGAGGGATTGCAGACAGTGGACCAGATTCTTCCCTCGGCGCCGAGGCCTCCACCCGGGGTGTACTATCCCCAGTAGACATAGGTGGGTCCCTTGTGACACGGGACGAGGGTAACTTCATCTTGTCCCATCCCTTTCGGTGGAAGATTTTGTCTATCTCCCCATCATCGCCATTGTCAGACAATAAATCCAGGTCGGAGGTGTCATAACACTCAGCGGGCAGATAATTCCCAGTCACGGAATCATCCCCCTTGATGGCCTCCACCGACTGTGGGCTTCCGCCACCTTTAACCACACAGACAGTCCCAACCCCTGGCTCACCTGGGCCTTCAGAAGAACAGGGATGTCCAGGGCTCTTCCCTCCGGATCCATCCAGGCCAGGCAAGCGGCGGGGCGAAGCTCTTCCACGACCACACAAGGCCATGACTAGGCCGACTTTCCTCTTCTGTGGTCGGAGCAGGGAGCTGCTGGTGACCGAAGCAGCATCTTCTGATTTTTCTCTTTTAACTTCTGTTTGGCCAGTCACTTCGCCCTGGTCAGCGCACACAGGAATACCCGCCATGGCATCGATCTCTCCCTCCAGAGTGGCAGTACCTGTGAGGTTGTTGAGGTGGAAGGCGCAAGGCCTTTCTGTGGATGGTTCCACCTTGAAGAGAAACTCCTTGCAGACCTCACATCGCCCGAATGGCTTCAACTGAACCACCAGTCCCGAACAGCCAGGACAGATCACACCGAGGGCCTCTATGTCTCTGCAGGTGTACAGAGCCAATCGCCCCCGGGGCCTTAGTCTGATTCCTGTATCCATAATGGGAGCAGCAAAGGAAGTCATGTCCGTGAAAGAAGAAGAAGCTGAAATCCATGGAGTATTTGAAGTCATCTTTCCTGTTCGCTGCTCCAATGCGCACTGACCCACCCACGCCGGAATCTCCACGTGCGTATGTCCACATGGCCAGACTCCTCCCACACTCTGCACTTGTTTGCGGGCTTTCCCTTTTCCCTGCCCACGAACTACGCAGCTATGGTTTGCCTCGTGGCGCATTGGCCAATATGGCCGACCTACTCGGAACTCCTCCGGGCAGCAAAGTTCAGTTTCAGACACCATACACATCCCGGACGAGCCCCCACGTGTAGCGACCTCACCCCTCTCACCCCTTCTCAGTCTCGGCTTGTCTTTCTTTGTCTAGGGGTGTTAGTGCTGGGGGGAGGGATGAGATACACCACAGCCTATGTCCTCCATAGTGAAGAGGTGAAGGCCAGAAAGATCGGGCTTTGTGTAGGTGTCCTAGAGTCAAGTCCTGTACTTCGTCCCTGACTCCTTTGCTCCTAGTAACCAGAGTTCCACACAGTGAATAGGTCCAACACAGTTTTATTCTTCTCAGCGAATAAACACACAGCACGGTTAAGTTGGATTCTTTTGCAACAACTTAGTCTTAATGGGAATAGGTCGTGGCATAATCCTTTCCCTTCTCTTGCCAACCACTGTGGTATCACCAGTGGCGAATAGTCACTGCCACTGACTATGTGAAATAGAACGTGAATTACCTTTCCTAGCACGGCCCCTGTCAGGGGAAGGATATCTGTCCAAGGGAGATACCGGAGGCCTCTCTGTCACCAGCGATGCTGCGCCGGACTCTCCAGAGAAGTTCCGCACACCAGACCTCACGAACTCGGACACGGGCACCCAAGGAGTTAGGGCCCCCTCGGATTCCTCCACCCTCGCGGAACTCAGTCGAAGGTACTGAGCCCCAGGCATCCGCCATAGTACCTCACCCCAGGCTAAAGGTGCCTGAGATGGACTCCATCTCCGCTCCAGCCAGGTCAAAGGCACCTGGGCCCGGAACACCGGAACCCAAGCTGAAGATGCCTGGGTGCGGCCACGTCCTCCGACTCTGCACTCTGAACCCCGTGGTAAGGGCGTCCGCCCCTTTTATCTCCTCTCCCTTCGCGTCACAGCGGGTTCCCCGCCCCGCTGTACCAGCTCCAGGGGAGGACAAAAAGGCACAGTCTTGTGGTGTGAGTTCACCTCCGGCCCCCGGCAACAACGCCACCTATAGGCCCAGGGAACCTCACACCACCAGAGTCCTCCAAGAACCATAAAAGGGCCTCAGATTCCCTAGCAATCAGTGCATCTGGGTTACACTACCACCCAGATGCTTCCCCTAAATTAAAATACCCGCTACACTAGTAAAAAAAAAATATTAATAAAAATGCCATAAAACTATCCCCTATTTTGTAGACACTATAACTTTTGCGCAAACCAATCAATAAACGTTTATTTGTTTTTTTTTACAAAAAATATGTAGAAGAATACGTATCTGCCTAAAATGAGGAAATTTTTATTTTTTTTAATATATATTTTTGGGGGATATTTATTATAGCAAAAAGTAAAAAATATAGAATTTTTTTCAAAATTTTTGCTTTATTTTTGTTTATAGCGCAAAAAATAAAAACCGCAGAGGTGATCAAATACCACCAAAAGAAAGCTCTATTTGTGGGGAAAAAAAGGACGTCAACTTTGTTTGGGAGCCACGTCGCACGACCGCGCAATTGCCAGTTAAAGCGACACCGTAAAAAGTGGCCTGGTCTTTGTGCAGCGAAATGGTCCGGGGCTTAAGTGGTTAATGCACTGTGTTCCTTGTGCTGCTGACCCTGGTTTCCTGGAAACTTTCCTCCATCAATCCCCCCCTGCCACTGTGATCTTATGGTCCGGCAGGGGTCAATAGAGCTAGTTAATAGTTGCTGTGATTTGCACTCATCAATAGTGTCTGACTGTGCCAGCCCTTTCCGCTGTAAGTACCAGCTTCTGTGAATGGAGAAGCCGGATGGAAAGGATGGGCATAGTTGGGCACTCCTAATAAGTGGAAATGACCATGGCATCCTCTCACATGTCCCGTGTGCTGTGTTTTTTTATGTTGAATACATTTAGGCCAGCCATCTGCAGCTTCTCCAGAGATTAGTAAATGAGCAGAAGCTCTGCTGAATTCCATCATCCAATCATATGCAAGCAAAAATGCATTTTTTTTTCATGTTCCTTGCACGTGTTTGTGTATTCTTTGCAAAGTGAAGCTTTACATCATTTACTAAGCTCTGGAGGAACTGCAGTTGCAGAGTGCAACTGCACTTCACAAAGTGCACAGTCTATTTGCCTTTAGTAAATCAACCCCTATGTCTAAGCAGGAGGGATTTCCCTGTTGGCACTGTCTGTGTTGATGGGGGAATTATGCGCATTTCTTTTCTGCAACCCATGGTTGCAGGAAAGAAATTCTCACTGTCTATGGCCTGCCTTAGGCATTAAGTCAGCTGACTCTTTGCACTCCAATATACTCCCTATGATAGCGTGTACTAACCATTGTTAATAAAGTGAGTACTGTATATACTCAAGTATAAGCCGACCCGAATATAAGCCGAGGCACCTAATTTTACCACAAAAAACTGGGAAAACGTATTGTCTCGAGTATAAGCCTAGGGTGTCCATCTGCATGCCTCACTGTGCCTCACTTTGCCTCACTGTGCCCATGCCTCAATGTGTCCATGACTAGACTGACGTTTAACATGGGAGTCTATGGAAGGGGTGCCCGGTTTTGAAAAACCAGTGCTCCCCGGCCGTAGGTCTCCCAGACAAAAAACTTTACACACCTGTAGAGGAAGAATGAGGCTACATGTGTGGCCGGTACCGGGTCCCCAAAGTCACTGGAGAAATAACCGTTTAACATGAGAGTCTATGGAAGGGTTGCCCGGATTTGAAAAATCGATGCTCCCCGGCCGTAGGTCCCCTGGACAACAAACTTTGCACACTTGTAGAGGAAGAATAAGGCTACATGTGTGCCAAAGTCCGGGAGATCAGGCGCAAAAAGATGACTCAAGTATAAGCTGAGGGGGCATTTTCAGCACAAGAAAATGTGCTGAAAAAAACGGCTTATACTCGAGTATATACGGTAAGTCATTAAAGTAACTGTGTCCAGTGGCTTCTCTATAAATCTCTACATTTCATACAATAACATGAAAATAAAAAGAAAACATGTATAATTATGAAAGCTGCATTAAACTTACTTCAAGGTAAACTCTGCAATTATTACTTAAAAATAAGTGCTTACATAAAATACACTGTACCTTTTGTTTAACAAGTGAAAGGACCGCAGACAAATTTATAAGGGTTCACATTATACTGTTGTAGCGTGTCATTACAGACCATTGAGTAACTGTACCTTCTGAACAATAAAAAAAAAAATGTATTTTCTTTTAAACCATCCCCAGGGCAGTACATGAGGAGAACTCTCTGGCCCAAGTAACCTGTGAAACCCAGCATGGGTCCTAATCCTGCCCCACTCTATCTAAAGCTAAAAAAAGTTTTGGTTGGTTGGACTCGCTCGTTAATTGTTTGTAATACTGCTGCTTCATTCATGGTTTTTGTGGGAACTGCTTTGAGCCTTTTGGTACTGCCTTTACGTTGTACTATGTGCTTGTCTTCTTTTCTTTTTAGACAATAGAATACAGCAATGCAATACACATAGCACCTTCATAGCTTTTTAAATGGTGTAACTAGCCCATATCATGAAATATTTAATTATTTTTATGAATTAAGGGGTAATTAAGGGAGAACAATCATAACAACATCATGGCAGGGGTCTCTGCATTGGTTCAATTTATATCTTGATACCGTAATCATTAAACTGATTTTACAACACCATACTGTGATCATTTTTTCCTTGTGCCTCAAAGGGAACTTGTATGGAGGGCTATTATTTATTAGAGTTAAACTGTTAACCCACAACAGTAAAATCAGTCTGTATATGCAGTGAAGCATGTCTGTTATACTCACTGTGGAACCTAAGGGGTTAATCCTCTGCATTGTGAAAAAAGGCTGTTTGATCCTATCTTCTCTGATCCTCCCCTTCTCCCACTGTCCCCTAACCATCTCCTGATAAGGCAGAGCCTTTGGAGCCAATCCTCACATGCAATAGTTTGGTGTGTATTGCTAGAGATTTTTTTCTTGGGAGGGTGCATGTGATCTGTACAGGACCAATCAGGCTGTCCAGACAGAGGGTCGGGGGTCCTGCAGCCTCAAAGAGCAGTCAGATTAGAATAAAAACTCCTACAAGCTTTAACCAGACACTGATACAGTATAAGTCACAAGACTGCTATATACTGCGGATGAGAAAAGGTATTTAGCAGTTTATATTTACTAAAACTATTGCATTTCTATGTTCTGTGTACTGTGGGAGTTCAGATTTGGTGAATGCCGGGGTTCTGGGTTTAGTAACACTTTAAGGCCCTTGTCTGAGTCATTAGGCTGCTTTTTCCCATCCACTGGAACTGGTGTCATTTCTAGAGCAGATCACACCTGTGCAGTGTGATACAAAATGACATTCCTGCCCTGGGGCTACCGTTGCTTCCAAGATCAGGGCAATAGCAACCTCACAAGTTAAAGGCATTCTTGCCAATGATAGCTAACAGTTCTCTGAAGGATTTTTTTTTTTAAATTACCCAACCCTCCACAAGTTCTACTCATTGAAAAGGATGATACCTTATACCCTCTTCTTTTATCTGTTGTAACAAATACTAATTTGGTAGTAAGATTGAGACATTTTTGTTGTTTAGATTTAGTGCTCATTGAGGCATCTGTGATTTTTATCTAGTTAGTTAGTTAGTAAGGTTGAATAAAGACACCAGTCTATTCCATCCAGTTCAACCTGAGTGAGTGTGGGTGCGTGCGTGTCTACAATTCTCCCTATCCCTGTACATAGTGTCTCATTATATTATTATTTTTATTCAAGGTACCCATTAAGCGCCCTCAACCTACGCAGCGCTCCACACACACATCGCACCCTACCCTCAAGGAGCCCACAATCCAAGGCCCCCAACTCACACCCACATACTAGGGCCAATTTTTTTTGGACAGAAGCCAATTAACCTACCAGCATGTCTTTGGAGTGTGGGAGGAAACCGGAGTACCCGGAGGAAACCCACACAGGCACAGGGAGAACTGCAGGCAGGTAGTGTCGTGGTTGGGATTCGAATCAGTGACCCTTTTTACTGCTAGGCGAGAGTGCTACCCACTACACCACTGTGCCGCCCAATCTATCTATCTATCTATCTATCTATCTATCTATCTATCTATCTATCTATCTATCATAAATACTGCTATCAAAGGTAACACTGCAACGTCTTCTGAACACATATACAGTCTTTGATAATACAACAGTGACTTCCCTATCATAATTCCCAACTCTCTTTCAGTTTGCCTGTGAGTATTGTCTGTTCCCACTTACCTGTGCTTGTTCTAGTACCTATTGTTGCATTCTCAATCATAGGTGTGTGCACAGGGTGTGCCTGGTGTGCCCGGCACACCTTAATCACCCTGTGTGGTGCAGAATCCCCCTGTTTAGACCCCGGATATTTCACCAAAGCCCCCTAGAAAATTGTAAAAAAAATATTAAAAAAATACAATTGTAGAAAACTGAAAAAACTAAAATAAAAACTACTGCCTTATGGACAATAATCTCTGCCCTAATGACACTGCCCACTGCTCTACTGACATCGTCAGTATATAAACACATGTACACACACATATGTGTTTGTGCTTTGGGGTGCACACCCTAATAATGCAATAGGCTGTGCACACCTATGTCCTCAATATTATAAAATAATTGTAAACTACAAAAAAGGAAGCAGGAAAACGTCATATTGTCGTCCACAGAAAGAATGCATACAGAGGAACTCAAGTGATGATGTATCACCAACTCTGCATCCAAGAAGTGAAAGCAATTGTCAGATTTGGTCAGATTTACCCTTTACATTATTAACATAACCATATGACAGTTATTCATCAAAATATTGAGTAGCTGTTGAAATGTCACCTCACAGGAATAAAAGAACAATATTGTAAACATGTGCTAATGTGTCACTGTTTTTTGCAAACTACTGATCTTATATTAATGAGCAGAGGTGACAATGTGTGACCTACAGGCAAAGAATCGGCTTCTGAACTGACAAACTCCACTGTCAGTTCTTAACAACCTTGGGGCAGTGGATTCAATGAGCTGTGAAATGCTTCTGTATGAGGGCTAGATAGCAGACAGCTTTAAAATAAGCTCCTGAAAAAAAAAAAAAAAAAAAAAAACTACGTCAGCTTTTAGTTGTTTAGGAACAGAGGGAACGTTGCAGGGTTGCCAACCAACTGTATTTTTTTACTGTCAGTTTGTAAAAAAAAAAAAAACAGCCTGTTTTTTACCGTTTGTTACAGTCCATGGACAGAAGAAACTGTACATAAAGCTACCATTGACTGGCTGGCAATGGATACATCACAGTCTCAGTCCTCCCCAGCATTATCCAATGCTCACTGAGCATGAAGAGGATGGAGGAAACACTGTGGGGGTTGATTTACTAAAGGCAAATCAATTTGCAAGGGATTTTTTCTTTAGCTTAGTGAATGTGGTGAAACTCTGCTGACGTCCATCATCCAATCATGTGCAAGTAAAATACAGTTTTTATTTTTTAAATGTATTTATTTATTTATTTGTGTATTTATTTATTCTTGCAAGTGACTGGGTATACTTTTCACAGTGAATTCTCACCATCTTTTCTATGCTAAGAGAATTGTCCCTTGCAATAAACAGCTTATTTGTCTTCAAAATGAATACATCTACTAATGTATCTGCATATGCTCCACCTCCTGATTTGCTCCACTTCCTATATTCCATATCATGCTAACTTTAAATCTCCATGCTTTTACCTGCCATTATGCCAGCACCATCACATATCACATGGGAAGTGCTTTGTTGGGGTTGAAATTGGACCAGTCCAGGAGCCAGGACACTAAGAGGGTTAGTCTTTCTCCAGTGTACACCGCACTGTGCCAGAAAACATAAGGGGTGTGTACATTTACATTTCTTGTGACCGATGACCTCTATCACTGCTTTGCTGCTCCATCGCTGCAGTAGGTATTCCACACTTCCAGGTATGTTGAATACCTTTCCCCCCTGCTGCATGCTGTGGTTTATTCTGACAAGGGATGTGCAGTGAGAATACATATTGGCCTATACTGATGAAGACATTTTTTTTTGTGTTTTTTTTGGGGATATTTATTATAGCAAAAATCAAAAAATATTGTTGTTTTTTTTTCAAAATTGTTGGTCTTTTTTTGTTTATGGTGCAAAAAATTAAAACCCGCAAAGGTGATCAAATACCACCAAAAGAAAGCTCTATTTGTGGGAAAAAAAAGGAAATACATTTTGTTTGCATACAACGTCGCATGACAATTGTCAGTTAGAGTGACGCAGTTCCGTATCACAAAAAATGGCCTGCTCAGGAAGTGGGTAAATACTTCCGGTCTGTAAGTGGTTAAACTGGCCGTTCTGTATGTAGCTTCTGACAGGAAATCTCCAGGAAACCATAGGTGGCAAGAGCCCCAAATTTTGACAAGTGGTGGGGTAGAACTTCAGCTACATACTCTCTGTGACCCCAGGTCGCCGAGCTACAACCCTCAAAGCTTAATCATTTATTTTATTTTTTTGGGCATTTTTTATTTATTTTTATGTTCATGGCAGGTGAGGCTCACCTGCCTCCCATGACTGCAAGTTCCTGCTTCTGACAGCTTCCATGTTCTGTAGTGACATCTGAGCTATTGGGAGGAACTACAGCATGCAGCAGAAGGAGTGGACATTTACACATCTGGAGCTGTGGATTACGGGTAGCAGCAAGGCAGTGACATGGCAAGACATGGGCCTCTGGAAAGATAAGCAGGGATGTTGTTTTTTTACAGTCCAGGCTTTTACAGGTGACCCTGTGGTGACAGGATGTAAATGTAAAATCTGATTTTCTTACACAGAAGTAGACAATCCTTATCAGGCCTGAGGCCTACCACTCTGTGTAAAAGAGTCTATTAGGCACACTCACTCCCTTTCTCTCGCTCTATCCCTTGATTTTCACCTTTCGTGCTTGCTCTTTCACTCGCTCTTCTTCTCTCTCCTCCTTCTATCTCTTTAACTCTCTCTCTCGGTACTTCCCTCTCTGTCACCCTTCTTTTCCCCACTATCCCTGCTTTTCTCCTTTATCTCTCTCCCTCATTCCATCTCTCTCCCTCTCTTTCATCCTGACTGCTGCACTCTATACAGTGCTCCAGTTTTAGTAAATCAACCCCTAATGCTGTATGTTACATCTTTCTGACTCTTGTACAGTATACACTATGCTGTACATTACATAGTCTTGACAGAAATGTTTAATATCTTTTTTTCTTTCTTTTTTTCACAATAAAAATATCTTAACGGTTGCTGGTTTATAAGGTTTTTCTTTGAGGTAGGCTCAGACAAAGTGATAACTTTCTCTCTGCAGAAAACCATAAGGAATGGCATGGAGATTCATTTTTTAAAATGATAATATGTCTTGAGGTTCATGTAAGTGAGATTGTTACTTGTGGCACAGTAATTAGCAATATTTTGTGGGTACAAGGAGTGTGGCATATGTGTGTCAGTGATTCTCCATGTTTTGGAATTGAAATAAAATTGAGAGGGTTTGGCAACCCTGGGACATTGACATACCCTGTTAAAAAGTGGACTTGCTAAGACAACTTTTTGTTCCACCTTTTTTAATTTAGGAGCTCTCAAAGCCCACATATCTTCTGCTTAGTATACACAAATCATAACTCCTGATTGGCTAATCTTCCTTTCCATCAGTTTCCTTAAGTGCCCCATGCAACCCAACCTTTACTGTTGGAAAACTTTAGGATAACTTAAAGCTCCTGATTTATAAACAACTTCCGAAAATCCTGCACTCATCTAATTTTATTGTCAGCAATGAAATGGTTTGATGTTATCATTCTCAGATTGTATCTACAAGAAAAACACATGTAGTTTGTTATGGTGATAAATCGTCAGACAGTGGTAAGGAATGTAACACTACATATACAAGCAACACATGGAATGTAATGTGTATGGCTGTTTGCAAATGGCTATCCACTGTTAAGTTTATGAAAATATATTAAAAACAAGCCAAAGAAACACCAGGAACTGGGGGAGAACATAGCTTACGTGGCTGTGAAAACTATTTCACATTTTTGTCAGTCTTCTATTTCATTTTGACATGCGTGGAATGAGTTGTGGATTTAATTATGTGAAAACATATATTTAAATAAAATGCAAATTAAATGGTTACATTTAAGAGGCATTGAACGCATGGATATTTTTTTTTATGACACTGTTTTTGTACATTAAGGTGTGCTGTGTTAATGCAGACCATTTATATTGAATAGGCTAGCAATTAGATAATCTGGTCCAGCTCTGCATGGTAGCAAATAGCAAATCAGCTTCTAATTTTAGCCTGTTCAATTAAGTTTTGACAAAAAAACCTGGAAGCTGATTGGTTTCTCTGCAGAGCTGCACCAGAGTTTGCACTTTACAATTTTAGTAAATCAACCCCACAGTGCTTTGGTAGCAACTGTTTGTGTGTGTTGGGTTTCTTTTCGAAAATTATTGGCTTATGAACTGCTAAATTCACCTAATTTATTCAAATATACAAGTGGGGAAAATAATTATTTGATCCCTTGCAGATTTTGTAAGTTTGCCCACTTACAAAAAAATGAAGGATCTATAATTTTTTTTTCATAGGTGTATTTTAAATGATAGAGACAGAATAACAACCAAAAATCCAGAAAAAAAAATACATGATACAATGTTATAAATTGAGTTGCAGTTCAGTGAGTAAAATAAGTATTTGATCCCCAAGCAAAACATGATTTAGTACTTGGTGGAGAAACTTGCTGGCAAGCACAGATGTAAGACGTATCTTGTAGTTAGTGACCAGGTTAGCATAAATCTTAGGAGAGAGGACCACTCTTCTTTACAAATATTCTCTAAATCCTGAAGGTTTTTTGGCTGTCACTTGACAACTCAAAGTTTCAGCTCCCTCCATACATTTTCGATAGATTTAAGGTCTGGAGACTGGCTAGGCCACTCCAGGACCTAAATGTGCTTCTTCTTGAGAAGCTCATTTGTTGCCTTGGCGGTATGTTTTGGTTCATTGTCATGCTCCACGACCCATCTTTAGAATTAGGGAAGAAGGTTCTCATTCAAGATTTTACAATACATGGCCCCATCCATTGGCCCCTCAATGCAGAAAAGTCGTTCTGTATCTTTAGCAGAGAAATAGCCCCAAAGCATAATGTTTGCACCTCCGCTCTTGACTGTAGGGATGGTGTTCTTAGGGCCATGGTCAGCATTTTTCTTCCTCCAAAGGAGTCCCCCTCCTCAAGAAGGCACATGTACAGTCATGCCAATGAACATCTAAATGATTCAGAGAAGGATTGGGAGAAAGTGCTGTGGTCAGATGAGACCAAAATTAAGCTCTTTGGCATTAACTTGAGAACTTAGAGAGCTCACTGGAATGCTGGGCTGTGGGGGAGGTGACAGCAGCTGGCTCAGGCTCTCAGTGGCTTGTTTAGAGGCTGAGCCAACTGCCAGTCAGGCATCTGGGTTGACCCCAACATTAAAGTCGGGATCTTTCCAGAGCCTGTACCAGCACAAGTAAGTGCACTCCTGTGATCCAGAAGAGAAGTATGACCGAAAAAGATTTGGATATAATTCTCTTTTAATTCCCATGTAAAGTCCAGTTTAAATCAAACAAATACATTCAATGGGCTTTAGCTGAAACCTTCTCATTTAGAAAAAGCTTGAGTATATTGGCTGTTCTTGTGCCAAGAACTATGTAGATGTGGGAAATATGCCATATAGAGACCATTTCACCATTATATTGAGAAAGTGAGGTTGATTTACTAAAGACAAATAGGCTGTCCACTTTAAGAGGTTGCACTGTACAAGGAAACTTTGTCCAGAGCTTAATGAATGCGATGACATTTCACTATGCAAGGAATAATAAAAACTAGGAAAATTTGCACTAGGTGTAAGTGCCAAAATTAAAAGACAAATGTGAACAAAATGAAACTGTGAAGGATATCCTGCAGCTAAGCACTATAACCCTGAAATGGGGCACAAAGGATGGATGTATAGAAAAAAGAGTGCAGCGCTGGGTAATATAATATGTAGTGTTAAAAAACATGTAAAATGCAGTGATAAGTGCACAACATATAAACATGTATTCAAAAGGTGCAAACCATAAGCAAAAAAAAGTCCATAGTGCATGTGCAGTGTATATGTGTATAACGCACAAAATCAAAACTTAAATGTTCATAAATGCTGTCATTTAGTATTCAGTAGGTGATATCCAATTTGAAACCATGAGAGTAACATTCACCACCAGTGTTGCCCGTCACCTTGTGAAAAATTAAGGCTTACCAGAAAGCCAGCAACCGCCCTTCTCAGGGGGGTCAAAACAGGCTTAGCAGTGTAGCAGGAGCGCCACCAGGATAGCGAAGATTCCCCTCTTGGATTATTAACTGGCATTTAGAAGTGTCCCCTCCAGGTTACACTCTCTCCAGACACGATCCTAGGAAAAGCTACAAACGCTCTTTTTCATAGATGAGGTACAGGCATCTGGTGAGGACTCAGCGTTCCCGGGAGAAGAAAAAGGAAGGGAGAAAAAGACTCCAGTAGTGCAGAGCTTCCTTTTGATGTATTTTATTAAAAAGTACCAAATAATAGGACCACCCTCCCAAAGTTTAAAAGTATTCCTTGCAAGGATCTAAAAACTCTGTCCAAACCGACAGAGATAGTTCGGTATGCGCAATGCGTGTGTGCGTGACAACCCTACGACCGTTCCGTCACAACTGATGTCATCAGTCATCGTACCCCTAATGACATCAGTTGTGACTAAACGGTTTGCATCTTTTGAATACATGTTTATATGTTGTGAACTTATCACTGCATTTTATATGTTTTTTAACACTACATATTATATTATCCAGTGCTGCACTCTTTTTTCTATACACTATGCAAGGAATACCCAGTCAGGTGCAAGGAACATAACATTGCATAATGTATGGCCTGCCTTGGCTGTTGTTTTTTAACAACAGCCAAGGTAGGTCATACATTCTGCAATTAAGCTGTCCTGCAGATGTTTCAATTTACAGAGATGAGACGAACTGTTTATCAGTGTTAATTTAGTAGACTAAAATATTTTCGTCTACTAAATTAATACTATTTTAGTCGACTAAAATACAACTAAAACTAAAACAAATGATATGACTAAAATATGACTAAAACTAACATGGCATTTTAGTCAAAAGACTATGACTAAAACTAAATTAAAATTTGATGTCAAAATGAGCACTGCACTGCACCACATAAGAATACATAGGGGGCATCTACTAAGCTGCTAAAATTAAAAAAATAAAATAAAAAATAAGAAAAAGGCTTTTCTTATTTTTTTCTTGATATTTATTGTTGGTAATATATTTAGGTAATATGTGCAATAGCATTACAGCCAACAGAGTTTACAGGTTTTTTATATTTTCAAGTTGTACTTCTGCTTGTCAAAAAAAGAACATTTTTGTTTGTTTAGTTTTATTTATAAAGATGGCATTTTAGTCAAAAGACAATAACTAAACCTAAATCGAAATTTGGCGTCAAAATTAACACTGCGGTTTCTCATTCACAAGATTGCTTAAAATGGTCAGCTTTTATTTATTTACAACCCTTATCCCAAAAGGAAAAACAACTCTTATTGTAAGTGCTTATAAAGTGTTGGCTAGAATTTGGCTTCAAATTGTTAGTGTATATAAATCTGCTAGTTTAGTTAACACTACCCTTTTCCCGCCAGACTGACAATGCTGCTGTCTGCTCTTCCTCCTGTACTCATTCATCCTAATACTGTACAGGAGGTGTGTTACTGGCCAGACCACCAGATGAAAACAAAGTGCAAAAGCCTAAAAAAGAAAATGAATGCAGTCACTACATCTAACGATTGGTAAGCTGCAGTACATTACATTTTTGGCTTTGGGTTTAATACAGCTTTAAACCCAGTGACTGCAGAGATAGAGCTGCCAATCATCATTTACTAGTTTGTGCTGATACGGCAAATTAATGGTCAGTTGGAATAATTTTTATTAGAACGTAACATGAATTATTTTCTATGTACTGTTTTTATATTCCAATGTATTGAAAAACATTTTTTTCCTTCTTCTTCTTTAATAAAAAGAGATTATGCAAAGAATAAAATAAAAATAAAAAGTAAGATGAAAAAAAGAACTCTGGCAATCACTATTTTTGTATGTGGAGTCTTTTTTGCGATGCTCTGAAAATCGGTTGAAAGAACTTTTTCAGAACCTTCTCTGACATGCATGCATGGAGAATCTAAGCTCCATCGGCGGAATTGGTGATTTCTCTCCTTCCCCCTAATGACAAGTGTTTAATTGTATAACTTATAGTAATGTTTTTTTCAGGTGTTTTTCCCGTAGAAATGTCATTCTAAATATTTTCGGTAGGTATCTCTTTCTGCAGTTGTATTTAACCTTTCTCACGCATGTCTGAAGTGACGGGTAATTTTCAAAACTGTGACATTTACGCAGGGATCACTGGTGAGCAATGAGAGAAATGTTGGTATATATTTATATATAATGACTTGCAGACAGGACATGACTTGGGGGATTAAGAAAACAGTCTGTGACACCTGTCTGAAGAAGAGTGTTGGAGTACTTAGTCACAAGAAGCATGCAGTATTGTAGCAGGTGTTGGGAATTTGTGGCTTGGTAGGTATTCAGTGACGTTAAACTGCATATTTCATCATAACAGTATTTTAAAAACGCGCCATCCATATCTAAATAAAAAACCCCCAAAAAAACAGCCTTTGAAATACAGAGTAAAAATAAATATTATCAATAAACTGTTTTCAATTGTTATACAAATGTATATTTGAAATTAAATCTTTATTATTTTGTGGAAATAACATGGTGTAGGTGGATTTCTGACAGTCACAGGCTGTGTCAAGCCCCTCCAGCCTGTGTCTCAGCATAAGAGGGAGGTGAAGCTTCCATTAATCTACATGTAATATCCCACCCCAAATGAAAATGTAATAATGTTGATAACACATAAAAATTACCAAAAGCACATGGAAATGTGTAACTTCAGACTTCCTAGCAGCTATCCAGGTTATTGGAAACAGGTGAATCCAGTTCCTTAACATTTTCCCACTCGGCCTATAGTAAAATGACGGGCAGGTGGGAGCACTGTTGTTCTGAGAGGACGTCATTTGTCCTAGCTGTAAGCATTTATATTAGTCAGATTTGGGGCTCTTCAGATTGTTCCATGAGAGGTAAAATCACACCAATGAAAAAAAGATACAATGAACTTTTTACTTACAATAGTTTTCACTTTGTTCAGAAACCAAATAGGCATCAGGGCCTATTTAGACTATGCTTTGCATTAACACATGCGTTATTGTACACCACAAACTATGGCATGCACTTTGTGGTGCGTTGCAGAACACATGCTTTGCTCGCTACTGTAATAGTGCTTTGGGGGTACCGGTCAAAATAAACATCACACAACATATCATGGCTCATGTTTTACCATGCATTATTGCATTGATCTCCAAACTGCGGCCCTGGGGCCGGATGCGGGCCTTTTCTTGCCTTTATCAGGCCTCAAGGCATTATTCCAGCCACTGACACAAACAATGGGGCATAATTCCTGCAACTGACACCAACGATGGGGCTCTATTTCTCCCACTAATACCAATAATGGGGCACTATTCTTCGAAGACACCAACATAGGGGCACTATTCCTTCTACTGACACCAACTATTTCTCCCCCAATACCAAGATGAAGCATAGTCTGGCCACCCTAAAATCTGAAGGACAGTAAACTGGCCCTTTGTTTAGAAAGTTTGGAGACCCCTGCATTATTGCAAAACTAAGATGTGTCTACTTTCTTTTCAACTTACTTAAATCTAATTGTGTATTTCAGCTGTTATTTCTGCTAGGGTAAAACGCACTTCTTTGCTGGTCCATTCACTATTATGCTTCTTCATGCACATGTTTTATGGCCCATTATGGTGTGTTTCTGGCAATGGGAAGGACACCCCAATGCACTGTGTAGAGGAGTACAATGAACGATGTGCTGCAGTAGATTATAACACATATACCATGCTTTGTGGTGCAGGCATTGCTAAAAAGAGTCATGTGCTTTTTTTCATCCCTTGTGGTGTGTTGGCAGTCTATTCATAACCAATGGGCTGCTCTATTGCAGTGAAAATTTACATGTGCCATAACCTACATTAAAGTCACCCTAAACTGACACTGTTTAATTTACATTGACCCTCCTATTTCTGTATATGGATGATGGCACTGTAATTATTTTAATAATAAAAAAACATATTTTCCTTATTGATATATAGCTGTCACATGACCCAAATCTTTACCAACCTGTCCGCAGGGAAACATAAGCAGGAGGAGCCTCAAGCCCCTCCAGCCTGTGTCTTAGCATAAGAGGGAGGTGAAGCTTCCATTAATCTACATGTAATATCCTGCCCCAAAGGAAAATGCAATAATGTTGATAACACATAAAAATGCCCAGAAGTACATGGAAATGTGTAACTCTATCTTTCCTAGCAGCTATCCAGGTTATTGGAAACAGGTGAATCCAGTTCCTTAACATTTTCCCACTCTGCCTATAGTAAAATGATGGGTGGATGGGAGCACTGTTGTTCTGAGAGGATGTCATTTGACGTACCCCCAGAACGCGCCTCTTGAAGGGGGATCGGTCACCACACTAGCTGTGTCCACCAGACACAGCCAATGACTGATCACTGCCCAGGCCCGCTGGCAGTGTCGTGATCACTGTGACCAATCACAGCAGAACACATGACAGTTGTAAACAATGGATGGCTTATTTTCATGCAATCCATTGTATACAATTGTGTTGCTAGCTGTGATTGGTCACTGTAAACACATGGTACAGATAGGCCAATCACAGCTTATTTATACCATGTGATTAGCTTTGACCAATCACAGCTAATCACAACAAAAGACACTGAATGAACTAGCTTCATTCAGTACAAATTGTTCCTTATACCAACGAAATTCATTGGTATAGGCAATCATAATGGGTAAAAAAAATATATATACTGTATATATTAATCACTTCCCCAGAGTAGTAGAGTGTTACTCTGGTCACAGTGAGTTAAAACATTTTTTTTAACCACTTCAATACAGGGCATTTTCACCCCCTTCCTGCTCAGACCAATTTTCAGCTTTCAGCGCTGTTACACTTTGAATGAAAATTGCGCGGTCATGCAACACTATACCTATTTGCAATTTTGATAATTTTTTTCCCCACAAATTGAGCGTTATTTTGGTGGTATTTGATCACCTCTGCGGTTTTTATTTTTTGCGCTATAAACAAAAAAAGAGCGACAATTGCTAAAAAAACACAATATTTTAAACGTTTTGCTATAATAAATATCCCCAAAAAATATATAAAAAAACAATTTTTTTCCACAGTTTAGGCCAATACGTATTCTTCTACATATTTTTGGTAAAAAAATCGCAATAAGCGTATATTGATTGATTTGCGCAAAAGGTATAGCGTCTACAAAATAGGGGATAAATTTATGGCATTTTTATTGTTATTTATTTTTTTACTAGTAATAGCGGCGATCTGCGATTTTTATCTTGACTGCGATATTGCGGCGGACACTTCGGACACTTTTGACATTATTTTGGGACCATTCACATTTATACAGCGATCCATGCTATAAAAATGCACTGATTACTGTATAAATGTGACTGGCAGGGAAGGGGTTAACACTAGGGGGCGAAAAAGATCAGTGTATATAGCCCAGGGTTACAGATCGGTATCTATAGCCCAGCTTTACAGATCGGTATAAATAGCCCAGCATTACAGATTGGTATAAATAGTCCAGCATTACAGATCAGTATATATAGCCCAGCATCACAGATAGGTGTATATAGCCCAGCATTACAGTACAGATAGGTGTATATAGCCCAGCATTACAGATAGGTATATATAGCCCAGCATTACAGATCGGCATATATAGCGAGGCTCGCTCCACTGACAGCACCCCCACACCAGACCGCCAACCCCCCCGCGCAAGGTCTGGCTCTGAGTTCGCTCCACTGACAGCACCCCCGGCCCCCCGTGGAAGGTCCGGCTCTGGGCTCGTTCCACTGACAGCACCCCTACAAGTGGGAGGTCCGGCTCTGGGCTCGTTCTACTGACAGTGTCCTTTGGCTCCACTTACCCCCACAGTGCGGGCAGTAGCCGCAGCAGAGGTGTCTGCTCCTCATGCTTACCCCACCTGCCAAAGCATCGCTAGGCATCCAATAGGATAGCCTGGTGCTTTGGTCAATTGGGAAACGGGTCTCACCGACCTGCCTCCTGATTGGCGGGGAGGCACTGTAGTGTGAAAATTGCGAAAAATTCATTTGCTATGGTCACACAATTGAGAGTGCACCCCGATCCCACCCTATTTTGAAGCCTATTAGAGCCTCTGTCTCTAATCAGGTGCTTAAAAAAAAACACCCCCTCCCACCCCCACCATAGGAATCCATGAGTCCGGCATCTTGAAAGGGGGCAGGCGCATGGATAGGGAGACAGCAGCAGGGATGGGGGGGGGGGGGGGCGGCGCCTGTGCACCCGCAATGCATGGGTCACCACTGATTAAAATGGTTTTAAACCAGAAATGTAATATAGTGCAGCTTACCAATCATTAGATATGGTGACTACATTAGTTTTCCTTTTTTTTTTACTTTTTTCACTCTGTTTTCAGCTGGTGATCTGGACAGTAACACACCTCCTGTATTAGAGTGCCCCCACTTTGGATGAATAAGTACAGGAAGCACAGCAAACAGCAGCATTATTAGTCTGGGAGGAAGGGTAGTGTTAGATTTACTAGCAGATCTAGATACACTAGACAAACTGAAGCCAAACTCCAGCTAACACTTTATAATCAGTTACAGCAAACAGCTTTTTTTTTACTTTTAGGATAAAGGTTTTACATAAATAAATAAAAGTTGATCATTGTAAGCACCCCTGCCACTGTTAAATGATTTGTCTCATTCCTGTAAAGTGATACATCTGAAAGGGAGCTTGCTTTTTTGAAAAACAACAGACTTACTGGCCAAATCCTTTGAAAATCAAGGAAAAAAGCCTAAAAAAGAAAATGAATACAGCCATCACATCTAGGAATTGGTAAGCTGAAAAATAATCAATGTTTGCTTTTGGGTTTAACATCAATTTAATGTGCCAGCTTCTGTGTTTATGAGTAACAGAGACACTTCAGTGGGTTGTCATAGCAGGTCCGCACTGATAAAGGTCAGGATGGGTATGGTCAGCCCAATTGAACTGCTTATTGGCACAACAGGTAGGTAAGGATATGAGCTCTACCCTCCATTCACTCCCTTTCAGCGCTGGAATCCCAACCAGACCCTCCCCACTGGCTTGGCCCCAATAGCAGGTATGTGGGCTGCTACGACTATAGTTCCACAACTGTTTAGGGCTATTAACACTTATGTGTTACGGTAATCCATAGTAAAATGTGTGTTTTGCCAAGCTTTACTTTAACATATATTAATGCATGAACCACTGTGTGTTGAGATACCATTTATTTTGAATTGCACCGCAACACTACCATAGAATATTCTGCAACACACTGCAGCCCCCCACAATGCACATGTCATGTGTTGTGGTATGTTGCCTTTTTGGTGTGCGTTAAAGCACAATAATGCCTAATGTAGATGTGTTAATGCAGCACAATGAGACTGATTTACTAAATCAAATACCCAATTACTTATTTCACCTACATGACATGACTGCATAGTTGAAGTGAATCTTCGCACATTTTATTATCTCAAATCCTTTAGTAAATCTGCCTTATGGCATGAATATAGGGTGCATTCCCGACAGGATTCCCAGGGTACTAAGAGTTTTAAAGAGAGCACAGCAAAAAACATTCCTTTTATGAAACTCGTGGATGTACTAAATTTAAAAAAAAATGTTCGCCTAAATAGGGTGAAGCTGTGCTTATTATACCCAAACATGTACAAGGAAAATGTAAATACATAGTACATGATTGGATGATAGAAGTGAACAAAGTTTTTATTGTATTTACCTTATTTTACTATGTGAGTAATCACTTTGATTAGCTTAATTAACAAATCGACCCTATTTCAGACTGAATTTCCCTACAAAGCCTTCTGAAGGAGGGCAAATGGAGAATTCTCTGACTCATTCAGTTGTGCATACATTTAAGCTTTAGTTATTGAGATCTGTAAACAAGTTTTTGTTCTGTAACTGGGGTAGTGATACCATTAAAAATAACCAAGAAACTATCCTAAAGACCTATCTGCTTTCCCAAAATATGAAATATTAATTTGCAATATATTATATTTATGGGGCAAAATATTAATTATTTCATTTATTTTTTTAGTTGTGACAATAATAAATAATTACAATTTAAATACAACACTATTCATTTTTATTTCCATTGCTTTTACTGGTTTAATACTTTGGCAATAATAAATAGAGAGAAAATAAGTCAACAGACAAACAAAGCTATTGTGGTGCTCTGGTAATCTCTTCCTCCTAACAACAAAAGCTCCCTCTTGGTACAGCCAGCTCCACAACAGAAAGGACTAGTAGCACACAAAACATCTACCTTATGTGCTGAATAGAGAGGGTGTACTTTGCTTTTCACTTTTCAGCTCTTTGTGTTTATAATAGACCATTAGAAGGTTTAATTAATCTATTGTCATTGGAATATGCAGGGTCCATAAATAATGTTCAAGTGTCACCGACAAAATGAAGCACACACTGAGAATGTCAATTTAAACAAATAGCACATTAATGTCAAAATAGCACCTAATTTAAAAATAAAATAATTGTAATGTAAAGATAATTATGTATAAACATACACCATATAAGAATATTTGAAACAAATGTTGCAAAAATTAGATAATTGTATTTTAAATAGATATTCTGTAAGGGTAAAAAATAACGCATATACTAAACTGTCAGGGTTTTTTACATTGTATTCTACACAGCATTGTATTTTATACATGTGCTAATGTAGATACAAATAAATAATGCTTAATTCTTGATTAGGTTAAAATCATGTTGCTTTTTATGTAAAACATGTATAAAATGATTCATGCAATTTTAAAATACAAATTGTTTATTAGTAAGCAAAGTGTCATATTGCATTAAAAGCAGGGAAAAATATATTTTCCAAATATAAAGAAACAATGCTAAATAATTGACATATCTTATACACAATAAATACATTTTCTTTAAAAAAAACAAAAAACAATTAAGTAAAGTTTGGACATAAGAGAATTAGACAACATTTAGATATGCTGCAACTTACTAAAGGATGAAAAAAAGTGATTTACTAAAGACGAATAGGTTATTCACTTTGCAAATTTGCTTTCCTTTACTTTAGTTAATGTGGTGAAAAATGCACAATCATGTGCAAGAAAAAAAAAAAAAAAAAAAAAAAAAAAAAATATATATATATATATATATATATTTGCCTGCACATGACTGGATGATTGAAATCAGCAGAGGTTCATCTCATACACGAAGCTAAGGAAATTTTCCCTTGCAAATCGAACAGTCTATTTGCCTTTACTAAAGCATTCCCTTTAAAGTATTTCATTTTACTAAGTCAGTGAGTGTCTGAATTAGTAATACAAGGGAATAATCAATTTCCTAAGGTCACTGTTGTTAAATAATTCTCTGCAAGGTCCATGTGACTTTAATTCTATGTCTGCTGCTGTCTGCATATGTTTGGGTATTTAAAAAAAAAAAGAACTTTCCACTGCTGATTATTCAGCAATAGAGATGTGAATTTACAAAATAAAATCTCTTTTTTTTTTAATGTGACAACCTGCTTTACAGTTCTATGACTTTGCTCCACATAGATTTACTTATTAAAAGAAAAAGAAACAAACACTTTAAAAAAGCTTTTTTTTTTTGTGTGAATTTAAAGATTTCAGAATATATAAAAATTTAATTTTGTAACTATGACCTTTTGAGCACATTACATCCTCATTCATTTTTATACCCTCTACACTAAATCTTAATATCCAAATTATTGTTGTGTTACTAATTACAGTGTTTTACTTTTTTTTTTTCACAGCTTGGGATTTTAATCCAATTCTTTAGTTTGTACAACTGTAATTATAAGTTTCAAATGAAAGCTTATACACTCTTTTGGAAAGGTCTACTTTTTGCCACCATGCCTGTCTAAATGTAGATCTCCCTTGAAATCTGAGCATAAGCAGCTCAGATCTGTGTGTTCCACAGGTTGAAATCTCAAATTTGATTCTTCCTGGGAAGAGCATTATAAGCCGAAGAATAGCAGATTTTTGATCACATGGGGAGATGAACAAAAGGATGTCGAACAATTGCTCCCAGTAGGTAGAGGAAAAATGGAAACGAGACTCCCACGATCCTTGCTCTATTGATTAGATTCATTCAGCTGGGTTAGTAGTTAGCGCTGACAGGCTTAGGGCCAATCACCATAGGGCTATTACGTTTAATTGTGAATAAGGGTCTAGGTTCACGTAGAGCCTAAATAAAGGAATCACTCGTTAACCTGGCCTTTCAGAACAGATGTGCTTTAACGTTGAGTACTGAAGGAATTCTTTTCAAATATGGTTCTTCATTTCATTAGGAGAAGTACCAAACAACTCAAAACTCTAAGCAACTTATTTTAGAATTTATATACTCTTTCCTTGACAAGAGTTGGAGGTAGCTAGTTTTGAATCTGATCTGCTGGATACTTATCTTCCTCACCGACATGTAGCCTTCAGTCACCTGGAACTGAACACATCCCTTTCTGTTATCTTATCTGCACCATAAGGAAATGCCCCTTTGGACTGTAAATATGACCTTTGTGATCTAGGAAAAATACCTGGACTACTCATTTTATTAAAAGAATCACAAAACACAAACATAATTATTGATGCTTTTGAAAATATGCATGCTTTTACTTTTATATGACATACTCTTTACATTTTAACTTGGTCTTAGTTTTGAGGCAAATGTCCTTGTAGTGCGATCACCTGGTATGAATTTAAACTGGATACTTAGTAGAATACAATAAAACAGACCCTTTATCATTTACTGCACATTGTCATGTTCTTTTTTTTCTTCTCTACTTTCTATTACACAATCGCTAAGAATTTTATGTTTTGTGGCCTATAATTAAATTTTGCCCCAACACCCTTCCACTGTCTAATTTCTTCTGGTGATATTCCTACAGCAATCCACACCTTCCTAGGATATTCACATCATATGTCCCAAGAGGCTGCCTGTAAACCTGGGTATACACGAATAGAATTTCATTCAACATGTTTCGTTGTAAGAACATTGTAAGAATGTTCATTCATTTTTCTAGTCATTAGTGGGGTCAAGTCGACATTCGTTTTTGACCGCAGTGATGCAAAAATTCTAAAGAGCAGGATGGAAATTTTTTCTCAAAACGTACAAATTTATAACAGTGATTATGGTCTTCATTTGATAAAGTCTGTTTATTCCATAATCAAATGTCAAAAGCAAACTAAATCTTGAACTACTTTTGAACGACACTCAAATGTACTGAAAATTTTCATATGGATATTCCTAAGAAATTTTGTACAAATGTTTGTTCAAAATTCTACTAGTGTATACCCAGCTTTAGTAAGTACTGGGCACCTACTGCATTCTGTCCAAAAAAAGCTCACATTGTTATTCACCAATAGAAAATCTGTAGTTTTAACTTTTTTTTTTTCTTTAATCTCCAACTGTGGCCGCAGCCTCCTAAAATCTTTACATTCACCGGGGAAAAAACTTCTCTGCATGGGCCACATCTGCACAGACTTCTATGGGACTGGGCCAAAATTGTGGAAAAAGTATGCTACATGCCACAAATGATTTTTGTTTTTCTGCATATCTAACCATTATTTCTTTAGGTGACAGATTTTATGTTATTGATAAATTATGCATTTTTTAATTGCAATGCAATGCAATTATATTTAACATCCGTCCTGGTCTACTACAATGTGGGAAGTATAGTGGTTTGCAATAGACTTCCAGCTGCATACATGAGGGCTTCTAGACTCATTTACATAGTTTGCATTTCTTGACAGCAGACTCTTATGCCTCAGGACCTGTTTCGATTTTCATAACGTCCAACTTGGCTACTAGGTATTTTGACTTCTTCTTTTAAAAGCGGCTTAGCTGACATGGAATCCACAAAAGAGACACTAGGGGCAAGGCAGGTTTGGTTTCAAAGGTCAATTAAAGGGGAACAAACTAAACTGACAGTAGCATAGGATGTCTTAAGTCTCAGGTGACATTTTCTAAAAGACACTTGTGACTTGTAAACTCATTCATAACACGTCAACATGGCAAGGTATTTGGTTGACATCACATGGGAAGGATTAAAAACTGTATTACATTTTTTTTAAGTGATTTTCTTTAGTTGTCTGTACAGTAGAAAAAAGGAAGCATAACATCTGCATTATATAAAATACACTATACACACTCTTTTATTATATTTTCATTGACAAATCTAAATGTAAAAAAAAGGTATTGTACACAAAAGTACCAAAAAGGAGTATTTGTACATCCAAAAAAACTCTCCCAAATGAACTGTGCTTAGGAAAAATGTAATGAGCTAAATGGAACCCTAGCCGAACTTGTTTTATTTTTTAATTTGGATGGAGGGGCGAGTGCAAGATAATTTTTTTTTACTGATGCCTATATCCCTGTTAAGGAATTTTGTTCACATCCTGTTAAATGACACCCACGGCTTTGCTGTGAGCTAGGCTTCTGTTTCTTTTCTCTGGAGTACAATCATCCTTTGGAAAAACCCACCAGGGGTTGGTAAGTATTTCACTGGCTTTCTAGTAGATCCTCCTTTTGGAATATTTGAGGAATACATTCCAAAAAAAAAAGAAAGAGAAAGGCCACTTTGCCACCTACTACTAAAGAACTCCAAGACAGGATGTAAAGGAAAATTTCCCCCAGTGTAGGCCAGGAAGCAGTAACTAATACTATACACCTCAGGCCTTTTATAATGGATCTTGCTGAGAAGAATATCAAATGAGTCATGAGTCATTTTTAAAGATATAAAGGAACTGTGATAGCAGTAAATGTCAGCAGACTCTCGTAACATGTACTCAGCCAATGAAAGTCTTTCGCAGTATGTCTCCAGTCTCCAATGATACCTATTGCATGTCTACCTTGACCATCTCCTGTAGCATGCACACAGTCTCTGACCATCTACTGTGACCATCTAGTTCAGTATGTCCAGTTCCTGACAGTTTTATGTAGGGTTATATACACTAAACATTATGTCGGGCCCTTTGGTGATGTCATGGGTAGGGATGGGCCAAACACCCCCCTGTTCGATTCTCAGCAGAACTTCTGAATAGGGGAAAAGTTCTGCCCCAAACAGCGGACTCTATTGAAGTCTATGGGAGCCGAACATGAGAAATCAAAAGTGCCCATTTTGAAGTAATTCAAGTAATTGGCCATAAAAAGGGTATGGGGGTCTGGGTACTGCCTTGGGGGACATGTATCAATGCAAAACATTTTTTTTTAATTGTTTTTTCAGGAGTGGTGATTTTAATAAAAGTGCAACAATAAAAATTCCTTTAAATATAGTGCCTGGGGGGTGTCTTTAGTCTGCATTTAAAGTGGTGCATCTGTGGCATATATATAGAACATGCTGCTGAAAAACGTAAATTTCTAAAGAAAAAAAACGAGTCAAATAACATTTGAATTGGCTCGCAGTTGCAATTGCCGGCACCTGGCTATTGAGAAAAAAAAGAAAGAAAAAAAAAGACGTGGGATCCTCTTTCAGGTCTAGTATTGATTCTAAGGAGAACGACAAAATGAAAAAACATGGGGTCCCCCCAAAATCCATACCAGACCCTTATCCGAGCACACAGCCTGGCATGTCAGGAAAGAGGGGATGAGAGAGCTCCCCCCTCCTGAACCATACCAGGCCACATGCCTTCAACATGAGTGGTGGATGCTTTGGGGCAGGGGGCTCCCCCCACCCTAAACCACCTTGTCCCCATGTTGATGGGGACAAGGGTCTTTTCCCCATAACCCTGGGTGGTGGTTATAGGGGTCTGCGGGTGGGGGGCAGAATATGGAAGACACCTTTAAAAGGTGTACCCCTACCCATAGTACCCCTACCCATTCACCCCAAAAATTACATAATGTAATAAAAACACAGAGCCAGTTTTTGACAATTCCTTTATTAAAAAAAAAAAAACTGTGTCCCCCCGATGTATATCCATCATCAATCACGCCACCTGCTCCACCCGAAAAATAAACACTCTGCACTCATTGACAGCTGACCGCCAAATGCCTCCTCCGCTGTTTGATAGTTTTTATATGGGTAAGGGCGGGGCTACCTGGCAACATCACCTGGTGGCGCCGCCCCCTTGTGACATCACTAACCATTGCATGCTGGGTCGGTGATTTCACAAGGGGGTGGTGCCACCACCTGATGTCCCCAGGTGGTCCTGTCCTTACCTATATAAGAACTGTCAAATGGCAAGCCAGGTAATCGGCGGTCGGCCGTCAATGAGTGCGAAACTTTTCTTTTTTCTTTTTCGGGTGCGGCGGGTGGCATGATTGGCAAAGGATTTACATCGGGGGACACAATTTTTTTATTTTTTAATAGAAATTGGCAAAAACTGTCTCTTTTTTGGTTAATGAGTAGGCTCATTCACATAGGGGGGCTGGGATCTGGTGGCCCCATCTTAAAGGGAGCTTTTAGATTCCAATAAGCCCCCTGCCCACAGACCCCCACAACCACAGCCCAGGGTTGTGGGGAAGAGACCCTTGTCTCCATCAACATGGGGACAAAGGGCTTTGGGGTGGGGGAGGGCAAACTTTATATATACGTTCAAATATGTCTAAAAGGATATGATATTCCAACCAAAATATACGGTATATTGCACATATTGTTTTCATTACTATACGATTCCTGTTGACTTGTATATACAAGTTCAAGCTGCTATCTATACCTTAAAAGGTGGTTTATTTGTTTGGTACAAACTCATTTAAAACTGTTAGGACAGGTCCATCCCATTAGGCTCATTGTTTACTACAAAGCTATATTTATTACTTCAACAAGCAATAGACCAATATTTTCCATCCACAATACCTTTTCATCTCTTTCAGTAAATAGATCCTATAGCCAGCATTTTCCATGTGTTTTCCACTTGTTTTTCCACTGTTGTAATTGTTCAAACCCTTTGCCTATGAGACATCTAAATGGACATGGGATAAACTGTATCCACATCTCCTGAAAGCGAATGGTCTTTTATTTATACTTTTCAAGAAACTTTTCTGTTGAGTTGGTGTTTGCTCTGAACACAAGTTTAAGTGGACAAACACGTTTTTTTTTCTCTTTTATTCCAATTTACAATGTCCGAAGAGAATACCACGTGACGTGAGTCATTTATATACCTTTGTAGTAGTTCTTTCCATTTTGTCACAGGATTAGTTCACTCAGGGGCAAATATATTTACTGAACAGATCTCTTTTATGTGTCACATTTTGGAAACAACCGGCAGCAGGCAATGCTAAGTGTTGTGAAATGCGAGACAGTCTGTGGCACACCTGACTATGTTCCTGGGTTACCTCCTGACTAATGAGGTCACCTAGCTTCCTCCTTCTGGGCCTAACACAGTTCACAGAGGAACTCATGCAAGTTTTCAGAGATATCTCTGGCCACCTGATACAGGATGAAAAGGAGATGGACTTTAGATGACTACTCTGAACAGGCAGGTTCTCAAGACCTGCCCTAAGCTATGAAGATGAGATTGTCAAAGGATAACACAACAAAATGGATACCTTCTCCTGTCACAGAGTATAGATGCCTTATCTTGTTTGATTTAAGGATTGCAGAGCAGACCATAAACATTCATTAGTCACTCAAAAAGGTCACAAAAAAGGTTACAAGAAGAATAATTAAATTAATAAAATTGTGTAAAAATAACAACATATATGGTTAAATGCTGTTGTATATATAGTAAATATTTTTTAATTTATTTTTGGCTTAGTAATTAAAAAAAATCTGTTATCCGTATAAGGTGAGTTTGGACTTGGGAAGCAGATTCACCATTAGATATATCCATACATGGAAATAATATAAGATCTGGATTCTGTAGGACATTTATGTCTGGATTATGCTTTTTCAAATGATTTTGCAGTTTTTGAGCTACGTATGATATTCCAGTGGTACTTTATGGTATCTGTTTAGTTTAGTGCTTCTGGAAACAAACACATTACCACTGTGAATGTGATATTCACATAATATAAAGCATTTAGACATAGTAATCAACTGTATGACATCTAGACATTTAAACTCATTCTAACATGGTCGTGCAAGGAAGAATTCATACTTTTGTAAGGTGACTGCATAGACAGGCAGATGTGGTTGTTGTATGGCAGGTTATTCCATTCCACGTGTTCAGCAATATATAATAAGTAGCAGATATAAGTAAATATTAACTGATGAGAGAATTCACTTGTTCCTCTTAGCCCAGGTTCACACTGGGGCTGCGGGAGTGAAGCCGTGCGAGTTCAGCTGAACTCGCACGATTTCACTCCTGCCTGTCAGTCCCGATTTCAGCTCGATTACAGAGACATCTGACACAGATGTCAATGTAAATCGCGGCTGAAATCGCAAAAAGTAGTACAGAAACTACTTTTTGTAATCGGTGCAGCGCCGCAGATGCGGCGTCAAACCGATTAGGACGGTGCCATTGCCTGCAATTTGCGGCAAATTTCGCAGATTTGACATGCGATTTGACATGTCAATCGCATGTCAAATCGCACCAGTGTGAACCAGGGCTTATCGGGGGAGATTTACTGAAACTGATGCACACAGAATCTGGTGCAGCTGTGCATAGTAACCAATCAGCGTCTAACTTCAACCTGTTCAATTAAGCTTTTTACAATAAAACCTACATGCTGATTGGATACTATGCACAGCTGCACCAGATTCTGTGTACACCAGTTTTAGTAAATCTCCCCCTTTGTGTCCAATCGTCTGGTTTTGGTAAACCTGTCATTGGAGAAATACAGAAGCTGTCATTGCAGAATTCCTTTTGAAAATGCTATTTTCCTAGCTGTTAAGCTAACCCCCTGACTTCAATACTTTTTGAGTCACTGCCCTAGATGAAGTGTGGATCAGGAAAGCCAGAGAACCTTAAAGTACTGAAATCAGTGACTTGATTTAAGAAGATTAATAGCATAGCTGGGCAACTTACTAAAGGTAAGGTCAGCAACTGCAGCCCCTGTACTTCACTCGTAAAAGGTTTCCTTTAAGTTGAAGCAGCCTAAAATCACAGAAAATGTGCTATTGGTTTATTCCTGGTCTACACCAGATTTTTGCTTACAGCTTGATTTGAGCAGATGATTGGATACTATGGGTTTCTACACTTTACATTTTATCAACATTTGCATTTGGAAAATCTTTGTGACCAATGCTAACCATCCCTAACAAATGCTCACGACTTCTTACCCCTAACCCCCTTATTGATAATGATGCTCAGATCAGTTTCATCAATAGCAAATATCAGTGTACAGCCAAATTGGTTGGTGGATTTGTTTGGTTATGGTAGAGTGATTTCTAGCATTGCTCGTGACATTTGGGGGAGGAACAAGACAAAAGCACATATTATCCACTTGTTGGAACAGATCTGAATTTGCATTTAGCTACTGTTCTCTTTTCTTTAGAGAAAATGAAACAATATTGCTGTATGCATGTCACTTCCACAGACACTGCAACTTTTCTCATCAGAACCCTGAAAGTGCACAATCTCATTCAGATTTAATATCCAAATACACGGGGGGGAGGGGGGGGGGGTTATTTACTGTACTTTTAAGGCAAATCCAATTTTCAGTACAAGTGCACTGCAAGTACATTTGGAAGTGCAGTTCAAAGTGCAGTCGCTGTAGATCTGAGGGGAACATGCAAGGAAAATAAAAAACAGCATTTTTGCAGTGCACTTGTAGTGCAAAAGGGGATTTGCCTTTAGTAAAGTGTAAAAAGCAGATTTTTCATCATAGCAGAAATAGGTTGGAATCTGCAACAAAGCTTCTTAACCTTCCTAGCGGTATTCCCGAGTCTGGCTCGGGGTTAAATTTCAGCACCAAAAGCGGTAACCCCGAGCCAGACTCGGGCTGCGTTGCAATGATCCAGGCAGAGTTACTTACCTTGTCCCCTGGATCCTGCGATGCTTCCCCGCTGTGTGATCGAGCCGTCATCTCGCTCGATTCACACACTGCCGAATGCCGCCGAGCTCCGTTCCCTGCGACGTTACAACGCACGGGGACGGAGATCGGCGCCAAATTCAAAAAAGTTAAAACACAGTATACATACAGTATACTGTAATCTTACAGATTACAGTACTGTATGTAATAATTACACACCCCCATTGTCCCTAGTGGTCTGCCCAGTGTCCTGCATGCACTTTTATATAATAAAAACTTTTTTTTTCTGCCTGGAAACTGGAGATTGTCCATAGCAACCAAAAAGTGTCCCTTTATGTCAAAAGTGGTTTTAGACCAGCTAAAAAACAGCGATAATAAATTAGAATCACTCACAGAATTAAGCGATAGCGATTTGTGGGGCAATTCATCATCAAACACTGAAAAACACTTTTATTATTATTATATTATTATTTGTTATAATTATTTTATAGTTATTTATTTTATTATAATGTATCATTTTGTTTTTTGAACTTTATCATACCCGGGATGTCTACTAGACTCTGGTTTGGACAGATTTAAGTGAGTTATTCCTAAGAATTACAGGCCTGCAATATAAAACGCCAAATTTCCATGCAGAATAATGGTACCGCTTTCAGCACCTAAAATCTGACAGAATCATACCGCCAGGGAGTTTAAAATCCTTGAAATGTACTCTTTAACTATAAGGTGTGCAACATAAAGCTCAAATGTGATGGTATGTTTCCATGTTATACCATCAATTTAATAGTAAGGTGGAAAAAATAAATAAATAATCTACATAATTTCCTGTACGAACAAAAAATTCTAGTATAGGCATACCACACTTTTAAGTACACAATGGGTTTTATTTACTAAAGCTGGAAAGCCCAAAATCAGGCTCACTTCTACATAGAAACCAATGAGCTTCTAACACCAGCTTGTTCAATTAAGCCTGGTAATAAAACCTGGAAGCTCATTGGTTTTTATGCAGAAGTGAGACAGATTTTGCGCTTTCCAGCTTTAGTAAATAAAACCCATTGTGTACTTAAAAGTGGGGTATGCCTGTAGTCAAGTGTGTTATACTTATCATGTTCATCAGTGTGATCTAAATGGCCAATTTCAAAAGTCCAAATATCAGCGAGCACCTGACAGGTTTCGTTGGTTCCAGCTGGCTGCACCATGGGAAGATCATGTATGGCCTCTTTAGAGTTACTCAGAGACCTGAAATTGCATTTGGAAGATATAAACAACCATAAGATATAAAATAGTGATCAGCTAAGAAAATTAATTTAGATTTTTCTGAGATTGTTCAACCAGAAGGGGTGTCTGCTGTGGTTACATACATTCTATGGACACACAAACAAGTTTCAACTTAGAATTGGGCAACAGCTATTTAATGCCCGTAGACACCTTAAAGGTGTCTACAGACACTAGATAGCAATGACATGTGCATAAACTAAATGGCCACCAAATGACCAGTCATCATGATTAATGACTATTGGACAAATATACTTATGCATTGGGTGAACTTGCATGTTTGTGCCTATGGAGAAGTATGGGAGGAGAACTTGGGTGCCAACTTGTCCTGGGGTGAAAACAATAATGATTTGCTATGAAAATTATTTTAGCCTACTTAGTTATTCTTATGAGCAAACTTGACCAGGGAATGACAGGCAGGGCTTAAACACGCATGATCTTTCCCAATCTGACTGTAAATGGTTGTATTAGGTGAATGTTCATAAATCTAAAGGGAACCTCAAAACACTTTCTGCACTCCAGGTTAATTGAAATCAAATGCCTATGGCTCAATAAAAGTGGTTTTATCTTAAAAGGTAGCAAGATTCTGATTGAGTGGAGATTATTATGTTTGAAGGTAACAAAGATAAGGTCTAGAAAACACTGTATGGTTGACAAATGTTTGCATCTCCCTGGATTAGTGTGCTCTCTGCGACTGAATAGCTTACAGCCAAACACAGTCACATCCTGTAAACACAATGAGCTGGGAAATTGCTATGCTATCGTGTATGTAGATGCCATTTATCTTTAAACTAGCTTGATAGGCTAAACAAATCTCACAAACATTATCCATGAAGAGTCAGTGATTGTAAAAATATACTGTAGGTATTTAATAGATTTGTTTATGTTGGGAGTATGGAGCATGGCAATTAATCCAGTGGACCTAAACATTTTTGTATTGGTGACATGAAAAATTCTCCCAAAGGGAAATAATAATATATGTTCAGTTAATGTAACACTTTCCGTGTTAACCTTTAAAGTGTATCTGAACCCAAGTACAACATTTAATATATTGCCAGTCATGTGGTGGCTGAATTCGTTTTATTTTTTTAGGTATTTTTTTCCCTTTATTTTTACTTAGTGATCTTTTCAGCAAAACAGTTCATGTTCTAGTGTGACTGTGCTCATCCACTACACTGTATCTATTGAGAAGCAATGTTGTCACTCTAGGTCAGGATGATAAACCTCTACCTTTCTTCTTCTTAAAATAAAGGGGAAGGTTATGTAGTCCTCAGACATAGATGGGAACAATATAAATGATACAAGTGCAGCACAAGCAGAACATTTTCAGTTGACAAGATTGTTTGTAGGTTTAACAGGTATTGTTTTAACCTCCCTGGCAGTGTGATTATGTCAGATTTTTGATGCTGAAAGCGGTAAAATAGTTTTGCATGGAAATTTGGCGTTTTATATTGTAGGCCTGTAATTCTTAGGAATAACACACTTAAATCTGTCCAGCAAAGAGTCTAGTAGACATCACGGTTATGATAAAGTTTGAAACACAAAATCATAAATTATAATATAATAAATAACTTTAAATAATTATAACAAATAATAATATAATAATAATAAAAATTATTCAATAATGTAATCAAATCGAAAACACTGAAATTTGCTCAGTTGCAGAATTGTCGCTGTCGTTACTTTCAGTGTTTAATGACGAATTTCACCACAAATCACTATCGCTCAATTCTGCAAGTGATTCTACCTTATTATCGCTGTTTTCTAGCTGGTCTAAAACCACTTTTGACGTTAAGGGACACTTTTTGGTTGCTATGGACAATCTCCAGTTTCCAGGCAGAAAAAAAATAGGATTTTTTGTACTCACCGTAAGATCCTTTTCTCTGACATCCATGGACTGACACGGCGTCTCTTTACACTTTACACGTGGGTTATGTCCTTGCTTGCAGGAGAAGACCTAGGCAGAATGTGAGATGTTATACATACATTCTAAAAGCCAGAGCTGAACAGCCCCACCCAGGGGGCGGTCCCTCCGGACGGACATAACCCTCCCACTGCAGTCAGCAGGCCTCAGTTCATAACAAAGCAGTACAAACTTAAAAGGAAGGGTGGGTGCCGTGTCAGTCCATGGATGTCAGAGAAAAGGATTTTACGGTGAGTACAAAAAATCCTATTTTCTCTTATCATCCATGGACTGACACGGCGTCTCTTTACACTTTACACGTGGGATGTCCCAAAGCAGTGTCAAGAGGGATGGGAGCAGTATAAATGGAAAAACCAAAAACTTCACTCCAAACAAGGCAGAGCCCCTCAACGGAGGAGTTGCAACTTTAAACAGCGGCCTGCAGTACCTTGCGGCCGAAGGAAGCATCCCAAGATGCAGCCACATCAACCTTATAAAAATTTCGAAAAGGTATGAACGGACGACCAGGTCGCCGCCTTGCACACTTGTGCAACCGACGCTTGATGTCAGAAGCCCAGGAAGCACCAATTGCCCTGGTGGAATGCGCCGTAACCAGAAAGGGAGGCGCCCGCCCCTTGAGAGCATAGGCTTGAATGACGGTTTGTTTGATCCACCTAGAAATGGTGGCCGACGAAGCCGCTTGGCCCTGTTTTGGACCAGAGACAGTCTAAAACAGCGAGTCAGACTTCCGAATAGAAGCAGTAGCAGACAGGTACACCCGCAAGGCTCGTACCACATCCATTGTGTGAAGCGCAAACTCCCTGGGATGCGATGGGTGAGGACACAAGGACGGGAGGACAATGTCCTCATTTAGGTGAAAGGCCGAGACCACCTTTGACAAAAAAGAAAGGACGCGGACGCAACACCGCCTTATTCTTAAGGATGACTAAATATGGCGACTTGCAGGACAAGGCTGCCAACTCAGACACACGTCTAACAGAAGTGATTGCCACTAAAAAAGCCACCTTCTGAGACCAAGTCAAGAGGGGAATATCCCTGATATTCTCAAAAGGAGGTTCCTGGAGAACCGAGAGTACCAATTCTGATCCCACGGGGGAGAGGAGACTTGACAGGAGGGAGCACATGGCGAACCCCCAGCACAAGGTGCTAACAAAGGAATGACTCGCTAGAGGTTACTGAAAGAAGACGGCCAAGGCCGAAATCTGACCCTTAATGGTACTCAAAGCAAGCTTTTGGGTGACTCCACGCTGCAGAAGACGCAGGATTCTGGGGACAGAATACGTCCGAGGACGCCAGTCCAGCTCTTCGCACATGGCGATGTAAGCTTTCCAGGTACAGTGATAGATCTTTCTGGAGGAAGACTTCCGTGTCCTTAACATGGTCAAAATGACCGAGTCCGAGAGACCTCGGTCCCTCAACACCTGGCTTTCAACAGCCATGCCGTTAAAGCCAGAGACTGTAAAGCAGGATGAAATATAGGACCTTGAGACAGAAGGTCCTCCCTTATCGGCAACCGCCAGGGAACATCCGCGACTAGACGTACAAGATCGGCGTACCAGTGACGCCGAGGCCAATCCGGAGCAATGAGGATCACCGGAATTCCCTCGGTCGCCACCCTGCGCAGCAGCCGAGGGAGCAACTGCTGATGAGGATAAACGTATATCAGGTGATAGTGACCGCCTGGGGCCACCAACGCATCTGAGGCATCTGCCCAAGGATCCCTGGATCTGGCCACAAACCTTGACAACTTGCGATTGAGTCGAGAGGCCATCAGGTCCACATCCGGCGTGCCCCACCGTCGGTAAAGGAGTTGAAATATGCAAGGACCACTCTCCTTGGTCCAGCATCTGGCGACTCAAATAGTCCGCCTGCCCATTGCATATGCCCGGAATTAGGGTTGTCCCGATACCACTTTTTTAGGACCGAATACAAGTACCGATACTTTTTTCCAAGTACTCGCCGATACCGATTACCGATACTTTTTTTTCAATGTCATGTGACAGTTTGAAAGATGGGGACTGATAGGTGGCACTGACAGGTGGCACTTATGGGCACTGACTGGTGACTGGCTCTGATGGGCACTAATAGGTGGCTGGCACTGATAGATGGCACTGATTGCACTTATAGGTGGCACTTATGGGCACTTATAGGTGGCACTTATGGGCACTTATAGGTGGCACTTGTGGGCACTGATAGGTGGCACTGATTGCACTGAAAGGTGGCACTTGTGGGCACTGATATGTGGCACTTGTGGGCACTGATATGTGGCACTTGTGGGCACTGATAGCACTGAAAGGTGGCACTTGTGGGCACTGATAGGTGGCACTGATAGATGGCACTTGTGGGCACTGACAGCACTGATAGGTAGCACTTGGTGGCACTGATTGCACTATCAGTGCCCACAAGTGCCATCTATCAGTGCCACCTATCAGTGCCCACAAGTGCCACCTTTCAGTGCTATCAGTGCCCACAAGTGCCACATATCAGTGCCCACAAGTGCCACCTTTCAGTGCAATCAGTGCCATCTATCAGTGCCCACAAGTGTCACCTTTCAGTGCCATCAGTGCCCACAAGTGCCACATATCAGTGCCCACAAGTGCCACCTATCAGTGCAATCAGTGCCATCTACCAGTGACACCTGATAGGTGGCACTGGTAGATGGCACTGATTGCACTGATAGGTAGCACTTGTGGGTACTGATAGGTGGCTGGCACTGAAATGCTGCGGGAAAAAAAATGACACAGGATTTAAAATAAAAAAAACTGCTGCAACGCCCATCTTGGTACACCCTGCACTCGGCTGAAGTAAGCAGCAGCAGACATCTTGTTACACCCAGCCCATATAGCTCGGGCTGGGTGTAACAAGATGTCTGCTGCTTACTGCAGCCAAGTGCAGGGTGTACCAAGATGGGTGTGGGGACGTTCAGCCGCTGACGGCGACCGAATGCGACATCACCGGTCACCGATCCTGATGCGGCTGTGCCCTACACCCCTGCCAGCTTACCAGTTTCAACTGCAGGTGAGGGACTCGCTCTCCGCCCTGGTCTCCGCCCCCCGCCGCACTCTCCGCCCCCCGCCGCACTCTCCGTCCCGCTCTCCGCCCTGGTCTCCACCCCCCGCCCCACTCTCCGCCCCCCGCCGCACTCTCCGTCCCGCTCTCTGCCCTGGTCTCCGCCCCCCGCCACGCTCTCCGCCCTGCTCTCTGCCCCCCGCTCTCCACCCCCTCTCTGCATCCGCTCTGGAAAAAAAAAAAAGTATCGGACTGGGCATCGGGAGCATTTGCGCGAGTACAAGTACTCGCGCAAATGCTTGGTATCGGTCCCGATACCGATACTAGTATCGGTATCGGGACAACCCTACCCGGAATGTAAATGGCCGACAGAGCCGGCACGTTTCTTTCGGCCCACTTCAGGATACGGGCTACCTCGGAAGCCACAGCTGAGCTCCGAGTCTCCCCTTTGATGGTTTACATACGCCACCGCCGTGGCGTTGTCTGACTGGATCCTGATGGAGCGACCCTGTAATCTCTCCGACCACGAGGAGAGGCACAGTCTGATTGCCCGTATTTCCAGAGCAGTGATTGGTAAATGGGCTTCGTCCGGAGTCCAAAGCCCTTGGGCCGACAGGACTCCCCAGACTCCACCCCAGCCCATCAGGCTGGCGTCCGTCATGAGTACCGTCCATTGGATGGGGAGGAACGACTTTTCGGACCGAAGAGCCAGGGATCTCAACCACCATGTCAGGGACGCCCTGACCAGGTGACTCACCTGGATCTGAAGATCCAAAGACAATGGGGATTCACCCCAGGTGGACAAGATCTCCTTCTGCAATGCCCTGGTGTGTGATAGGGCATACGGAACGGCCGCGAAGGAGGCCACCATGAGTCCCGGGACTCTCATGCAAAAACGGATCGACGACCATTTTCGGGACGTCAGCACCCGCACTGCAGACTGAAGTGTCAGCAACTTCTCCGGAGGTAGGATACCTTTGCCTCCAAGGAGTCCAGAATCAGACCCAGATACTCCAGAAGCCGAGTCGGGACCAGGACTGACTTCTGAATGTTCAGGAACCACCCAAAGTCCCTGAGGGTCTAATTGACGATAGTCACACTTGCTTCCAATTCTGAGCCACTTTCTGCTCTTAGCAGAAGATCGACCAGATAGCCCATGACAGCAATGCCTCGCTGTCTCAGTAAAGCTAGAACCGGAGCAAGCACCTTGGTGAACACCCGCAGTGCCGAGGCTAGGCCGAAAGGAAGAGCCACAAATTGATAGTGGACTCCGCTGATCGCAAAGCGCAGAAACTTCTGGTGACTTGCGCAGATCGGAACATGCAAGTAGGCGTTCTTGAAGTCCAAGGACGCCAGAAGAAAATCCCCTTAGTGGAGCGTAGCGATCACCGTGCGAATGGATGCCATGCGGAATTTCTGCACCTTCTCAAAGGCATTCAGGGCCTTGAGGTCCAGGATAGGTCGAACCACGTCCTCTTTTGGGACGACAAACAGATTCGAGTAGAATCCCTGAAAACTCTCCTGTGACGGAACCGGCACAATCACTCCGGACCTGATCAAATCCTGTACAGCCCCCAAGAGGGCTGCCCGACTGGTAGGAAGGAGAGGAAGATTTAAGGGAAAGAATCTGCCTGGGGGCCAGGATCGGAATACTATCCTGTATCCTGAGGTGACCACCTCGCACACCCACCAGTCGGAGATTCGGGAGGTCCACCGATTCGTGACCTGCGAAGTCGTCCCCCCACCCCAGAGTCGGGCGGGGGCAAGACTTCACGCGGAGGCGGGCTTGGGAGTCGCTTGTTTGGCTCACGCACCCAGGGGCGCTTGTGCCCACAGCCGCTCTGCCGTCAGTCTGGGAGGGCCTACCCATGGACCTTGACTGACGAAAAAAACCTTTTTGCTGGAAAGGAAGGACCCTGTTTGTGGCAGGCCCCCTTACCCTTGCTAGTCTAAGGAAGAAGAGTGCTCTTACCTCCCATGACATCCTTGACGATGTCACCCAGAGCAGCACCGAAAGTTCTACCACCTTTAAATGGTAGATCCGTCAGGAGCTTCTTAGAGGCTAGGTCAGCAGACCAGCATATCAACCAGATAAGACGACGCAATACCACCGCCGAGACAGCGGCCCTGGATATTAAAGGGGCCGCGTCCATCGTGGCGTCGCACACATAAACCAGGCCCTGCACCAGTTGGTGGGCCAGAGCAACTGTGTCTGGAGGAAGATTATGCTCCTGTACAGCTAGGCGCAACATTTTTGCCCAACCTGTAAGTGTTTAAGACACAAGGGTCGCCGCTACCACAGGCCGTAGGGCGGACCCCAACAAGGCAACATGGCTCTGCTCACCACTTCTGACCTCCTGTCAGTGGGGTCCTCAAATGCAGGAGTCCCCTCCATCGGGAGAGTGATGGCCTTGTTCAACCGGGCGACTGGAGGGTCGACCACTGGGGGAGAAGCCCACTTTTTAAGTAGGGCATCTTCAAAGCGGTATCTGATAGACAAACGCCGCGGGACCATAAAAATCTTCTGCAGCTTTTCCCAGACCTTATCAATGAGCTGGTCAAAGAAAGTTACATATGGAAAAACCTCTTTAGAAGGCGTGGTCTTAAAAGAACCAAAGAAGACTGTATCCGCCTGAGGTTCTGCATCCGCAGCATTTAGCCTGGGAGTGTCCCTCACCGCAGACATGAGTACACTAACAAGCGCCCTGTCATTTACTGACACAGAACTGGAGTCTTCCTCATAAGGAATGTCCTGTTCAAAACCATCCAATACATTCAGAGCTAGGGTCCTGAGCGGTAGTGGCTAGGCCCATATCTGAATCAGCACACTGCCCTTGTGTAGATAAAGTGGGGAGAGGGCGCTTTTTTGCTCCCTTGCGCTTGCACACAGCTCCCATCCTGGTCAGAATGATTCCAGGACTGCCCACAACTGGTCCATAGGGACCGCAGGTGCTGAAGCACTGCCTGTTGTCTACTGACATGTTAGGGGAAGCTGGTGACACAGACTCCATATTGTCCCCCTCTGAGACTCCTCAGATAAAAAGTCCACCCACAGGCTGTGCTGACTGAGGAGGGGGCGCCTAGGGGACTCACCAAACCGGACCAGGGACCGCTCAGTTCCGCTGTCTGTACCGCGCTGTATCAGCGCTGGTGAGCTGTGAGGGGATTGTGAAGAGATTCGCGCTGTTACAGCAGCGCTAGAGGCCAAAACTAGTGCTGAAAAGCGCGCGGGCTACAAGAAAATGGCCGCCGCACTTCACTGAGGCGATCCGCAGCAAGATGGCGCCATGACGCAGTTAATGTGAAAACAGCACACACACAGCGCCACTCGGCGCTCAGGCCCCAAAACACACAAAAGGCCCCAAGCATATATGCAGACCAGCATGAGCCCCCCCAAGAACAGTGTGACCCCCAGGCACCCCACACAGTACAGCGCCAGCAATGGTGACAGAGAGTGACAATAAAATACAGGGGGAGACAGGGAAAATCCCCCACAGAGAAACACACAGCCTTTTGCACTCACCTGCAGGCAGGAGAGACTACTTACCCGGCCCCTGAGGGACCCACTGGTGTGTTTCTGACAGGACTATCACAGTGCAGTACTGAGTAGCTGTCGGCCCGGTCCACCGTGAAAGATACAGTCAGTCAGGAACTGTTCAGTCTTGAGAGGACCGTGGGAGCATGAAAGCAAACCCGGCCACCCCTGGAGTCATGGGGTATGTCGTGAACTGAGTCTCAGGCACACAAAGCGAGGATCAGCACGCTCGATGGTCGGACAGGGAAGACTACGAGGATATCTTGTACCCAACCTGTTGCCCAGCCGACAGTTGATAGAAGATTCTCAAAAATAAAATAAAAAAGAATTCCAAAAAAGGAATAAAAATAGGTCAGGAGACTGGCTCCTGAGAGAGCCATGTCTTCTCCTTCTGCTAGGCAGAAAAAAAAACTGAGGTCTGCTGACTGCAGTGGGAGGGTTATGTCCGGAGGGACCGCCCCCTGGGTGGGGCTGTTCAGCTCTGGCTTTTAGAATGTATGTATAACATCTCACATTCTGCCTAGGTCTTCTCCTGCAAGCAGGGACATAACCCACGTGTAAAGTGTAAAGAGACGCCGTGTCAGTCCATGGATGATAAGAGAAATTTATTTATAATATGAAAGTGAATGCAGGGCACTGGACAAACCACTAGGGACAAAGGGGATGTGTAATTATTTGCTACAGTAATGTAATCTGTAAGATTACAGTGTACTGTATGTATACTGTGTTTGTTACTTTTTGAATTTGGCGCCGTGCTCCGTCCCCGTGCATCGCAACGTTCGCAGAGAACGGAGCTCGGTACTCGGGCACTGTGAATCGAGTGGAGGAGGAGAGAGCTTGCAGACACAGCGGGGAGACATCGCAGGATCCAGGGGGACAAGGTAAGTAACTTTCCCTGGATACTGCGATGCAGCCCCGAGTGTGGCTCAGGGTTACCGCATTTGGTATGGAAAATTCACCACGAGCCACACTCGGGAATACCGACAGGGAGGTTAAATTATCAAACAGAATAACAAAAGTATTTACAGTAAGTGGTATACCTAACAGACCAAAAGGGACCAAATAAGGGAAGTTCATTATGAGGGTATACATACCCTTTAAAGTGACACTAAACAATGTTCTAATTTTTCACAAATAAATAAATAAATACACATTCACTACTTAAAGCCTTTGTTACCATAAAAATGGACCCTACTCCTTTAAGAATGCATACTTGAATAGGCTATATATATTTTTTTTAACCAGAGTTTAGTGTCACTTCAAGAATTTCCCATTTTTGACAGACTGTTTCCTAATGTATTAGAGCTATTCTACCTATAGAAAAACTCCAGGATCCTGCTAAGTATGCATGTTTAGATCCCTCTCCCCAGGCTTGATTTAATAACTGGCAAAGTGAAATATATAACGGCTTTCTTTTCCTAATATCTAGGTTTTTTTTTCCCATTAACATCACCCTGTCCCTCAGAAATAAATGCTGTTTCTGTGTGCAGGGAGGAGGACTTTCATTCTTGCTGCATGTCACATCCCTGATGGTAAAACTATGCAAAGGGTAATGCAGGAAGCATAGGGTGTGTGCGGGCACAGCTAAGGGCTCTATGTAGAATATATGTAAATGCCTACATAAATGTCAATTGAACAATCTACAGTGCCTTAAAAAAGTATTCATACCCCTTGAAATTTTCCACATTTTGTCATGTTACAACCAAAAACTTAAATATATTTTATTTATTTAAAAGTGTGGCGTGCATTTGCATTCAGTCCCCTTTACTCTGATACCCCTAACTAAAATCTAGTGGAACCAATTGCCTTCAGAAGTCACCAAATTAGTAATTAGAGTCCACCTGTGTGAAAATGTATCTCAATATAAATACAGCTGTTGTGCGAAGCCCTCAGAGGTTTGTTAGAGAACCTTAGTGAATCATGAAAGCCAGGGAACACACCATACAGGCCAGGGATAAAGTTGTGGAGAAGTTTAAAGCACGGTTATGTTATAAAAAATATCTCAAGCTTTGAACATCTCACGGAGCACTGTTCAATCCATCATCTGAAAAAGAGTATGGCACAACTGCAAACCTACCAAGACATGGCCCTCCACCTAAACTGACAGGCTGGGCAAGAAGAGCATTAATCAGAGAAGCAGTCAAGTGGCACATGGTAACTCTGGGGGAGCTGCAAGAGATCTACAGCTCAGGTGGGAGAATCTGTCTACAGGACAACTATAAGTCGTGCACTCCAAAAATCTGGCCTTTATGGAAGAGTGGCAAGAACAAATCCATTGTTGAAAGAAAGCCATAAGAAGTCCCGTTTGCAGCTTGCGAGAAGCCATGGGGGGGACACAGCAAACATGTGGAAAAAGGTGCTCTAGTTTAGATGAGACCAAATTTTACCTTTTTGGCCTAAAGCAAAATGCTATGTGTGGCAAAAAACTAATACTGCACAACATCCTGAACATACCATCCCCACCATGAAACATGGTGGTGGCAGCATCAAGTTGTGTGGATGCTTTTCTTTAGCAGGACCAGGAAACTGGTCAGTGTTGATGGGAAGATAGATGGAGCCAAATAGAAGAATAGAAGAAAACCTGTGAGAGTCTGCAAAAGTCTTGAGACTGGGGCGGAGGTTCACCTTCCAGCAGGACAACGACCCTAAAAATACAGCCAGAGCTACAATGGAATGGTTTAGATCAAAGCATATTCATGTGTTAGAATGGCCCAGTCAAAGTCCAGACCTAAATCCAATTAAGAATCTGTGGCAAGACTTTAAAATTGCTGTTCACGGATGCTCTCCATCCAATCTGACAGAGCTTGAGCTATTTTTCAAAGAAGAATGGGCAAAAATGTCACTCTGTAGATGTGCAAAGCTGGTAGAGACATCCCAAAAAGACTTGCAGCTGTAATTGCAGTGAAAGGTGGTTACACAAAGTATTGACTCAGGGGGGCTGAATACAAATGCACACCACACTTTTCACAGATTTATTTGTAAAACATTTTGAAAACCATTTATCATTTTCCTTCCACTTCACAATTATGTGCCACTTTGTGTTGGTCTATCACATAAAATCCCAATAAAATACATTTACGTTTTTGGTTGTAACATGACAAAATGTGGAAAATTGCAAGAGGTATAAATACCTTTTCAAGGCACTGTAGTAGTAGTGGGCGATTCAGACCAGGAGTCTGAGACTCCGAGGCTTGCCCACTGCAGTGAGTGGCAATGTAATTGCATCATTGCTTGCTAAAAGATAACTACAGTGGGGAAGTTACAAGACTGGTGGCTGGGGGAATAGAGGACATAGTGACCACCGATCTTACAAAGCAGAAATCCTAGAGTGAAGCCTGTTATGTAAAAAATGCACCTTCATTTTCTCTTAGACTATAGACTGAGGAAGGAAATGGACCACATATCTGCTCACGGTAAGAAAGCACCAGCAACAACAGAGGGAAAAGTTTATGTCTGGAGTTCAGCTTTAACAGCTGTTGAGACTATATTGTTATTATTATGAATATTATGATTGTACAGGATTGATATAGTGCCAACAGTTTGCACAGTGCTTTTTAAAATCAGAAGATGCAGTGCAATTACAAACGAGTCAAGACAAAAGGGTTAGGGGGGTTTTGCTCAGAAGAGCTTACAATCTAAAAAGGAAGGGCAAGTAATACAAAAGTTATTAGCTGTGAGAGGATGAAAAGGTAGAAAAGTTCAGTTTTTAGGTAGGGGTGGAAAAGGCTTCACTGAAGAGAGGTAGCTGTGGAAGTATGACTCAAGGGGACAAACAGGAAGCAGATTCAACGTGGGTATGCAGTCCATGATGGCATCCGAAGTAGTTGCATGAATCAAGAGCTGTGAACCAAAGTGTTGCTTCTCAGTATCCTCATGGAAAAAGTGAAATTAATTGGACTTTTTTTATGTGTGAACTATTACAATGGTTTGGTCTTCTTTAGCATTTGGAGGTAGAAAAGTTCCGTTTTTAGGTAGGGGTGGGAAAGGATTCACTGAAGAGATAAAGTTTTTGAGATCACCTAAAGGTGGACAGAGTAGGATATACTGTACCTGGAGACTTTAAATAAGGCAAAACACATACGGCCAATGAATAACTAGTTTCCAACATGTTGTTTAATAAATGAATAAATATTGCATACAAAAGGAGGATAAAATGGTAACAAGCTAATTTGTAATTAATCTATATTAATGCATTTAATACATAATTAAATATAACGTTGACCATATACAATCCAACTGTCAATACATGATTAAAATAAATATTGCATCCAAAAACATGACGCGTTTCGTGACTTTGTTCAATTCTGCAGGAGTAGATGCATGTGTAGTATAAATCAGCTAAGAATAGATACGACAATATTTCCAAATGGTGATTGCCAAGGGAGTCTCACCCAGGAGCTGTGGGAGTGTGACTTAGCGAGAACTCAAGGGGACAAGCAGGAAGCAGATTCAACGTGGGTAGGCAATCCATGATGGCACCCAAAGTAGTTGCTCGAATCAAGAGCTGTGAGCCAAAGTGTTGCTTCTCAGTATTCTCATGAAAAAAATTAAATGCATTGGATTTTTTTTATCTGTGAACCATTACAATGGTTTGGACTTCTTTGGCATTTGGTCTGGCGCTCTTTCTGTTTGATGTTTGCTTTGGATAATTTTTTGGGCACCCACTGGAGGGTAGCCCCAGTGTGTTATGAGCTTCCTAAATGGAGGCACTGTACTCTTTAAATCATTATTCTCTTTGCTACTCCCCTATATGGATATAAAATTTATACTTTTACAATTTCAAAGATATTTCTGAATATTAAAAACAAATTTAACACAAATATCTTATTTTTTTAAGATGTACTAGCCTGTTACTATTATATGATGTAAATGGCATCTCCTACCTTATAAAAATCTTGGGCTTGTAGCTGTTGACAATGGAACCAAGTACCTTGGTTTGTAGCTTATTGTGTATCAAATGGGTGAATGTGTGCTTGAGAGCTAAAAAAGCATCTACTGCCTGTTGTATCATATATCTATCTGTTGTATGTTTCCTCATTCACCACATAAACATACCAAAGGAAGACACTAAACTCTTTTGGGCCCTGGGGCAAAATGGGAATTAGGACCAAACTAAATTTCCTTATTGCTAAAGTTAGGCTAGTCAGATTCCAATTTTCATTTTTCTGCTAAAGTTTTGTAAATTAAATGAAGATGGTATGGCAGCATCAACAGTTATTGTTAAATGTTCAAAGTCTTTTATTATAGTACTTTATTTGTGTCGTGATGAAAACAATGCTGAGTTAGGCAGAGGTGGCACTTGTGATCCGTTCCCTCTTGCTAGTGGCCACCTATTGTGGTCTCTTCTCTGGAGGGGGAGCAGAGGAGTGAGGAGGTACTGATTGGACCAAGGAAGGAGGACATCGGGAGAAAGGAAAGCTCTTAAAGTGCAGGTGACCCGCTAATTAACCATAAGGGGTCATATATAGTCGGTGAGTGTTTTTCACAGAGGGTGTGAGGAGAGCACAAGCATTTTATAGTTGATGTGGAGTACGGCAGGGGATGAAATAATAGAATAACACACACAGATTTTCTGGAAAAGCACTTTATTTATTTCTGCACTTTAAGTGGACACATTTCATTGTTTAAGGGACAAGGAAGATGCAGCACTAAAAAGGTGAGTGTGCCCCGAGTAGATGTCCGGGGATAAAATACAAAATATATAAAGTGCAAAATATATAAAGTGCTATATAAAGTGCTAAGTACATATGAATTCAAGGAATGAACCTGGAAATAAAAAAGTGATAATATTCAAAGTGATATGGTAAAGTGCTGTGTGCAGCATAAACACTTAAAGAAATAATCCTGGAAATGAGAAAAAAAAACATTCAAAATAATGCAACTGCACAGACAAAATATGCTGACCTATGGTGGCCAGAAAGATTTCACATCTGAAATCTCACATAGAATGACCTATACGAAAAAACCTTACGTGTTCAGGAGAAGTGAATGACAACCTAAAAGTCACTGAAATATAATAGAGTTCACAAATGTCGTGTTCAGTCTCTTAAACATGATTGCAGAATATTGAAATTCATAAGATGTAATAATAAAACTGATTCATGCAGAGTGATGCTCACACACAACACCCAGGAATGTGCCTACAACACTAGGGGAAGGGGATGGGTACTCTTACCCTAAGCTGTGGACACAAACAGGCATGGACAACAGTCAGGAACTCGATCTCCAACCCAAACTCACACGAATGGACTGGCATGCGCATACACCTGCATCCGTCAAGCCGAGGGTGACACGAAAACCTGAACTTCAATGGCAATATTCCTGGTATATGTGGTGCTCTGCCCCCAGTCCAGGCTGCTCTCTCTCTCTCTCCCTCCGGAGGTTCCAGCAAAGTCAGTCTGGACTGGCAGTCTAAAACATTGCCATTGAAGTCCAGGTTTTCGGGTCACCCTCGGCTTGACTGATGCAGGTGTATGTCCATGCCAGTCCATTCGTGTGAGTTTGGGTTGGATATCAAGTTCCTGACTGTTGTCCATGCCTGTTTGACCCACCACCACCTTTTTAGTGCTGCATCTTCCTTGTCCCTTTTATTTCATGCAATTAGTCTTATTGCTGATGCTGGCAGCTGTTGTATATTAGTAGCGCATTTTTCCCCTCACTATTACATTTCATTGTTTACAGCAGCAGCACTAAAAACAGTTTAGGACTGCTCGCTGCAGTTATATTGCGGCAAGACAGCCCCACTGTGCTGGATCACATACACGATTTAGTATGTCTGGGTAAGGGGCGCAGGAGCATGTGTCGGCTGCCAGCTGTGCTACCATTTGCTACAAAACAAGCCAATTAGCAGGTCCCAGCTGTATTATGGCTGGAACCTGCTGATCAGGGGAGCAAATGACAGAAGAGAGCCCTGTGTAGGTAAACAACACAGGGCTCTTTACTAACAGCAGTGATGTGCCATTGATGTCAGTGGCGGTTAGTCAGTTCCATCCCAGCATCAGTTACTTGTAGATTGGCTGCCGCACTATTGCAGTCCCATTATAAGTCGCCGATCATAAGTAGTATAAAAAAGTAAATAAAAATTTCATGATATATATACCATCGTTTGTGGACTCTAAAACGTTCACACAAACCAATCAATATACACTTATTGTGATTTTTTCTACCAGAGACTTGTAGCGGAATACATTTTGGCCAAAATGTTTGAAAAAATTATATTTTTTACATTTTTTTTATTTGATATGTTTTATAGCAGAAAGCAAAAATATTGTTGTTTTTTTTCAAATTTTTCTGTATTTTTTAATTTATATCGCAAAAAATAAAAAACCGAACAGTGATCAAACACAACCAAAAGAAAGCTCTATTTGTGTGGGGAAAAAAAAATCTATTTGTTTGGGTACAACATTGCATGGCCAGTTAAAGTGGCGCAGTGCTAAATAGCATACAATAGCCTGATCATGAAGGGGGTAAAATCTCCTGGAGCTGAAGTGGTTAATAAGTATTGGAAGTGGAAGAACATCTTGTCTATTGGTCATTTGGCATTTTGGACTTGGACTGTTGTTTATGCAATATTCTGTTGGTACAGCACAGTGATTAAACTATTGTACAGTATATTGATTTCACACATTGTTTACAATATGGGCACCTTTAGTGATATAATTGATTTATTTCATTTAGATTTTTGATATAGCGCTGCAAGTTTACATTTTTTATGTCATCAAACTGTTGTGTCACAGGCCAAGTCATACCAACCTATATCTGAGGACTTTAGCTTTAAATGTTTAAAAATACAACTTTCTGTATCTTCTACTCTGCATTTAGATCTCCTGATGCTGCTATTTCCAAAGCAGACATATTACTGCCTAATGAAAACACTTGTTGTTGCTAAAAAAAAAAAAAAAAAATCTGAAAAAGCCTTTTTAACTGTATGAATCAAATAAAAGTGGGTTGGGTGCTGTTGCTCTCTATAAGCTAAACTTATTGTAAAGTACAAGAAAAAAATATAAATTTAACAGAAAAAAATGTTTGGTGAAGGTGCTCCTAGAAACCACGTTGATCCATTACACCATGTACATTTTTAAGGCATCCCACTAATCTGTAGTATAAGGCCCCTTTCACACTGGGGTGGGAGGTGCGTCGGCGGTAAAGTGCCGCTATTTTTAGCAGTGCTTTACCGTCGCATTTGCGGCGGTATTCGGCCGCTAGTGGTGCGGTTTTACCCCCCACTAGCAGCTAAAAAAGGGTTAAAAACCACCAGTATAGCCGCAGTGTTCCATTGATTTCAATGGGCAGGAGCGGTAAACACACCGCTCCTTCACCGCTCCAAAGATGCGGCTAGCAGGACTTTTTTTACCGTCCTGCTAGCACACCGCTCCAGTGTGAAAGCCCTCAGGCTTTCACACTGAAGAAACAGCAGCCACTGTTTCAGGTCGGTTTGTAGGCGCTATTTTTAGCGCAATAGCGCCTGCAAACCGCCCCAGTGTGAAAGGGGTCTAAAGGAGTTGTGCATCTTACATGTTGCCTTCCAAGCCATATGAAAAGGACACTCTTCCCTATATATTATTTTCAAATCTTTTTTGGCAATGGATTAAGTTGCCCATGGATAGTGTCTGGCGGAATTTAATTTTATTTTTTACAATAGCTTGCCTGTCATCCTTACAAATGGCCAGAATATCAATTGGCTTTTCAGCCCTCATAGACTTCAATGGAATATGGCCAAAAGTTTGCATTCCCCAAACTATGTGAACTCCGGATGAATTGAATTTTGCCATATTCACTATATGCCATTGCATATAAATAATAATTTGAAAGGAAAATGAAAAATTGCTTTATTTTTTTTCATGTAACAAATTGTTTTTTTTTAACCATGTCATATGATTACCAAATAAACCTTAGAAAATAAATGGTATGGTAAAACTGATGACAGTCGGAGTAAGTCAGCCTAAAACTAATTTGAATGAGCCTTCTTCTGATTTACTTAGGAAAGAAAGTGTGTTTTTTCTTCTTTTATACGTGGGATCAGCTAGATACATTTTTAAGTGAAGGCCAGTAAACATGCTCTTCTTAGAAGGCTGCAGAACATTCAATTCCCAATGTTAATCTACAATAATTACCATTTGAAAGAGCCAAACTGCACACTCTTTAGAATAGGCCGCACTGTAAGAGCTAAGGCCTAATCACTCTAATATACCTGTGAAATAGGCTGAATGCATTAATCTTATTTACAAAACTGCTGTATGCCTAAGTATATGTAATAGCAAAACACCATTAAAATTAGAGACTAAACATTCTATAACTAACTGTGAAATATACAATTATTTTAAATATTTGTTAACCTATTTGTGCAGTGTTTGATATATGTATAGTGAAAATATACCAATTGCTATCATACACAGCATTTTTTATAGTATAGATGAGTCTTTGATAGTTGTTACATATCATTTTTATCCTATATTATATCTTTTACGTGAGCCTCATCCTAGATAGAAAAACACTGACAAGTGCAAGGGAATATTGGGGAAAGTCCTCAAAATAACGTTTATCCTTATGGTCATCATTTATAAAATGTTGGGTCTAGAAGAAGTTATTGGCTAGCTAAATTAAATTACAAATATTTGATTTGGCCCGGTGGTAAAAGGACAACTTAGCAATTGACTTAGCAGAAAGGGGGAACAACTCTAGACTGAATCAGGATTCTCACACTCCAAGACAGTATGGTTTCTCTACCCTTGGATCACTTCCATTTCCAGTGGAATCTATTCGGGATCCTGCATTTTTTTTGCATGCTTCTGCAGGTTAATAAAGTGATTGTAAGATTGTAAATATTTTTTTTTTCTAATAACAAACATGTTATACTTACCTGCTCCATGCAATAGTTTTGCACAAAGTGGCTCCAAACCTCCTCTTCTATAGTCCCCCACCAGCACTGTCTGCTTCTCCACTTCTGTGTCACCGCTTGCTAGGCACACAAACTTGCAGGCTCAATCCAAAGCCAGACTGCGTGCATCTACTGACACACGCAGCGTGGCTCAGCCCTGCCCTTTGCTCCTTCCTCCCAGGATTTGATTGACAGCAGCAGGAGCTAATGGCTCCCTCTGCTGCCTCCATGTATGTGAGGAGAGAGAGCGCAGTGCCTCAATCTCAGGCACAGAGTTAGATTTAGATCGGGCTCAGGTAAGTATTTAGGTGGTGCTGGGGGGAGCTGCCCATGGAAGGATTTTTACCTTAACCTCCCTGGCGGCATTCCCGAGTCTGGCTCGGGGTTAAATTTCAGCACCAAAAGCGGTAACCCCGAGCCAGACTCGGGATTGCATCGCAGTGATCCAGGCAGGAGTTACTTACATTGTCCCCTGGATCCTGCGATGCTTCCCCGCTGTGTGATCGAGCCGTCATCTCGCTCGATTCACACAGTGCCGAATGCCGCCGAGCTCCGTTCCCTGCGACGTTACGACGCACGGGGACGGAGATCGGCGCCAAATTCAAAAAAGTTAAAACACAGTACACATACAGTACACTGTAATCTTACAGATTACAGTACTGTATGTAATAATTACACACCCCCATTGTCCCTAGTGGTCTGTCCAGTGTCCTGCATGCACTTTTATATAATAAAAACTTTTTTTTTCTGCCTGGAAACTGGAGATTGTCCATAGCAACCAAAACGTGTCCCTTTATGTCAAAAGTGGTTTTAGACCAGCTAAAAAACAGCGATAATAAATTAGAATCACTCGCAGAATTAAGCGATAGTGATTTGTGGGGAAATTCCTCATCAAACACTGAAAAACACTTTTATTATTATTATATTATTATTTGTTATAATTATTTTATAGTTATTTATTTTATTATAATGTATAATTTTGTTTTTTGAACTTTATCATACCCGGGATGTCTACTAGACTCTGGTTTGGACAGATTTAAGTGAGTTATTCCTAAGAATTACAGGCCTGCAATATAAAACGCCAAATTTCCATGCAGAATAATGGTACCGCTTTCAGCACCTAAAATCTGACAGAATCATACCGCCAGGGAGGTTAATGGAGAGAATACATTAAGGTAAAAAACCTAATTCCTAATTATCACTGAGCCATTGACCAGGAAAAAGTGTGCAGATCAGGAGTTCTGATTTCATTCTCATTTTCCTGATCTGCCTGTTTGTTCCATATCCATGCTTTAAAAAACAACATGAAGTATAAAGACAGCTAGGAAACTAGTATATTTAGAAGAAACGGAGTAATGAAACCTACATATTTCTTTTAGTACATAATCTCTTAAAGTGTATGTTAACCCTAACAATGAATCTATCTTATTTGCTCTCTTTTGCTCTGTTTTGTTTAACCACTTCAGACCCGGAACATTTTGCTGGTCAAAGACCAGGCCACTTTTTGCGATTCGGCACTGTGTCGCTTTAACTGACAATTGCGCAGTCGTGCGACGTGGCTCCCAAACAAAATTGATGTCCTTTTTTTACCACAAATAGAGCTTTCTTTTGGTGGTATTTGATCACCTCTGTGATTTTTATTTTTTGCGCTATAAACAAAAATAGAGCGACAATTTTAAAAAAAATTCTATATTTTTAACTTTTTGAAATAATAAATATCCCCAAAAAATATATAAAAAAACATTTTTTCCCTCAGTTTAGGCTGATACGTATTCTTCTACATATTTTTGGTAAAAAAAATCACAATAAGCGTTTATTGATCGGTTTGCGCAAAAGTTCTAGCGTCTACAAAATATGGGATAGTTTTATGGCATTTTTATTAATATTTTTTTTTAATAGTAATGGTGGCGATTAGCGATTTTTATCGTGACTGCGACATTATGGCGGACACATCGTACACTTTTGACACATTTTTGGGACCATTGTCATTTTTATAGCGATCAGTGCTATAAAAATGCACTGATTACTGTGAAAATGACACTGGAAGTGAAGGTGTTGACCACTAGGTGGCGCTGTAGAGGTTAAGTGTGCCCTGATGAGTGCTTCTAACTGTAGGGGGGATGGGCTGTGTGTGACAAGACAGTGATCACCGCTTCCGATTACAGGAAGCCGTGATCACTGTCATTGTCACTAGGCAGAGCGCTAGTCACTAGTCACTAGGTGCGCGCGACCACACGGCGGCATCTTAAAGGGGACAAACCTGTACGTACCAATGCCTGTCTGTGCCATTCTGCCAACGTAAATATACAGGCGGCGGTCCTTAAGTGGTTAATATAATTGAAAGAATTTTGTTATATCTGTTCAATTAGTGTTTAAAAATACCCGTTGATCGTGCCATAAATTCAGAGCTGTCCTGTGTCCTGGGCGCTTTTCCTGTGTTATCTCATAGAGCAAAATTAGCCCTCCCAGTTCTCTTGGAAATTCAGAACAAGTTGTATTTAAGTGATGGAGAATAGTATAGGGGGCTGGTTTAAGCAGTTTAGCAAGAGATAAATGGGCATGGCTCAAAACACACAGTCCAAAAATGTTGTGCATGTGGTCAGTCCACAACAGGAATTAGGAGCTGAGTGTGTTTTTGGTAGATTGACTTGTATTTTTCTATACTTGCAAGGTATTTAAATGGATAAAATGTGGGGGAAATGCACATTTGTATCGCATAGAAGTACTGCATACAGTATGTTCTTTTTTTTTTTTTTTGCAGGATATACACTTTATGGAGGGTTAGTTGACTTGTATAAAAACTAAAGTATCATAATTCTTACTACAGGTTAGATTTAAGTTTATAATTTTTTTAATATTGAACTCCAGTCAGCTATAAAAGCTGCCGTTATTTATTCATTATTGGTGTCTATACAGCGCCAACAATATATAAAGCACTTTACATATACAGTATATTGTACATCAGTGCCTACAAGGATCTTACAGTATAAGTTCCCAAACTCACTTTATACATACACGTACTAGGGCCACTAGCAACCATGTATTAAATTTCCAAAAAATGGTCAGGTGTAATTTGGGGGTGTTGTTAGTTTAATTAAAAATTCACTTTCTTGTAGTTGCCATACACAATTGTATGAATTTGCTAGCTCCTGCTTACCCTCTTTTGGCAGTTGGTGGTCTTTAGTGGTCCTGTCTTCATTATTATAGCCTGTAACTGGAATTGAATGCCAATGCTGCACGGGCACACTCAAACAAAGTAACAAAATATACATCCTGTCTGGTGCAATGGGACAGGACAAGAAATGGGATTTAATTTCCAATGACTGACACCCATTTCACAATTCAGTTCAAACAACTGACCCCATCCAAAGCTTGTTTATGGATTATACTGTACAATTGCCTAATATCATTTACCTAATTTTAATAATTTTCCCTGACATAAGCTATTACCAATGTTGCCAATTAAAGGGTCCTGACCTGGGGTCAATAAATCTGAAGCTCCTTGAGTAAGCCTATGATTTCATCAGCTTACACATATTCCACATTACCTATGACATACAAAGAAAACTTAGAGGTGTTTTTACTAAAAGTATAGAGTGCAAAATCTGGTGCAGCTCTGCATAGAAACCAATTTGCTTCCAGTTATTTTGGCAAAGCTTAATTGAACGAGCTGAAGTTAGAAGCTGATTGGCTACCATGCACAGATGCACCAGATTTTGTACTCTCCGGTTTTAGTAAATCAACACCTTAGCATATGAGATGAGGCTTAGCTGTAACAAGGATGAACATGCATGATACATGACCTATGTCTTAAAGCCAACTCCAATCAAAACATTTTATTTAGGTTTGAACACAGAGAGGGAGATCTATAACCTTTAGAAGAAAGAAAGAAAGAATGAAAGAAAGAAAGAAAGAAAGAAAGAAAGAAAGAAAGAAAGAAAGAAAGAAAGAAAGAAAGAAAGAAAGAAAGAAAGAAAGAAAGTGTAGCCTTGGTATAGTCAAATTGTTTATTGCCTATAAAAAGTGTGAAACAAACCAATTTACATTGCCCAAGCCATTGTTTTCCAGCCAAACTTGTTCCACCAACGATCATGCTTTGTATTTATTTTGAAAAAAAAAATGCATTTTAAAAAGGGAGCTAATATACATATGTATATTTAATTGGGTTTCAGCCTTTTTGATTGTATACTTGATTGTGGGGGTGGAGGGTGGACAGTAATTGGAACTAATTATGGGGTTAATTTAATAAAGCAGGGGTCTCAAACTGGCGACCCTCCAGCTGTTGCGAAACTACAAGTCCCATCATGCCTCTGCCTGAGGGAGTCATGCTTGTAACTGTCAGCCTTGCAATGCCTAATGGGACTTGTAGTTTCGCAACAGCTGGAGGGCTGTCAGTTTGAGACCCCTGTAATAAAGGCAGATAGAGTGTGGTTGCACTCTGCAGGGAAAATTTCCCCAGAACTTAATGAATGAGGTGAACTGACTGACCTTTCACCATCTAATCATGTGCAAGCACAAATAACATTTTTTTTCCTTGCATGTAGTTGGGTGTTCTTTGCAAAATGAATCTTCAACACATTCACTAAGCTCCTGGGATAGTTAGTTCCCTTACAACGTGCAACTTCAGTTTCAAAGAGAACAGTGCATTTGCCTTTAGAAAATCAGCCCCAATATATCTCAAATTAATTTGTTGTAAAGAAAATGCTTACAGGAGCAGAGAACAGAGGGATGACTTCATCAGTCTGTTGCTGCTCCTTCAATATCCAATCACAAGCTGGAGGCAGGTAGGTGATCTAGCTGTGTTGCTAAACTGCAGCAGTACATTTCAGGAGTGGATGGACAGTTAATACAAAGCCTATGGTAAGACAGCTTCCATTTATGTATTTTAACTCTGTAGTTAGCCTTTTTTCCTAGGAGTTCTGATTTTCAATGACACCAAGTCACTGTTCAAGTACTATTCAAGTATGTATTTTGACTCAAAAATCTATTTCTCTCAGCCTTCTTCAATTCACCTAATTCCTTATTTTTTTGCTGCTGTAATCTGACTTTCTGTTTTCCCACTATATTTAGAAAGGTGGTTACCCTCTTTTCCTCACTCCTAAAGTGGACTATAGACTATGGGATTTGTAGTGTGCATAGAGCAGTGCACATGACTGACAATAATATGCACTGCTAGTTCCAAACAAATGAGGGGGAAAGGAGAGGTCCGGGAGGTAGGAAAACACAGCAAGAAACATACACTGAGCAAAATTTTAAACGCAACACTTTTGTGTTTGCCCCTATTTATCATGAGATGAACTCAAAGGTCTGCAACTTTTTCTATGTACACAAAAGGCCTATTTCTCTCAAATATTGTTCACAAATCTGTCTAAATTGGCAGGCCATACATGGGTCGAATTTTCTAAAGAATTTTCTTTCAAAAATGTTATCTAAGAATTTTAGTTCGTATCTCACACCATTAGTGGGCTGCAGCAACAGCCAATTTTTGTGTGGCCATTGAATTTTATTAATCGGACATGTTGGAAATTTTTTGTAAAACTAACGATTTTATAATCAATGATGGGAGAATTGTGTGAGAAATGTAATCGAAAAAGAAATGCGCAAAAAAAGAAAATTCCCGGAAAGAAAAGAAGATTCTCAGACACGAAAATTATTTTCTGTAGCAACATGAGGTGAAATTGAAGGTTTGGTTGGTCGAATTTCGAAATCAATGGTGGCACCATGGGATCACAAAATGCACACATTTTCTAATTTTCAAAAGAAAATTCTTTTGAAATTCGACCATGTATGGCCAGCCTTAGTGAGCACTTCTCCTTTGCCGAGATAATCCATCCATCTCACATGTGGCATATCAAGATGCCGATTAGAAAGCATGATTATTACACAGGTGTGCCTTAGGTTGGCCACAATAAAAGGCCACTGTCTAATCAGCATCTTCATATGCTACACCTGTGAGGTGGATGCATTATCTCGGCAAAGGAGAAGTGCTCACTAACACAGATTTAGAGAGAAATAGGCATTTTGTGTACATAGAAAAAGTTGTAGATCTTTGAGTTCAGCTCATGATAAATAGGGGCAAACACAAAAGTGTTGCATTTATAATTTTGCTCAGTGTATTTCACATAAGCTAGATTACAGGACCATTAATGCAATTTTTTTTTTTAAAGTCAGCAGCTACAAATACTGCAGCTGCTCACTTTTAAAATATGGACACTTACCTGTCCAGGTTGCCCGCGATGTCGGCACCTGAGGCCGACCCATCCCTCGGATGCTGCTGCCACCATCTTTGGTAAGGGAATCAGGAAGTGAAGCCTTGCGTCTTCACTTCCCAGTTCCCTACTGCACATGTGCGAGTCGCGCTGCGCAATCAAAATGGTCCCTGCTGTCTTCTGGGACCCGTGTGTCTCCCAGAAGACAGCGGGGGGGTCGGGAAGTGGCGTAACCCCCGTGGGGGTCTATGCCCGGAAGTGGGTGCAAATACCTGTATTATACAGGTATCTGCACCCCCTCCCCCCCTGAAAGGTGCCAAATGTGACAACGGAGGGGGGGGAGGGTTCCGAAAAGCGGAGGTTCCATTTTTGTGTGGACCTGCCCTTTAAGTAGTGGATGTGTATTTTTGGAGAATATGGATATTGTTTAGCGGCACTTTAATGCATGATCCCATAGTTATAGCTTTCTCTGCTTTTGGAGCTTTGTGGGTGGAGCTGAACAACATTTTTCCATTGACTGCTGTGAGCTACCTTGCTCACAAGTGGCAGTGACAATCAGGGTAGTAGCATGGGTGCTCTTTGAAACATGGGCTTTTCTTTGTATAAGAAAAGTTCATGAAATCGGGTGGAGCCATAACAAGGATAGAGGGATAATTAAATAAAACTAAAAAGAAACAGCAAATGTCACCAGCAGAAATATGAAAAAGGAAAACTTTGTATTTATAACACACTACTGCATGAAGACGTAGACAACTCTGCTACCGTTGATGTCAAAACATTGCAGGAAAACCGTTATTTCTCTCTCCTAGCTTCCGAAACAAATCAATAACCTGTTTTTCCTTCATAAATCTATTTGAAACTCCAAAGCGCCTCAGTCAGTGCACCGCACGTTCAACAGCTGCTGCTTTCAAGGCTATCCCACGATTCCCAAGCTATGAGGATTGACAAGGCAATGATAAACTAATGTGCCCCTCAGCTTTGTGTGCCCACTATTGTTCTAGCAGCTGAGACCCTCTGCTGCTATTTGCTTTCTCCCACATACATTATTCAACAGCACAGGAAAGGCCGGGAACCTTTTTCATTCAGGAATTTTGTATTAAAATAATCAATTTTCGTCATGAGCGGCAAACCTTATCTTGCTGGCAACCCTGAAGAAGATCTGCGAAATCATGTGACATCATATGTTGTGGCACAGTTTTATCCTTGAATTGGAATTATGTTGTTTGATGTTAAATTTGGTTTGCTTAGTTGGATTTTCCTTTGCATGACTTTTCTGCCACTGTGGTGACATGTTTTCTTTTACAAGTCCTTTTTACTTAATGACGTAAAGAAAAGTATGTAGGCTCTAATTAGTAATTATATGCAAAGAGAAGTGATGGGCTGTAAACGACAACAACCATTTACCTAATTATATATTTATGATCAGATGATACTGCCAAACATGATATCTGATTGGCAGCTATGATTAAATAGCATAGTGTGCTATTTTTAAACCCCTTACTATTCTAAAGGTGTAATAGTGGGGAGATTATAATTATAAAAAGTGCATGTAAAACAGAGATTTGTATTTTCTAAAATATGTCTTATTAAAGAGCATTAGTACAATATTATTTATAGATAGACAAAACTGGGTATTTTTATTTTTACTTGAATAAAACTTTTATTTTTAATTACAGAGGCAAAAGATGTACCATCTTGCTTCTATAAAAAGATGATAAAAGGGACAGATAAGTTGTTTTTAGGAGGTAAGAAACTTGGAATATTTTGATATTGATCTAACACACAGAATAAATGTTCAGTGCAGTGTTGAGTGATCTATGTGTTAAAGTTAAAGTGTAAGTAAACCCCCCTATCGTTTTCAGCCAAGGAAGCTGCCATCTTTGTCTCTGTTTAATCTACAGCTGCCATGATGCTGCACATGTGATCAGTTATGACACCAGCCATTGGATGGTTTGACAGTATGGTTGAGAGCAGAACCAATGGGAGTGTTACATTTCCGGCACGTGCTGGAATTGAAACTGTTTTATGGATGGGTTTACTTCCGCTTTAAACTATTTGCATGCTGTTATACAGTATATTGCCCTGCAACCCCAATTACTTTTTTTTCCATAATCCAATTTATAAATATTAGCTATGTAATTATAATAAGACTTATCCTTTTCCTATGCCATATCTCTGTTTGACTGATTTGACTGATTTGAGGGGAGGTAGTTACTTTATGGGGTTGATTTACTAAAGGCAAATAGTCTGTTCACTTTGGATAGGAAGTTGCACTCTAAGGAATTTGTCCCAGACCTTAGTGAATGAGGTGAAGTTCTAGTGACATCCAATAATGAGCAAGCAAAAATTCAGCTTTTTTATTTTCCTTACACATGATTGGATATTCTTTGCAAAGTAAAACTATATCTCATTCCCTAAGCTTTGGGACAAATTCCCTTGCAAAGTGAACGGCGTATTTGTTATTATTAAATCAACCCCTATATCTCAGAATTGATACATTTCCGCACTTCCAGGTTATGCAGGATTACAAAAGGGTGGGTTGGTGACCAGTCAGTGCTTGGGAACTTAACCACAGAAAATGGTCACCAGGGTCTGAGGCAGAAAAAGAGTGGATAGTTAACCAAGAAACTCACAGCACTACCATACACTAGTATGAATGTATGTCTACATTAGAAGGTTACTGTTTCCTCTGTGCTTAACTCTCCCATTCAGTACTTGGAGTTACTTCATTCCAGTCCAATAAGAACAGAACAATAGTGAAAAGTTCTGATCTAGCTTATCTATACCAAGCACTGCACCAATCACTCCAGCATCACAGCTCTAAATGTTTCTGCCTTCCCCTACAGCAGACCACAATGGTAACTGCTAGTCATTGTAGCCACCGGCAGTAATCGAATGCAAAAAATTCAACAGGTTGGTGGTACCCAAGTCCATTAATGCTGACAAGCTTGTTGTACCCAAGTCGATTAAAGAATCGATTTGGGAACAATCGGCCTGCCCATACATGAATCGAATCTTGTCCGGTTTCTGCTGAACTGGCCGGCTTTCCTTAGATGGTAAAAAGATTAATATCCTATTGACTGTTATCAATGTATTTATTTACTAAATGCAATTATATAATGCTATCAGTTTAGGCATCACTTTATACACTGAACTTCATGTCAGTCCCTGCCCTAATGGATTCTACCATCTAAGGTCCATATCTCACATGCACACCCATATTAGAGCCAATTCATATCAGAACATTTTTGGGGTGTGGGAGGAAACCAGAGTCCCCAGATGAAACACAAGCACAGGGGGAAACATAAACTCAACGCAAATATTGTGCTGGTTGGGATTTAAACAAAGAGCACAGTGCTGCAAGGCAGATGTGCTAACCAATAAACCTCTGTGCTAACCACTGGGCCACAAATTGTTATTGGTATTGTATAATATGTAAAATACAGTAGTGGTTAACACAGTCATCTTACAATCTGGACAAACTTTAAAAGTCTCTTGAAATACAAGCATATTATAGGTTAATAGAACAGTAATAGACGGGAGATAGGTAGTAAATAGTAGGTTAAATAATCCTGCTAAATACTTATTTAATTCCAACCATATATAGCAGTGTATGGGTTAACAATGAAGTATAAAACACACACAGACAGAAGTTTATGAGATATTTTAAATTTAACATTTTCTGAAACTGATACGCCACAGCTGCTTTTTCTTCATAAAAAATGACCCATAATTTTACTGTGCACTGCAATCAAATGTCTCCTGATAGCTCATCATGGTCACGTGTAACTGTACTTCAAATATATGGCAAAATATTTAAAATATTTTGTAGTTAGGTGCCATCAACAAAAGGTAAAAATAAATCCTATTCACATAATCTCCTCATTTTAGTTGGTGTGGGGTGCTGCTTTTTTTCATAATAGCTTTTGGAGGGAAAGTCTATTTTGGTGTCCACAAATTCCCTTGACTCTCTTTCCCTCCAAAACTTTCCTTTTCAGTCAGATAGATACATCTGTTTTGACAAATCCATAGATTGCCTCCCAAAGGCATCTGTCTCATTTACATTTATAAATTATCCATCCTGCATATAATTATGTGTTTTAGTGCTTGTATTGCAGTTCTTTTCTTGAAACAATTCTGTCCTATAACCTTAAAAAAAAAAAAAAATTACAAAAGATAAATCAGCAGAAATGTTTTTATTTCTGCAACTCTATTTTTCTTAAGTTGGGGTATAGCCAAATAAAAATGAAAAAAAAAAGGTATTTTTATAAACAAATGTATAATTATGGTATATTATGATTCAAATGAGTAAAAGTTTAATTATTTTACTCAGTTTACAATTTGCTTTTTTCAATAAAAAAAAAAACCCAAAATAAAACCAAACAAACAATAGATTGCATTTGTATCTCTGACTCTATTTGTTGAGGTTAGAATTTTGGCCCATGTATGACAATTCAGACCAGACTGTCCTGTCTACAAATTAATGGTAAAAAGTCCAAACATTTTACATCCAACCCATACTTCAGTAATGCTTTAATCACTTGGGCATATCTGAGTGGATGTTTATTGGGAGTGTTATTTACATGGGTCTATTATTGACAGATTGGATCTAATAGTGCTTATGTATGAGTTGCTTTACAAATGTAATTATTTACTATTTTGTTTGTACACTGGATTGCCTAAAACAGCTGATTCTCAGCTGCAGAAATTAAGTTTTTCATCCCCAGTGATATCCAATCTGAGCCGAGTTCAAGTTAGGATCCTAATACAAATGATTAATATACATGGTTATATACATACAGTGCAGGTCAACATTGTAGTGCATTGCAGTTGACTCAAAGCAAACAGAGAAGTGACTCTGTGTCGGCTGATATGGGCTGCATGTCTGCCAGTGCTGTGTGCATCTGAGCTTGTAGTCACCATAGAAGGAAATCACAGTCTACTCATTGGTCATCAAGTGGCAATTTTTGTTACCAGGACACTTTTTTCACTCACCCGAATGGGAGAGTCTTCAGGTTTGCCCTGATATCTATAGGGAGAATGTGTGGCCCCTAGGTATCTTCCTTCCCTGCCTGGGGGTGTCTATTTGAGAGAGCCCCTAATCCAGAACTTGGTGGTTAACTTTGGCCTGCTATGAGGAGAAGGCCTTTGGGAGTTCCTTCCTCTTCGGGAGGGGAACAGTGATGCACCCTCTGCACTTTTTTTCTGTGTGTTCACATGCATATTGTTTTGTTTTGCTTGGCGTTTAGCTTTTTGCACACCATCTTTTCACCCATTGACAAGTCAGCTAGAAGCTCCTAATGCGGCCTGGCTAAGGCAAACAGATCTCTTACTGCCTGTTATTCTTAGTGTCTGTTTTCAGCAATCCTTAATGCTCTCTGAAAATGTTTCTCAAGAAATAAACCCAAATATGCAAATGGACCATTACTAAAGTACAAAAACATACAAGCTGCAAAGTAACATATCAGTTACGGCACTTTTATTATGACAAGCCAGCTTCTTGACAACTTAGAACCTCATCTACCTGCTGCTGTAGCTAAAATTCCCTGCTGTCTAATTGCCTTATCAACTCCAGCTGTTTACATGTTAATTCTTATAGCAATTACTGACTAAGCCTACATTACTGTATATACTTTTGGAGATATTTTTAATGAGAGGTTTCTTGTGAGGTAAGCATAGCTTGAAAAGATTTAGATTTTTAATTCACTTCTTATCAAATACAATTTTTATTTTTAAGTAAATACTTGTTTTTACCTTTTTTCACTCTACGTATCATGTGTATGATTTCACGAAGCATGACATTTCTCAGAGTGGGTGGTTTGATGTTGGCAATAGTAGACCATGGCTGCATAATGTGTGCTTAACCGCTTGCCGACCGCTGCACATACTTTTACGTCGACAGAATGGCACGGCTGGGCAAATGGGCGTATATACACGTCCCCTTTAATTTGCCGGCCGCGTGGTCCCATGGGACCCGCGGACTCGATGCCCGCCGGTGTCCCGCGATCGGGTCACAGAGCTGGAGAACAGGGAGATGTTAGTGTAAACACAACATCTCCTCGTTCCTCCTAGTGACATGTCACTGATCGTCTGGGAATAGTGATCAGTGACGTGTCACGGAAAGTCACGCCCCCTAACAGTTAGAAGCACTCCCTAGCTCACACTTAACCCCTTCAGCGCCCTCTACAGGTTAACCCCTTCACTGCCAGTGTCATTTTTACAGTAATCAGTGCATTTTTATAGCACTGATTACTGTAAAAATGACAATGGTCCCAAAATGGTGTCAAAAGTGTCCGATGTGTCCGCCATAATGTCGCAGTCACCATAAAAATCACTGATCGCCGCCATTAGTAGTAAAAAAATGAATATTAATAAAATTGCCATAAAACTACCCCCTATTTTGTAGACGCTATAACTTTTGCGCAAACCAATTAATAAACGCTTATTGCAATTTTTTACCAAAAATATGTAGAAGAATACGTATCGGCCTAAACTGAGGAAAAAATATTTTTTATATATATTTTTGGGGGATATTTATTATAGCAAAAAGTAAAAAATATTGATTTTTTTCGAAATTGTCGCTTTCTTTTTGTTTATAGCGCAAAAAATAAAAACCGCAGAGGTGATCAATACCACCGAAAGAAAGCTCTATTTGTGGGAAAAAAAGGACGTAAATTTTGTTTGGGAGCCAAGTCGCACGACCGCGCAATTGTCAGTTAAATCGACGCAGTGTCGAATTGCAAAAAGTGGCCTGGTCTTTGACCAGCCAAATGGTCCGGGGCTGAAGTGGTTAAAGGTGACTTGTAGAAGCTAATGCAACATATTGACAAAGCAGGAGCACATTCGGGGGAGAGGCCTAGAGTGTAGTGATCTAAAACAAGAAGTGTGCAACCACATTTATGGCAAGAGTACCAGGTATTACTGAAAGCTGCAGATTTAAAAATATTGAACATTACTTTTGAAACAACATTCAAGTGACTAAATTTACATGTATTTTAGTGACTAGGTTTGAATGTATTTTTTTTTATTGTGCCAAAATATTCTCTCACTGCAAAATATGTAGTCATTTAGTCAACAGAGACTTATACTGGTTGCATAGCACTTATTGCAGTTCGACTGTGTGAGGAACTCGTGTAGCCATTTGTTTAGTCACGTTATAAATACTATAATTTAAGATTTGATATTAAAGGTTGATTTACACATACTTTAAAGTAAAGCTGTGTTGTAAGATATATGGAGGCTACCACTGTTGACCTTCCTCTAAATGCTCTAATTTCCAGTCTGTTTCCGGCCTCAAAATTTTGGGTTATTCAGAGCAAAGCCAGAACCCACGACCTGTAGACTTGCTCCGTCAGTAACTCAGAAATGATCACAGTTATTAGATTAGCATGAAAGTCAGCCAATAGACATTTCTAAAGTAGAAGAAGGCTTTTTTGCCATAAGTATAGTATCTCACAAAAGTGAGTACACCCCTCACATTTTTGTAAATATTTTATTTATCTTTTCATGTGACAACACTGAAGAAATAAAACTTTGCTACAATGTAAACCAGTGAGTGTACAGCTTGTATAACAGTGTCAATTTGCTGTCCCCTCAAAATAAATCAACACGCAGCCATTAAACCGCTGGCAACAAAAGTGATTATACCCCTAAGAGAAAATGTCCAAATTGGGGCCAATTCGCCATTTTCCCTCTCGTTATTGTTACAAGGTCTCAAGTGTGAATGGGGAGCAGGTGTGTTCAATTTGGTGTTATCGCTCTCACTCTCACATACTGGTCACTGGAAGTTCAACATGGCACCTCATGGCAAAGAACTCTCTGTGGATCTGAAAAAAATTGTTACTCTACATAAAGCTGGCCTAGGCTATAAGAAGATTGACAAGACCCTGAAACTGAGCTGCAGCACAGTGGTCAAGACCATACAGTGGTTTAACCCCCTTAGTGGTAATCCCAAGTCTGGCTCGGGGTGTGTTTTTCATGCCAAAAGCGGTAACCCAGAGTCAGACTCGGGCTGCATCGCAGTATCCAGGGAGAGTTACTTACCTTGTTCCCTGGATCCTGTGATGTCTCCCCGCAGTGTGTGCGAGCCGTGTCTCGCTCGATTCACACTGCCGAGTGCCGAGCTCCGTTCCCTGCGACGTTGCCGCGCATGGGGACGGAGTTCGGCGCCAAATTCAAAAAGTGAAAAAGACAGTATAGATACAGTATACTGTAATCTTACTGATTACAGTACTGTATCAAAAATTTACACACCCCCTTTGTCCCTAGTGGTTTGTCCAGTGTCCTGCATGTAGTTTTATATTATAAAAACTGTTCTTTCTGCCTGGAAACTGGAGATTGTCCATAGCAACCAAAAACTGTCCCTTTATGTCAAAAGCGGTTTTAGACCAGCTAGAAAACAGTGATAATAAATTAGAATAATCACTTGCAGAATTGAGCGATAGCGATTTGTGGGGAAATTTGTCATCAAACACTAAATCTAATGACAGCGACAATTCTGCAACTGAGCAAATTTCAGTGTTTTTGATTTGATTACATTATTGAATAATTTTTATTATTATTATATTATTATTTGTTATAATTATAGTTATTTATTATATTATAATTCATGATTTTGTGTTTCAAACTTTATTATACCCGGGATGTCTACTAGACTCTGGTTTGGACAGATTTAAGTGTGTTATTCCTAAGAATTACAGGCCTACAATATAAAACGCCAAATTTCCATGCAAAATAATTGTATCGCTTTCAGCACCTAAAATCAGAAAGAATCATACCGCCAGGGAGGTTGACAGGATAGTTTCCACTCAGAACAGGCCTCGCCATGGTCGGCCAAAGAAGTTGAGTGCAGGTGCTCAGCGTCATATCCAGAGGTTGTCTTTGGGAAATAGACGTATGAGTGCTGCCAGCATTGATGCAGAGGTTGAAGGAGTGGGGAGTCAGCCTGTCAGTGCTCAGACCATACGCCGTACACTGCATCAAATTGGTCGTCCCAGAAGGAAGCCTCTTTTAAAAATTATGCACAAGAAAGCCTGCAAAAAGTTTGCTGAAGACAAGCAGACTAAGGACATGGATTACTGGAACCATGTCCTGTGGTCTGATGAGACCAAGATAAACGTATTTGGTTCAGAGGGTGTCAAGCGTGTGTGGCGACAACCAGGTGAGGAGTACAAAGACAAGTCTGTCTTGCCTACAGTCAAGCATGGTGGTGGGAGTGTCATGGTCTGGGGCTGCATAAGTGCTGCCAGCACTGGGAAGCCACAGTTCATGGAGGGAACCATGAATGCCAATATGTACTGTGACTTACTAAACCAGAGCATGATCCCATCCCTTCAGAGGCTGGGACGCAGGGCAGTATTCCAACATGACAATGACCCCAAACACATCTCTAAGATGACCACTGCCTTGCTAAACAAGCTGAGGGTAAAGGTGATGGACTTCCCAAGCATGTCTCCAGACCTAAACCCTATTGAGCATCTGTGGGTCATCCTCAAATGGAAGGTGGAAGAGCGCAAAGTCTCTAACATCCACCAGCTCTGTGATGTCGCCGTGGTGGAGTAGAAGAGGACTCCAGTGGCAACCTGTGAAGCTCTGCTGAACTCTATGCCCAAGAGGGTTAAGGCAGTGCTGGAAAATAATGATGGCAACACAACATATTGACACTTTGGGCCCAATTTGGACATTTTCACTTAGGGGTGTACTCACTTTTGTTGCCAGCGATTTAGGCATTAATGGCTGTGTGTTGAGTTATTTTGAGGGGACAGCAAATTTACACTGTTATACAAGCTGTACATTCACAAAACCAATGGACACTATTCTGTAATCCTACTCCTGGACCTCTCTGCTGCCTTTGATACGATTGGCCACCCCCTCCTCCCTAAAAAATTCCACAGCTTTAGTCTCCGTGACTGTAGTCTTCGCTGGTTCTTTTCCTACCTATCCAATCACAACTTTAACGTTACTTACAATTCTACCTACTCCTCTCCTCTCCTCTTCCTTTCTCTGTTGGTGTCCCCCAAGGTTCTGTTCTTGGACCTCTCCTATTTTCAATCTACAACTCCTCCCTGGGTCAGCTGATAGCCTCCCATGGCTTCCATACCATCTCTACATTGACGACACTCAAATCTATTTCTCTACTCCTCAGCTCACTCCTTCAGTCTCCTCACGTATCACTAATTTACTATTGGATATATCAGTCTGGATGTCACACCACTTCCTCAAACGTAATCTATCCAAAACTGAACTCATAATTTTTCCTATCCCACGTGCCTCTTTCCCTGATCTCTCTGTCAAAATCGATGGCAGAATTATAAGCCCATCCCCACATGCTAAGGTCCTAGGTGTAATCCTGGACTCTGAACGCTCCTTTAAATCCCACGTCCAATCACTGTCCAAATCTTGCCGCCTCAACCTCCGCAACATCTCCAATATATGCCCCTTTCTAACCAATGACACAACAAAGCTCTTAATTCACTCCCTGGTCATCTCTCGTCTCGACTACTGCAACGCCCTCCTCATTGGCTTACCTCTACATAGTCTATCCCTCCTTCAATCCATCATGAATGCTGCTGCCAGACTCATCCACCTTACCAATCGCTCTGTGTTTGCTACTCCTCTCTGTCAATCCCTCCACTGGCTTCCGCTCATCCAACAAATTAAATTGAAAATACTATCAACTACTTACAAAGCCATCCACAACTCTGCCCCCAGCTACATCACTGACCTAGTCTCTAAGTACCAACCTAATCATTCTCTTAGTTCTTCTCAAGACCTCCTGCTCTCTAGCTCCCTCACCACCTCCTCCCATGCTCTCCTCCGGGACTTTTCCAGAGCCTCTTCAATTCAATGGAACTTCTTACCCCAATCTGTTCGATTATCTCCAACTCTATTAGCTTTTAAACGATCCCTGAAAACCCTCCTCTTCAGAGAAGCCTATCCCTCCCACACCTAACAACTGTTTTTTCATTTTCTCCATCTGATCATCCCCCCACCACTGTTACCTTTTGTTCCATTTGACCCTTCCTTCTAGATTGTAAGCTCTAACGAGCAGGGCCCTCTGATCCCTCCTTTATTGAATTTCATTGTAACTGTACTGTACCCCATGTTGTAAAGCTCTGTTCAAACTGTTGGCGCTATCTAAATCCTGTATAATAATAATAATAATAATAATAATAATTGTATCAAAGTGTAAGTTCTTCAGTGTTGTTACATGAAAATATATAATAAAATATTTACAAAAATGTGAGGGGTGTACTCACTTTTGTGAGATACTGAATAGATTTGCTGAGCTTTGGCAGTTAAAGATTGGCAGTAAGTATTTTTCCATTGAATGTTTAGCGGAGGCTATCAAGATTAATTATCAGAGATTCAGACAGTAGTTAAGTTCTTCTTTAACCACTTAAGCCCCGGACCATTATGCAGCTTAAAGACCAGAGGTGTTTTCAGAATTTGGCACTGCGCTGCTTTAACTGGAAATTGCGCGGACATGCATTGTTGTACCCAAACGAAATTCGTGTCCTTTTCTTACCACAAATAGAGCTTTCTTTTAATGGTATTTGATTGCCTCTGCGATTTTTTTTTTGCGATATAAACGGAAAAAGACTGAAAATTTTGAAAAAAAATGATATTTTCTACTTTTTGTTATAAGAAAAATCGAATAAGCTCAATTTTAGTCATACATTTAGGCCAAAATGTATTCAGCCACATGTCTTTAGTAAAAAAAAATTCAATAAGCGTATATTTATTGGTTTGCGCAAAAGTTATAGCGTCTACAAACTAGGGTACATTTTCTGGAATTTACACAGCTTTTAATTTATGACTGCCTATCTCATTTCTTGAGGTGCTAAAATGGCAGGGCAGTACAAAACCCCCCCAAATGACCCCATTTTGGAAAGTAGACACCCCAAGGAAATTGCTGAGAGGCATGTTGAGCCCATTGAATATTTTTTTTTTGTCCCAAGTGATTGAATAATGACTAAAAAAAAAAAAAATTACAAAAAGTTGTCACTAAATGATATATTGCTCACACATGCCATGGTTATATGTGTAATTGCACCCCAAAATACATTTTGCTGCTTTTCCTGAGTACGGGGATACCACATGTGTGGGACTTTTTAGGAGCCTAGCTGCGTACGGGCCCCCGAAAACCAAGCACTGCCTTCAGGATTTCTAAGGGTGCAAATTTTTGATTTCACTCCTCACTACCTATCACAGTTTCAAAGGCCATAAAATGCCAAAATAGCACAAAACCCCCCAAATAACCCCATTTTGGAAAGTAGACACCCCAAGCTATTTGCTGAGAGGCATGTTGAGTCCATGGAATATTTTATATTTTGACACAAGTTGCGGGAATATGACAAACTTTTTTTTTTTGCACAAAGTTGTCACTAAATGATATATTGCTCACACATGCCATGGGCATATGTGAAATAACACCCCAAAATACATTCTGCTGCTTCTCCTGAGTACGGGGATACCACATGTGTGGGACTTTTTGGGAGCCTAGCCACGTACGGGACCCCAAAAACCAAGCACCACCTTCAAGATTTCTAATGCGGCGTACACACGATCGTTTTTCATGCCATTTTTTAAACCAACGTTTTTCTCGTCGTGTTTTTTCATGTTTCCTCTCAAGCCTGTCTTGCGTACACACGATCATTTTAAAAAACGTTCAAGCAAAGCGCAGTGACGTACAACACGTACGACGGCACTATAAAGGGGAAGTTCCATTCGGATGGTGCCACCCTTCATGTTATTAAAGTTTGTTGAGCGACGATTCGCGCTTTTCAGCCTCCTGCTTTTCAGTCCGTTACAGCGTGACGAATGTGCTATCTCCATTACAAATGCTAGTTTTACCAGAACGTACGCTCCCATCTCATACTTGATTCTGAGCATGCGCGTTTTTTTTCACCTCGTCAAAGCATACACACCATCGTTTTTCACGTCGTTAAAAAAAACGACATGAAAAACGACGTGAAAAAATAGAGCATGTTCGAAATTTTTAATGGCCGTTTTTCACGTTGTTAAAAATGCTCTGGAGCATACACACGATCAGTTTTAATGCCCATTTTTAAAAATGGCATTTTTAACGGCATGAAAAACGATCGTGTGTATGGGGCATTAGGGCATACATTTTTGATTTCAATCCTCACTACCTATCACAGTTTTGAAGGCCATAAAATGCCAAGATGGCACAAAACCCCCCCAAATGACCCCATTTAGGAAAGTTGATCTGACCTTTGCGGTGATACCTCACATGCATGATGCAATTGCTGTTTACATATGATGCTAGACCGTCACTTGCGTTCGCCTTTGCGCAAGAGCAGGGGGGGGACAGGGGTGCTTTTTTTTTTTATTATTATTTATTTTGCTTTTTTATTTTATTCTTAAACTGTTCCCTCCATATTTTTATTTTTTTTTAACATTTTTATTGTTATCTCAGGGAATGTAAATATCCCCTATGATAGCAATAGGTAGTGACAGGTACTCTTTTTTTGAAAAAAATTGGGGGGTTAGACCCTAGATCTTTCCTCTGCCCTCAAAGCATCTGACCACACCAAGATCAGTGTGATAAAATGTTTTCCCAATTTCCCAATGGCGCTGTTTATATCCGGGGGGGGACATTCCCTCCCACTGCTTGTAAAAGCAGCCTAGAGGCTAATTATCTACTAGGATTTCTTTTACATGAAAGCCGGTCGCTGGCTGAAAAGAATGATACCAAGATGATACCTAAACCCGCAGGCATCATTCTGGTATAACCATTCAAAGTCCAGCAACATACCAGTACGTTGCCGGTCCTTGTTGGACATGTATTGTAATCTTTTTTTTCATGCAGCCTGTTGGCTGAACGAAAAAAAAGAGATTGATCGGTGGGTATGCCCACCATTAGAATACCTCCCTTCATCCACCCACTTCTAATGATGGGCATACATGCACCATTTATATATGCCGAAGCATGGGGGCATCCTCCCGCAAAAAAGTTATGCCGCGTACACACGGTCGGACATTTCCACGGGCAAGGCTCCCTCGGAATTTCGACCATATGTACGCGGCATAAAAGGTTATGCTGTGTACACACGGTCAGACTTTTCCACGGGCAAGCCTCCGTCGGAATTTCGACCGTATGTACGCGGCATTAGGAGCAAAATCGCTCCTCCGCCCCTGCTGCCCCCATGCTTCGGCATATATGCTCTTTTTTTTAACTGTGGTGGTGAAATCACCTCCTACAGTGTTGGAGTTACGGCTTTATGTATCGTGGGAGCAAACGCTGTTGCTGTCAAGATAAATAGATCCGCGCTGCAACTGAATGGCGTACCTGCTAAGCAAATGATGGTTAACATTAAAACAAAGTAACATTACAGTATAACAGTAAGACCTTACCATACCATACCTGCAAAGCAAATACCAACAAAAAAACCTAGTAAAAAATAAAACTTTTTTTAACGCAACCTGTGCCTAAAATATATATATGCCGAAGCATGGGGGCATCCTCCCGCAAACAAGTTATGCCGCGTACACACGGTCAGACTTTTCCACGGGCAAGCCTCCGTCGGAATTTCGACCGTATGTACGCGGCATAACAGGTTATGCTGCGTACACACGGTCAGACTTTTCCACGGGCAAGCCTCCGTCGGAATTTCGACCGTATGTACGCGGCATTAGGAGCAAAATTGCTCCTCCACCCCTGCTGCCCCCATGCTTCGGCATATATTCTCTTTTTTTTTTAACTGTGGTGGTGAAATCACCTCCTACAGCGTTGGAGTCACGGCTTTATGTATCGTGGGAGCAAACGCTGTTGCTGTCAAGATAAATAGATCCGCGCTGCAACTGAATGGTGTACCTGCTAAGCAAATGATGGTTAACATTAAAACAAAGTAACATTACAGTATAACAGTAAGACCTTACCATACCATACCTGCAAAGCAAATACCAACAAAAAAACCTAGTAAAAAATAAAACATTTTTTTAACGCAACCTGTGCCTAAAATATATATATGCCGAATCATGGGGGCATCCTCCCGCACAAAAGTTATGCCGCGTACACACGGTCGGACTTTTCCACGGGCAAGCTTCCGTCGGAATTTCGACCTTATGTACGCGGCATTAGGAGCAAAATCGCTCCTCCGCCCCTATGCTTTGGCATATATGCTCTGTTTTTTTAACTGTGGTGGTGAAATCACCTCCTACAGCACTGGAGGATACATAAGGCTTTATGTATTGTGGGAGCAAACGCTGTTGCTGTCAAGATAAATAATTCCGCGCTGCAGCTGAATGGCGCACCTGAAAACAAAAAATTACATACCTGAAAAGCAAGCATGATAAAACATTGCAGAATAGAATACAGTAAAAAAGAGCAGAACAATAGAGAGAAAATAGAGAGAGAGAGAGAGAGAGAACAATAAAACGACAACTATTTTTGTTTTTTTTCTTTTATATTTTTTTGTGTTTTTTGTTTTTACGTATTTTTTTTCTTTTTTACACTTTTTTTGTAACTTTAACAACTGTAATGGTTCGGGTCTCTCAAAATGTGATGGCATCTTGGGAGACCCTGTGTAAGTGTGTCCTAGTCTGTGAAATGCTGTACCCTACGCTAAAACTTCACTTTTGAGTGGAAGCGTTCAAAATATTTTACCAATGCAAAGACCAGAATTGTCAGGACAGCGTGGACAAAAATAACGGGTGTCACACCTAAATCCGCGCTTGCTACAGACACGACATCTTTTTTGGGGGGCTCGTTGGGTAGGGGTACTCTCGAGGACATACGGATAATGCCTCTCATGCAGCCGGCTTACTGCATTTGGTTGGGGATGGTGAGGTGCAGAACCGCCTGGATACAGGAGTTCTGTGACTATCTCATCCTGGAATTTTAGGAGAGATAACGTCTCGCCTGAAGCTCTGTATAGCACATGAGCGTTCAGCAAAGCCAATTGGAATAAGGATAGACACACTTTATGGTACCAGCGTCTCGCCTTACAGTCAATTAGATACGGCGCCAACAACTGGTCGTTGAGGTCCACCCCTCCCATATTTTGGTTATATTCGTGGACACAGAGGGGTTTCTCCACAACACCAGTCGCCGTACGAATTTGGACTGTCGTGTCTGCATGAAGAGAGGTAAGAAGGAAAACATTCTTATTATCCCTCCACTTCATAGCGAGCAAGTTATTACACTTCAAGCAGGCTCTCTCCCCCAGCCTAAGACGGGAATCTACAAGCCTCTGGGGAAAGCCTCGGCGATTAGGTCGCACGGTGCCACATGCTCCAATCTGAGGATCAAACAAGTGACTAAACAGTGGCACGCTCGGGTAATAATTGTCCACATACAAGTGGTACCCCTTTCCGAATAAGGGTGACACCAAGTTCCACACTATCTTGCCAGCGCTCCCTATGTAATCTGGGCAGTTGACCGGCTCAACCTGACTATCTTTTCCCTCATAAACCATAAAGCTCCATACATAGCCTGTTGCCCTGTCACAGAACTTATAGAGCTTGACCCCGTATCTGGCACGCTTGCTGGGAAGGTACTGCTTGAAAGACAAGCGGCCAGAAAATTGAATCAGGGACTCATCAACGCAGACAACTTGATCGGGAATAAACAAGGCTGCAAAACGTTCGTTGAAGTGGTTTATGAGGGGCCGAATTTTGTAGAGCCGGTCGTATTCAGGGTCTCAGTGGACGACAAAGTTCATTGTCGTTGAAATGCATGAACCGCAAGATCTGCTCGTATCGTTTCCTGGGCATGGAGGCAGAGAACACGGGCATGTGGTCAATTGGGTGCGTGGACCAATAAGCACGCAATGATGAAAATTTATGTGTGCCCATGTTGAGGGAAAGGCCCAGAAAGGTCTTAAATTCAGAAACCATAATTGGTTTCCAATCTTTGGCAATGGAAGGCAACTGGGGACTAGCGGCGATGAATTGACCAGCATATAAATTACTCTGGTCCACAATAGATCTATAGAGATCTTCCGTGAAAAACAGCGAATAAAAATCAATTGGCATAAAATCAGCTGTTTCCACCTGAATACCGGGTTGGGCAGTGAATGGGGGAAGTACGGGTTCTGCAGAAGTGGTGGGGACCCAATCAGTATAGGCAAATTCTGCAGGAAGGGCACTATGGGCACGACAGGCCTGCCTTTGTTGTCTTCTTCTTGGTGGCAGCGGGACACTACTTGTGCTTGCCACCTCGCCAGCTTGAACTGCACTTATGGGACTCGCCACATCACCACGTGATACTGCAGTGCTGGATGTACGCCCAGGCGCTAGTACTACTCTGCTCCATGATACGAGAGCCCTGCGGTTCTTGCTCCTCAACAACCTCAGAAGATCGGGATCGGGTACGCCTGACCTTAGCAGGGACCTCATCTTCGTCGTCAGAGCTATCTGACATGGAGCCGCTGACTTCACTGTCTTCTACGGGAAGATATTCTGAGCCTGAATCTGACAGATGCGTGACCTTCTCTTCACTATCTGTCATGCTCAGAATCTCGTAGGCCTCTTTACTAGTGTACCTTCGATTTGCCATTTTGGGCTCTAAATTTAGGGGTACACTAGTAAGATTCACAGGTAAAAAAAGCACCTGACTGTCAGCAAATGTATCAAACGCTTAAAAAAAACTGTTAGCGATCGCAGGGATCAGGACTGTCTCTGCGAACGCTGCAGTTATGTGTGTTGTGTTTGGTAAGTGACAGTGATCAATCGATACTGCACTTGGGTGGGCTGGGCTGGGCGGACTGGCTAAACGCAGGTGCTAGCAGGTATGATCCCGCTAACACTGCATTTTTGGGAACCCTAAACCGCTGGGGACGCTAGTATAGATCTGATCAGATCAGATATTGATCTGTTCAGATACTATACCACTAAGGGAGGTGTATGCTTTGCGCGTGGGTGTTAGCGTTACTGGCACTAACCTGACGCTGCCTGGGGCGACACAGACCCTCTCTGGTGCTAAAACCTAACTGATATCAGCCACCGGGCGATCAGCGGGTTAAACCTTTATTGGGTTATATACGGCGGGTGCCCTGATGCTATAAAAAGCAAACTAACCAACCAGCGTCACCCGTAAAACTTATATGGTGATCACTGGTGAAAGGGTTAACTAGGGGCAATCAGGGGGTTAAAACCTTTATTAGGTTATATATGGGGGTACCTGACGCTATATAAAAACCTGACGGGTAACCTAAATAACAAAATAACTAACTGGCTAACCAGTGTCACCAGTAAAACTTATACGGTGATCACTGGTGAAAGGGTTAACTCTAGGGGCAATCAGGGGGTTAAAATAATATATGGGGGTACCTGACGCTATAAAAACCTGCGGCGAACCTAAAAATAAATAACTGGCTATCTAGGGCACCACCGGCACTAAATACAGTGATCGGAAATACGATTAGTGACGCTGGCGTTAGGGGGTGAAAGGGTTACCTGGGGGGCGATCAAGGGGTTAAACCTTTATTAGGGGGGGTTAGGGGGCTACCCTGGACCTAAAGGGCCCTAAACCTAACTGCCCTGACACTTTTTACAGTCCCCACAAATGACACTAAATGCAGTGATCAGTAAATAAATGATCACTGCAATCAGTGACACTGTGACTGGGGGTGCAGGGGATGACCTGGGCGGTGATCTGGGGGGTGAAATGTGTGCCTATGTGTACCTACGTTTGAGGAGTAATCTGGACTGCCGCACTCTGGTTAAACGTATTATTTAATGAAGAAAATTAAAATGCCAAAAAAATCCAAAAAAGAAATAAATAAACAATCCATCCAAAAACAATCGAAAATGAAGGGACATGCAGGGTGTGTACCTACGTGTTAGTGTAGTGTTGGTGCACTAACCTGATGTCTTCCCTCCACGGCGCTCTGGACGAAAAGACCGCCGCATGGAGAAATTACATCACTTCCTCTGCCTGTGTTTACATTATACAGGCAGAGGAAGATTCTCATTCGCCGGGAGCGATCACGAGGGGGTGGCCGGAAACGAATGGCCATCCCCTCATCACGGATCGCTCCTGCACCGAGAACCACCGATCACTGTATAGAAGGGGGGTCCGATGGGACCCCCCAACCATACGAAGGCAGGCACGTACAGGTACGTGATTGTGCCTGTCCGTGCCATTCTGCCGACGTATATATACAGTGAGCGGTCGTTAAGTGGTTAAGGTAAACCTATAAGTCAGCTGCCCTTCTTAAAAATACTGATACCCAATTGTCTGATTCCTAGGAATGACTGTTTATATGTATTACATTTTTGGTATCCTCTGCATTATAGTCACCATGGGGTTGATTTACTAAAACTGGAGAGTGCAAAATCTGGTGTAGCTGTGCATAGTAGCCAATCAGCTTCTAACCTGGAAGCTGACTGATTTCTATTAGACATGTGCATTTGTTTTCGTCCTAATGCATTTTCGTCCGAATTTTGGGGGTTTTCGTGTTCGTTTTAATAAAAGATAATGAACGAGCAGAATGCAAAATCAGAACCATCCGAAATAAAAAAATGCTTTATTTTCGTATCCATTATATTTTCGTATCGTTGCAAAAAAACAGTTCGATATAGATAGATAAAAGATTCGACATGACAGTGATAATAGTGATCTGTGCCTATCGATCCTGCGGTTGAATGTGCCTAACCTAACTCTATTAGTCCAAGATTATTGGACATAGTGAGAAAAGATTTGACATTATAAAGACATAAAGATTAGACGAAGCAGCTAAAAATGATCGCTGCGGGCGGACATTTACGGTCAAATGCCCCGCCCATAGACTATAGAAGAATTCTAATGTTGTTTGACTAGTAATAATAATTAAAAATTATAATTATTACTAGTCAAACAACATTAGAATTCTACTATAGCTTGTGGGCGGAGCATTCGACTGGAAATGTATGCTCACGGCATTGTACAGCTTAGCTGCTTCGTCGAATCTTCTTAGAACATCCGAAAGACACCATAAGCCTTCAATTGACAGATTTGACCTTAATTAATTCGGGTTTTCGACCAAATGCATTTTTTAATGAAACAAAATAAATAAAAACAAATTTTGGGAGTAACTAAATAAATGTATTTTTCGGACAAAATTTTAATTCCGAAATGAAATATTTCAGTGCGCACATGTCTAGTTTCTATGTAGAGCTCCACCAGATTTTGCACTGTCCAGTTTTAGTAAATCAACCCCCATGTTTCACAGAGGCATCACACTCAGTCTAGCATTGAACATGCACTAATTCAGCACCTGCACAGTTAACCTGCCCATTAGGGATGAGCCGAACACCCCCGGTTCGGTTCGCACCAGAACCTGCGAACGGACCGAAAGTTTGCGCAAACTTTAGAACCCTATTAAAGTCTATGGGACTCGAACGTTCAAAATCAAAAGTGCTAATTATGAAGGCTAAAATGTAAGTTATTGTCCTAAAAAGGGTTTGGGGACCCGGGTCCTGCCCCAGGGGACATGTATCAATGCAAAAAAAAGGTTTAAAAACGGCAGTTTTTTTGGAAGCAGTGATTTTAATCACTTAAAGTGAAAAAAAAGTGAAATATTCCTTTAAATATCGTACCTGGGGGGTGTCTATAGTATGCCTGTGAAGCGGCATGTGTTTCCCGTGTTTAGAACTGTCCCTGCACAAAATGACATTTCTAAAGGAAAAAAAGTAATTTAAAACTGCTTGCGGCTTTAATGTAATGTCTGGTCCCGGCAATATGGATGAAAATCATTGAGAAAAATGGCATGGGTACCCCCTCCCCCCCAGCCCATTACCAGCCCCTTTGGGTCATGTATGGATATTAAGGGGAACCCCGCACCCAAATTAAAAAAAGACCCTATATACTCTGAACAGCAGTATACAGGCAGTGCAAACAAGACAGGGACTGTAGGTTTGTTCCTAATTAGAATCTGTTTGTAATTTGAAACAGGTAAATGTTTTTTGAAAATTTGGGGGTTTTATTGAAACAAGGATTGGTGATAAAGCATCAGTGGAGAGGAGACACCTTTTTCCCATATTAACTCTTACAGGAGAGAATTTCCCTTCCTTGGGGTAGATTTCCTCTCACTTCCTGTTGTCTCCTTCCGTTTGCAAGTAGGAGTCGTTTGTAAGTTGGATGTTTGAAAGTAGGGGCCTGCCGTATATAACTCTGCAGAAATTTGGCCCTTAGGTGTTGGTGTTGCCACAACACTGTAAGCCCTCACAGTTACTCTTGGTGGGCGCTGGAACGCCCTGCTGTGAACTATTATATCAAGAATTGTAATTACATGCCATTGTTGAACAGTGGTAGGAAAGATTGGGCCTTTGGTGGTGGTGCTGGTGCCACAACACTGTAAGTCCTCACAGTTACTCTTGGTGGGCGCAAGAATGGGCCCCAGCTGTGAAATATTAGATCAAGAATTGTAATTACATGCCCCTGTTGAACAGGGGCAGAAAAATTGGGCCTTTGGTGGTGGTGGTGTTGCCACAACACTGTAAGCCCTCACAGATACTCTAGTTGGAGCGCAGGAATAAGCCCTGCTGAAATGTATTGCATTAAACATTGTAATTACACGCCCCTGTTAAACAGGGGCTGAAAAATTGGGCCTTAGCCACTGGTGGCGGTGCCCAGAAACAAAAAAATTCTTACATGCTATCAGCATGATCATTGAGGAGGAAGAGGATAGTAACTCAGCATAACAGGATAGTCACTCTGCATCAGCATAGGCATTCTTGAAGGGATCTGACATTTCAAAGAAAATTATTCTGTTACATCAGCATCAGGTGCTTGGTAGCTGCTGGTGATCCAAGACTGATTCATTTCTATGAAGGTCAGTTGATCGACCGAGTCGGTGGACAAGCGCACCCTGTGATCGGTTACGAAGCCTCCAGCAGCACAGAATGTGCGTTCTGAAAGAACGCTGGATGCAGGACAGGCCAGTAGCTCAATTGCATACTGTGCAAGCTCTGGCCAGTTATCCATCCTCAAGACTAGTGATGAGCCGAACACCCCCGGGTTCGGTTCGCACCAGAACCTGGGAACGGACCGAAAGTTCGTACGAACATTAGAACCCTATTAAATACAATGGATGCGAACGTTCGAATTCTAAAGTGCTAATTATAACGACTATTATGCATGTTATTGTCCTAAAAAGGGTTTGGGAACCCGGGTTCTGCACCAGGGGACATGTATCAATGCAAAAAGAAGTTTTAAAAACGGTCGTTTTTCGGGAGCAGTCATTTTAATGATGCATAAAGTGAAAAAAAAAAGTCAAATATTCCTTTAAATATCGTACCTGGGGGGTGTCTAAAGTATGCCTGTGAAGTGCCACGTGTTTCCCGTGTTTAGAACTGTCCCTGCACAAAATGACACTTCTAAAGGAAAAAAAAGCCATTTAAAACTGCTTGCGGCTTTAATGTAATGTCTGGTCCCGGTAATATGGATGAAAATCTTTAAGAAAAATGGCATAGCTACCCCATGACCCCCCCTCCCCTACCCCAGCCCATTACCAGCCCCTTTGGGTCTTGTATGGATATTAAGGGGTACACCGCACACAAAATAAAAAAGGCCCTATATACTCTGAACAGCCGTATACAGGCGGTGCATACAAGACAGGGACTGTAGGTTTGTTCTTATGTAGAATGTGTTTGTAATTTTGAACAGGTACATTGTTTAAGTGTAGCTCCAGCCCAAAAATCTATTTTTAAACTTTTTGGAAAACATAGGTAAGGGTTATCACCCCTGTAACATTTGTTTTGCTGTCTGTGCCCCTGTTCAGAACATTTCACCTCACTTTCCGTCCCAATGACAACTGTTTTTGAAATGTGGTGTTTTTCTTGAAACAAGGATTGGTGATAAAGCATCAGTACAGAGGAGACATCTTTCTCCCATATTAATTCTTACAGGAGAGAATTTTCCTTCCTAGGGGTAGATTTCCTCTCACTTCCTGTTGTCTTCTTGCGTTTGCAAGTAGGAGTCGTTTGTAAGTTGGATGTTTGAAAGTAGGGACCTGCCGTATATACTCTGCAGAAATAGGCCCCTTAGTTGTTGGTGTTGGCACAACACTGTAAGCACTCACAGTTACTCTTGGTTGGTGCTGGAACGCCCTGCTGTCAACTATTATATCAGGAATTGTAATTACATATAATTGTTGAACAGTGGTAGTAAAAATTGGGCCTTTGATGGTGGTGCTGGTGCCACAACACTGTAAGCCCTGACAGTTACTCTTGGTGGGTGCAGCAATGGGCCCTGCTGTGAATTATTAGATCAAGAATTGTAATTGCATGCCCTTGTTGAACAGGGGCTGAAAAATTGGGCCTTTCGTGGTGGTGGTGGTGGTGGTGGTGGTGTTGCCACAACACTGTAAGCCCTCAGAGTTACTCTTGGTGGGTGCAGGAATGGGCCCTGCTGTGAATTATTAGATCAAGAATTGTAATTACATGCCCCTTTTGAACAGGGGCTGAAAAATTGGGCCTTTCGTGGTGGTGGTGGTGGTGGCGTTGCCACAACACTGTAAGCCCTCAGAGTTACTCTTGGTGGGTGCAGCAATGGGCCCTGCTGTGAATTATTAGATCAAGAATTGTAATTACATGCCCCTGTTGAACAGGGGCTGAAAAATTGGGCCTTAGGCACTGGTGGCACAACACTGCAACCCCTCACAGATACTGTACTTGGAGCACAGCAATGAGCCCTGTTGCAAAGTATTGCTTCAAAAATTGTAATTACACGCCCCTGTTAAACAGGGGCTGAAAAATTGGGCCTTAGCCACTGGTGGCGGCACCCATAAACAAAAATGATCTTCCAAGCTATCATCATCAATCGTATCATTGAGGACTCGGAGGAGGAGGATAGCCAGTCAACATAACAGCACAGGCACTCAGCATCAGCATCAGTCTAGAAGGGATGTGACATGTTAAAATCAATTAGTCTGTTATATCAGCATCAGGTGTGTGGTAGCTGGTGGTGATCCAAGACTGGTTCATCTTGATGAAAGTCAGTCGATCAACCGAGTCGGTGGACAGGCGCACCCTGTGATCCGTGACAAATCCTCCAGCAGCACTGAATGTGCGTTCCGAAAGAACGCTGGATGCAGGACAGGCCAGTAGCTCAATTGCATACTGTGCAAGCTCTGGCCAGTGATCCATCCTCAAGACCCAGTAAGCCAGAGGATTTTCGGTGGGGAAGGTGTCCAAGTCTGACCTTGCCCCTAGATATTCCTGCACCATGTTTATCAGACGCTGGCGATGGTTGCTGGAACCGATCATACTTTGGGGCTGCGGACTAAAGAATTGTCTGAACGCATCGGTCAGACGGCCACCTTCCCCACCGCTCCTTCTTTGACTGGCCGAAGCCTCAGCAACTCGTTGTCCAGGACCAGGAGTTTGTAACCTCCCAGTCTCTGGGAACGCGTTGCACAGACCTTTCTGCAAGGCCTCCCGGAGTTGTCTCATCCTCTGCTCCCTCTGCGACGGTAACATAAGGTCCGCAACCTTACCCTTGTACCGTGGATCAAGGAGAGTGGCCAGCCAGTAATGGTCCCTCTCCTTGATCCGAAGAATACGAGGATCCTTCCGCAGACTTTGCAGGATCAGGGAGGCCATGCAGCGTAGGTTAGCTGAGGCATTCGGTCCGGAGTCCTCTGGGTCACTAAGGACGACATGATCCGCAGCCACCTCCTCCCAGCCACGTACAAGTCCACTGGTTTCTTGAGACTGTAAATCATCCCTAAAAGACTGCTGCTGATGATGCTGAGTGCCAGCCTCCACCTCCATGCTGACACAATCCTCCTCCTCCTCCTCCTCCTCCTCTTCCTGTGCGATGGGTGGGACAGAAGGAACACTGTCTGGGTAAAGGGGGCCTTGAGAGGCAAGGAAGTCCTCCTCTTCCTGCCTCTGTTCTGCCTCAAGTGCCCTGTCCATTATTCCACGCAGCGTGTGCTCCAACAGGTGGACAAGAGGTAAAGTGTCACTGATGCATGCACTGTCACTGCTCACCATCCTCGTGGCCTCCTCAAATGGTGCCAGGACAGTGCATGCATCCCTGATCATGCCCCACTGGCGTGGAGAAAAAAACCAAGCTCCCCTGACCCTGTCCTGGTGCCGTAGTCGCACAGGTACTCATTGATGGCCCTCTGCTGCATGTGCAGCCGCTGCAGCATGGCCAACGTTGAGTTCCACCTGGTGGGCATGTCACATATAAGGCGGTTCTTGGGCAGGTTCAACTCCTTTTGCAGCTCAGCCAGGCGAGCACTGGCATTATAAGATCTGTGGAAATGCACACAGACTTTCCTGGCCTGCCTCAGGACATCCTGTAAGCCCGGGTACCTGCCCAAGAACCGCTGCACCACCAGGTTAAGGACGTGAGCCACACAGGGCACATGGGTCAGTTGTCCCTGTCGGAGGGCGGAGAGGAGGTTGGTGCCATTGTCGCAAACCACCATTCCTGGCTTAAGCTGGCGTGGCGTCAACCACCTCTCGGCCTGGCCCTGCAGAGCAGACAGGACCTCTGCCCCAGTGTGGCTTCTGTCCCCCAAACACACCAGCGCAAGCACGGCATGGCATCTTTTTGCCTGCGTACTTGCGTAGCCCCTTGAACGGCTACGGAGCACCGCTGGTTCAGAGGACAAAGCACAGGAAGAGGCCATGGAGGAAGAAGAAGAGGAGGGGGTGGAGGAGAGAGGTGTGTCACAACCAGTAGTAGCATTTTGGAGGCGTGGCGGTGGAACAACCTCCAACACTACTGCACCTTGTCCTGCATCCTTCCCAGCTGCCAAAAGAGTGACCCAATGGGCCGTGAAAGAAAGGTAACGTCCCTGTCCATGCCTGCTGGACCATGAGTCAGCGGTAATATGCACCTTACCGCTGACCGCCCTGTCCAGCGAGGCCAAGACATTGCCTTCCACATGCCGGTAGAGAGCCGGAATAGCCTTCCGTGAGAAAAAGTGGCGTTTGGGAACCTGCCACTGAGGAACCGCACATTGCACAAACTCACGGAAGGGGGCCGAGTCTACCAACTGAAAAGGCAGCAGTTGAAGCGCTAGCAATTTAGCCAAGCTAGCATTCAACCGCTGGGCATGTGGATGGCTGGGAGTGAACTTCTTTCGACGGTCCAGCAGCTGGGGCAGGGAAATTTGCCTGCTAGAATCGGACGTCGGTGTACTGCTAGCAGAGTGGCCGCAAGTACTTGGCTGTGGCACACCTAATTCTACACCTTCATTCCTCTCAGTGCATGTTTCAGAGAGGACTGAAGTTATAGTGGGGTTGGAGATCCCAGCTGATGCGGTGCAAGGAGAGGTCCGCTTTGTTCTTTGGTGTGGGTCTTTGAGGTAGGCTTGCCAACGAGCTGCATGGCAGGTCAACATATGTCTGGTCAGGCATGTGGTACCCAAGCGGCTGATGTTTTGGCCACGCGATATACGCTTGAGACATATGTTGCAAACAGCAGCTGTGCGATCTGATGCACTAGCCTCAAAAAAGGCCCACACCAAAGAACTTTTTGAATGACGGGCAGAGGCAGCGCCCTGCACAGGTGGAGCTCTGCGGTGTGATTCCGTCGGTGTACTGCCCTTACGCTGGCCACCAAAGGGCATCCTGCCTCGTTGGAGATGTGCCTCCTCCTCATCCTCCTCCTCCTCCTCTCTCCTATTAGGCACCCACGTGGAGTCAGTGACCTCATCATCCCCTCCCTCCTCATCACTGGAGCCAATCTGGCAGTATGCTGCAGCTGCTGGAACATGACTGCCAGATTGGTGTCCTTCTTGAGCATCCCCTCTGTCTGCTCTCACGCTACTGCCTTCCTGTAGCTGGGTTTCATCATCAGACCCTTCGAAACGCTGGGCATCCTCCTGGAGCATGTACCCAACACTGTGCTCAAACAGTTCGGGGGACTCCTCAGGAGGAGGACATGGTGGGTCTAGGGAAGGAGTGACTGATGATGAGTCTGACATTGATACCAGGGAAGAGGACGCTTTGGCAGCTGCTTTGCCAGTACCCTGAGCCTGGGTGAGAGAGAATGAGGAGGAGGAGGAGGGCTTGGTCATCCACTCTACCAAGTCTTCGGCATGATGTGGCTCAACATGTCCAGCTGCCGAAAAGGAGGACAAGCATGTCCCATGGCCATGTGCTGATGACAATGCACCGCGTCCACGACCAGCACTGTTGCCCCCAGACACAGAGCCTGCTTGCCCTCTTTTATTGCCTCCTGACTGTCTGCCTCTCCTTGTTTGCCTTACAGACATTCTAATGGATGGCCTGCAGGTAGATGGGAAAAAAGCAATAAAGGCTACCTTCAGGTGTCCTTCTCTGTCCCTTTACTTAAGGATTTCTAAATATGGTTGAGGATGATTGCTTTCGCACAGAATAGCACAATGACAATTTCCCTGACTGTCCAAAAAACAAGGATTTCAAAGATGGTTGATGAGGAATGCTTTAGCACAGTATAGCACAATGAGAATTTCCCTCACTGTCCTTCCCTGTCCCTACAAACAAGGATTAGCACAGTAAAACACACTGACACTCTCCCTACCTATAGTTTTCTGTCCCTATAAAAAATGTTTTTTTAAAGATGGTTGATGATGAATGCTTTAGCACAGTATAGCACAAGGAGAATTTCCCTCACTGTCCTTCCCTGTCCCTACAAACAAGGATTAGCACAGTAAAACACACTGACACTCTCCCTACCTATAGTTTTCTGTCCCTATAAAAAATGTTTTTTTAAAGATGGTTGATGATGAATGCTTTAGCACAGTATAGCACAAGGAGAATTTCCCTCACTGTCCTTCCCTGTCCCTACAAACAAGGATTAGCACAGTAAAACACACTGACACTCTCCCTACCTATAGTTTTCTGTCCCTATAAAAAATGTTTTTTTAAAGATGGTTGATGATGAATGCTTTAGCACAGTATAGCACAAGGAGAATTTCCCTCACTGTCCTTCCCTGTCCCTACAAACAAGGATTAGCACAGTAAAACACACTGACACTCTCCCTACCTATAGTTTTCTGTCCCTATAAAAAATGTTTTTTTAAAGATGGTTGATGATGAATGCTTTAGCACAGTATAGCACAAGGAGAATTTCCCTCACTGTCCTTCCCTGTCCCTACAAACAAGGATTAGCACAGTAAAACACACTGACACTCTCCCTACCTATAGTTTTCTGTCCCTATAAAAAATGTTTTTTTAAAGATGGTTGATGATGAATGCTTTAGCACAGTATAGCACAAGGAGAATTTCCCTCACTGTCCTTCCCTGTCCCTACAAACAAGGATTAGCACAGTAAAACACACTGACACTCTCCCTACCTATAGTTTTCTGTCCCTATAAAAAATGTTTTTTTAAAGATGGTTGATGATGAATGCTTTAGCACAGTATAGCACAAGGAGAATTTCCCTCACTGTCCTTCCCTGTCCCTACAAACAAGGATTAGCACAGTAAAACACACTGACACTCTCCCTACCTATAGTTGTCTGTCCCTATAAAAAATGTTTTTTTAAAGATGGTTGATGATGAATGCTTTAGCACAGTATAGCACAAGGAGAATTTCCCTCACTGTCCTTCCCTGTCCCTACAAACAAGGATTAGCACAGTAAAACACACTGACACTCTCCCTACCTATAGTTTTCTGTCCCTATAAAAAATGTTTTTTTAAAGATGGTTGATGATGAATGCTTTAGCACAGTATAGCACAAGGAAAATTTCCCTCACTGTCCTTCCCTGTCCCTACAAACAAGGATTAGCACAGTAAAACACACTGACACTCTCCCTACCTATAGTTTTCTGTCCCTATAAAAATGTTTTTTTAAAGATGGTTGATGATGAATGCTTTAGCACAGTATAGCACAAGGAGAATTTCCCTCACTGTCCTTCCCTGTCCCTACAAACAAGGATTAGCACAGTAAAACACACTGACACTCTCCCTACCTATAGTTTTCTGTCCCTATAAAAAATGTTTTTTTAAAGATGGTTGATGATGAATGCTTTAGCACAGTATAGCACAAGGAGAATTTCCCTCACTGTCCTTCCCTGTCCCTACAAACAAGGATTAGCACAGTAAAACACACTGACACTCTCCCTACCTATAGTTTTCTGTCCCTATAAAAAATGTTTTTTTAAAGATGGTTGATGATGAATGCTTTAGCACAGTATAGCACAAGGAGAATTTCCCTCACTGTCCTTCCCTGTCCCTACAAACAAGGATTAGCACAGTAAAACACACTGACACTCTCCCTACCTATAGTTTTCTGTCCCTATAAAAAATGTTTTTTTAAAGATGGTTGATGATGAATGCTTTAGCACAGTATAGCACAAGGAGAATTTCCCTCACTGTCCTTCCCTGTCCCTACAAACAAGGATTAGCACAGTAAAACACACTGACACTCTCCCTACCTATAGTTTTCTGTCCCTATAAAAAATGTTTTTTTAAAGATGGTTGATGATGAATGCTTTAGCACAGTATAGCACAAGGAGAATTTCCCTCACTGTCCTTCCCTGTCCCTACAAACAAGGATTAGCACAGTAAAACACACTGACACTCTCCCTACCTATAGTTTTCTGTCCCTATAAAAAATGTTTTTTTAAAGATGGTTGATGATGAATGCTTTAGCACAGTATAGCACAAGGAGAATTTCCCTCACTGTCCTTCCCTGTCCCTACAAACAAGGATTAGCACAGTAAAACACACTGACACTCTCCCTACCTATAGTTTTCTGTCCCTATAAAAAATGTTTTTTTAAAGATGGTTGATGATGAATGCTTTAGCACAGTATAGCACAAGGAGAATTTCCCTCACTGTCCTTCCCTGTCCCTACAAACAAGGATTAGCACAGTAAAACACACTGACACTCTCCCTACCTATAGTTTTCTGTCCCTATAAAAAATGTTTTTTTAAAGATGGTTGATGATGAATGCTTTAGCACAGTATAGCACAAGGAGAATTTCCCTCACTGTCCTTCCCTGTCCCTACAAACAAGGATTAGCACAGTAAAACACACTGACACTCTCCCTACCTATAGTTGTCTGTCCCTATAAAAAATGTTTTTTTAAAGATGGTTGATGATGAATGCTTTAGCACAGTATAGCACAAGGAGAATTTCCCTCACTGTCCTTCCCTGTCCCTACAAACAAGGATTAGCACAGTAAAACACACTGACACTCTCCCTACCTATAGTTTTCTGTCCCTATAAAAAATGTTTTTTTAAAGATGGTTGATGATGAATGCTTTAGCACAGTATAGCACAAGGAGAATTTCCCTCACTGTCCTTCCCTGTCCCTACAAACAAGGATTAGCACAGTAAAACACACTGACACTCTCCCTACCTATAGTTTTCTGTCCCTATAAAAATGTTTTTTTAAAGATGGTTGATGATGAATGCTTTAGCACAGTATAGCACAAGGAGAATTTCCCTCACTGTCCTTCCCTGTCCCTACAAACAAGGATTAGCACAGTAAAACACACTGACACTCTCCCTACCTATAGTTTTCTGTCCCTATAAAAAATGTTTTTTTAAAGATGGTTGATGATGAATGCTTTAGCACAGTATAGCACAAGGAGAATTTCCCTCACTGTCCTTCCCTGTCCCTACAAACAAGGATTAGCACAGTAAAACACACTGACACTCTCCCTACCTATAGTTTTCTGTCCCTATAAAAAATGTTTTTTTAAAGATGGTTGATGATGAATGCTTTAGCACAGTATAGCACAAGGAGAATTTCCCTCACTGTCCTTCCCTGTCCCTACAAACAAGGATTAGCACAGTAAGACACACTGACACTCTCCCTACCTATAGTTTTCTGTCCCTATAAAAAATGTTTTTTTAAAGATGGTTGATGATGAATGCTTTAGCACAGTATAGCACAAGGAGAATTTCCCTCACTGTCCTTCCCTGTCCCTACAAACAAGGTTTAGCACAGTAAAACAGACTGACACTCTCCCTACCTATCCTTCTCTTTCCCTAAACTAAAGGAATCCAGGTTAAGCAAGAAAAAAAAATGTCACTGTCCCTGCCTATGCTTCTCTTTCCCTGCTCCGGAACACACTACACTAGGCCGCTGTGCTGGCGGCCTTTTATAGTGTTTGGCGTGTACTAAACACCCTCAGCAATAATTGGCCACAGGCATCCTGCCTGTGGCCAATCATTGCTCTCCTCGCTGCCGGCGCTGTGATTGGCCAAGCATGCGGGGTCACAGTGCATGCTTGGCCAATCACAGCGCCTGGATGACACTGCGATGGCGTAGTGCATTGTGGGCCGCGAATTAGGCGCGAACGGCCCAAATCGTTCGTTGTTCGGCGAACGATCGAACAGCCGATGTTCGAGTCGAACGTATGTTCGACTCGAACACCGAGCTCATCCCAACTCAAGACCCAGTAACCCAGAGGATTTTTGGTGGGAAAGGTGTCCAAGTCTGATCTTGCCCCTAGGTATTCCTGCACCATGTAAACCAGACGATGGCGATGGTTGCTAGAACCAATCATACCTTGGGGCTTCGGACTAAAAAATTATCTGAACGCATCGGTCAGACGGTCACCTTCTCCAACGCTCCTTCTTTGACTGACCGAAGCCTCAGCAACACGTTGTCCAGGACCAGGAATTTGTAACCTCCCAGTCAGTCTCTGGGAACGCATTGCACAGACCTTTCTGCAAGGCCTCCCGGAGATCCTTCATCCTCTGCTCCCTCTGCGACGGCAAGATAAGGTCCGCAACCTTACCCTTGTACCATGGATCAAGGAGGGTTGCCAGCCAGTAATGATCCCTCTCCTTGATAGCACGAATATGAAGATCCTTCTGCAGCTTTGCAGGATCAGGGAGGCAATGCAGCGTAGGTTTGCTGAGGCATTCGGTCCAAAGTCCTCTGGGTCACTCAGGACGACATGATACGCAGCCACCTCCTCCCAGCCACGTACAAGTTCATGGGTGTCTTGGGACTACAATTGATCCCTTGAAGACTGCTGCTGATGCTGAGTGCTAGGCTCCACCTCCATGCTGACACAATCCTCCTCCTCCTCCTCGTCCTCTTCCTGTGTGATAGGCGGGCCAGCAGGAACACTGTCTGGATAAAGGGGACCTTGAGAGGTAAGGAAGTCCTCCTCTTCCTCCATCTGTTCTGCCTCAAGTGCCCTGTTCATTATTCCACGCAGCGTGTGCTCCAACAGGTGGACAAGAGGGACAGTGTCACTGATGCATGCACTGTCAATGCTCACCATTCTCATGTTCTCCTCAAATGGTGCCAGGACAGTGCATGCATCCCTGATCATGGCCCACTGACGTGGGGAAAAAAATCTGAGCTCCCCTGACCCTGTCCTGGTGCCATATTGCAACAGATACTCATTGATGGCCCTCTGCTGCGTGTGCAGCCGCTGCAGCATGGCCAACGTAGAGTTCCACCTTGTGGGCATGTCACAGATTATGCGATTCTTGGTTAGGTTGTATTCCTTTTGCAGGTCAGCCAGCCGAGCACTGGCATTAAATGCCCACAGAGTTTCCTGGCCTGCTTCAGGACCTCCTGTAAGCCCGGGTACCTGCCCAAGAACCGCTGCACCACCAAGTTAAGGACGTGAGCCAAACAGGGCACATGGGTCAGTTGTCCCTGTCAGAGGGCGGAGAGGAGGTTGGTGCCATTGTTGGAAACCACCATTCCTGGCTTAAGCTGGCGTGCATCAACCACCTCTGAGCCTGCCCCTGCAGAGCTGACATAATCTCTTCCCCAGTGTGGCTCCTGTCCCCTAAGCACACCAGCTCAAGCACCGCATGGCATCTTTTTGCCTGCGTACTTGCGTAGCCCCTCAAACGCCTACGGAGCACCGCTGGTTCAGAGGACAAAGCACAGGAAGAGGCCATGGAGGAAGAAGAAGAGGAGGGGGTGGAGGAGAGAGGTGTGTCAGGATCACCAGTAGTAGCATTTTGGAGGCGTGGTGGCGGAACAACCTCCAACACTACTGCACCTTGTCCTGCATCCTTCTCAGCTGCCAGCAGAGTCACCCAATGCGCCGTGAAAGATAGGCAACGTCCCTGTCCATGCCTGCTGGACCATGAGTCTGCGGTAATATGCACCTTACCGCTGACCGCCCTGTCCAGAGAGACCAAGACATTGCCTCCCACATGCCGGTAGAGAGCCGGAATCGCCTTCCGTGAGAAAAAGAGGCGTTTGGGAACCTGCCACTGAGGGACTGCACATTGCACAAACTCACGGAAGGGGGCAGAGTCTACCAACTGAAAAGGCAGCAGTTGAAGTGCTAGCAATTTAGCCAAGCTAGCATTCAACCACTGGGCATGTGTCAGGAACCAAGAATCAGACTGAGACAGAAGTACAGTTAAATCACACTTGTTTAATAATACAAATAAAAAGGCAAACAGAGTAAGCGTAGTAAAACAAGCCAGGGTTCAGTAACCGGATCGGGTAGTCAGCCAAGCCAATGTCCAAGAGCCAGGGATAAAGGTAGAGTCCAGCAAGCAGGATCTGTTGCCAGAGGGAATGTAGTCAAGCAAGTCTTAAACTGGAACGCAGGAGAAAGTCTGTAGTGATGTTAACACAGGCGAAGGTGAAGAGCAAATGAACTGGAAGTCCTTAAGTAGGCAGCTGACGAGCGGATTATCAACAGGTGGATACTGGAGAGATGGAAGCTGGCAATTAGCTGACAGCTGAACTACCAGCACAGAGAAGGAAGGGCTGAACGCAGCCCTGACAGCATGTGGATGGCTGGGAGCGAACTTCTTTCGGCTGTGCAGCAGCTGGGGCAGGGAAATTTGCCTGGTACAATCTGCCGTTGGTGTACCGATAGCAGAATGCCCACAAGTACTTGGGTGTGACACACCTAATTCTATACCTTCATTCCTCTCAGTGCAGGTTTCAGAGAGGACTGAAGGTATAGTGGGGTTGGAGATCCCAGCTGATGAGGAGCAAGGAGAGGTCCGCTTTGTTCTTTGGTGTGGGTCTTTTTTGTATGCTTGCCAAAGGACTGCATGGCAGGTCGACACATGTCTGGTCAAGCACGTAGTGCCCAAGCGGCTCATGTTTTGGCCACGCAAGATACGCTTCAGACATATGTTGCAAATAGCAATGGTGCGATCTGCTGGACATGTCTCAAAAAAGGCCCAAACCAAAGAACTTTTGGAATAACGAGCAGAGACAGCAGCGCCCTGAACATGCGGAACACTGCGGTGTGATGCAGTCAGTTGGCTGCCCTTAAGCTGGCCCCTGGAGGGCATCCTGCCTCATTGGAGATGTGCCTCCTCCTCCTCCTCCTCTCTCCTATCAGGCACCCATGTGGAGTCAGTGACCTCATCATTCCCTCCCTCCTCATCACTGGAGCAAATCTGGCAGTATGCTGCAGCTGGGGGAACATGACTGCCAGATTGCTGTCCTTGTTGGGCACCCCCTCTCTCTGGGCTCACGTTACTGCCTTCCTCTAGCTGGGTACCATCATCAGAGCCTTCAAAACGCTGGGCATCTTCCTGGAGCATGTACCCAACACTGTGGTCAAACAGTTCGGGGGACTCCTAGGGAAGGAGTGACTGATGCCATTGAGCCGATGGAAGAGGCCGCTTTGGCAGCTGCTTTGCCAAACAAAGTACCCTGAGCCTGGGTGAGAGAGGATGAGGAGGATGAGGACAGCTTGGTCATCCACTCTACCAAGTCTTCGGCATGTTGCGGCTCAACATGGCGAGCTGCCAAAAAGAAGGACAAGCGTGTCCCACGGCCACGTGCTGATGAGGATGCACCGTGTCCACGACCAGCACTGTTGCCTCTAGACACAGAGCCTACTGCTCATGACTGTCTGCCTCTCCTTGTTTGCCTTCCAGACATACTAATGGCCTGCAGTGAGATGTAGCTGCACAAAGGTGGGATGTATATATATAGATCTATAGTGATTATACTGCAGCTAGCAGAATCAACTGCCTGCTGTGGTATTAGTATGAGAACACCAGCAATTGTTAGTTTTAGGTGCACACTGTGCAGAGGACACTAAAGCAAAATACTGCAGCTCACTGCCTGTATTTGTATCAGAACACCAGCAATTGTATTGAGGTAAGCTTTTGGTGCACACTGTGCAAAGGACACTAAAGCAAAATACTGCAGCTCCCTGCCTGTATTTGTAAGAGAACACCAGCAATTGTATTCAGGTAAGCTTTTGGTGCACACTGTGCAAAGGACACAGTACACTAAGTGAAACACTGCAGCTAGCACAATCACCTGCCTGCCTGTCAGTATAGAGAATAACAGGAACGGATCTAGCTAAACTGAATACAGTGTGTAAAAATAAATACAACACCTAGGATGCATATATATCCTCTACACACTGTAACTGCAGCTAACTGACTTGCCTGCCTGCTCTATCTAATCAAATTACACTGTCTCTCTCTCTGTCTCTTTACTTTAACCAATGCCAACACACTATACAGGGCCGCCAAGCCGGCGGCCTTTTATAGTGTGGGGAGTGTACCTAGTCCTCTGAGCCATGATTGGCCAAAGCCACCCTGGCTTTGGCCAATTACGTCTCTCTGTACTTACGGCGCTGTGATTGGCCAAGCATGCGGGTCATAGTGCATGCTTGGCCAGTCATCAGCCAGCAATGCACTGCGATGCCGCAGTGAATTATGGGCCATGACGCGCCACTCGAACTTGGCGCGAACGGCCCATAATGTTCGAAATTCGGCGAACAGACGATGTTCGAGTCAAACATGGGTTCGACTCGAACTCGAAGCTCATCCCTACTGCCCATATACTAGTACATTTTGAAACAAACATTTGTACAAACATTAGTACAAAATTTCTCACCAGTACATTTGATGACTTGATGAACATCATTTTAAAGTACTTAAAAAAAATTACTTTTAACGTTTGATTTTGAAATAAAAGGACTTTCCCGAATGAAAACCACATTCACTGTTAGAAATTCATTCATCCAAGAAAAATTTCCCATTTTGCTTCAACATTCTTTGTCGCTGTGATCAGGCACACATGTTTATTTTACCCCACAAACAATTAAAAAACTGAATAAGTATTTCTAAAACAAATTTTTTATAACTTTTTACTAGTGTTTGGCCAACTTAAAGTGGTTCTAAAGGCAGAAGGATTTTATATTCTAATGCATTCTATGCAGAAGGTTTTTTTTTATCTTAATGCATCTCTTAGCCCCCTAATACTTACCTGAGCCCCATCTCGATCAAGTGATGTTGCACGAGAGCCTTGGCTGCCTGGGACTCTCCTTCCTCAGTGGCAGAGACAGCAGCAGGTGCCATTGGCTCTTGCTGCTGTCAATCAAAGTCAGTGAGTCAATGGGAAGAGAGAGGGGGCAGGGCCAAGCCGTGGCTCCATATCTGAATTGACACACAGGGCAGCATCTTGGCTTGGGTGCCCCATAGAAAGCTGCTTGCTGTGGGGGCACCTGGAGGAGGGAAGGGCCAGGAACACCGGTGGGGGACCCCAGCTGAGGAGGATTGGGGCTGCACTGTGCAGTGGTTTTGCACAGAGCAGGTAAGTATAACATGTTTGTTATTTTTTAACAAAAATAAAAACAAGACTAATATAACTTTATCACTTTAAGAAGTGTATGTTTAGGTCCATCACACTTTTTCTGTCTAGACAACACCATGAACTAAATAGAAATTTCTACTGTTAAGAGATTGCCTGCAGGATAACCATGCTTCAGTGTCATTAATGGAAGAAAGAGGGACCATAGCAAGCTCTCTCCTGCAGTTCTTTTCTAGTATTTACCCAATGCTTTGAAAAGATATTTCAAGATAGTTAGTATGAAAATTAAAAAAAAATGCTTTAATACCTTATTCCACAGCTTTGCATGTAAGCTGAATGGTTTACATGCATCCGTGGCAGGTTTACTTTAAGCAATCTACTTCTTAGATGTTCAGTTTCATGTTTTACAATAATGACAAAAATTATATTTCATAGTTGCAGATATACATTGCTAGACAGGATTCATTTTAGAATAACTGTGTTCCAGAGAATCGGTCAATTCATGAGCTGCAGGGAGAATTGAAGTCAACGTACATGTCTTCTGAACTAATCAGCTTGTTCTGGATCAGATCCCAGTACTAGGGACACTTGTACACAAAGTTCTCATTGTCACAAAAGACCTGAAAATTGCACTTTTCCCTTCACTCTTCCTATCTGCCTTTCAAATAATGTATTTATAAAACTTGTACTCACATAAGCTTCCTTGTATTGCCTGAATACTTTTACTCATTCTACCAGCTGTGAGCAACAATAATTATATTTTCCATTTGTATGTCAATGTAAAATATGTTCTGGTCCCTTACTACTTGTTGATAGACATGTATACATTTATTTCACAAAAGTTAGGTTTTTAACTGTTTCAAAAAGGTTAACAAAGGTGTTGATGGCATCCATGTACTGTATGAAAGAAACATTACAATTATTGTAAAGTTTTTTCTTTTTGAATTACAAACATGAGACATTTAGCTGCTCTGTGCAATAGAATTGCAATGGCCCCTGAACCTCCTCTTCTCAGGTCCCCCCACTGGTGCTCTTCGCTCCTTCCCTGCATCCATAGCCACAGACAACACGGCTCAGCTCTACCCCCTAATCACAGGATTTGACTAAGAGCTGGTTCACACTGGGGCAACACGACTTCCAGTGCGACTTCCAGAAGCAACTCAGACACGACTTGAGCATGAATCACAGCGAGACTTGGAGGAGACTTCAGCGCGACTTGTGGTCATTAACAACACGACTTGAAGTAAATTCCTTGTGGCTTCTGGGTAAATTCCTTTCTGCTTCCTGTAAAGTTGCCTTCAAAATGAACACTGATCAGACTTCTAAGCGACTTCCATTGAAATCAATGGGTACAAGTTGCCTACAGGTCGCCTAGAAGTCTGATTGAACTAGTACAGGAACCTTTTTTGAAGTCGGAGCGACTGCAGTCGTGTACATTAAAACATCTCCATTCATTTCAATTCGTTTTAAAAATAGCGCGACTTGTGGCAACTCGGGGCGACCTGAAGTCGCGTCTGAAGTCGCCCCTGTGTGAACCGTGTCTAACAGCAGTGAAGCTGCCCGAGCAAACCCTGTGAGATCAGAAAGTGAGAGGAGAGAGCCGCTGCAGACGGGCACAGCTCTGGATCTTGTGAGATAAGTATGGCGGGGAGGGGGTGAATGGGCCATTCTGTTACCCAAACATTTTTCCCAAATGCAGGGAATGCATTAAAGTAAAACATTTTAGTCTTTAGAACCACTTTAAGTGTATTGAGTAGCATAATAAATACCACATATTGGTATTATCTACGGTGGGAGCTGTATACATACAGATATACACCTTGTCATAAAGGGGAGGGGTTAGAGGGTAAGTTTAGGACACAATATATACATTTAAAACTGTATACTGCAGTCAAATTTGAAAATTAGGTATAAAAGTTCAAACATAAAACACACCTTACTTGTTTGGGACTTCAGATTTTCATCCTGGCTAAGCCATTGGCTATCAATGTTTCCCACAGTTTGAAGCTGCTGGGTTGTGGGTTGCTGGTAGTCTTGCAATTTTGGGAACACCAGCTGCTGACCCATGTTTGAAGATCAGATATTGCTAGGCCTACCATCTGCAGGGGACATAGTAGGAAGCTACAGAGTGTACAATCATGTGACATGTGCAAAGGAAACCAAATGGTGGACACAAGGATAAACGGTGAATGTACCAGCTTTCAGCTTTAGTTAATCTGACTATGCTTTAACACGAAAATACGTTTGTGTAATGCTAGATCTGGCCATAGATGATGCAAGTTTCTTTCTTGCAACCACGGGTTGCAGGAAACAAAAATAGGATTTTTATAACAGCTTACCTGTAAAATCCTTTTCTTGGAGTACACCACGGGACACAGAGCTAGTCATTACATAATGGGTTAAGGGTCACCAGCGGTGATTGGACACTGGCACAACCAATGGAAGACAGTTCCCCTCCATATAACCCCTCCCATCAGGGAAGTACCTCAGTTTTGTAGCAAAGCAGTAAGGTTCCCATAAGAAGGGTGGGACCTCTGTGTCCCGTGGTGTACTCCAAGAAAAGGATTTTACAGGTAAGCTGTTATAAAAATCCTATTTTCTTTATCGTACACCACGGGACACAGAGCTAGTCATTACATAATGGGACGTCCCAGAGCAATGCTCATATGAAGGGGGGGGGGACACAGATCAAACCGACCGCTTGCGGACCAGAAGCCCTATACTGCTGCCTGCAGCACACTTCGCCCGAAGGCGGAATCCTCATGTCCTTTCACATCTATTTGATAGAATTTGGAAAATGTATGGACTGAGGACCAAGTTGCAGCCTTACAGATCTGAGCCATCGAAGCCTGGTGGTGCACTGCCCATGAAGCACTTATCGCCCTGGTAGAGTGCGCCTTAACAGGAAAAGGAGGAGTCCTGTTCTTTAAACCATAAGCTTGAACAATTACTTGTCTAATCCACCTGGAAATGGTGGATTTTGATACCGCTTGGCCCTTCTTGGGACCATCTGGTAAAATAAACAAAACATCTGTTTTACATATCTGAGCGGTTGCTTGCAGATACACCCTTACCGCTCTCACTAGATCTAGAGAGTGTAATAATTTTTCCCCCGCCGTCCGCGGGTTTGGAAAAAAGGAAGGCAGAACAATGTCTTGATTCAAGTGAAAAGCCGACACCACCTTAGGCAGAAAAGCCGGATGGGGTCGTAGTACGATCTTGTCCTTGTGACAAATTAGATAAGGCTCTTTACAAGAAAGAGCTGCTAGCTCTGATACTCTCCTAGCAGAAGCTATAGCAATCAGAAAGGCCAATTTCCTACTTAATATAATTAAAGGAATATGGCGAATAGGTTCAAAAGGTTGCTTTTGCAACACTGACAATACCAAATTCAAATCCCATGGACACAAGGGAGACCTGACTGGAGGATTTATCCTCAGTACCCCCTGAATGAATGTCCGAACTAGGGAGTGAGATGCCAATGGTCTCTGAAAGAAGACTGATAGAGCCGATATTTGCCCTTTGATGGTGCTAAGGGCTAATTTCATATCCACTCCTAACTGGCAAAAAGCAAGAATCCTACTTATTTCATATTTCAGAGGATTCCAACTTCTGGATTCACACCAGGAAACGTATGCTTTCCAGACTCTATGATAGATGAGTCTGGAGGCTGGCTTTCTAGCATTAATGAGCGTAGAAAGAACCAGGCCAGAGACCCCTCTCTTTTTCAAAATGTGGGTCTCAGCAGCCAGGCCGTCAAATTTAGCCTTTGTAAGGAAGGGTGGAATACTGGACCCTGTGACAACAGGTCGTGTCGAAGTGGAAGCTTCCAGGGCCTTCCTATCGCCATTTTTACGATCTCGGCATACCAAGGCCTCCTGGGCCAGTTTGGGGCCACTAGGATTACTGGTATTCCCTCCTCCTTGATCCTGCGAAGCAGTCTTTGTAGAAGAGGGATCGGAGGGAATGCATAGATCAGTGAGAACTGATTCCATGGAGTTATTAGAGCGTCTGTCCCGTAGGCTAGAGGATCTCTCGTTCTGGACACAAAGTTGTCCAATTTCTTGTTGAACCTGGAAGCTAGCAGGTCTACATCTGGGTTTCCCCATCTCAGACATATGGCCTGAAAGATCTCTGGGTGAAGAGACCACTCTCCTGGTAGCAGCTGCTGACGACTCAGGTAGTCTGCTTGCCAGTTTTCTATCCCTGGAATGAAGATTGCAGAGATGCAAGGTACATGCTCTTCTGCCCATGCCAAGATCCGGTTCACCTCTCTTTGGGCTGCCCGACTGTGGGTGCCTCCTTGGTGATTGATGTAAGCTACTGCCGTAGCCTTGTCGGATTGAAACCGAACTGGGTAGCCCTGTAACCTGTATGTCCAGGTTTTGAGGGCTAGATATACCACCCGGATCTCTAGCACATTGATGGGCAGGATCCCCTGAGTCTTGGCCCAGGTTCCCTGGGTAGAAGCCTCCTCGAATACTGCACCCCAGCCCGATAGGCTGGCATCCGTAGATACCACCTTCCAGGCCACTGGGAGGAAGGACTTTCCCTTCCGTAAATTCCTGGCTTCTAGCCACCAATTGAAGCTGTGGCGTACTTGTGAGGACAGGCGCATGGGTATATCCAGAGCTTGGCTCTTCCTGTTCCAGGAGGCTAAAATATTGCCTTGAAGTAGTCTCGAATGAAACTGGGCGTAAGGGACCGCCTCGAAGGAGGCTACCATCTTTCCCAATAGTCTCATGCAAAGGCGAATAGACGGCCTCTTGTTTGCTTTGACCTTGTGGATCAGGTCTTTCAGAGACTGTATCTTTGGCTCTGGCAGGTATACCCTGTTTTGGGCTGTATCTATGATCATGCCCAGGTACACTATCCTTCTTTGGGCCTGGAGAGAGGATTTTTGTAAGTTTATAATCCATCCTAAATGCTCCAGGTATCCTACTGTAGTGTCTACAGCGTGATCCAATCCCTCCTTTGACTGATCTATTAATAGTAGATCGTCTAGATAGGCTGTTACCGCAATGCCCCGTGTTCTTAGGTTTGCTAATAGAGGAGCTAGCACCTTTGTGAATACTCTGGGCGCGGTGGCTACACCAAATGGCAGGGCCACAAATTGAAAGTGGCGATCTTCTACCGCAAACCTTAGGAATCTTTGGTGAGCGGGGAGGATTGGTATGTGTAGATATGCGTCTGATATCTATGGACGCAATGAATTCTCCGCCTTTTAAAGTAGCGACCACGGATCGAATCGTTTCCATTCGAAAATGGCGAACGTTCAGAAACTGGTTTAGATTTTTTAGATCCAGGATGGGTCTGACTTCTCCGTTCGGTTTTGGAATCACAAAGAGGTTTGAGTAAAAACCTGAACCTTGCTCCTTTTGGGGTACCTCTGTAACCACACCTTGAGCTATTAAGTGATTCAAACCTTTGAAGAAGGATCCTCTTTTTTGTGGATCCTTGGAGAGTCTTGAACTTCGGAATTGAGAAGATGGGATCTCTCGAAATTCCAGTCTGTACCCTGAGGATATTGTGGATACCACCCATTTGTCCTGGGTTTCTGTCCGCCAAGTCGCTGAGAACTGACGAAGCCTTCCCCCCACTCGGCCGAGCGGGGGCGCCCCTTCAATGAGAGGTTTTGGGGGCTTGCTTATTAGCTCTTGAACCCCACGGCTTCTTGTTCTTCTGAGCCTGTTCTTTGGCTTTTTTGGGCGGCTGAAAAGGCCGTCACTGGCTGGAGTCAGATTTCCCGGGAGCTGGGGAGAGAGTGTGTTTAAAACAAGGTCTCTTGTTTTTCTTTCTCTCAGGTAAAAGTGTCGTTTTACCACTTGATATCTTTTGGATATATCTTTCTAAATCTTCCCCAAAAAGGCGTTCGCCATGGAACGGGAAACTTGCCAACAACTTTTTGCATGGGGCTTCCGCTGACCAATGCTTAAGCCAAAGTACTCTGCGCATCTGTACCAGCTGGAGTGTAAGGCGTGATGCCTGTATGATAGAATCTCTCATGGCATCCACTGTGAAGCATAAGGCTTTAGGCAAATTCTCCCAATTTTTAGCCTGCTCTGAAGGCAGCTCCTTCAGCCCCTGCTTTACCTGTTGGCTGACGACCTGACACATACCGACTGCTGCTACTGCAGGTTGGATAATTGAGCCGGCCAAAAGGAAGGAGGACTTCAGTAAGGATTCCAACTTCTTCTCAGAAGGATCTTTAAACACTTGTACATTATCCACTGGACATGTCAGGTTTTTATTTACACAAGAAATAGCCGCATCTACCGTAGGCAGGCTCCATTTCTTTAAAAAATTTTCCTCCATAGGATAAAGAATGTTAAACTTTTTTGGAGGTGAAAAACGCTTATCTGGATGTTGCCAGTCTGCGTACAATAGATCCTCTAGTAACGGATGAACCGGGAAGGAGCATGCACCTTGCAGGGATCTTAATGATCCTAGGGAGGAGACAGGTGATTCTGTTACCTCCAAAGAGGGTAACCTAAATGCAGCTCGCACGGCTCCTGCATAGCATTGCACCTGTGACTTTAAAATCTGGGATACCGAACAAGGCTCATCCGATATCCCTGATCCGTCTGACTCCTCATCCTCTGCTGATGTAGCCTCCTCCTCATCCTCCTCCTCCTCAGGTACTTCTGAAGGGAGGTCCAATACTGGAGGAGATCTGCTTCGCTTATTGTCCTTTTTAGAGGATTTAGCGATTAAAGTAGCAATTTTCTCCTCCAGATTATTTAGGGCAGCTGATAAAGTGTCCTCAGTGACATATGCAGGCCCAGGCTTCACTGGGGAAGCCGCCATACCTGACAGAGGTAATGGCTCATCCTGTACAGGTGCTTTTGGCAACACAGGAGAGGAAGGTACCGAGTCAGCACAGCTAGAGCCCCCTGTCTCAGGCGGCGGTGCTCTTTTATCTCTTTTTGTCCGCATTACTTCCCCTGGAAGGCTTACTGTTTAGACAAAATACAAGGTACCTAAATGCATATACTACCGTGTTCAGTTTAGCAAATACATTAAGTATGCAACTTTTAACACATAACTATGCATAACATGGATGTCTTCTAGGAAGTACCCAATCCAACCACATGGAGTCTTACGTCCCTGTATAGCTGCTGTGTTTCTCTGCCAGGAACAAGAGAACTAACGAGCTTGCTTGCTGCTGCAGTGCTTTTTACACTGACAGTCTTTTAAATTTGGCGCCGTTTCTGTGCCTGCGCGCGCCACGTGCCCGCGCACGCCTCGGCCCCCCCCCTCCGATAAAGCGCGCTCCCGCGCGCGCGCGGCCTTTAGCGCTATGGTGGTGGCCATAGTGAGAGAGGACTCTCATCAGCCCCTGTCCCCACTTACCTGCATCTGCAGGTGTCTGTATCGGCCACCGGAAGGAGGAGCGGGGTGCTCAAGCAAGCTCAGCAGCGGAGGTGACGAGCAGTGTACTTCGCCGAAGCCGACACTGAACAGAGTGAGGTGAGTATATTCAGCTCTTTACTCCCCCCAGTGGTGGAAAAAAAGAAGACATCCACTTTTTGAAAAAGGTCCCAACCTAGTTATGGACCTTCTAATCTCACCTTATCCACGCCGCAGGTTTTTCTGCTGAAAGTTTTCAGACAGATACCAAACTTCACCCTTCACGGTGGGCTATGTGTGCCAACCTTCAGGGATATGGGTTCCTATTTAAAGGATACCTCTCCCCTGGGCCTTGTACAAGACTCTTACCAGGACTTTATAGCGAAATAGCGAAAGTGCTGGATCTTAGAGCCCAGTCCTCCGAAGAGAGACATTACAGGCGACGCCTCATGGATGAGGCCCGGATCCCATCCAGATTCAGCTCATTTGTAGGCGTCTTGGATGGATCCGAAAGCATAGCTCTTTTACCCCCAGAGGGTCTCTTTGGTAGAGCTTTCCTTTAGCACCTCCTAACGCGTCCAACACCTTTCGACACTGGCGAAAAAACTGAGGTACTTCCCTGATGGGAGGGGTTATATGGAGGGGAACTGTCTTCCATTGGTTGTGCCAGTGTCCAATCACCGCTGGTGACCCTTAACCCATTATGTAATGACTAGCTCTGTGTCCCGTGGTGTACGATAAAGAAAACACTTAACGTGCCCCATCAACACTGACTGTGTGTGTGTGTGATCCCTCCCGCAGAGCTATTGTGTTCTTCCGGTGTGTGGTGGGGTTGGGGGAGCCATCTCTGCGTGGAGAGAATACAGTGATTATTGCTAGCAGCTATAGCTGCTGGCAATAATCGCATAAAAAATCTGACAGGCTGGTTGTCACGTACCTGGTTGGAGGCCGAGATGCAGAGAGGGCTCCCCTTGCGGCTGAGTGCAGTACACCTCTGAGGTTGGGTACAGAGGGTGTAGTGCCCAGAGAAGCACAGGTTGCCAGATGGGTCCAGGAGAGCAGAGCTGGTGGGATCCTGAAGAACACCGGTGGATGCAGGACACCGCTCAAGGAGTAGTAGTGGCAGCCAGGCTAGGGGTCAAACCCAGTATATCCAGCAGGAGGAAGAAGCAGGTTGCAGGAACGGAGACAAGCCAATGGTCTGGTAACAGGAAACAGGCAGGAACAGAAGACTGTGGCAAAGTCCGTGGAACAAGCCGGGATCAGGTGAAGGAGAAGGCAACAGGTCAGTAAGGCAAGCCAGGGGGTCAAACCAGAAGAGCAGATCAGACAGGTCAGGAACAAGCTGGGTCACAACAGGGAATCCAAACAGCAGTTTAACAGAGTCTCAGGAACACAGGAAGGCTGACGACCATCAAGCAATGAGATGGGCTCAGTGGCAGTCTTATATAGGCCAGCAAGTGGCTGCATCTGTTGTGTGCGCCGATTGATGCGCCCGCGCATGCGCGTGCGCCCGTTGGTTCCATTGCGCATGTGCGTGCGCCCGTTGGTTCCATTGCACATGTGCATGCGCCTGTTGGTTCCATTGCGCATGTGCGTGCGCCTATTCACGCCGCTTGCGGCAATGCGCACAGGGATGTGCTGGAAGCGGCCATTACCAGTACTGGCACTATTGCCAGTTCTCCTACGGCCGTTTCCCTGACACTGGTTGTACCCAAGTTGATCGATTAATCAACTTGGGTACAATCAGCCTGTTCATACATGGTTCGAATATCTGTTAGTCCCTGCTGAACCTGCCAAGATTCGAATCATCTATGGCTTCACCAAACCACAAAATAAAAATAATGTCATCTCTATCTCCACAGAAATGTAAAGTAGAACATTTAAAACATTTTTTTTAAGTGGAAGATTTTATTTATTTCTGTGTCCCTGTCAGAGAGATATTGCCTTGTTGCCTTACTGATAACACTATGACAGGAAAGGTGAAATCTTTCTAAAACTATAGACACAGACAACAATAACAACTAGGGTTGCACCGATAACGATACTCGTGCAAATGCACCTGATATCACCATCCTCCATCTCCTCCCAGACTGTCGGAAAAACAGGCAGCATGACGCACATAGATCTTCAGGAGTAAAACAGTAGGTAGTACAGTGGGGAACTGGTGTGAGTGGGGGGGGGGGGGGCACAGTCAAGAACAGGTATGTAGGAGGTACATTGGGGAAAAGGTTTGTGTGTGTGTGTGTGTGTGTGTGTGGGGGGGGTTATAGTGGGAAAGAGGGGTTAAGGGTGGTACAGTGGGGAACAGGTGCGTGGGGGGGACAGTGGGGAACAGGTGTGCAGGAAGGTGAAAGACAGGCATTCAGGGTGGTACAGTGAGGAACAGGAGTGCAGGGGGGGGCACAGTGGGGAACTGGGAAATAAGTATTGGTAATTGGTATCGGTCAATACTTAAAAAAAAGTATCGGTACTCGTACTCATTGCTAAAAAAGTGGTATTGGTGCATCCCTACTAAAAACATAGGGAGGGGTTGCAACTTCTGTTTAATTTTTTGGTCTGTGTCCCCATTGGGGCGTTTTCTCTTAAATTTCCAAGACAGAAAGCATTGTCAAATCTTACTCTTCTATTCACCAAGACAGGAAATTAGGTTAAATTTCCCAACTAGGACCCAGACATCAATAGGCTGTAACCCTGCAAAATGTACAAAACAACGAAAAAAGGTCTGGCATCCAACCATTCATTCTAAAACATTTCTACTGATTTATGACTTGTTCACTTGGCCATCTGCATCCCTGGGTCTCTTCTGTCAAACTTTTGGAAAACAAAAGAAAAAGTAAAAACAGCAGACAGACACAGGGAAGAACTGGACAGCAGGGTGACCTATTGACCTCTATGTAAAAAAGTTTTATTTGTCCACACCGTGTCTGCCATATTCAGAAAGCAGACATTAGAAAGTAGGCAATATTTCCTGACGCTTATGTAATGTCATTGCAAAATGACAATTAATTAACAATCTAATTATAAATGAAGGTGTTATTTCAGGTTGGTTAAACACTGTTTTAAATCAAGTAACTTTTTCAATGTATCATTTAAATACAGATCTGCATGCATTTTACTTTTTCAAAGTATAAAGCCCTATCATCGAACATGTCTTCGGAAATGACTCCCAATTCCTTAAACCAATTTATAATGCTAGATTAGAAGTCATTTTAACCTTAATTAGCAGTCATGTAAAAATTATGAGACAAATCTCTGAAAGTGAAATGGCAAACTTATCAAATGTTCAAATTCACCATTTATATGGTTGTTTTTTTGAAAAGTATTTCCATATATCTCATGTAGCACTTAATTTAATCTTAGCCCCATTTCTTTCAATAAACCATTGTTGGCTCTCTTAAGCAGCACGGCTTCCTCCTCTAAGTCATCTCCCGTGAAATTGGTTTAATGAAGCAGAAAGGTATGAAGCATTAGCAACCCTGGAATTTATGCAGTAGCACTTCATTTTTCAGGCTCATTCGCATTTTCACCCTAATTTACAAAATCAGCACACAATGATTTTATCATGGTCATTACATCAGTATATATTACTGGCTATTCTATATCAGGCTGGTTAGTCAAGCTGTTGAAATGATATCTATTACTAGGGAAGAAAAATAGCAAGGATTTAGTGAAAAATGAGCAGGGACGAAAATGACTGCTCTGATATTAAACTACATGTCTTATTAGAACACAAACAAGACAGAGGATGTGTCATGACTGCAGTTAACAATTCTGACATGGAAAAAAAATCTGTTTTATTAACAAAAGATTATACAATCCTTAAGGGAAAGTTAGAACTTAGATGATGGCATATCAACCTAGAGAAAGTTTTATTTTATATTGTTCAAAATATATTTTGAAAGTATTTATGAGAGAGCTTTATTATATTCTTAAAGTATATGTCTAATTAATACTTTTTTTTTTTATAAAGAAGGGACCCCTGTCATTTGTTTTTGTTTTTTTGAGTCCCTTGGGGAGATCTTTCTTCACTTTCTGTCCTGGAGACAGCACGTGAGGAGGTAAGAGAACATTTCTTCAAGCTGAAAATAACTTCTTATTAGACAATTGTCAATGTAATAAGTGTTCTCATGAAAGGTTTCCCATCACCCCCTGTTCCAGTGAGAACTGGAAGGGGTTCTAACCATTTCCTACCCTACAAAACGAAAAAATAAATAAAGTTTGCACTAGAAAAATACCAGAATGCAAGTCCCATATACCATACCTTTATTTGAAACTTCTGTCCACTTGACAGTATATGCTACTGTTTGAATAACACCATCTAATGAAAGGAATGTGTTTAGTTCAACATGTTGTTTTATGCAAAATATATATTTCCTAAGATCAAGTGTGTATGCAGAGTATGTCAAATTGCTCACTCAACAAGATCCACAGGTGTCAACTCACTCAACAAGAGGATTTGAAATCCAGTGTAATTTTTTCCAGGTTTAGCACATTACAGAGGATGATTACTGGGTTTTTCTTGCAGATGAAAAAAAAAAGTATTTTAGGTCCATAACCCTTCAGACTTTTTAAAAGATCTATTCACTGAAAGCTGATTATTTTGGTGCTCTTTAGTACTAAACAACAAAGAACAAAAAAGGCGTACCAGCCTTCTACATGACTAAGATACCATTTATTAATAAAATGCACAAATAGTTAAACTTACAAACCAACTGAATATCAATCACATAAAACTGCTAGGAAAACAGTCTCATTGCAGAATATAAACAGTAAAAAATGTGCGGACCTGGGTGATACTCAATGGCAGAAGCAAGGGCAGAGCTTTGAGAAAGAGGGTATGTCCCTTAAAATGCCTTGATATGCATTCAGGATTCATTGCCTACTTTCCGTTTTTTACCCAGACATTGTTGTAGTACACCAGTTCCTCCCAGCCCCTTTTATCCCTATTCTGTTGATCCTGGAATGCACCTGCTGGATCGGCCACTGCAGCCTTGATACTTCCCTATGACATACAGAATGACATGTACAAAATGCCAGTACTTCTCACAGCCACCAATTCAATTCAAACCTGCCTTTGAAGTTTAAAGTGGATGTAAACCCAATTTTATTTTTTTTTGATTAAAGCTTGCATCTTGTACAGTATAGGATTTCATGTCATCTGTGCCCAGTCTTGCCACGAAAAGTTAATGCAGCTCTGAGCAGTCTTCTTCTCTTTTTTCAGAGAAAATTGAGTACTGTCCGTGATACTTTTTTTATTTGCACTAACATACAATTTTTCAGGACAAGCTTTTGGGGTATGTCCCCTTCTTCAAGGTCCAAGCAGTACTGATTTACAATTTTTTTAGCAGAATGTTAAAACAAAACAAGAAAAAAAAAATGAAAAAAAAAATAAAAAAATCTCTGAGGGAAAGGAAAAAAAGAAAAAGAAACACATACAAATCAATGGTAATAAAGATAGCAGCAGAGTTAGTTAGATAAGACAGAGGGAGAGCTATAGACTTGAGGGGAGGATGCTAGTCACAGAGGGGGTCGTAAAACTGTAGTATAATGGGTAAGGAAACCAATATCTAAATTTAGGCCGTTAGTTTTATGTGTACCTCATCCAATGCAAAAGGTGTGGCAAAGGATCTTATGTTGGTGAAACAGGACAGAAGTTGCAAGCGAGGATGAATTTGCACAGACATACCATCAAGGAACATAAAGAAGACAGTTTATGCACACCTGTGGGACATCACTTCTCACAACCGGACCACACTATAGAAGACCTCGATGTTTTAGTTCTTAAAGGGAATTTCAGAACTATCCAGGAAAGGAAAACGTTTGAACTAAGAATGATAATTCTTTTTGACACAAAAACTAATGTCCTAAATTTAGATATTGGTTTCCTTACCCATTATACTACAGTTTTACAACCCCCTCTGTGACTAGCATCCCCTCAAGTCTATAGCTCTCCCTCTGTCTTATCTCACCAACTCTGCTGCTATCTTTATTACCATTGATTTGTATGTGTTTGTTTTTCTTTTTTTCCTTTCCCTCTGAGATTTTTTATTTTTTATTTTTTTCATTTTTTTTCTTGTTTTGTTTTAACATTCTGCTAAAAAAAAATGTGAATCAGTACTGCTTGGACCTTGAAGAAGGGGACATACCCCAAAAGCTTGTCCTGAAAAATTGTATGTTAGTGCAAATAAAAAAAGTATCACAGACAGTACTCAATTTTCTCTGTCACAATTGCACTAATACGGCTACAATTACATCAAGTATCTTTTTTCAGTGAAATAAAAACCAACACACATTGAAATAGGAGTCAATTTCTCCCCCTTGTTGTGAGTGACAGGTGATTTACATATCTCATGCACCAGCCTGAGAGAGACATTCTGTGTACTTCAGATCCCCTCCTCCTTTCTTCTCCAGCTCTCCCAGGATTGGCTGCTCCACACCTAAGCATGATTGGGCATGCTGAAATCATGTGGTGACTTTTCTGGGTTTTGACTGGATGTTAGTTCAGTATAAGAAATACACAGGAGAAAATGCATGTTGACGAGGGGAGTGTAGAGGTCTACTGACATCACGACTCCACCCACCGAGCTCCGGACAACAGACCCACCCACAGAATCTGCAGATTTTCGAGTCTCATAACAGACAGAGGGGAGACATTTGACAGGTAAGGATACATGCAGGAGGCATGTATATCCTTATAGATAACCACAATGGCAGTAGTTTAGAAAGGATGAGAGTGGGTTTACATCCTCTTTAAATGTTTTTGGTGATACAGGATGCGAAAAGGCAAGAAATTACTGCCCTCCCACTGATTTTGTATATGAATGCTTATTTTGCAGAGGATTACATAGAACTCAGATTAAGATAGTGAACTTTCTGACTTTAACACAGCTGCACTGTTTGCTGGGCAGCATTAGAAGCTGGCTAAAAGCTTTCACTTGTTGTCTTTAAATGCTTGTAAATCCCTCAAAAACCTCAGTAAATTGGGCTACAGGATCACTTTATAAATCACAAGTGTTACCAACAAATGTGAAAGCTCATTATGAGCCTACACATACCACAAAAAGACATGCAACATTTTAGAACCATAGATGAGTTTCTTCCTATGGCAACAGGTACTGTTGCCGGAAGGAGGGGCTCACTGATGGCCTAGAAACATTTTTCTAACAAATATATTAGACTGTAATTAGCAATCAGATGTACCAATGATACTTTAATTTATCTAACACATTCACAAAGGGCCACCTGTTGGTAGGTCACTACAGTACCGGGCTTACAAAAGGTCTGGATGCCATTTAGAGAACACTGCATTTAAAGTGTCACTAAACCCACATAATAAAAACTATCAATAAATTCTGTATTGCATGCTGTACATACTCACTCAGCCACTATGAGATTCGTTTTCTGTATTTTGCAAAAAACCTGGTTGATCCTGCTGCTCTCTATCTCCACCTTCTGTCCATGTCCCCAATTCAGCTAGGGATTTTTCAGTTGTGGTGGCAACTCTGCACATGCTCAGTTTTCAGTGAGTTTCTATGCTCAGCATTTCCTCCCTATGACATCTGAGAAGCCCATGTGGCTATAGAGTCACACATGTGGATGTATACACAGTGGTAAATGACAGCCCACTACCTCCCTCCTCCTCCATTCCCACTAGCCAGCTAAACACAATGGGGCTGGGATATTACATGTAGATTATTGGAAGCTTCACCTCCCTCTTATGCTAAGACCCAGGCTGGAGGGGCATGACATGGCCTGTGACTGGCAGAAATCCGCCCACACCATGTTATTGCCAAAAAATAATAAAGACTTGATTTCAAATATGTATTTGTATGACAGGGACAATGTAAATTAAACACTGTGTGTTTAGTATCACTTTAATGTGTGTTAAGAATCAATTCATATGAACAAACTATTATACTGTGTGACTGGTAGGGATGAGCTTGATATTTGGGTCAAGCATAAGTTCGACTCGAACATCGGGTGTTCGCTCGTTCGTTGAAAAACTAACTTTATGGGGAGTTCGCAGAAAATTTTGAGCGGCGCGGAATGCCCCATAATGCACTGCAAGATCGCAGTGCATTGCTGTATGATGATGCCAAAGCATGCACCATGACCTGCATGCTTTGGCCAATCCCAGCGCCCTCTGCTAAGAGAGCCATAATTGGCCAAATGCAGGATGCCTTTGGACAATCATGGCTCAGGGGGACTAAGTCCATGCCCCACACTATATAAGGCTGCCTGCACGTCAGCCCTGTGTAGTGTGTTGTTGGCGTGGACGGAGAGATAGTGTGATTTAGATCGAGCAGGCAGGCAGGTTATTCAGTTAGCTGCAGTGTATTTAATATATATATATATATATATATATATATATAAAGCCAGTCTCGTATATATATATATACATCCAGTGTAGCCTATATCTGACTGCAGGCCATTCCTGGTGTACTTTTTCTAATATACTCCAGGCGGTGTATTTAATATATACAGGCATACCCCACTTTTAAGTACACAATGGGGTTTATTTACAAAAGCTAGAAAGCGCGAAATCAAGCTCACTTCTGCATAGAAACCAACGGGCTTCTAACCCCAGCTTGTTCAATTAAGCTTTGGTAATAAAACCTTGAAGCTCATTGGTTTCTATACAAAAGTGAGCCTCATTTTTCGCTTTCCAGCTTTAGTAAATAAATCCCATTGTGTACTTAAAAGTGGGGTATTCCTGTATATATATATATATATATATATATATATATATATATATATATATATACACAGTCTTATATATATACTCTGCATCCAGTGTAGCCTATATCTGACTGCAGGCCATTCCTTGTGTACTTTTTCTAATATACTGCTGGTGGTGTACACAGTACACAATACAATGCAGCCATAGTTGCTATTACACTTCTGGTGGTGTACACAATACAGTGCACCCGTAGTGCAGTTGCAATTACTTTTCTGGTGGTGTACACAGTACACAATACAGGGCACCCCTAGTGCAGTTGCTACTACTTTTCTGGTGGTGTACACAGTACACAATACAGTGCAGCCGTAGTTGCTATTATACTTCTGGTGATGTACACAATACAGTGCACCCCTAGTGCAGTTGCTATAAATTTTCTGTTGGTATACACAGTACACAATACAGTGCAGCCGTAGTTGCTATTACACTTCTGGTGATGTACACAATACAGTGCACCCCTAGTGCAGTTGCTACTACTTTTATGGTGGTGTACACAGTATACAATACAGTGCACCCCTAGTGCAGTTTCTACTACTTTTATGGTGGTGTACACAGTACACAATACAGTGCACCCCTACTGCAGTTGCTACTACTTTTCTGGTGGTGTACACAGTACACAATACAGTGCACCCCTAGTGCAGTTGCTACTACTTTTCTGGTGGTGTACACAGTACACAATACAGTGCAGCCGTAGTTGCTATTAAACTTCTGGTGGTGTACACAATACAGTGCACCCGAAGTGAAGTTGCTATTACTTTTCTGGTGGTATACACAGTACACAATACAGTGTAGCCGTAGTTGCTATTACACTTCTGGTGGTGTACACTATACAGTGCACCCCTAGTGCAGTTGCTACTACTTTTCTGGTGGTGTACACAGTAGTGACAGTACACAATACAGTGTAGTGTGGTGTTGCAAAACAAAATTTACAACATGTCCGGAAGACCACCAAGGAGAGGCAGACGCTCACAGGCCACTAAAAGAGGACAAGCAGGCTCTGTGTCTACAGTCAACAGTGCTGGTCGTGGACACGGTGCATCCTCTGCACAGGGCCGCTGGGCACGCTTGTCCTTTTTTTCTGCTAATGGCCGTGTTATTGAGCCACAACATGCAGAAGAGTTGGTGGAGTGGATAACAAAGCCATCCTCATCCTCCTCACCCTCTGTCACCCAGGCTCAGAGTTGTTTTCCTGCCAATGCAGCTGCCAAAGCGGCCTCTTCTATCGGCTCCTTGTCAACAGTCACTCCTTCCCTAGCCCCACCATCATGCACAGAGAAGTCCCCCGAACTATTCGACCATAGTGTCCGGTACATGCTGCTGGAGGATGCGCAGGGTTTTGAAGGCTCCGATGATGGTACCCAGGTTGAGGAAGGGAGTAATGTGAGCCTAGAGAGAGGGGGTGCCCAAGAAGGACAAGAAACTGTCAGTTATGTTCCCCCAGCTGCAGCATACTGCCAAGTTTGCTCCAGTGACGAGCAGGGAGGGGATGATGAGGTCACTGACTCTACTTAGGTGCCTGATAGAAGAGAGGAGGAGGAGGAGACACATCTCCAAGGAGGCAGGATGCCCTCCAGGGTGCAGCTTAAGGGCAGCCACCCTATTGCATCACACCACAGCTAAGCAGGTGCAGGGTGCTGCTGACTCCCTGCTTATTTTGAAAAGTTCTTTGGTGTGGGCCTTTTTTGACACGTGTGCAGCATATTGCACCATTGCTGTTTGCAACCTATGTCTGAAACGGATCAAGCGTGGCCAAAACAGTAGCCAGTTGGGCACCACATGCTTGATAAGACGTATGACGACCTCCCGTGCAGTCCGTTGGCAAGAGCACTTGAAAGACCCACATCAAAGAACAGGTAACGCAGCCACTTTTTGGGGTAACGAGTAATCTAACTGATTACTCTTCCCCTCATGGCACCGCCGTTCCCATTACTTGGGTGGCGTTACCCTAATTACATCTAGTTGCCGCAGCCGCCGCGAGTAGATGTAATGTAACATTAACTAACTGCAAGCCGCCGTCTGCCTACCTGATCAGTGTGTCATGCAGACAGACGGCGGCCTTTTCAGCTGGTAGACTCTGCCCTCTTTCGTGAATTTGTGGAATGTGCGGTACCTCAGTGGCAGGTTCCCAAACGCCATTTCTTTTCACGGAACTCCATTCCGGCTCTCTATTGGCATGTGGAAGGCAATGTCTTGGCCTCGTTGGACAGGGCGGTCAGCAGTAAGGTGCATATTACCGCTGACTCATGGTCCAGCAGGCATGGACAGGGACGTTACCTTTCTTTCACGGCGCACTGAGTAACTCTGCTGGCAGCTGGGAAGGATGCAGTACAGGGTTCAGTATTGTTGGAGCTCCACCACGCCTCCAAAATGCTAGTGGTGATTCTGCCACAGCTCTCTCCCCCCTCCTCTTTCTGCTTCCTCTATGGCCTCTTCCTCTGCAGATTTGTCCTCTGAACCAGCGGTGCTCCGTAGGCATTCAAGGGGCTACGCAAGCACTCAGGCAAAAAGATGCTATGCAGTGCTTGAGTTGGTCTGCTTAGGGGACAGGAGCCACACTGGGGCAGAGATTCTGTCAGCTCTGCAGGGGCAGGCTCAGAGGTGGTTGATGCCACGCCAGCTTCAGCCAGGAATGGTTGTATGAGACAATGGCACCAACCTCCTCTCCACCCTCCGACAGGGACACTTGACCCATGTTCCCTGTTTGGCTCACGTCCTGAATTTGGTGGTGCAGCGGTTCTTGAGCAGGTACCCAGGCTTTCAGGATCTCCTGAGGCAGGTCAGGAAAGTCTGTGGTTATTTCCGCCGGTCATATAATGCCAGTGCTCGGCTGGCTGACATTCAAAGGGAATGCAACCTGCCCAAGAACCGCCTCATTTGTGACATGCCCACCAGGTGGAACTCAACGTTGGCAATGCTGCAACGGCTGCACACGCAGCAGAGGGCCATCAATGAGTACCTGTGTGAGTATGGCACCAGGACAGGGTCAGGGGAGCTTGACTTTTTTTCGCCACACCAGTTTAACAGGGGCATGTAATTACAATTTTTGATCTAATATTTCACAGCAGGGCCCATTCCTGCATCCACCAAGAGTAACTGTGAGGGGTTACAGTGTTGTGGCACCACCACCACCACTGCCTAAGGTCCAATTTTTCTGCCCCTGTTTAACAGGGGCATGCAATTACAATTTTTGATCCAATATTTCACAGCAGGGCCGGTTCCTGTGCTCAACAAGAGTATCTGTGAGGGGTTGCAGTGTTCTGGTACCACCAACACCTAAGGCCCAATTTTATTCAGAGTATATAGGGCAGGCCGTATAGTATGTACAGGCGGTCCCCTACTTACAAACATCAGACTTACAAATGACTCCTACTTACAAACGGAGGGAGACAACAGGAAGTGAGAGGAAATCTACCCCTAGGAAGGGAACTTCTCTCCTTTAAGAGTTATTATGGGAAAAGGTGTCTCCACTGATGCTTTATCACCAATCCTTGTGTTTCCCTAATAACCCCAAATGTTCTAAATCCAATTGTCATTGGGACAGAAAGTGAGGTGAAATCTTCTGAACAGGGGCACAGACAGCAAAACAAATGTTACAGGGGTGACAACCCTTCCCTATGCTATCCAAAAAGCTTAAAAATAGATTTTTTGGGCTGGAGCTACACTTAAAAAATGTACCTATTCCAACTTACAAACGGATTCAACTTAAGAACAAACCTACAGTCCCTATCTTGTTTGTAACCCGGAAACCGCCTGTATACTGCTGTTCAGAGTATATAGGGCTTGGGAGCCCCACGCCTTTTTTTTTTTTATTTGGGTGCAGGGTTCCCCTTAATATCCATACTAGACCCAAAGGGCCAGGTAATGGACTGGGGGTGGGGGACCCATGCTGTTTTTCTCAATGATTTTCATATATATTGCCGGGAGCCGACAATACATTACAGACGCTAGCAGTTTTAAATGACTTTTTTTCCTTTTGCAGCGGGACTGTTTTAAATACGGGAAAACTGTGCCACTTTACAGGCATACTATAGTCACCCCCCAGGCATGATATTTAAAGGAATATTTCATTGTTATTGTTTCACTTTAAGCATTATTAAAATCACTGCTCCCGAAAAAACGTCAGTTTTTAAAACTTTTTTTTGCATTGATACATGTCCCCTGGGGCAGGACCCAGGTCCCCAAACACTTTTTATGACAATAACTTGCATATTATCCTTTAAAATGAGCACTTTTGATTTTTTACGTTTGTGTCCCATAGACTTTAACGGTGTTCGCACAAATTTTTTGCCTTTTCGCATGTTCTGCCGCAAACCGAACCGGGTGGTGTTTGGCTCATCTCTAGCGACTTGTCAATATTTAACCAGTTCAGCTCCCAGAGCTATTTTTGCATTTCTGCTATTGACCTTTTTCAGCAATAACTTTGTCATTACGTAAGATAACAAATTAATACATATTTCTTTTTTTAGGACAAACAAGGCTTTATTTTGGAGATTTTGTCTTGCAAATATAATTTTATTTTTTATGCAATTCAGAGACAAAAAAACTGTAACAAAATGTAAAATGTGCTTTTTTCCACTTTGATCAGTGTTAGTTCAAAAAAATTGAGTTACTGTAGATGAAAAGTATTTTTTTTCAATAATTAATTAAAAGTTTAAAATGTCACTAAAATTATGATTCTGGTACCAGGCACCTCAGGGTTATTTACAAATGAAGTAAGGCATCTTTTTAAATTTTATGTTTTTTTTATTGTGAAACTATAAAAAATAACCAAACATAACAGATTGAAATGAAAAAAGTAAAAATATTAGTGGTTTGAAAAGTGTTTTTGCATGCAGTTTTCACGCATTTTGCGATTTACATTTTTCATTTTTCTTTAAACACACTGTATATACAGTAGCATGTTGCTAAGGAGCAGGCCGGGAAGGCGGCCACCATGTTTTTAACAACCAATGAGTCATGAGACGTTATGTGATGTCACAAGGGGCGGGTTCTCACGATGGCCACGCCATATGGCTTGATAAGAAATGGCACACAGATGGAGCAGACACAATGGAGGGAGCCAGTGTCAGAGGAAGACCGTTTTTTTTTTGTAACGGGTCAGTGGCGGTGAGGAAGAACACCTCACCGGAGGGAGAAGAGGGAGAAGAAACCACCAGAGGGAGAAGACAGCAGAAGGAGAAGAAACAACCGGAGGGAGAAGACGGGAGGAAGCAGACAGAGCTTTGACGGGGGACATTTCTAATTATTAGTAAAGGACTTGTCAAAAACCGTCTCTTGTTTTTGGTTACACTACATTGCTTTTTTGGTGAAGGGGTAGGGGTACAATGTACCCCATACTTATTCACATGGGGGGGGCGGGATCCGGGGATTCCCTTTCTTAAAGGGGGCTTCCAAGTTCCGATAAGTCCCCCACCCGCAGAACGCCACAACCACCGGCCAGGGTTTTTGGGAATAGGTCCTTGTTCCCATCAACCCTCCGGACCCAAAGCACCCCCCATGTTGAGGGCATGTGGCCTGATATGGTTCAGGGGGGGGGCACTCGCTCGTCCCCTCCCTTTCCTGACCTGCCAGGCTGCATGCTCGGATAAGGGTTTGGTATGGATTTTGGGGGGGCCCCACACCATTTTTTCATTTAATTTCGGCATGGGGGGTTCCCGTCCAAGTCCATACCAGACCCGAAGGTGCATGGCATGGACCTGGGGTGCCGTTTTATATACAATTTTAATAAGCAATTAAATAGAAACAAATTTTATAAATTAAATTTTTTACTTGTCAGGTTGCTTTAACTAACATTATATGCAGATCGAAGCTCATTTATTTAATCTGTGGACGGATGGAGTAAATACATAAGTAACAAGCTCTGTAACTCTCTACCTCATATCTGAGCAGTGTTTATAAACATGGTTTCAGGAGATTCATGCTACACACGCCTGGTGTATTTCAATTAGGTATTTTTTAGCTGCGTGTAGCAAGCCCAAAGTCCATAACTGGTTAATGACCTATTTACACCTTTGCTAAAATGTATCTATTTTTAATATGCATTTTAGTGTATTTTCCATGTGCTGTGATGCATTTTAATGGATCTTACATGCTTTCTGCATACATTTTCCTGGGAGAAAGTATTTATGTGCAGCTCTTTTCATAAAACTGCACATCTAATGCATTATAAATGCATTAACATTTACCATTATCAGGTGGACTTTGCCAGAAATAATTGTGCAAAACTCTGCATGTGATTTAGGCGCAGTTTAAGGTGCATTATAACACTCCTAAAGTGCAAAGTTGTGAACTATCCCTCAATCCAGGGAGTATTCTGTAGAAATTTTACTCCACATCATCAGTTATAATGATAAGCAAAATACAACAAGTAAAATGCTGAATTAAGTTATCAACTAAGATCACCTGCCAAGTTACAGTAGCATAACATAATGCTCTGTAAAGTCTTGTGCTGTTAGCAGAAGACAATGCTTGTTTGTGGGCAGCCTTTTCTCGTTCCTTGTTGCGGTAGTAGTGGAACTTTGCGATGATGTCGCATGGAGGTCAGTTGCACTCTGTTCATCTCCAGGCGTTCTATCGGGATAGCTGGCTGGAGTTCCTGGAACACGGCAGTCATGGTAGATTATTGTAAGTCAATAACGGTTTCAGGGATGCCTCTGATACGCAAATTAGAGCGCCTAGCTCTGTTTTCGTAATCTTCAAGTCTTGTTTGTAGAGTTATGTTTTCTTCTTTGAAGTTCAGTCATATAGTCCAGTGCTGCAGTGTGGGCGCCCAGCTCTCTTATCTCCTTAATGAGACTATTAGTAATGTGCTCTGAGGTTTGTTTCAATGGTTTATGGAGCATACGTTCTATCTGCTTTAGGAGTGCTGGAGGGGTAGATTGCTTTGCTGCAACATTAGAGGAGAGGGGGAGTTCATTATCAGTCTCATCTTGGGAGTCTTGGTGTGTCAGCGGTGGCAGCTGCTTGTGAGAACGCGCTGCTCTGTTAGACGGAGAAGGTGATGGCGTCATCTGAGCTGTGGCCTGGGCCAGCGTGTCTTTTATAGAGGCGTTCTTGTGCTTAGTACGTGTGCCTCCTAGCACCATGGCAGATGATCTGATCCATGCACTGGAGCCTCGGGAGTCGGCGGGGGATCGTGTGCCGTTCAGCGGGCTGCAGGCGAGCTGATTCTGGCGGCTTCTAATTTCCCGTGTAGCGGAGCTCTAACAGAACATGGCCTCTGTTCCTTCTTTGGCTTCTTTCCAGTTCCACAAAACTTTTTTTGTTAACCAGTACCCAATACTGAACTGCATATTCAAGAGACAAGATTATGTCTCTTTCAAGCCTGTGATTCCCTTATTACAAGAAGCAACAACAACAAGTAACAGAGTGCCCATTTACAGACCATGATTAAATTCAGAGGCAGGCCTCTAACTCCATTTTCCCACAATTCCCTGGGTTCCTGGACACATACAGGAAGTATAAATTCTTTAGCGTCCCTCCCTTCATCAGCTCAGAGAGGCCACATCTGACTAGGTGGAAGATGCTTGGCAAGTGATCTACAGCCAAAGTGAGACATCCTCTACTGTCAGAACCCGTGTTCAGGCAGCCAAGTTGTAAAGTAATAGTACAGCTACTGTGGGGAGGCCCTCCCCATTTGCTACCAGAGTAGTTCCAGTGGGGTGGAACTTTGTGATTTGGCCTTGGATCCCTCCAGCTGTTCACCTGTGTTGCTAAAGCTACCCTGCAGTTTACTGTGAGAGGCGCTGTTTATGAGGATAATTGTAAGTAGCTGCGATTATCAGCTCAATTGTCTTTTGTTATAGACTATTACAGTGATTATAGCATGCAGCCACATGTTACTCTGATTGAGTCACAGAGACATTGCTGTGAAGGGTCCATGTTTTTGCAGCTTTCTGCAGTGTATGCACATTGTTTGCCATTCTGGATCTGTTTTGCACGATTGCTTATAACATTTAGACCTGTTTAGCTACAATTAAAAATATATATTGCTTGCTTTTGAAGCTACATTTTCCTTGCTCATGTTAGAAGCTAGAATTCTACTATCCCAAAAAAACTTTAAAACCTAAGTACAGTCAAAATAAAAAACATAAGACCAATCACAGCAATCACATGAAAAGTACTAAATAATGGCTATCATTCATGATATTATCGCTTACTACTGTGTGTACAACTGTGATTGATGTGATTGGCCACAGTGATCACATGATACAGGGCCACTCACACTGGCCACGAAACATGTGATAGTTGTGGCAAATTAAACAATGGCATTATGAATGGATTCCAAACACAATGTAAATGATTACTTATACAGTGATCATCACTGAAATAAGAAATCATAGTGTAAAAAAAAAAATCTAATCACCCTGCACAGTGCAGTACAGTGTCAGCATGGTGACGCTACATTGCTCTGCTGACGGTAATTAAAAACAATGTAAAATAAAATTGTACAAAAAAATTATAAAAAATTTAAAAACATTTGTTACACACTGTCACCAGAGCAAGTGCAGTATCACTATGGTGACATTGTATTGCTGTGGTGGCGATCTTGCACAATGGCTGGCCATTGCTTCAGATAACAACCACAGCAGTACAATGTCACTAACATCGCCACACCAGCCCCAGTGTCACCAGGGTAAGTTAACAGCAGTGTTCCTGATTGCTGCCACACTAGTCCTCAATGTCACCAGATAAGTGTAAGCCAAAAACAGTGTTCCTGACCACTGCTACACAAGTCCCACTGTCACCTGATCAGTACAGCCAGCAACAGTGTTTCTGATCACAGTGCAGTGTTGCCTCTTCTTGCAGCCTGTACTAACCAAAAAAATCATTTACATTTTTGTCTTGTATTTTTCTAAAACTTGTGGCAGAAAAACTGAGTCTTCAAAAGACTCATCATGTCTTTTAAAAAATCTTTGAGGTGTTTATCCTCCAAAATATGGTAATCTTTTGGGTGTTTCCACTGTCCTGGTGCTCCAGGACCTCCAAAAATTTGATAGTTAGTCAAGAAATTGGATATGTAATTTATGCCCCTGGAATTGGAAGAAGGTGCTCCTTGTAGTTTGGGATTCTCTATGTGGCTAGGCTGTGAAAAAATCTCATGTACGTGGTGTCACCATATTTGGGAGAAGTACCGTATATATTTGAGTATAAGCCGAGTTTTTCAGCCCTTTTTTTAGGGCTGAAAATACCCCTCTCAGCTTATACTCCAGTCAGTGTACCTTGGGCGTCCATTTTTAAAAATTTGCGGCTTCCTCCTGGTCCCGTGCAGTTCCATGATAGGCGATTGACACTGTGTTCAGTGTTCCGCCTATCACGGCCATCTTCTCATCCTCGGACTTTCCCAACAGACACTGTGTTTAGTGATCCGCCAATCACGGACCTTCTCTTGTTCGAGGATGAAAGAACGTCTGTGATTGGCGGATCACTAAACACAGTGTCTGCTGGGAAAGTCCGAGGATGAGAAGATGGCCGAGATAGGCGGAACACTGAACATAGTGTCAATCGCCTATCACGGAACCGCACGGGACCAGGAGGAAGCCGCAAATTTTTAAAAATGGACGCCCACAGCGCAGCCTGTCAAGAATTTCAGGTACGCTGCGATGGGCACAGTGAGGATATGGGCACAGTGAGGATATGGGCACAGTGATGATATGGGCACAGTGAGGATATGGGCACAGTGAGGATATGGGCACAGTGATGATGGGCACACTGAGGAGATGGGCCCAGTGAGGAGATGGGCACAGTGAGGAGATGGGAACAGTGAGGAGATGGGCACAGTGTGGATATGGGCACAGTGAGGTAATGGGCACAGTGAGGTAATGGGCACAGTGAGGTTGGGAACAGTGAGGCGTGCAAATGGGCACAGTGAAGCTGCAAATGGGCATCGTTGACCCTCTTTTCCTCTTACAGTAGCTGATGCATTCTTACCCTAGGCTTATACTCGAGTCAATAAGTTTTCCCAGTTTTTTGTGGTAAAATTAGGTGCCTCAACTTATACTCGGGTCGGCTTATACTCGAGTATATACGGTAGTTGAATGTGTTTTGGGGTTTAATTCTAAGTTTCCCTTTGACGTGTGTTAGAAATATCTTATTATTGACAACTTTGTGAAAAAAAAAATGTATTTAATCGTTTCCTGCATTTTCTAAAATCTTTTGGCAAAAAAATTACATTTTCAAAAAACTCACTATGCCTTTCATAAAATGCCTCAAGCCCCGTACACATGATCGGATAACCTATGGATTTTCGTCCGATGGATTTGTCCATCGGAAATCCGATGAAACTGTTTTTCATCAGTCTTGCCCACACACCATCAGTCAAAAAACCGACCGTTCCAAACGCGGTGACGTAAAACACTCCGATGAGCCGAGAAAAATGACGTTTAATGCTTCTGAGCATGCGTCGACTTGATTCTGAGCATGCGTGGGTTTTTGATCCGATGGACTTGCCCATAGACGATCTGAGTTTTCGATCGGTTTTTTATCCATCGGAAAAATTTAAAACATGTTCTATTTTTTCCAACCGATGGAAAAAAGACCGATGGGTACCATACACGATCGGTTGGTCTGATGAAAACCGTCCATCGGACGGTTTTCATCAGTCAAACCGATCGTGTGTACAGGGCTTTAGTGTGTTTGCTTTCCAAAATGTGATCATTATGTGTGTGTTTCCACTTTCCTGGTGCTCCAGGACCTCAAAAATGTGATAGGTAGTTAAGAAATTAGATGCATAATTTATGGTTAATTTATGATCAATGAAAGCCCAGGTACTCTTTGGATTTCGGGCCCCTGTATGCATCTAGACTGTGAAAAAGTCTCAAACACATGATATCCCTATATTCGGGAAGCGTAGCAGAATGTGTTTTGGGGTGTAATTATAAGTATGCCTATGCTGTGTGTGAGAAATAACTTGTTAAAATGACAACTTCGTGAAAAAACAAAAAAAATATTTCTTCCGATTTAAAAAAATTGTGACAAAATATTATAACGTAAATAAGGTAATAAATACCTTACTTTCCAAAAAGGGCTTAAATACCTTAGACTTTCTACTTCCCAAAAAGGAGTCATTTGAGGGGGGGGGGGTATTTGTATTTGTATTGTCCTGGCATTTTACGGCCTCAAGAAATGAGATAGGGAGTCAGTACATCAGGACTGATCGATTTTCAATATATATATATATATATATATATATATATATATATATATATCATAGTTTGTATGCTCTATAACTTTCACAGAGACTAAATAATATACACTTACTGGGGTTATTTTCTCCAAAGAAATGTAGCAGAATACATGCTGGCCTAAATTTATGAAGAAATTATATTTTTTTGCAAAATTTTATAACAGAAACTTTGAAAGCCACATTTTCAGTATTTTTTCATTTATATATAAAAAAAAAATTAAAAACCCAGTGGTGATTAAGTATCACCAAAAGAAAGCTCTATTTGTTTATAAACATATATAAAATTTTGATTTCAGTAGTGTTCCAGGCTTGAGTAAGGGCTCTTTCACACGGGGCGGATCCGTGCAGATCCGCCCCGTGAAGCTCCGCTTGCTCAGCGGGGATCGCTCCGTTGATCCCCGCTGAGCCGGCGGATGACTGGGCGGTCCCCGCACACTGTGCAGGGACCGCCCTGTCAGAGCGCCGCTCTCCCCTATGGGGAATCGGATGACGACGGACCGTAGAGTCCGTTGTCATCCGATCCGCTCCGCCGACGGAAGGAAAAATAGGGTTTTCCTCCGTCACACTTTGGCGGAGCGGAGCGGAGCGGATGTCAGCGGACATGTCTCCGCTGACATCCGTGCTTCCATAGGGGTACATGGAGGATCCGTTTCAGGTCCGCCTAAAAAACTGACAGGCGGACCTGAACGGACCTCCGTGTGAAAGGGGCCTAATTGTCATTCAAAGTGTAAGGCTTCATGTACACGGGACATTGTTCAACCTCTAATGAACGATTTAACGTGACATCTAGAAACCGGCGTCTAAAAACATCCGTTTAGCCGCGTTTACATGCCGCGTTTAACCTGGTTTGGGTCTTGAAGCGTTTGAAAAAAATAATATTTTGTGTTAAAATTAAAAACATCTGTAAACGAAACGCTGCTAAACGTGAGTTGCCACGTTTAGCCTCATTTAGCGCTTAAAATGCCTCTAAACGCAGATTCTGAATGCATTTTTTTGGGTTACAGAAAAGGCCTCTAAACTCAACTGCCTAGAAACTACTATAAACGACCCTGTGTACATGTACTGATAAGATAACATAGAGGAGAGTTCAGGAGCAGTTGAAAAAAATGGCCAACTGCTCCTAAATGTCAGTTTACCAGTAGCAGTGTACATGAGGCCTGACAGTGCTAAAAACTGAAAACTGGCCTGGGCAGGAAGAGACAAAAGTGTCCAGTCATGAGGTGGTTAAATAGTACCTGACATTTATTTTAAATATCTGAATGTAAAGCATCCCTGCAAAGAAAAAGGTAAATACCTACTCCTCCTGCTACTTAAGCCACTGATCCTTGCATTCTTCATATGCTCCACTAAATGGAAAGCATTTACTCAAAGAATGGAAGAGACAGGGATAGAGAACAAGGGGAAAAATCCAATAGGTTTAAAAAGCACAATTAAATAAATTAGTTAGGTTCTGTATACTATCTCATTTGAGGGTCCTGCAATAATATATGCAAAACATCCTGAAATAAAGACATTTAGGTCATGGATTATCAAGATTCAGTAAATGTTTAACCCCATCTGTTGATAACGGACAGTGAGGTCTGTTGCCATTAGATTAGTTTTAACGACTCAACAGAAAGACAAGTGATCCTGTGGGATTTATGAAATAATTTGTAAAGCAAGCCATTTATCCTAAATACTAATCTGGAAAGCAATAAATACAATCCAGTGAGACTACATGTCCTATCACTGGGTTGATTCTTCTCTTATAGCAATTTGCTGCAGAGACTGGTGATTGATTTGTCTAATCAATATAAAGAAGCTTTGAGCATTGTTTACAATAATGATTATTATAGCAAAACTATTGTTAACAAATGTATTACAGTTACACAGTTTTATTTTATGGGCCAAAGGAAATCTACAACGTGCTGAAAAAAAGTCTGTCATTTTCAAAGTAGAAGTAGACTTATCTTTAAAAAAATACATTGAGCACATTTTAGTATGGAAAAATCACATTATTATCCTGACCAATAGCTATTTTTTATTTTATTATTTTTTTTTACCATTTTTCTTACTTACTGCTCCCTAAGTCTCCGCCTACATAGCCCAGCTCATATGGTCTCTAGTTACCAATAATTATTGCAGAGAGTCTTGTTTTCAAACAGTAGTTAAAGAAGAGGATCAAAAAGTAATTTTTTTCATATTTTAGTAAGTTTATTTTATATATATACATATACAGTAAATACATATATGTTATACAGGAAGTTGAGGATGGGTCCTGGATGGGTGCTATGTTTTGCCCATATTCGGGCTGTGGTTTCTGCACTTAAGGGTTCTCACCTGTGTAGGGTGAGGGGTTCCCAGACAGTCTGATCAGAAAGGAGAGAACTAACTTACAGTTCTCTATGCATTGATATTTCCTTATACAGGTCCTGAAATTCGGGGGTTCAGAGAGATATTTGGGTGAGAAAGGACCTCCAGTTATGGAGACTCTGGCCCCAAGAGGGTTAAGCCTACCTCCAGGAAGCAGCACTTAGACACAGAAAGGTCCTGGAGCAGAGGTGAAGTAGTAAGGAGTTTGGAGAGGAGACAGTTGTCTGAAGTACTGCATGTCTGCTTGAAGCTTCCAAAAAGGTCTCAGCTTGGACTTTTCTTTCTGCAGGTAATGTGTGACAGTTACACTGTTATTTTTATGTTGTGATGAAGATAAGCAGACTTTTGTTTTCTCGTTTTGCTGGAGTTTAGCTATATATGTTTCCTGCGGAAAGCACTGTTGTTTACCTTATGAAAAAATAAAGACTTCTATGTTTTCTTTGCTTTGCAAGTGATCCTAGAGCACTACAACAGTAGTTCTGCAGCTGAGAAAAAATGCTATAAATTAAGAAAGCTTTCAGAAATAGAAGTGTTAAAAGTTTATTTTTATCAATTAACAAAATGAAAAGTAAATGAACAGAAGAAACTTTCAAATCAAATTAATATTTGGTGTGACCACACTCTGCGGGGGGCAAAACCATTGCTTCCTGGAATCCTTGTTCTTCTTTACATTACAGATAGTTTCCTGATAACATAGGCTGCATGTTTGGGGTTATTTGGCTGTGTGGGCATTCATCTGACTATGGGACTTTTTACTTGACATTTGAGTAAAAAAATCAAACGTCATGTATAGTAGTAGTAGAATAACTGCTACTTATCATGACAGCTTCCTTGCTGTCAATGGTTACTAGGGAAGTGGCAGATGTCAACACCCGCTGTGTCCTTAGCAACCAGTGATATCATCTTGCCCTATTCATTTACTGGCCTGGAATTCCTGACAATGAAAACAAAGAGGTGGATTTAGAGTGACATTATTAACCAAATAGAGCCACACAGCCATACAGATGAATGGTTGCATACAGTCAGTGTTCACCCAATAAACACCTGTGCCTTTCACACTTTAGGACAGCATACTAACAAAATAAAAGGATTAATGAGAAAAGAAAAAAAAAGGACAGCATGCTATTATTATTTGATCTTACTTAAAAAAATACTGTACCTTTTATTATTTGGAATTGTCTGTAAGGACTGTCGATCGCCCCTGAAGGGGGTCAGTGCAGCACCAGCATATGCTAAGGTGACCAGAATTTAAAATTTAAATCAAAATGATTAATATATATATATATATATATATATATATATATATATATATATATGTTCAGAGGATTGCTGCACAAACATTTATTCAAATTAAAATAAAAAACATACAAAAACCAGTTACAGGTATTTCATCGTTACAGTTTGAGGCTGTCTAGATAGAGCCCTTCCTCATACAGGCAAAGATAGACTTGGGGGGCACACCCTAAAAATGCATTACATTAAAGCTAGTGGAGCTATAAGACCGGCAAATAGAAGAAAAGATTACAGCTCACACTTGCTAAAATTACATTTAAATTCTGCAAAGCTATTTAAAACACCTGAACATATTCAGCAAATAAGCAAAAAATATGGGGATTCGGTCACACTATATGGCCACACAGTGCTTAACCACTTAACGACCGCTCACTGTATATATACATCGGCAGAATGGCACCGACAGGCACAATCACGTACAGTGTACGTGACTGCCTTTGTATAGTTGGGGGGTCCAATCGGACCCCCCTTCTATACAGTGAGTGGTCGTTATCCGTTGGGGAGCGATCCGGGATGAGGGGACAGCCGTTCGATTCCGGCCACCCCCTCGCGATCGCTCCCAGTGAATGAGAAAGCTTCCTCTGCTGTGTAATGTTTACACAGGCAGAGGAAGTGATGTCATCTCTCATGCGGCGCTCACATATACCGAGAGCCGTACAAGAGAAGACACACAGGTTAGTGCACAAACAGTACACTGACACCAGGACACATAGGAACATAAATAGCCCCCCCAGGCCCCCCCAGATCACCCTCCAGATCACCCCCCAGTCCCCAGTCACAGTGTCACTGATTGCAGTGACCATTTATTTACTGATCACTGCAATCAGTGACATTTGTGACTGTAAAAGTGTCACTACAGTTAGTTTAGGTCCAGTGTAGCCCCCTAACCCCCCTAATAAAGGTTTAACCCCATGATCACCCCCCAGATAACCCTTTCACCCCCTAGCACCGCCGTCACTAAGTGATCGTTTTTCTGATCGCTGTTTTAGTGTCGGTGATGCCGATCGGTAGCCAGTTATTTTTTTAGGTTTGCCGCAGGTTTTTATAGCGTCGGATACCCCCATATATTACCTAATAAAGGTTTAACCCCCTTGATCGCCCCCCAGGTAACCCTTTCACCCCCTATCACCACTGTCGCTAAGCGATCGTTTTTCTGATCGCTGTCTTATTGTCGGTGATGCCGATAGGTAGCCAGTTATTTTTTTTAGGTTCGCCGCAGGTTTTTATAGCGTCGGGTACCCCCATATATTACCTAATAATGGTATAACCCCCTTTATCGCCCCCCAGGTAACCCTTTCACCCCCTATCACCACTGTCGCTAAGCGATCGTTTTTCTGATCGCTGACTTATTGTCGGTGATGCCGATAGGTAGCCAGTTATTTTTTTTAGGTTCGCCGCAGGTTTTTATAGTGTCAGGTACCCCCATATATTACCTAATAAAGGTTTAACCCCTTGATCGCCCCCCCAGGTAACCCTTTCACCCCCTTTTGCCAGTGTCACTAAGCAATCGTTTTTCTGATCGCTGTATTACTTATGCTGGTGCCGATAGAGAGCCAGTTATTTTTTTTAGGTTCGCCGCAGGTTTTTATAGCGTCAGGTACCCCCATATATTATCTAATAAAGGTTTTAACCCCCTAATTGCCCCTAGTTAACCCTGCGTCACACCCTAGGCAGCGTCAGGTTAGTGCCAGTAACGCTAACACCCACGCATGAAGCATACACCTCCCTTAGTGGTATAGTAGTGGTATAGTATCTGAACAGATCAATATTTGATCTGTTTAGATCTATACTAGTGTCCCCAGCAGTTTAGGGTTCCCAAAAACGCAGTGTTAGCGGGATCAGCCCAGATACCTGCTAGCACCTGCGTTTTGCCCCTCCGTCCAGCCCAGGCCACCCAAGTGCAGTATCGATCGATCACTGTCACTTACAAAACACAACACACATAACTGCAGCGTTCTCAAAGGACAGGCCTGATCCCTGCGACTCCAGTGCTGTAGGAGGTGATTTCACCACCACAGTTAAAAAAAAAAAGCATATATGCCGAAGCATTGGGGCAGCAGGGGCGGAGGAGCGGAGGAGCGATTTTGCTCCTAATGCCGCATACATACGGTCGAAATTCCGTGGAAAATTCCGACCATGTGTGTGCGACATAATTTTTGCGGGAGGATGCCCCAATGCTTTGGCATATATAAATGGTGCATGTATGCCCATCATTAGAAGTGGGTGGATGAATGGCGGTATTCTAATGGTGGGCATACCCACCGATCAATCTCTTTTTTTGTTCTGCCAACAGGCTGCATGAAAAAAAAGATTACAATACATGTCCAACAAGGACCAGCAACGTACTGGTATGTTGCTGGACTTTGAATGGTTATACCAGATTGATGCCTGCGGGTTTAGGTATCATCTTGGTATCATTCTTTTCAGCCAGCGGCCGGCTTTTATGTAAAAGCAATCCTAGCGGCTAATTAGCCTCTGGACTGCTTTTACAAGCAGTGGGAGGGAATGTCCCCCCCCGGATATAAAAAGTGCCATTGGGAAATTGGGAAAGCATTTTATCACACCGATCTTGGTGTGGTCAGATGCTTTGAGGGCAGAGGAAAGATCTAGGGTCTAATAGACCCCAGTTTTTTCAAAAAAAGAGTACCTGTCACTACCTATTGCTATCATAGGGGATATTTACATTCCCTGAGATAACAATAATAATGATAAAAAATTAAAAATATGGAAGGAACAGTTTAAAAATAAAATAAAAAAGCAAAATTAATAATAATAAAAAAAAAAAAGCACCCTTGTCCTGCCCTGCTCTTGCGCAATGGCGAACGTAAGCGTCGGTCTGGCATCATATGTAAACAGCAATTGCACCATGCATGTGAGGTATCACCGCGAAGGTCAGATCGAGGGCAGTCATTTTAGCAGTAGACCTCCTCTGTAAATCTAACGTGGTAACCTGTAAAGGCTTTAAAGGCTTTTAAAAATGTATGTAGTTTGTCGCCAATGCGCGTTTGTGCGAAATTTTAAAGCATGTCGTGTTTGGTATCTATGTACTCGGCCTAAGATCATCTTTTTTATTTCATCAAACATTTGGGCAATATAGTGTGTTTTAGTGCATTAAAATTAAAAAAAGTGTATTTTTTCCCCCAAAAATGCGTTTGAAAAATCGCTGCACAAATACTGTGTGGAAAAAAAATGCAACACCCACCATTTTAATCTGTAGGGCCTTTGCTTTAAAAATATATAGAATGTTTGGGGGTTCAACATAATTTTCTTGCAAAAAAAATAAATGTTTTAATGTAAACAAAAAGTGTCAGAAAGGGCTTTGTCTTCAAGTGGTTAGAAGAGTGGATGTTATGCCGCGTACACACGATCATTATTCACGGCGGTTGAAAAAACGCTGTGAATAATGACATTAAAAACGAGGGAACGGCTTGTTCCCCACACACGGTCGTTTTTCACGTAATTTTTTCTCTTGTCGAGAAAAACGACCGTTGTGGGCTCCGCGGCAGTGTTTCCCTATGGGAAAACTGCCGCGGAAAAAATGTCGAAAAAAACGACGAGAAAAATTAGAACATGTTCTAATTTTTCTTGTCGTTTTTAATGCCATTTTTCTCGTCGAGAAAAAAGGACAAAATGCCCACAGACGATCATTTTTCTCGTCAAAAGGAAAAAATTTAGTTTTTCTCAACGAGAAAAACGGTCGTGTGTACACGGCATAAGCTTGCTAATGTTGTGTATAAAATGCCAGAACAGTTCAAAACCCCCCCAAATGACCCCATTTTGGAAAGTAGACACCCCAAGCTATATACTGAGAGGCATGTCGAGTCCATGGAATATTTTATATGTTGACACAAGTTGCGGAAAAAAGACAATTTATTTTATTTTTTAATTTTTTTTGCACAAAGTTGTTACTAAATGATATATTGCTCAAACATGCCATGGGCATATGTGGAATTACACCCCAAAATACATTCTGTTGCTTCTCCTGAGTACGGGGATACCACATGTGTGAGACTTTTTGGGAGCCTAGCCATGTACGGGACCCCAAAAACCAAGCACCGCCTTCAGGCTTTCTAAGGGTGTAAATTTTTGATTTCACTTCTCACTGCCTATCACAGTTTCGGAGGCCATGAAATGCCCAGATGGCACAAAACCCCCCCAAATGACCCCATTTTGGAAAGTAGACACCCCAAGCTATTTGCTGAGAGGTATGGTGAGTATGTTGCAGATCTCACTTTTTGTCACAAAGTTTAAAAAAAAAAAAAAATTATTTTCTTTCTTCATTTTCAAAAACAAATGAGAGCTGTAAAATACTCAACATGCCTCTCAGCAAATAGCTTGGGGTGTCTACTTTCCAAAATGGGGTCATTTGGGGGGGTTTTGTGCTATTTTGGCATTTTATGGCCTTCGAAACTGTGATAGGTAGTGAGGAGTGAAATCAAAAATTTGTGCCCTTAGAAATCCTGAAGGCGGTGCTTGGTTTTCGGGGCCCCGTACGCGGCTAGGCTCCTAAAAAGTCCCACACATGTGGTATCCCCGTACTCAGGAGAAGCAGCAAAATGTATTTTGGAGTGCAATTCCACATATAACCATGGCATGTGTGAGCAATATATCATTTAGTGACAACTTTTTGTAATTTTTTATTTTTTTTGTCATTATTTAATCACTTGAGACAAAAAAAAATAAAAAATATTCAATGGGCTCAACATACCTCTCAGCAATTTCCTTGGGATGTCTACTTTCCAAAATGGGGTCATTTTGGGGGGGTTTTGTACTGCCCTGCTATTTTAGCACCTCAAGAAATGAGATAGGCAGTCATAAATTAAAAGCTGTGTAAATTCCAGAAAATGTACCCTAGTTTTAGACGCTATAACTTTTGCGCAAACCAATAAATATACGCTTATTGACTTTTTTTTTTTACTAAAGACATGTGGCTGAATACATTTTGGCCTAAATGTATGACTAAAATTTAGTTTATTCGATTTTTCTTATAACAAAAAGTAGAAAATATCATTTTTTTTCATAATTTTCAGTCTTTTTCCGTTTATATCGCAAAAAATAAAAATCGCAGAGGCAATCAAATACCATTAAAAGAAAGCTCTATTTGTGGGAAGAAAAGGACGCAAATTTCGTTTGGGTACAAATTGCATGTGCGCACAATTTACAGTTAAAGCAGCGCAGTGCAAAATTCTGTAAACACCTCTGGTCCTTTAGCTACAAAATGGTCCGGGGCTTAAGTGGTTAAAGAGGAACTACAGTCTGCTCACATAATTTCTAATAAAAACAACATCTTTGCCATTCGGAAGCTTCCCTCCAACCACTTTGCATATTATTTTATATATACTGTGATTCTGTACTTGCCAGATCCAGTCACGCCTAAGCCAGACGACCACGGCAGGCCCCCCAAAAAAATGCCTTGACACTCGATTCAAAAGAGATCTATACAATATATATCTGAGTGAGCAAACGTCAGTTTTGGTGCCAAAAAAACGGCGTCCCCCTTAGATTACAGGTGTGCTGATTAGGAATGGAAAAATAGGCTCTCTCGTGTATGAAAAATGAGAGGTCAGCCAACCCACATCCCTAAACAAAATAGAAAAAAATCACTCAAAGAGTGCAAATCCTCTCTTGGGACTTTAAAATTGGGTGGCTGTGTAACCTCATAGATGGATGTTGTACCAAAAGAATTGTTTGTAATCGTTTTATTAGAAAAAGTAGAAAATTGCTACTAACATGCATAACATATCAAAAATATAGGCAAAAACAGGGAAAAAACGCACAATGTACAGGTGATAGTTACAAAGAAGTTGTGAAAATACATGAACCCAAATCTGTCGACATGCATATGACAGATAAGAACCCAACGTTTCAAGGTTGTATAGGGTAAACCTCTTCTTCAGTAAGTAGTTGCACTGAAACAACAATTGTATCTGTAAGCAAAAGAAGGAAACAAGAGGGAGAAGAAAGAAACATAGTTTATAAGGGCATTCCATGTATCCAATTTTTTTTATCATATAGCCAAAAACACATATATAGGTAGACATGTGCATTCGTTTTCGTTCGAATGCATTTTCGTCCGAATTTCAGGTATTTTCGTTATCGTTTTAACAAACGAAAGCGCAGAATCCGAAAACCGAAAAATCTGACATAAACAAATGCTTTATTTTCATTTTCATTGCAACAACAGTTCGATATAGATAGGAGATTCGACATGACGCTGACAATAACAATCTGTGTCTATCGAACCTGTAGTTGAATGTACCTAACCTTAACTCTATTAGTCCAAGATTATTCTACATAGAGAGAAAAGATTTGACATAGAGAGAAAAGATTCAACATTATAGAGAGAAAAGATTCGACATTATAGAGAGAAAAGATCGCTGCTGGAATTGGGTGGGGGAAGAAAAAAAATGATGATGATGAATGTTATTGGCTGATTGTAACCAAAGAGGAGGAGCAGTAAAATAGCTAGAACTAACTTGACAATTCAACATGAACGACGATGATTCGACAAAGCATCGAAAAACATACAAACGTTGAATCTGTCATTGAAGGCTTATGGTGTCTGTCGAAAGTTCTAAGAAGATTCGACAGAGCAGCTAAACTCTACGATGCTATAATCGTACATTTCCGGTCAAATGCATCCGCCCATAGGCTATAGAAAAATTCTAATGTTGGTTGACTAGTAATAATAATTAAAAAATATAATTATTACTAGTCATACAACATTAGAATTCTACTATAGCTAGCTTGTAGGCGGAACATTAGACCGGAAATGTACGATTGCGGCGTCGTACAGTTTCGCTGCTCCGTCGAATCTTCTTTGAACATTCGACAGACACCATAAGCCTTCAATGACAGATTTGACCTTAATTAATTCAGATTTTCGGACGAATGCAATTTCTAACGAAAAAACGAAATAAATAAAAACGAATTTCGGGAGTAACTAAATAAATTTATTTTTCGGACGAAAACGAAATTCTGAAACAAAATATTTCAGTGTGCACATGTCTATATTTAGGTATATTATATCTATTGAGTTATCTTAGTACTGACCATTAATGCCTGATATACACATAAGAATGCATCTGTAGTGCTTCTAAAAATGGAAGATAAGACACCGGAGGATGATCAGGGCAAATTCCCCACAACAGAAAGCACCGGAGCGGGCAGTCACAGACCCAATTTATGGCTCCCTACTGTACAATTGCCAACAAGAATCTTATGCACTTTATTATTTTTAGGCACTTGAGTGGTCACGGACCGGTCCTGGTCACACAGGTTGTCCCTGTCTGGCTTGGGGAATCATCGGGCGGTCTGAAGCGCCTCTGTGGAACTGCAGTGTTGGGGATGCCCACCATCTTTCGGGGTCTGTGACTGCCCCCTCCGGCACTGTCTGTTGTGGGGAATTTGCTCTGATCATCCTCTGGTGTCTTATCTTCCCTTTTAAGTAGCGATACAGATGCATATTTATGTGTATATCAGGCATTAATGGTCAGTACTAGGGTAACTCCATAGATATACAGTAATATACCTATATATGTGTTTTTGGCTATATGATAAAAAAATTGGATACATGGAATGCCCTTACAAACTCTGTTTCTTTCTTCTCCCTCTTGTTTCCTTCTTTTGATTACAGATACAATTGTTGTTTCAGTGCAACTACTTACCCCTGAAGAAGAGGTTTACCCTATACAACCTTGAAACGTTGGGTTCTTATCTGTCATATGCATGTCGACAGATTTGGATTCATGTATTGTCACAACTTCTTTGTAACCATCACCTGTACAATGTGCGTTTTTTCCCTGTTGCCTATATTTTTGATATGTTATGCATGTTAGTAGCAATTTTCTACTTTTTCTAATAAAACGATTACAAACAATTCTTTTGGTACAACATCCATCTATGAGGTTACACAGCCACCCAATTTAAAGTCCCAAGAGAGGATTTGCACTCTGAGTGATTTTTTTCTATGCTGATTAAGAATAGTCAGCACAATAGAGAGAGGGCTAAGGGGCCGGTCCGTGACACCGCCAGCCACTCAAAACCATTGTGCATGCGCCGAGTCAGCTCTGCATCCATGCACAAAAGAGCCGGCTCGGGTCCTGCTGGAGCCATACTATCCATTCCAGTCCCCTTTGTCTACCAAGGCAGATCGTAAGTGCCACAGTGAGCATGAAATTACAAACTAGTTTAATCAGGGCCACTTTGACATTAAGTTTAACAAATAAAGGGACATGAAACCTGGCAATAGACGGGATTCGCCCGGCTTCTATCACCGCAACTCCACCACCATGGTCAGGCAAAAAGGGGCCTATAAGGCCCAAATGCCCCCAGAGTAAAAACCATGCTGAGGGTCCTGAATGTCAGGGTCCCAAATGAATCAATTGTCCCAAAACCACCTGGCACAGCACTAAGATTTTTAGACAGATTTCGCAACAGGTTCAAATGAAGTCAGAATCGAAAAAAATTACTTAGTTACTCGTTGTGACTGGCTCCACTACATAACCATTCAGAGATCCATATCTCTATGAAAAACCAATCATAAAACAATTATTAGTATATTTTATATTTCAACATATGCAGTGAAGTATTTTCATCAGCAAAAATAGATTTAAACAGACATAAAACAGAATAGATCAGAGTGTGGGATCATTATGCATATCTCTTTTGTATATAACAAAAAGACACATCAGAGACCCTGAGCTACAAGTCCACGTGAGTAACATGAAATTAACCCAAAAAGGGCCTATAGCTCAGGGACTCGTTCAGACCCGGTGGCCGGGTGGTATTTAGTTTAAAAATCCACCTCCCGTTGGAGTAATTTTTGATCAATATTACCTCCTCGTGGATCTTCCATAATCCTCTCGAGGACCGTGAACCGTGTCATTGATGTGTTATTCTTATGTTTTAAAGCAACATGTCTACAGATCGGGGTGTGTAGTAAGTTTTATCTAATATAATAGATGTGGTCGTAAATCCGTTTCCAAAAATTCCGGAACGTTTTACCAATATAGAATGATCCACACAAAAAACAATATATACCACGCCTTTGGCAGTCAGTGTGGAACTTCATATTATACATATCTCCATTGGGCAGAGTAAAGGAGGCTCACTCTAGAATCCAATAAAAGTAGTCGCATGCCTCACATTTGGGGAAAATTACTAATATACTTGTTTACAATGGGATCTCCGGTAAGAAGATGCCAATGCCTACCCATTGTCTCTCTTATCAATTCATGATTGATCAAGTAGGTAGTAATTATCCTCACAGATTCTGACTGTTTTTTACTTTCCTTTCCAAACAGTAGTTTGTGTCGCTCTTTCTGGCAGGCCTTATTAAAGGCCTTTTTTAGGGAAGTTTTTGTGTAGCCTATCTCTAGTAGCCTTGACCTTAATAGATTGCACTCTCTTCTAAAGGTTTCTTCATTGGAGCAGTTACGCCTTATACGCAAATTTTGTGAGTATAATTTTAATCAATGATTGGGGTGGGCGCTGGATGCGTGAAGTATAGTATTCCCCGCAGTGGTTTTCCTATATAGTGACATCTCCAGGGTTCCATCATCCCGTGTAAGTATGATTAGATCAAGGAATGTGAATGATCGCTGATCGTGCTCCATAGTAAATCTAAGATTGTATCTATTGGCGACTAATCTCTTCATAAAGGTCGTCAGTTCCTTCTCATTTGAGTTCCATACCATAAAGATGTCATCTATGTATCTGTATCAACATTAATGTTGGACAGATACAAAGAAAGAGATTCATCTGTAAAAAGAGCACGCTCTCACCCCCCCAGGTGCAGGTTGGCATACGATGGGGCACAATATGTCCCCATCGCAACCCCCTGGAGGTAGTTGGAACCATCGAATACAAACACATTCCTAGTTAGGATTTGTTGCAACAATTGCATTACAAACGCATTATGAGGCCCGGCTGCCCTCTCACCCTCACTAAGAAAAGTCTCTGCCACCAAGATGCCCAAAAGATCTGGTATGCTACAGTATAGTGCCTCGACATCTTTAGAGACCAAAAGACTGTTAGCTGGAATATTTATGTTGTACAGTTTTCTCAATAGATCCATAGTATCCTGTATATAGGATGGGAGTTTAACAACATGTGGTCGCAGGAAAGCATCCACTAGGTGACTTCCCTTTTCCGTTTTGGCCCTAGTTTCGGAAATTTTTGGGGCGTACCGGTGGTTTTCTCAAGTTCTTATAGGTTTTCGACAATTAATAAAATGAAGGAATTCTTGGATGGGGCACCTTCAGGGCCTCAAGGATATCCTTGTCAATGATTCCATTGTTGTAAGCGTCATTGACAATTCCATCATAGTCTATATTGAATGTTTGGACATTCTCTGCAGGAATTGGAGCAAACCAGTCCCTGTTAGAGAGAATGTTGAGACAAATTGTTCGAAAATCGTCGGTGTCTATTACTACAAAGTTCCCACCCTTATCCGCCATTTTAATGGTAATATCTCTGTTGTTTTGTAGTAAATTAATGGCCTGTTGTTGCTAAATTTAATTTTTTTTTATCACTGCTGGCCTTAAAGTTTAATTTCTTAACATCTGACATTACTTGTGACAAAAATGTCCAAATAACAAGAAAAACAGAAATGGAAGGTGCGCACACCTAGTGCATTACCAGAGATAATTTACATTTTTTTAGTATAAAAGTGGGTACTCACAGAATGGCACCTTTTTCCTCAAAACCTAGCTCTGAGGAAGGGGATGCGCCCCCAAAACGCATTAGCTGCACCCCGTGTTCTGTGCATGTCCATGCACTGTGTTTATGGCCTTTTGTCAGTTGCATTCTGTGAGTACCCACTTTTATACTAAAAAAATGTATTATTAAATTATCTCTGGTAATGCACTAGCCTTCTATTTCTGTTTTTCTTGTGGTTCCTTTCGGATTACCCCATCTGAGGAAGGCAGCATCCACCTAGCTTTGGGATACCATATATACCTTTTACACCACCATTTTATCTGATATCTGTTACATCACACCTTGGAAGACCTATGAGCGCTGGAAGTGACTGTGTTTTTTGTATGAAAAATATCCAAATATTTGGATTTGTTTTTGAGGGGGGAAAGTTTGTAGATTTTTTGCAAAATTTTGGAATCTCTGCAGGGGAGTGTGCCTGAGGGGGGACCCCCGGAAAATCCTGGGCACCTCCCTCAGCAGACTCACCCGCAGATACATAATTTTCATCTAATAAATCCATAAGATTCTTAAGGGCCATAAAGTCCCTTGCTGTAAATCCCTTCCATTGTTCACGTTCAATAATTTCTTGCTTTTTCTTTTTCCTTTCCTTATCATACATATATTTAACTTATCTCTTTTTGAATATTTGTGGAGTGCAATGGTATCTTAGATTTTTTGGGTGGTTTCAACCACATAGAGGAGGCCACATGGGCATTTAATCAAATAAATAACAAACAAGGATTGGCAAGTATAATATCCCTTAATATCAACCCTATGCCTTCCATGTGGATGAGACAAAAATTTACCTTTTGTCATGGAATTGCACTGAATGCAACTCAGACAGGGAAATTAACCATTGTTGTGAGGTCCCAAATGTGTCAGAGTGGTAGTAGGTGGACTGTATTGATCAGTCCTCACCAATCTATCTTGCAATGTTTTACCCCATCTATATGAAGGAAGAAGGGGTGCACAGAATTCAGGGATATTTGTATATTTTCCCTGAGTATAATAGACCAATGTTTTTTGACATTACTGTGTACATGGAAAGAAAAAGGATAGAATTGAGATACAAAGGAAATCCTCTGTCCAAATATTTTTTTAGAAGAAGATGCTAACGTCATTTGTTCTTTCTGTACTAACTAAAGGATAACCCTTCTGTGTGAGTCTCTCTTCCATCTCATCAAGACGGTTCTGACATATTGCCAGATCACTAACTATCCTGGCTATTTGGGTCAATTGATTTTTGGGTATTGATTTAAAAACCCCTGAAGAATGGAAACTCTTAAAATATAACAATTGATTGCAATCTGTGAATTTTATATACAGGTGGCCGACAATGCTCTGTCCCTGTATACTTAACATAGTAACCAGAAACAACATTTTAGTAGCACTAAATGTAATGTTAAACTGAAGACCTGGCACAAGGTAGTTTAAATAATAATTAACCAGGAATAGGCCTCCAATGTTGCCTGTCCACGCTGCAAACATGTCATCTATAAATCTAAACCACCCACTATAGTGGTCCAAAATAAAATTGTTATTGAAGATAAAAGAGTTTTCAATCATGTCCATAAAGGTGTTTGCGTATGGGGGTGTGACATTGGAGCCCATCACTGCTCCTCTCAGTTGAAGACAATCTGTCTCTTTAAATAAAACGTAATTCTCTTCAAGTGCAATCTCCAATAGTTTCAACAGGAAGACAATCTGTGAGCTGTCATACAGTTGGGAAAGAGTTAGAAGTCAACTGCATGCTTCAATTGCCAACTCATGAGGGATGACTGTGTACAAACTAAATATGCCCCATGTGACTAGAATGGAGTTGGACACAACTGTAATATGCCTGATTTTATTAAGAAAGTCTCCTGTGTCTCATATATACGACCTAGTCTGAAGCACTAACAGTATCAAACACTTGTCCAAATTTTCAGCCAAACGAGTTCTAACTGACTCCATCCCAAACACACACATATATATATATATATATATATATATATATATATATATATATATATATATATATATAAAATGGTTAGGAAATGTTTAAACATCGAGTTGTAGATATAGCTAAAGCAAAAATCCAGCCCCATATAAAAAGAAAAAAGAAAAAAGCTTATTAAAAGATAAAGTATAAAAGGAGCTTTGGGACAATTCTCATCATCAATTCAGAGCTGTCCTCTGCAGAACTTCTTTTCTGCCACAAGATGTCCTCAGTCTTTCAGGTTGCATGATGGGCATCGTCATTTAACCAACTTCTGCTGAGCCCTTTCTGTCATGGATCCTCCCACAGAGTGTGACTGGACAGTGAAAGAAAAGCAGCAAAGTAATGAGCTCATCTGTCTGTCACTCTGCTTTCTCCTTCTATCAGCACGTCCCTCATTAGCACATGAACTGATTTGTTCTTTGTGCCACTTTTTTCTCAAGCAGCTCTGCTGTACAGGGACAGCAAGAGATTCATAAATTCAGATACTTACTCTGCTTGCATTAAAGACAAAAATATTTAATGATGCATTTATAAAAACAGAGATGCATTAATCTGTCTCTTTTATATCTATCTAGAGCTCAACTTTAGCTAGATTCTCACTTACATGTTTTCAGTTCATAATAAGAGAATAAAAAAAGCATTAGTTGCTACATTTGGGCAAGGCTAAAACTATTTGTACTGACCACAGTTACCAGACAGAATCAAACCTGTTCCTAGGTAAACTTAGAGAACACAAACTATCTGCTCAGCAGCGTTGACAACCCCTGATGATTATTTTTACTGATACAACATGAAAAAGTTACTGACAAAGCACATTTTTTACTGACAACCTGAAATATGACAGAAACTCCTATCATAAATAGGGATGAGCTCGGTGTTCGAGTCGAACATAAGTTCGACTCGAACATCGGCTGTTCGACCGTTCGGCGAACATCGAACGATTTGGGCCGTTCGTGCCAAATTCGAGTGATGCGAACGGCCCACAATACACTGCGCCATCGCAGTGCAATCCCGGCGCTGTGATTGGCCAAGCATGCACTGTGACCCCGCATGCTTGGCCAATCACAGCGCCGGCAGCTAGGAGAGCCATAATTGGCCACAGGCAGGTTGCCTGTGGCCAATTATAGCTCAGGGGGTTTAGCACACGCCCCACACTATAAAAGGCCGCCAGCGCGGCGGCCTTGTGTAGTGTGTTCCGGCACAGGGAAAGAGAAGGATAGGCAGGGACAGTGTGATATTCTTTGTGCTATTCTTGTGTGCAGGGAGAGAGAAGGATAGGCAGGGAGAGTGTCAGTGTCATATTCTTTGCTAAACCTTATGTGCAGGGAGAGAGAAGGATAGGCAGGGGACAGTGTCAGTGTCACATTCTTTGCTAAACCTTGTGTGCAGGGAGAGAGAAGGATAGGCAGGGGACAGTGTCATTGTTGCTAAGCCTCCTGATCATATTACACCTGAAGTTAGCCCGTATTGCTGTGTTTTCCTGGTGTGTTACACCAACAGGCATTTGCAGCACTTACAGCGGGCGTAATGTGTGCCTCCTGCACATTATACATCTGAAGTTAGCCCATATTGCTGTGTTTTCCTGGTGTGTTACACCAACAGGCATTTGCAGCCCATACAGCGGGCGTAATGTGTGCCTCCTGCACATTATACACCTGAAGTTAGCCCGTATTGCTGTGTTTTCCTGGTGTGTTACACCAACAGGCATTTGCAGCACTTACAGCGGGCGGAGTGTGCCTCCTGCACATTATACACCTGAAGTTAGCCCGTATTGCTGTGTTTTCCTGGTGTGTTACACCAACAGGCATTTGCAGCACTTACAGCGGGCGGAGTGTGCCTCCTGCACATTATACACCTGAAGTTAGCCCGTATTGCTGTGTTTTCCTGGTGTGTTACACCAACAGGCATTTGCAGCACTTACAGCGGGCGGAGTGTGCCTCCTGATCATATTACACCTGAAGTTAGCCCGTATTGCTGTGTTTTCCTGGTGTGTTACACCAACAGGCATTTGCAGCACTTACAGCGGGCGGAGTGTGCCTCCTGCACATTATACACCTGAAGTTAGCCCGTATTGCTGTGTTTTCCTGGTGTGTTACACCAACAGGTATTTGCAGCACTTACAGCGGGCGGAGTGTGCCTCCTGATCATATTACACCTAAAGTTAGCCCGTATTGCTGTGTTTTCCTGGTGTGTTACACCAACAGGCATTTGCAGCACTTACAGCGGGCGGAGTGTGCCTCCTGATCATATTACACCTAAAGTTAGCCCGTATTGCTGTGTTTTCCTGGTGTGTTACACCAACAGGCATTTGCAGCACTTACAGTGGGCGGAGTGTGCCTCCTGCACATTATACACCTGAAGTTAGCCCGTATTGCTGTGTTTTCCTGGTGTGTTACACCAACAGGCATTTGCAGCACTTACAGCGGGCGGAGTGTGCCTCCTGATCATATTACACCTGAAGTTAGCCCGTATTGCTGTGTTTTCCTGGTGTGTTACACCAACAGGCATTTGCAGCACTTACAGTGGGCGGAGTGTGCCTCCTGCACATTATACACCTGAAGTTAGCCTGTATTGCTGTGTTTTCCTGGTGTGTTACACCAACAGGCATTTGCAGCACTTACAGCAGGCGGAGTGTGCCTCCTGATCATATTACACCTGAAGTTAGCCCGTATTGCTGTGTTTTCCTGGTGTGTTACACCAACAGGCAATTGCAGCACTTACAGCAGGCGTAGTGTGATTGCTGCAAAATATACTCCTGAAGCTAGGCCTTATTGCTGGTTTTCCCATCTCCCTGCAGGCCATTAGAATGTCTGGAAGGCAAACAAGGAGAGGCAGACAGTCAGGAGCCAATAAAAGAGGGCAAGCAGGCTCTGTGTCTAGAGACAACAGTGCTGGTCGTGGACGTGGTGCATCGCCATCAGCACGTGGCCATGGGACACGCTTGTCCTTCTTTTCGGCAGCTGGAAGTGTTGAGCCGCATCATGCCTAAGACTTGGTAGAGTGGATGACCAAGCCCTCCTCATCCTCCTCATCCTCTCTCACCCAGGCTCAGGGTACTGGCAAAGCAGCTGCCAAAGCGTCCTCTTCCCTGGTATCAATGTCATCATCAGTCACTCCTTCCCTAGACCAACCATGTCCTCCTGAGGAGTCCCCCGAACTGTTTGAGCACAGTGTTGTGTACATGCTCCAGGAGGATGCCCAGCGTTTCGAAGGGTCTGATGATGATACCCAGCTAGAGGAAGGCAGTAGCGTGAGAGCAGAGAGAGGGGATGCTCAAGAAGGACACCAATCTGGCAGTCATGTTCCAGCAGCTGCAGCATACTGCCAGATTGGCTCCAGTGATGAGGAGGGAGGGGATGATGAGGTCACTGACTCCACGTGGGTGCCTAATAGGAGAGAGGAGGAGGAGGAGGAGGATGAGGAGGAGGCACATCTCCAACGAGGCAGGATGCCCTCGGGGGGCCAGCGTAAGTGCAGCACACCGACGGAATCACACCGCAGAGCTCCGCCTGTGCAGGGCGCTGCCTTTGCCCATTATTTAAAAAGTTCTTTGGTGTGGGCCTTTTTTGAGTCGAGTGCATCATATTGCACAGCTGCTGTTTGCAACATATGTCTCAAGCGTATATCGCGTGGCCAAAACATCACCCGCTTGGGCACCACATGCTTGACCAGACATATGTTGACCTGCCATGCAGCTCGTTGGCAAGCCTACCTTAAAGACCCACACCAAAGAACAAAGCGGACCTCTCCTTGCACCGCATCAGCTGGGATCTCCAACCCCACTATACCTTCAGTCCCCTCTGAAACCTGCACTGAGTGGAATGAAGGTGTAGAATTAGGTGTGTCACAGCCAAGTACTTGCGGGCACTCTGCTAGCAGTACACCGACGTCCGATTCTAGCAGGCAAATTTCCCTGCCCCAGCTGCTGGACCGTCGAAAGAAGTTCACTCCCAGCCATCCACATGCCCAGCGGTTGAATGCTAGCTTGGCTAAATTGCTAGCGCTTCAACTGCTGCCTTTTCAGTTGGTAGACTCGGCCCCCTTCCGTGAGTTTGTGCAATGTGCGGTTCCTCAGTGGCAGGTTCCCAAACGCCACTTTTTCTCACGGAAGGCGATTCCGGCTCTCTACCGGCATGTGGAAGGCAATGTCTTGGCCTCGCTGGACAGGGCGGTCAGCGGTAAGGTGCATATTACCGCTGACTCATGGTCCAGCAGGCATGGACAGGGATGTTACCTTTCTTTCACGGCCCATTGGGTCACTCTTTTGGCAGCTGGGAAGGATGCAGGACAAGGTGCAGTAGTGTTAAAGGTTGTTCCGCCGCCACGCCTCCAAAATGCTACTACTGGTTGTGACACACCTCTCTCCTCCACCCCCTCCTCTTCTTCTTCCTCCATGGCCTCTTCCTGTGCTTTGTCCTCGGAACCAGCGGTGCTCCGTAGGCGTTCAAGGGGCTACGCAAGTACGCAGGCAAAAAGATGCCATGCCGTGCTTGCGCTGGTGTGTTTGGGGGACAGGAGCCACACTGGGGCAGAGGTTCTATCTGCTCTGCAGGGGCAGGCCGAGAGGAGGTTGACACCACGCCAGCTTAAGCCAGGAATGGTGGTTTGTGACAATGGCACCAACCTCCTCTCCGCCCTCCGACAGGGACAACTGACCCATGTGCCCTGTGTGGCTCACGTCCTTAACCTGGTGGTGCAGCGATTTTTGGGCAGGTACCCGGGCTTACAGGATGTCCTGAGGCAGGCCAGGAAAGTCTGTGTGCATTTCCGCAGATCTTATAATGCCAGTGCTCGCCTGGCTGAGCTGCAAAAGGAGTTGAACCTGCCCAAGAACCGCCTTATATGTGACATGCCCACCAGGTGGAACTCAACGTTGGCCATGCTGCAGCGGCTGCACACGCAGCAGAGGGCCATCAATGAGTACCTGTGCAACTACGGCACCAGGACAGGGTCAGGGGAGCTCGGGTTTTTTTCACCACGCCAGTGGGGCATGATCAGGGATGCATGCACTGTCCTGGCACCATTTGAGGAGGCCACGAGGATGGTGAGCAGTGACAGTGCATGCATCAGTGACACTGTACCTCTTGTCCACCTGTTGGAACATACGCTACGTGGAATAATGGACAGGGCACTTGAGGCAGAACAGAGGCAGGAAGAGGAGGACTTCCTTGCCTCTCAAGGCCCCCTTTACCCAGACAGTGTTCCTTCTGTCCCACCCATCACACAGGAAGAGGAGGAGGAGGAGGAGGATGAGGAGGAGGAGGAGGATTGTGTCAGCATGGAGGTGGAGCCTGGCACTCAGCATCATCAGCAGCAGTCTTTTAGGGATGATTTACAGTCCCAAGAAACCAGTGGACTTGTACGTGGCTGGGAGGAGGTGGCTGCAGATCATGTCGTCCTTAGTGACCCAGAGGACTCCGGACCAAATGCCTCAGCTAACCTACGCTGCATGGCCTCCCTGATCCTGCAAAGTCTGCGGAAGGATCCTCGTATTCTTCGGATCAAGGAGAGGGACCATTACTGGCTGGCCACTCTCCTTGATCCACGGTACAAGGGTAAGGTTGCGGACCTTATATTACCGTTGCAGAGGGAGCAGAAGATGAGACAACTCCGGGAGGCCTTGCAGAAAGGTCTGTGCAACGCGTTCCCAGAGACTGGGAGGTTACAAACTCCTGGTCCTGGACAACGAGTTGCTGAGGCTTCGGTCAGTCAAAGAAGGAGCGGTGGGGAAGGTGTCCGTCTGACCGATGCGTTCAGACAATTCTTTAGTCCGCAGCCCCAAGGTATGATCGGTTCCAGCAACCATCGCCAGCGTCTGATATACATGGTGCAGGAATACCTAGGGGCAAGGTCAGACTTGGACACCTTCCCCATCGAAAATCCTCTGGCTTACTGGGTCTTGAGGATGGATCACTGGCCAGAGCTTGCACAGTATGCAATTGAGCTACTGGCCTGTCCTGCATCCAGCGTTCTTTCAGAACGCACATTCAGTACTGCTGGAGGATTTGTCGCGGATCACAGTGTGCGCCTGTCCACCGACTCGGTTGATCGACTGACCTTCATAAAGATGAACCAGTCTTGGATCACCACCAGGTACCAAACACCTGAAGCTGATATAACAGACTAATTTATTTTCAAATGTCACATCCCTTCAAGACTGATGCTGATGCTGAGAGACTGTCCTGTTATGTTGACTGACTATCCTCCTTCTCCTCAATGATCCGATTGATGATGATAGCTTGGAAGAACATTTTTATTTTTGGGTGCCGCCACCAGTGGCTAAGGCCCAATTTTTCAGCCCCTGTTTAACAGGGGCATGTAATTACAATTTTTTATGCAATGCTTTGCAGCAGGGCTCATTCCTGCACTCCAACTAGAGTATCTGGGAGAGGTTGCAGTGTCGTGGCACCAGCACCAATGGCTAAGGCCCAATTTTTCAGCCCCTGTTTAACAGGGGCGTGTTATTACAATTTTTTATGCAATGCTTTGCAGCAGGGCTCATTCCTGCACTCCAACTAGAGTATCTGGGAGAGGTTGCAGTGTCGTGGCACCAGCACCAGTGGCTAAGGCCCAATTTTTCAGCCCCTGTTTAACAGGGGCGTGCAATTAAAATTTTTGATGCAATACTTTGCAACAGGGCTCATTGCTGTGCTCCAAGTACAGTATCTGTGAGGGGTTGCAGTGTTGTGGCACCAGTGCCTAAGGCCCAAATTTTCTGCCCCTGTTTTACAGGGGCATGTAATTACAATTCTTGATCTAATAATTCACAGCAGGGCCCATTCCTGCGCCCACCAAGAGTAACTGTGAGGCCTTACAGTGTTGTGTCAACACCACCACCACCACCAAAGGCCCAATTTTTCAGCCCCTGTTCAACAGGGGCATGCAATTACAATTCTTGATCTAATAATTCACAGCAGGGCCCATTCATGCGCCCACCAAGAGTAACTGTGAGGGCTCACAGTGTTGTGGCAACACCAACATGTAAGGGGCAAATTTCAGCTGAGTATATACGGCAGGCCCCTACTTTCAAACATCCAACTTACAAACGACTCCTCCTTGCAAACAGAAGGATACAAAAGGAAGTGAGAGAAAATCTACCCCTAGGAAGGCAAATTCTCTCCTGTAAGAGTTAATATGGGAAAAAAAAGTGTCTCCTCTCCACTGATGCTTTATCACCAATTCTTGTTTCAATAAAAACCCCAAATTTTCAAAAAACATTTGTCATTAGGACGGAAAGTGAGGTGAACTGTTCTGAACAGGTGCACACTGCACAGACAGCAAAACAAATGTTACAGGGGTGATAACCCTTCCCTATGTTTTCCAAAAAGCTTAAAAATAGATTTTTTGGCTGGAGCTACACTTAAACAATGTACCTGTTCAAAATTACAAACAGATTCTACATAAGAACAAACCTACAGTCCCTGTCTTGTATGCACCGCCTGTATACGGCTGTTCAGAGTATATAGGGCCTTTTTTATTTTGTGTGCGGGGTTCCCCTTAATATCCATACAAGACCCAAAGGGGCTGGTAATGGGCTGGGGTAGGGGGGGGGGGCTGTGATGGGGTAGCTATGCCATTTTTCTTAAAGGTTTTCATCCATATTACCGGGACCAGACATTACATTAAAGCCGCAAGCAGTTTTAAATGGCTTTTTTTCCTTTAGAAATGTAATTTTGTGCAGGGACAGTTCTAAACACGGGAAACACGTGGCACTTCACAGGCATACTTTAGACACCCCCCAGGTACGATATTTAAAGGAATATTTGACTTTTTTTTTTTCACTTTATGCATCATTAAAATGACTGCTCCCGAAAAACGGCCGTTTTTAAAACTTCTTTTTGCATTGATACATGTCCCCTGGTGCAGAACCCGGGTTCCCAAACCCTTTTTAGGACAATAACATGCATAATAGTCGTTATAATTAGCACTTTAGATTTCGAACGTTCGCATCCATTGTATTTAATAGGGTTCTAAAGTTCGTGCGAACTTTCGGTCCGTTCGTGGGTTCTGGTGCGAACCGAACCCGGGGGTGTTCGGCTCATCACTAATCATAAACTAAGACAATCAATATTTAAAGGCTAAATTCACCATTAAGAAAACAATAATAAATGTGTATTTTTTTCCCACAGGAGCCTGCGTTAGGCTCCTGCAGACACCTCCCCCAGCTTTTTCAGGTAGACAGCTGGAGGAAGTGTCAAAGGACTATGCTGATCAGGGGGGTGAGGATTGGTGGTGCTTAGCAACATGTTACACCCTAAATACGGGTGTACCATATAACATGTTCCTAAAGGACACTTAGCCCTTTAAGGGTAACTCCACTTTAATGGGGGGAAAAGAAGCAAATAAAGAAAAAATAATATAATTATGCAATTGCGACACAAGTCATATTGTAATTGAATGTTATTAAAAATTACCTTTACTTTTTAATCTGCAGCCGCTGCAATTTTCTAAAAATGCAATGCAATATGGCTACCTGGAGGTGTTCTGTACACAGAATGTCTGTGTTTGTTTTCCCAAAAGTCTGCACTAAGATGCAAGTCAGATTTCAGGCATCCCCTGGAACAAATATGTCATTTTTGGTGAGATACTCCCAATAGGAACAATTCTAAGGCTCCATTCACACCATGGCCTTCCGTTTTGGGTGCGGAATCGCCATGATTCTGCCCGCGATTCTAAATTGCCGCAAATCTTGGGATGCCCTTGCGATCCCCCTTACTTTCAATGGCACCCAAATCGCGCCACGATTTTGCCGCCATTGTCGCCCGAGGAATCGCTGTAAAATTGCACAGACAGAATCGCGGGCCACCTGCCGCCTAAAAGAAGGGGGCACTCTGAAGGATGTAAGGGGAACTCTTGAGGTACTAAATTACAGTGCTCCCTTACATCCTCCAGATTACCCCCTTGTATCAATCAGTGTCCCCTTACATCCTCCAGAGTGCTTCCTTAATGCCCCCTTACATCCTCCTCCAGGGTGCCCCTTTACATCCTCCAAAGCACCCCGTTAGTGCCTACAAAGTGCCTATCTTACATATACCTTCCTGGTCACTGACAGCAGTGGGCCCCAATTTCTGAGCGGCTAGCGGGAAAACTGTCAGGCTACGTACTTACCGAGGCCGAGATGCCGAGAGTGGTTCACCCTTGCACCCAAGCGCACTCCGCCCCCTGGAGGTGAGACAGGGAGAGGACAGCACGAGGGAGCACTGGCCACCAGCAGGTAGAGGTGTCTTGCTGAAGAATCTAGCAGGGATGAGTCTGAAGAACAGGCCAGGAGTCAAACACCAAGGGTAGACAGGGTCAAACAGCAACCAGTAGCAAGGCACAAGTCCGTTTAGGAGTTTAGCAGGAAGCACCAGTATAGTCAGGTTAGGCAAGAAGTCCAGGGTACAGGCAGAAGGTAGAGGGCTGGAGACAGGCAGCAGATCCGGGTCACAGGCCGAGGGTCAAGCACAAGGAGAGAGGTAGAAGTCCGTTTAGCAAGCCAAGGGGTCAGGTTCAGGAGAAGCAGAAGCGTAGTCAAATCCGGTCCGGGTCACAGCAGGAGAACTTTAACTTCTTTCAGGCACAAGAAACACAGTAAAGCTGACAAACCAGCAACCAGATAGTGTTACTGCGTCTGTTTAAATAGGCCCGCCTGTAGACCCATTGGCGAGCTATTGCGCATGCGCATTCGTCGTTGCGCCGGTGCGCGCCCCCGAGCACGCCGAAGCGCCGTCCCGCCACGCACGCGCATGCGCCGATGCGCCGTTTTGCCGCGCATGCGCACTGAGCGCAGATTGGTGACAACAGACGGGGAATTTCCCTGACAGCGCCCCCCCCGAGGGGCGGACTCCGGACGCCCAGACTGGCCATTAATTCCGGATGTTCTTGGTGAAAGGCTCGTATTAGGCGAGGAGCATGCAAGTTCCTGGATGGTTCCCAGGAGTTGTCCTCCGGGGGGTACCCCTTCCATTTAACCAAGTATTGTAACTGTCTGCCTTTTTTCCTACAGCCCAGGATGGATTCCATCTCAAATTCTTTTTCCCCATCTACTTCAACTGGTGGTGGAGGAGGTTCATCTCTTCCAGGAAAGGCGTTGGGAATGACGGGTTTTAATAAAGATGAGTGGAACACTGGGTGAATCCTATAGGAATCAGGTAATGCTAGTTCAAAAGCCACAGGATTAATAGCTCGTTTGATCTTGAAGGGCCCGATAAATCTAGGGCCGAGCTTTCGAGAGGGAATAGGCAATCTGAGGTTGGCGGCGGAAAGCCAAACTTTTTCCCCGACTCTGAACGCCGGGTTTTCCTTCCTTCCCCGGTCATAAAATTTCTTGTAGGATCCTTGGGCATTCCGCATCATCTCCTGGAGTCTTTGGAAATTCGCCTGGACAGAAGCCACTCGGTCCTGGACCGCGGGAACAGGGCTCTCGGGGATGTTTTCAGGGAGAAAGGAGGGATGAAAACCGTAATTGGCCCAAAAGGGGGTTTGATTGGTAGCAGAATGCATTGAATTGTTATAGGCAAACTCTGCGTAAGGAAGTAGAGATGCCCAGTCATCCTGGGAAGCAGAGCAGAAACAACGGAGGTATTGCTCCAGGGTCTGATTGGTTCTTTCCATCTGGCCATTGCTTTGGGGGTGGTACGCTGACGAGAGGCAGGTTTTGACTTCTAGTGACTTGCAGAGTTCCTTCCAGAATTTTGAAGTGAACTGGACCCCTCTGTCGGAGGTGATACTCTTTGGTATTCCATGAAGCCTGGTTATCTCCTTAAAAAAGATTTGAGCGGTATCCATGGCTGAAGGTGTCCCAATCATCGGTAAAAAGTGAGCCATTTTTGAGAGGCGGTCCACAACGACCAGAATCGTGGTAAACCCTCCGGAGGAAGGCAAGTCCACGATAAAGTCCATGGACACGTCCGCCCAAGGGCGCTCAGGAATGGGTAAGGGTTTGAGCAGGCCCCAACTCTTGGTGTTTGGCCCCTTGTTACGCTGACACTGAGTGCAGGAAGCGACATAAGACTTACAATCTTGCCTCCAGCCTGGCCACCAGAAGGAGCGGGAGACAAGTTCCGACGATTTACGTGCTCCGAAGTGACCTGCCAGTTTGAGATCGTGGAAGGTCCTCAAGACCAGCGGTCTTGTTTCCAGAGGGACGAAAATCTTGTCCTGGGACCAGAATAGGCCGTCCCGCTTCTCCAGGGAGGTAGTAACCGGATCAGAGCAGAGCCCGGAAGCGATTTTAATAGAGGTGAGTAGATCGGCCCGGGGAATCAACAGAAAGTTCTGAGCTGACAGAATGGTGCCCGGTTGGGCCGACTGAGGGGTTTCCGGAAACATCCTGGATAGCGCATCCGCCTTCCCATTCTTGGAGCCGGGTCTATAGGAAATGTGAAAGTTGAACCGGGTGAAGAAAAGGGCCCAACGGGCCTGCCTGGGGCGTAGACGTTGAGCTGTTCTTAAGTACTCTAGATTTTTATGATCTGTGAAGATCATGATGGGGTGTACTGCCCCCTCCAGAAGGTATCGCCATTCCTCCAGTGCGAATTTTATGGCCAGTAATTCCCGGTCCCCTACATCATAGTTTCGCTCCGGGGGAGTCAACTTTTTAGAGGCAAAGGCTACTGGATACAGGAGAGCCTTGGGGCCTCGTCTTTGAGAGAGGATGGCTCCGATGGCTGTCTCAGAGGCGTCCACTTCCAGGGTGAACGGCAGTAGAGGATCCGGGTGCTGAAGTACTGGTGCTGAAGTGAAGACATCCTTGAGGCGAGAGAAGGCCTCCTGAGCTTCTGGAGACCAGTGAAAACGGTTATTTTGCCGGGTAAGTTGGGTTATTGGGGCCACAATGGAGGAAAAGCCCACGATGAATCTCCTATAGAAGTTGGCGAAGCCTATAAACCGCTGTACCCCCTTCTTGTCGGTTGGGGCTGGCCAGTCCTGAATGGCCTTTACCTTCTGCGGGTCCATTGCGACCCCATCGATGGAAATGATAAAGCCGAGGAACTGTACGGTGGTCTTTTCGAACTCGCATTTCTCAGCTTTGAGGTAGAGTTTGTGCTTCCGAAGGATGGTGAGGACCTTCATGACATGAGCCCGGTGGAGTTCGATGTTGGTGGAAAAGATGAGGATATCGTCCAGGTACACTACTAAGAAGTCATCAAGGTGCTGTCTGAAAATGTCGTTGACTAGGTGTTGGAAGGTGGCTGGAGCATTACAAAGACCGAACGGCATGACCGAATACTCAAAGTGTCCGAAACGAGATCTGAAGGCGGTTTTCCACTCGTCTCCGGCCCTGATTCTGATAAGATTGTAGGCCCCCCGTAGATCCAGTTTGGAAAAGACCCGAGCAGATCGGAAGCGCTGAAATAGCTCCGGAATAAGGGGTAGTGGGTACCTGTTCTTAATGGTTATCTTGTTTAGGTCCCGGTAATCGATACAGGGTCTTAAGGACCCGTCTTTCTTTTCCACAAAGAAGATTCCTGCACCGGCTGGAGAGGAGGAAGGGCGAATAAATCTCTTCTGGAGGTTTTCATCAATATAAGCCTTGAGGGCTTTCAACTCGGTTTCGGACAATGGAAAGATACGTCCGAACGGAATTTTGGAGCCCGGCAAGAGATTGATAGGGCAATCATAGGGCCGATGAGGTGGTAGATGGTCGGCTTGCTGCTTATCGAACACGTCCCGGAATTCTAGATAGATGGAAGGAACATGCTGTAGGTTGTCCGGCTTGGCAATCATGGAAGCGCAGACCATAGAGGCAGAGGCAAGACAGTTCTGGGAACAATAGGAGAAGGTGAAGCTAACCTCTTTCTTCACCCAATTTATGAGGGGCTCGTGTGCCTGTAGCCAGGGAAGACCCAGGATGATGGGGAACATCGGGGAAGGTATGAGGTCTAACCGGAGAAGTTCTTGATGACCCGAGTCAGAGATGGCAAGGATAGGTTTGGTTTCCTGCGTGATCAGCCCTGAACGGGGCAAGGACCCATCCGCCAGGTGGATCTGAAGGCAGTGGTCCTTAGGTTGAGTGGGGACATGGAATCTTGAGGCTAAGGTAGAGTCCAGGAAGCAGCTGCAGGCTCCAGAATCAATAATTGCCGGGAGGCGGATTGCCCCTTCCGGCAGCTGTAGAGACACAAAGAGAATGACATAAGACTGAGGGTTGTCAAAGAGTTGATAGTTTAAAGTGTCTTTAGAGATAGACTTACTAGGTCTTACGGGGCAGTTGAGGAGGAAGTGGCCGGCACCCCCGCAATATAGGCACAGATTGGCCTGGCGCCTTCGCTGTTTTTCCTCAGGAGTCAGGGGAGCCCGAACCAACCCGAGCTGCATGGGTTCTGGCTCAGGAAGAGGTGTGACTGCAGGCGCAGAGGTTGGTGGGTAGTGAGGTACAGTCCTGGATGGAGGCCAGTTGGGACGAGGAGATTGAAATCGCTCTGCCCGTCGTTCACGAAGACGCCTATCGAGTTGTATGGCGGATTGGATCAGGTTCTCCAAGGTAGTGGGGGTTTCGATCCTGGCCAGCTCGTCCTTGAGAGTCTCAGATAGTCCCTGGCGGTACTGGTATCTGAGGGCCGCCTCATTCCATTTGGTGTCGGCGGACCATTTCCTAAATTCCGACGTATAGTCTTCCACCGGCCTTCTTCCCTGAGTTAGGTTATGGAGGACGGACTCGGCCGTGGCTGATCGCTGGGGATCATCGTATAATTGAGCCATATGTTCAAAAAATGTCTCTACTGAGTCCAATATGGGGCTTTGTTGCTCCATCAGGCCATGGGCCCAGGCTTGAGGGTCATCCATTAAGAGAGAGATGATAAACCCCACCTTTACTGCTTCCGAAGAGAAGGTCCTTGGTTGGAGGGCAAGGTAGAGGGAGCAGGCGTTTTTAAAGGCCCGGTATTTTTTGCGGACCCCCGAAAAACGTTCCGGAATAGGGACCCTGGGTTCAGGGGTGGCCATCACTACTGTAGAACTCGTAGGTACTTGGGAGTTGGTGGCGGTGTTGGCAGAGGTGGCAGCTGTGGGGCCTGGCCCTAGGAGACCGGTGAGCTGTTGAAGACGGCCATCAATCTGGGTATATCCCTCTTGGAGTCTTTGGACAGTGTCTGTTAGGGTGGAGACCTGCTGGCAGAGGGTGTCAAATGGGGAACGCACTCTGTCGGCCTCAGACATCTGGCTGGTTTGTACTGTCAGGCTACGTACTTACCGAGGGCGAGATGCCGAGAGTGGTTCACCCTTGCACCCAAGCGCACTCCGCCCCCTGGAGGTGAGACAGGGAGAGGACAGCACGAGGGAGCACTGGCCACCAGCAGGTAGAGGTGTCTTGCTGAAGAATCTAGCAGGGATGAGTCTGAAGAACAGGCCAGGAGTCAAACACCAAGGGTAGACAGGGTCAAACAGCAACCAGTAGCAAGGCACAAGTCCGTTTAGGAGTTTAGCAGGAAGCACCAGTATAGTCAGGTTAGGCAAGAAGTCCAGGGTACAGGCAGAAGGTAGAGGGCTGGAGACAGGCAGCAGATCCGGGTCACAGGCCGAGGGTCAAGCACAAGGAGAGAGGTAGAAGTCCGTTTAGCAAGCCAAGGGGTCAGGTTCAGGAGAAGCAGAAGCGTAGTCAAATCCGGTTCGGGTCACAGCAGGAGAACTTTAACTTCTTTCAGGCACAAGAAACACAGTAAAGCTGACAAACCAGCAACCAGATAGTGTTACTGCGTCTGTTTAAATAGGCCCGCCTGTAGACCCATTGGCGAGCTATTGCGCACGCGCATTCGTCGTTGCGCCGGTGCGCGCCCCCGAGCACGCCAAAGCGCCGTCCCGCCACGCACGCGCCGATGCGCCGTTTTGCCGCGCATGCGCACTGAGCGCAGATTGGTGACAACAGACGGGGAATTTCCCTGACAAAAACACTTAAAAACCCTCTTTTAAGTAACTCTAAACTGCGCATGTGCAGTTCTGAAGCCAGCCAATTAGTGAACTTCTAAGACTCGGCGCCAACTTGTATGGTGGGGTAAGTCACACCTGCTACCCAATCCAAGGCTAAGCTCGGCAGTTCTCTAATCAGCCAGCTCCAGAAATGAGCATGTGCATTTCAGAGTTGCCATCAAGGGGATTTTTTACGGGCGCTTTTCTCCTGTCTACAAACATTGGACAGGAGAAAGGTGCCTGTTTTTTACAAACCATCTGTAATGTTAAACACTGCTGCTCAGGGCTTCTGTTTCTTTATCCAGCTGTAATGTATCAGTCCACCCCACTGTGTTTGTTGGTACTCTGATGTTCTGAATGCTCTATCTATATAAGGAGCACTGCCTTTAAAACATACATTCCTAAGGCAGGTCATAGACGGTGCGAGATTCTTTCCTGCAACCAGGCAATGCAGGAAAGATATTTGCAAGATTCTCCCATCAACACAGACAGTGCTGACAGGGGAATCCCTCCTTCGAGACATTGTCATTCTTCTGGCGAGGGGAGCAGGGGAAGCCATCCCCACTGGGAGAAGACAGTGATTATTACTTACAGCCGTAGCAGCCGCTAGGGATAATCGCAAGTAAATCTGGCAGGCTGGTTGTACCCAAATTGATCGATCAATCAACTTGGTACACCCAGCCTGCCCATACATGGATTGAATCATACACGATTCCTGCTCAACCGGCTGAGATTCTAACCATATATGGCCGGCCTAACTCTCATTTAATATGCAACTTGGATGTTTTCACTATCAATGCATGACTTCAGAAGGTGTTTTACCTCATTATTATTACAAACATATGGTTCCTAATAAGAATGTATAAATGATTTGTACAGGTTTTATCTTTTTATATATTACGGTAAAAATGTATATATACTGTATATATATACACACACACACACACACACAGTATATATATTTTTAGTCAGCTAAATATGAAATATTTCAAATATATATTTTGTAGTGCATTATCAACATGTCTTTACCAGGTGTTTAAAACAGCCAGTTGTTTATGGAGATCAGTATCTCCAAAAAAATATAGTATATATATTATATATACAGTATATACAGGGCTCAAAATGAGCTACTAGCCAGGCCTTAAGAGTTACTCACCATCAGATGCCTAATTCTGCCCCTAAGCGCGCCATTGTAAATTATCTCAAGAAATGACACTGTTAAATGTTTTATGCAGAATTAAGTTACAAAAATAAATATTAACCACTTAACCCCCGGACCAATATGCAGCATAAAGACCAGGCCCCTTTTTGCGATTCGGCACTGAGTCGCTTTAACTGACAATTGCGCAGTCGTGCGACGTGGCTCCCAAACAAAATTGACGTCCTTTTTTTCCCACAAATAGAGCTTTCTTTTGGTGGTACTTGATCACCTCTGCGGTTTTTATTTTTTGCGCTATAAACAAAAATAGAGCGACAATTTTGAAAAAAATTCAATATTTTTTACTTTTTGCTATAATAAATATCCCCAAAAAATATATAAAAAAACATTTTTTTTCCTCAGTTTAGGCCGATACGTATTCTTCTACATATTTTTGGTAAAAAAAAATCTCAATCGCCGTTTATTGATTGGTTTGCGCGAAAGTTATAGCGTTTACAATATAGGGGGTAGTTTTATGGCATTTTTATAAAAAAAATGTTTTTTTACTAGTAATGGCGGCGATCAGCGATTTTTTTTAGTGACTGCGACATTATGGCGGACACATCAGACACTTTTGACACATTTTTGGGACCATTGTCATTTTTACAGCGATCAGTGCAATAAAAATGCACTGGTTACTGTAAAAATGACACTGGCAGTGATGGGGTTAACCACTAGGGGCGCTGAAGGGGGTTAAGTATGCCTAAGGGAGTGATTCTCACTGTTAATGGGCGTGGCTATGAGTGACACGTCACCGATCTCTGCTCTGGTTACACAGAGCGGAGATCGGTGACAGTGTCAGTAGGCGAGCGGGGAGATGTTGTGTTTACACCAACATCTCCCCGCTCCATCCCTCCGTGAGACAATCGCAGAGATGCCCGCGACGATCGAGTCCACGGGACCCGCAGTCCGACTCACGGGGATGACTGCAGGGTCGCGAGCGCGCCGGCGGCGGCATGCGCCCGACCACATGGCAGGCAGTTAAAGGGGACATACAGGTATGTGATTGTGCCTGTACGAGCCATGCTGCCGACGTATATATGCCGTGAGCAGTCGTTAAGGGGTTAACAACAGCTTTAACAATATTAACATAAAGCATATTTCATTGAGCTGAATGTGATAAATAAAATAAGGATAAAATATGATTAGCTACTATAGGCACTGCACAGATCATTACTTCCTTGTTAAGTAAATAGGGTTGAGAGGTGTGCTACGTACCGAGTGCAGGGTTGAGAGGTGCCCTACGTATAGATCGCAGGGTTCAGAGGTGCACTAAATACAGAGTGCAGGGTTGAGAGGTGCACTACATACAGAGTGCAGGGTTGGGGGTGCACTACGTACAGAGTGCAGGGTTGAGAGGTGTACTGCATACAGAATGCAGGGTTGAGGGGTGACCTACGTATAGAGTGCAGGGTTGAGAGGTGCGCTACATACAGAGGGCAGGATTGAGAGGTGCGCTACATACAGAGTGCAGGGATGGGGGTGCACTACGTACAGAGTGCAGGGTTGAAAGCTGCACTACGTACAGAGTGCAGGGTTGAGGGGTGCCCTACTTATAGAGTGAAGGATTGAGAGGTGCGCTACATATCGAGTGCAGGGTTGAAAGGTGCGCTACATACAGAGTGCAGGTTTGGGGGGTGTACTACGTACAGAGTGCAGGGTTAAGAGGTGCGCTATGTACAGAGTGCAGGGTTGAGGGATGTGCCATGTACTCCCAAGTTACCCCCCGCCCTAGTAGACTGGGAGCAGGCGAGTGGAAATTTTGAGGGCTGATATATATATATATATACCGTATATACTCGAGTATAAGCCGACCCGAGTATAAGCCGAGGCACCTAATTTTACCACACAAAAATGGAAAACCATATTGACTCGAGTATAAGCCTAGGGTGGGAAAATGCAGAAGCTACTGGGTAAACAATGCCTATCTGCAGCCTCACTGTGCCCAATTGCAGTCTAATTGTGCCCAGTTGCAGTCTAATTGTGCCCAGTTGCAGTCTCACTGTTCCCAGTTGCAGTCTCACTGTTCCCAGTTGCAGTCTCACTGTGCTTAGTTGCAGTCTCTTACTGTGCCTATTTGCAGTCTCTCACTGTGTCCATATGCAGTCTCTCACTGTGCCCATATGCAGTCTCTCACTGTGCCCATACGCAGTCTCTCACTGTGCCCACATATGCAGTCTCTCACAGTCAGCAGTAAAACAGCGTGTCTGCCGCTGTGTAATCCATATGCAGCCGTACCTTTTCATTAGTAAAACAGCTTGTGTCTGCCGCTGTAATATCCAGTCTATTCGGCCATCCATTGTAAGAAAGCCCCACCTCCTCCTCCTCGTCCGTCCGTGATAGAGGAACACTGATACGATGCTGGGAAACTGTATCAGTGTTCCGCCTATCACAGACGAGGAGGAGGCGGGGCTGTCTTACAATGGACAGCCGAATAGACTGGATTATACAGCGGCAGACACACGCTGTTTTACTAATGAAAAGGTACAGCTGCATATGGATTACACAGCAGCAGACACGCTGTTTTACTGCTGACTCAAGTATAAGCAGAGAGTTTTTCAGTCTAAAAAATGGGCTGAAAAACTTGTCTTATATTCGAGTAGATACGGTATATATATATATATATATATATATATATATATATATATATATATATATATATATATGTAGCGCCCCCCCCCCCCAATATTTGGGAGCGCTATGTGGAAATTTAGGGGTAGTCTAAACCAGTAGTTGGGCTCAGACCAATTGATGGTTCATTATTGCTTCTGCTCTGGGTGTGATACTGCCTGGCAGTAGTGTTCCCTGTTGCCTGTAGGTGGCACTGTCACCACCGGCATAGGTGAACCAAGAGGGGTATCACAGCACCTTGGGTGTTCTCTCTCGGCAGCCATGCAGTGGGCGTGGTTGACCCACTGTGCATGCTGGGAGAGGGTACATAAGGGGCAGACGCCATTGGCGTTGGCGCATTCCAGGGGACCCTTTGGTCCTGTATGTGTGCCTCTTGGCCGTATGGCACGAGGTGCGCAAGTGTGTTTGGGCCTCGGGCACCTTCAGCCCAAGGCTGAGTTGCTGTATGGTATGCCCAGCTCTGCTGGCAGGGGCCTACACCTCAAAGAAGGATCCCAGGCTGCCCATCTGTAGGGAGCCCACCTTTAGGAAAGGAGACCAGGGGAGGATCAGACCCTGAGGAGATTAGCGACGGTACTGCTGTCTCGGGAAGAGGCCTGGAAACTCGCCTAAAGAGGGATCCACTGTCTTGATTATCCATGCTCCATCCCGGTTGCTAGGACCGCTCTCAAAAGGGACTATCCGGGTGAGCAATACCCACTCAGGCTTGAGTGGCGATGAAAGACTAACACTGTGCTCTAGGTGTTGCGTGCCTGAACCTTTTCTTCCCTTACTTCTCTCATCTTCCTACTCCCTATTCAAGTTCACTGAAATGACAAAAGAATAAAACCTTGCTGCTTGGGTTCTACTTCTGTGTGGTGTGACAGCAGGAAGGTAAAGTCACCTGGTTGCATCCAGGGGGGTAGATATATTTCGCCCAGATTCAGGCTTTACGCCGATTTATACAGCTAGGTGGAGAGTTGTATAAGCCCAGCTGAGACTAGTGGGCTCATTGATGACTCATACCTCTAGGGAGAGGGCTGGGCGTCGTGCAGACAGGGAGTTGATGAGGCCAGCTGAAGCTTGTCAGCTCATTTAGGCCTCTATAAAAAACTCCCAGATTCATTAGATGTTAGCTCATGCCTGGAAGCAGACCTGTGTGGACTGTCTAGGGAGAGTGAACCCCTGTGCGGTGAGAGAAAGCCTGTGTGGCTATATTTTGCTTGGACATTTAAAACCAGGGACTAGGACAGCACTAGGCTGATCCCAGTCGTTAGTTAGGAAACCTGTAAGTTTAGTCAGAGGTCAAGTTGACCAGGATTTATTTTGTGTTTGTTTTTTTTGCCTTGCTGTGTTTTTATCACTGTAAATAGAAAATAAACCGCACCTTTTTGATTTTGAAAACCACAACCTCCGTCTGCTGGGCCTGTTTTTGGGTGGGGAGCCCATCCCGGGGGTCACACATACCCGCTGCCGAGCTAGCCCCCTCACAGTTGGTGGAGAATGCGGGCAGTTTTTTTTTAAGCCAGCATGGAGGAGATACTGAAACAGCTGGCTCTAGCAAATGCCAATCAACAGCAGACAAATGCAGGTTTGCAAAGGAGCCTTGCAGCCCAGCAGCAAGCTCATCAACAGAGCCTTGCAACTTTACAACAGAGTCTGGAGGCTCAGCAACAAGCCCAACAGCAATCTGAGGCCCGCTTCATAGACCTGTTGCAGAAGCAAGAGCAGAGACTACAACAACAGATGGAAGCAGTAATGCAGCAACGTCCGCAGACCGGTGAGGAAAGCCGTCCCACTAATACCGCGTCCTTTGGGGTGAGTCGTTTATTGACAAAAATGACTGGAGAGGATGATCCAGAGGTATTTTTGACCACATTTGAAAGGACTGCTGAAAGAGAAAAGTGGCCTGAGGAGCAGTGGGCTGGACTGGTGGCTCCTCTATTAACGGGTGAATCGCAGAAAGCTTACTATGACCTAGAGCCTGACCAAGCAAAAGACTATGTGATGCTAAAAGCTGAAATATTGGCAAGGCTGGGTGTCACCCTGGCTGTCCGGGCTCAGCGTGTGCATAACTGGACTTTCCAGCTTGGAAAACCCCCCAGGTCTCAAATGTATGATCTCATTCACCTGAGCAGAAAGTGGCTACAGCCAGAGACTTTGTCCGCACCAAAGATTGTGGAACGTGTTGTAATGGATCGGTTTTTGAGAGCTCTTCCTACTGCCATCCAAAAGTGGGTAAGCCATGGAGACCCAGAGACGGCCGATGGTCTTGTGGATCGTGTGGAGAAATACTTGGCTACAGAGAACCTGACGGCCTCTTCCAGAGACACTCGGACTTTCCACCCTAAGACCAGACCATCCCCAGGGGCGGATAAGATGATTCCAAGGGGTAAGGGTGGAGAGAGTGAGAGGGTGGGAGCTCTACCCCAAGTTTGGCGAGAACAGCCTGGGAAATCAGCGGCTCAAGAGGCGGCAAGAAGGATCATTTGCTACCGCTGCCGGCAAGCGGGACATATTGCAGCAAATTGCCCGGTTTTGGAGGAACCCATGCAGTGTGACTTTCTGACGGGCAGACGTCAGTCGCTGTGTGCGACAGTCGCATGCACTGCCATTCGGGGAACTGAGAAACATTTATGCAAAATGTGTATTAATGGTAGAAATGTTGTGGTATTGCTGGATTCAGGTAGCCTTGTGACCCTGATAAAGGCTGAGTTAGTTAAAACAGAGGTCTCTGGGAATAGCAAGGTAGCCGTTATTTGTGTGCATGGGGACACCCGAGAGTATCCAGTGACTACAGTGTGTTTCGAGACCCCCAAAGGTACCCTTTCTCATCCAGTGGGCTTAGTGTCTCAGTTACCGCATGACGCCATTGTGGGAAGGGATTTTCCGAAGTTCTGGGAACTGTGGGATGATCATGAGCCCCCCACTGGTGCCCCTATGTACCAGGAATATGATAGCCAGAACTCCTCTGAGAGTGGTGAGGACTCTCCCGAATTTCCCTTGTCAGTATTGGCAGGGGAGACTCAAGAAACTGGAGAGGAGCCCACCTCCTCAGACGAAAACCTACCGTCTGTGGAGTTTTCTGATCTTGAGGTTCACAGGGAAAACTTTGCCACAGAACAGTTGAAAGACCCCGCCCTAATAAAGGCACGGGAAAACGTAGTGAAAATAGATGGCGAGTTAGTGAACCCAGATAATACCTGCACTTACCCATACTTCAGCGTAGAGAAGGACCTACTGTATCGGGTGGCAAAAAGGGCAGAAGAAACCGTTGAGCAGCTGGTGGTGCCCAAACCTTACAGGAAGTTGGTGTTGGAGTTGGCCCATGGGCACATTCTTGGAGGTCATCTGGGGACAGAGAAAACCCGAGAGAGGGTATTACAGAGATTCTATTGGCCTGGGGTGATGAAGGACATAGAAAATTATTGTTCCTCCTGCCCTGTGTGTCAGAGGTCGGCCCCGATGCCACACTTCCGTAGCCCGCTGGTCCCTCTACCCATCATTGAGGTCCCGTTTGAGAGAATCGCAATGGATTTGGTAGGTCCTATAATCAAGTCCGCTAGGGGGCACCCGGATATATATTGGTTATAATGGACTATGCCACCCGTTATCCAGAAGCGATCCCTCTCAGAAATACCTCGGCCAAAACCATAGCCAAAGAGCTATCTCTTGTTTTTAGCCGGGTGGGTATTTGTAAAGAACTGCTTACGGACCAAGGTACACCCTTTATGTCCCGGGTTATGAAGGAGCTGTGTAAATTGTTCAAAGTGACGCAATTACGTACATCTGTGTATCACCCCCAAACCGATGGGCTGGTTGAAAGATTCAACAAAACCCTAAAACAAATGTTGAAGAAAGTGGTGGATAGGGATGGAAAGGATTGGGACTGTCTACTTCCTTATTTGATGTTTGCTATTAGGGAGGTGCCCCAATCCTCTACGGGATTCTCCCCCTTTGAGTTACTGTATGGGAGACACCCAAGAGGGCTGTTGGATATTGCCAAGGAAACTTGGGAAAGTGAGAGTTCTCCCCACAGGAGTGTGATTGAGCATGTCGCCCTGATGCAAGATCGAATTGCACAGGTAATGCCCATCGTGAAGGAACATTTGGCCCAAGCGCAGTTGGCACAGCAGAGAGTGTACAACCGTGGAGCCAAGACCCGTACCTTTTCCCCGGGGGATAGGATATTGGTACTTGTCCCTACGGTTGAAAGTAAATTCCTTGCCAAATGGCAAGGCCCCTACGAGATAATGGAAAAAGTGAGCGAAGTGAATTACAAGGTCAGACAACCAGGAAGGCGAAAGCCCGAACAGATCTATCACGTTAATCTGTTGAAAGCCTGGAGGGATAGAGAGTCCCTAGTCGCAGACACTTGGTCACCAGCTCAAACTGGTTGCGTGATTCCTGAGGTTGGAATCGCAGCCACCTTGTCACAACCCCAACAACAGGAGGTTAAGGAGTTTGTGCTTCGCAACAAGGAGGTATTCTCTGAGCTGCCGGGACAAACATCTGGGGTAGAGCATGACATTATTACCCCGCCCGGTGAAAGGGTGAAGTTAAAACCCTATCGGATCCCAGAGGCCCGACGGGAGGCAATACGGGAGGAAGTACAGAAAATGCTGAACTTAGGGGTGATAGAGGAGTCCCAAAGTGATTGGTCTAGTCCCATTGTGTTGGTGCCTAAACCGGATGGGAGCTGGCGATTTTGTAACGATTTTCGTCAGTTGAACAAAGTTACAAAATTTGACACCTACCCCATGCCACGTATAGATGAGTTGATCGACCGGCTGGGAACAGCCCGATACATGACGACTCTTGACCTCACAAAAGGGTATTGGCAAATCCCCCTGGCCAAGTCAGCCAAAGAGAAAACCGCATTTGTAACCCCAGACGGGGCGTTCCAATATAAAAGAATGCCGTTCGGGTTACAGAATGCGCCGGCCACATTCCAGCGGAAAATGGACCAGATGCTGAGGCCCCATCGGAAGTATGCTGCGGCTTACCTGGATGACGTAATTGTCCATAGCACAGATTGGGCCTCACATCTGCCAAAAGTGCAAGCAGTCCTGGACTCTGTTCGGGAAGCAGGGTTTACGGCTAACCCCAAGAAGTGTACCATTGGGCAGGAGGAGGCCAAATATCTTGGGTACACCATTGGGAGGGGAGTAATAAAACCCCAACTCAACAAAGTCGAGGCCATCCAGAGTTGGCCACGTCCCAACAGCAAGAAGCAGGTACGAGCCTTTCTGGGAATCGCTGGGTATTATCGGCGATTCATTCCCCACTTTGCTTCTAAGGCTGTGCCCCTAACCAACCTGACGAAGGGGAAAGGGTCGGTCATGATTAAATGGACCCCCGAGGCTGAGGCAGCATTCCAATTCTTGAAACAAGCCTTATGTAGCCAGCCAGTGTTGTACTCACCCGACTTCTCTAAAGACTTTGTCGTACAAAGTGATGCGTCAGATGTGGGGTTAGGAGCAGTATTGTCCCAGGTCTGGAACGGGGAAGAGCACCCAGTCATTTACCTCAGCAGGAAGTTGAAGTCCCATGAGGTAAATTACGCCACCGTTGAAAAGGAGTGTTTAGCGGTGAAGTGGGCTCTAGATTCCCTTCGGTACTACCTGCTAGGTAGGCACTTTGACATGGTTACGGATCACGCTCCGTTAAAGTGGATGGCTCAAAACAAGGAAACAAATAGAAGAGTGAATAGGTGGTTCCTGGCCCTCCAGGAATTCAACTTCACAGTAAAGCATCGCCCTGGCGTTCAAATGGGGAATGTGGATGCTTTGTCTCGAGTACATGAATGCCTGATTGCTGGTGTTCCAACCCCGAGGTTAAAACAAGAGGGGGGGGTATGTGACAGCAGGAAGGTAAAGTCACCTGGTTGCATCCAGGGGGGTAGATATATTTCGCCCAGATTCAGGCTTTACGCCGATTTATACAGCTAGGTGGAGAGTTGTATAAGCCCAGCTGAGACTAGTGGGCTCATTGATGACTCATACCTCTAGGGAGAGGGCTGGGCGTCGTGCAGACAGGGAGTTGATGAGGCCAGCTGAAGCTTGTCAGCTCATTTAGGCCTCTATAAAAAACTCCCAGATTCATTAGATGTTAGCTCATGCCTGGAAGCAGACCTGTGTGGACTGTCTAGGGAGAGTGAACCCCTGTGCGGTGAGAGAAAGCCTGTGTGGCTATATTTTGCTTGGACATTTAAAACCAGGGACTAGGACAGCACTAGGCTGATCCCAGTCGTTAGTTAGGAAACCTGTAAGTTTAGTCAGAGGTCAAGTTGACCAGGATTTATTTTGTGTTTGTTTTTTTTGCCTTGCTGTGTTTTTATCACTGTAAATAGAAAATAAACCGCACCTTTTTGATTTTGAAAACCACAACCTCCGTCTGCTGGGCCTGTTTTTGGGTGGGGAGCCCATCCCGGGGGTCACACATACCCGCTGCCGAGCTAGCCCCCTCACAGTGGACATTGGCTTTATTCTGAGGAACTTCTACCTAGACAACGGAGAGAGAGGATCCACTCAAGAGAGGTAAATGCTGCAAGACCCAAACAATAACACTGCTCGCTCCTCTCTATACACAGGGAGGGGATACCGGGCAAGTAGCAGGTGGAGGAAGGCAGTAGAGAAAAAGGGGTCTGTGTGCTACATATATATATATATAAATATATATATATATATATATATATATATATACATACATACATACCTCCCAACTTTTAAAAGTCCCGCCATGGGACATTCAGATCTCCCCTCTTCCCTGCCAACGAAAGTTGTTGAGCGGGGGGGGGGGGGGTTGTCGCATTTTTTGCCCGCTGTCGCCGATCGCGGGGGGCTTACCTGCTTCCACCGCTGCTTGTTCCTCCACTTCCTGCTGTGCGGGAATTAATCAAGTCTCGCGGGAATGCGGGAAAAACCCGCAGAATCAGTGCCTGTTGGGAGGTATGTATATATATATATATATATATATATATATATATATATATATATATATATATGAAAAATGTGTTTGTGTTCCTGTTTCATTCAACAAAGGTAAATCATAGTTTTGATTGAGCTATTATTTCATTAAATCATTTTGACAAAAAAATATACTTGGGCAGTGCATAAAAGCAGCCCTAATGTAAATACAATTTATCTACAGTATATCTTTTTTTTATCTTTGTATATAGTAGGACATGGTTAAACTTTCGTTTTTTTCTCTGCCTCTCTTGGAAGATTTTCCTTCACTTCCTGTCTGGACACACAAAAGGAAGATAGAGAAGATTTCTCCAAAGGGAGAAGGTGATCATATACCTGTAGTATTTTATTTAAAAAATATATATATTTTCAGAGCATTTGTTAAATTTTCCTATAGTTAATGAAGTCAAATGCACAATTGCTTTCAACCATAACAATGATAAAAATTTAAGAAGAAATATGAAAGCTTTTCTTATATTCAAACTGTGAATGTATTTTTCAGTCAGAAAAAATTGTATTTTCATACTTATTGTAATGCGCATGTTCATCCTGAAATCAAATGTAGAATTAAAAACATTGGCATGGAAATTAAATGACAATGTTCAGAGTTTTTATATGACATTAGTCAAGTCCATAATGATACTATTAAATGCACTGAAATTTTTTTTTTTGCATTAGCATACAAATGTTTGAATTCAAATTTAATGTGTGTATGGCAAGCTTTAGACACATTTCTCCTCTATTCTTGATCCAATATCAACAGAAAATTGTGGATTTTTTATCACTTTTAGACCCTGTGACAATGATCATAACAAAAAAAAAAAAAGAAGAAGGGGTGAATCTTCCCAACAGGCACCCAGACAGCAATAAACAGAAAAGGGTTTTGTTTATGTATTATCATCAGTCCTTTCTATCACTCCCTCTATAAAAATATAAAAAGATCTATACCCATATATACTGTGAATATATATATATATATATATATATATATATATATATATATATTTATTTATTTTGTATTTATTTTTCCACACATATAGCTGTAGGAAAAAATATTTTAGATCTTCTTTACAATGATTTGATTCTTTATTTGAATAGGAACTTTGTATGTTTTAATGTGATTCACAGAAGAGATTGAGATTGGTCTTTAAAGCTCTGTCCATCTCTCTCCATCTCACACACTTCCACATCATGGGGTCTCCTTTATCTCTGAACCTTAGGAGATAGGGCAGCCTTGCCAATGATATTCAGCCATTTCAGGGATTAAAGGTGAAATCAGTTTCATTGGTGAAGGCTGCTGCTGTGTCACCAGTGTGACTGCTCTAATCTCTCCCCAAGACCCTGAGATCATAACTGATTTTCTGCTCTTCCCTGGGGAACAATTTGTTGTTGCCTGAAGCAATCAGGAAACAAGGCTGAATTAGCTTTAATATGCACCTGCCCCAAGGGAAGAGATGCTGTGCAAACCAAAGGGAGGGCTGCAGCTCCCTCATTTGTGTAATTAAACAACCTGTGAAAAATGTGACAATGTGCTTTCCCCAAGAGCCTTAGAAAAACGTAACACTGTTAAGCTTCTGCATGCCGGTGTAGAGCACTAAAGGCAAAAAATCCTTCAGAAGGATTTGACTTTTTATTATAGTAAAAGCCTTTTTTTTTAACATAAGGAACAGCAACATGAAGGGCATGCGTTGATAAAAAAAATAATAGGTACGTCCCGCACGTCAAAATAGGGATACTCAATTGTTTTACTAACTTTTACAATGTGGATACTATTACCATTTATCTAACATTTTCATTACTACACCTTCTCAGTTTATGTATAAATTGCTGTTTCTCATTGAGAAAATTGATTGCTTTGATTTTAAAACATAAATTTACCATTTAACAGCATAAAAAAGCAGCCGTTGACCTAATTTAAATTCCCTGTTTTGACGTCCGAAAAATCCTGTGTCTTTGATAACCACAGGCTTCCATGCTGAGGGGGGAAACCAGAGGAAGGGCCCATCAGCTTAAAATAGGTGTCCTGTGGTCTTCAATCGCCCTTATAAATGTTCTGATGCTTTACCGCTGTATTTCCCAGCTTGATGGTAGTTCCATCTCTGAGTGATTAGCCATCATCAGGATTCCCTCCACAGTAGCTGAGCAGATTTCTGTAATAAGCGATCATTTCCTACTTGAAGAGTCCATTAAAAAGTTGACTGTGTAAGCAGAGTATACAGCCATCATCTGCCATTCAAAGACCATACAGTATGCACCACTAAAGAATGGCTAATATTTGTGCTGAATGTATGACTGACTGTGATGTACTGTTTACTTATTTATCGCTTAAATACACACAGATGTTTAAACATTTCCCTTTAATAGGACAAATGTGGGAAAATACATGTACCTTCAAAGAGGAACTAGAACTGTAGGCAAATTCAAAATATGATGCAGTCAGTTACATTAGCATTAACAAAACAGTTTTTCTTTTTCTCCCCCATAACATAGTTTTATTACTTCAATCCTGTCAGCAGATCCATTATTCTAAAGCCCCATACACACGAGTCGGACTTTTTGACAACAAACTTCTAAATTCCCAGGTTTTAAAAAAAATCCGACAGTGTGTACGCTCCATCGGACACACTTTTTCAGTTTTCATCGGACAAATGTTCGCTCTGCAAACGGACAAACTTTTCGGCAACAAAAGTCCTATGGTGCAAAATCCTATTGCGTGTACAGAAGTCCATCGGACTTTAGTCCAAGGTACAAACAGGCATGCTCAGAACCAATGTTAAAATCAACCAACAATAGCAGAAGTTGACCAAAGGGTGGTGGTAAAGAGCAGAAAAGAGCAGAAAAAACACGTTATTTGGGGAAAGTTGGCCAAAAAAGTCCTGCCGTGTGTATGCATACCAAGTTCACGGCCAACGCCCTGTGAACAAAAATCCACGGACAAGTTTGTTTGAAGTCCGACCGTGTGTGTGAGGCTTACCACTTTATTTAAAAAGGGAGACAACTTTGCAGTTCATTCATGCAGCAGTGATTTTGCCCTATGGACAGGGTAGTATCAAGGCCCATACACACGATCTGACTTTTTGACAACAAACTTCAAAATTCCCAGGTTTTCAAAAAAATCCGACCGTGTGTGCGCTCCATCGGACAAACTTTTTCAATTTTCATCGGACAAAAGTTCGCTCTGCAAACGGACAAACTTTTCGGCAACAAAAGTCCTACGGTGCAAAGTCCTGTTGTGTGTACAGAAATCCATCGGACTTTAGTCCGAAGTACAAACATGCATGCTCAGAACCAAATGTTAAAAATCAACCAACAATAGCGGAAGTTGACCAAAGGGTGGCGGTAAAGAGCAGAAAAACCATGTGATTTTGGGAAAGTTTGCTGAAAAAGTACTGTCGTGTGTATGTATACCAAGTTCACGGCCAACGCTCTTCAAACAAAAATCCCCAGAAAAGTTTGTTTGAAGTCTGATTGTGTGTATGAGGCTTCAGATGAACATTTAGGCTGGTTTCACACTGGGGCGGTGGGTGCGGTGGGTGCAGGGGCAGTATAGCGCCGCTACTTTTAGCGGCGCTATACCGTCGGAATTGCGGAGGTATTCGGCCGCTAGCGGTGCGATTTTAACCCCCGCTAGCGGCCGAAAAAGGGCTAATACCGCCGGCAATACGCCTCTGCAGAGGCGCATTGCCGGCGGTATTAACGCGGTTTCCCATTGCTTTTTTTACCGTCCTGCTAGCGCACTGCTCCAGTGTGAAAGCCCTCGGGCTTTCACACTGGAGAAACAGCAGCCGCTGTTTAGGGACAGTTTGCAGGCGCTATTTTTAGCAAAATAGCGCCTGCAAACCGCCCCAGTGTGAAAGGGGCCTGAGAGTGCAAGAAAAGGTTCAATTAACTCCCCACAATTAGTTAAACAACATATGTGCATTTTTATATGTCCAATGTTTTAAATCTGCGTTTTTGTGACTTTTTTTCATGATAATGCAATCACATTACTGCAATGCCTCAACGTTCATACAGTAAGAGCAGCCAATGAATGGGTCTCCTTCCTCCTGTGCCTCCTTTTGGAGCACTCATGAATGAGGATGCTTGTAATACTTTTTTTGAGGGGGGGGGGGGGGGGGTTGGGGGTTATGCTGCAACCAGCATAAAACATTAACCACCAGCATATAGATGCACACCAGTATAAAAATAATACAAGTTTAATATAAGAAGAGATTAATAATAGTACATATATCCAATGTACAAATAGATATTATCAGCGAAGGGCCCAATAGGAGTTCTGTTGAAATTATATATATATATACCTGGGTATATGTGTACAGAGATACTTCCAGATTAATGTTGCAGCAAAGTCCAGTTGCAGAGGTCCCTGAGGATGATGTGGCGTCTGTCTTTGTGTTGGAGACCTCAAGACAAAATCTGTGGTCATGAGGAGAGCCTCCAACTGTTGTCCAACCAGCCTGAAACTAAGTTTCTCACTGGCAGGAACTCAGGAGTGGCACTGGAACTTAGAGCCAGCCTATCTACTCTGAAATTTTGTCTCTCCCTAATAATTTCTAATCTGACATACAATTGTACCTCTAAATGAATGATCCTGAAGTGGTCTAACCTAGCTCTTGCCCATGCTGGCTATTAAGCCATAAACTAAGGCTCTTTGCACACTGGGCTTAAAACACACCAGTTACCTTGGCAGAAACAAAAAATCCTATACCCACTTGACAACTGCAATCCCCCCCTTCATGATCAGGCCATTTTTTGTGATTCAGCACTGCGTTACTTTAACTGATAATTGCACGGTCATTCAATGCTGTACCCAAATAATTTTTATGTCATTTTTTTCTGGTGGTATTTGATCACCAGTGCAGTTTTTTTTTTTGCACTATAAACAAAAAAAGGCAGACAATAAAAAAAAAAGGACAATATTTTTTACTTTCTGCTATAAAATATATATAATTATAAAATGAAAAAAATCTATTTCTTTAGAAAAATTAAGGCTAATATGTATTCTGCTACAAATTTTTGGTAAAAAAAAATCCCTATGAGAGTACATTGATTGGTTTGCGCAAAAGTTATTGCATCTACAAACTATGGTATATATACTGGAATTATTTTTATTTTTTTTATACTAGTAATGGTGGTGATCAGCGACCTATAGTGGGACTGCGATATTGCGGTGAACAATTGGACACTAACTGACAATTTTGACACTTAGGGGGAACCAGTGACACTAATACAGTGATCAGTGCTAAAAATATGCATTGTCACTGTACTATTGACACTGGATGGAAAGGGGTTAAACAACAGGGGCGATCAAAGGGTTAACTGTGTGCCTTACCAGTGTTTTTGTGTAAACTGTGTGCTGCTTTTATTAAGGGAAGTTATGGATTTTATTCCCTGCAGGGACACAAAATCTGTCACTTTCCCCATGTTAGAACAGCCTTGTTTACATAGAACTCCGTCCTGTGTCTCTGCCCGACCATCGACGGGTGCCAGCAGACATATATTGCCCAGCACCTGCAGATTGGTTTTTACTGTGAGTAATTGCATGCACCTCCTAGGTGGAAGTGCAGAATCACATAGATACGTGATTCTGCACAGAACGGCCGCCCTGTTGCAGTATATCTGGTTTGAGGAGTCAGGAAGTGGATACAGAGCATTTTTGTACACATGTTTTGGTGAGTTTAGGATTGTTTAGTGTTTCTTCTGCCAGAAAGCTCCAATCAAATACGCAAACCAGAAGTTTTTTTTTTTTCCTGCCTCTAAACGCTGAGCTCAAAATATGCCTCTAATCGTACTAATGTGCATGGACACAGGATAACATTGAGCTTTTTCTACAGGCAAAACACAAAACCCCTGTAAGAGCACAGTTTTTTAGGCCAGTGTGCATGGATCCCTAAACTAGCCATCGAATCCCAGGCCAGAAGGGACAAGTTCAACTAAGCTGCAATTAAACTGTATTGCAATAAACAGGTTTACCTACTAATATACTGGAAGGTGACCACTATACATACAGTATCACAGATTTAGCTATCTGGTACTGCGCATGAGAATAACAGGGCAGAAATAATCTGTCACAGAGATTTAGATATACACTCAGTTGAACTATTAGATGATATGAATACTTGCATAATTGTCCATTCTTTCATGGGGTTTTGCAGCATGGACAGGACATGTTGCTGAGACTTTCGCTCTCTCCTCTTCTTCCTTCCAGGGTTTTAAAGCCAAATACCCAGGAACAGGATGTGCAGACATAATACATTTACAGGTATTTACAAATTTAGACAGTAGAGGGCTATAGATCCCTACACTACCATAGACATAAGATGACAGTAAACCAGTGCCACCATTTTGAGCCAGATCAGGTGCCTGTCTCACATCTATAGGGCCTCACTGCAATAGGCCGGCCGGTCAGTGAAGACAATTAATTTGGCAGGGTTACAACAAACCTGTCCTGATCACTATTGTTTACCCCAGAGATAAGCAACTCTGACTGATCTCCTTCCTTTTCTTTTTGCTTTGACAGAAATACTTGGCACAGCTAAATGTTTTACAAGCAAGCGGGCCTGTTGGTGGTTATTTTGTGCCAGCACATTTGCTTGCGAAGGATTATTTAAAAAAACAATACATGCTCACTACCATTTTTTTCCCAATGCACTTGTATTTGGGGTACTGCTTCTGAGCAGTGAGGCTTTAGGTAACTCAACCAATAAGTCTAAATGAAAGTAACTACCCATTGCTACCTGTTAACTCTTTCCCTTGTCAGAAGCCTAGTTTGTGGGTTTTCATCTTGTTGAGCTCAGTTGGTACTGCCCTCATGTTCAGTGAGCTTGCCTGTCTCTGGAACCACAAAGGTTCCTACCTCCAAAACGAACAGGCTCTCAGGTGGACACAGGATGTTGACAGACTCTCCCCTGGACACAGGATTACACTTGTTAAAAGCTGACAGGTTTTCTGCTAGACACAAGATGCAGACAGACTCACCACTAGACACAGTATCTCCTTCTCTTCGGTAAATTTACTGACTTGTGACCAGTCCACCAACACTGCTGCCAGATGTGTGAAACGACTTTTGTCTTCATTATGGCTCTCTACAGAAGATATATTCAGACCAGGGACCCTGATTCGAAGGTATACTCTTCCAAGAATTATGCCATTCACTAGAAATTAGGAAGACACACACTATTCTGTACAACCCACAGGGCAATGAGACATGTGAGAGGTTCAGTCGGACCCTAATACAAATGCTGAGAGGCTTAGCTCATGAGAAACATAAGCTGCCCAAACATGGGTCCGTTTTTTTGTTCATTGAGTAGGTTGAACAAAAAACTAAGTCAATTCCCCCATCTACAAATTTGATGTGGATGGGGGAATCCTCCCCACTGTGTCATTGTATTCTAACTCCCCGCCATCAAAGTACACAGATCACCATTATGACCTATTGCCTCTGGCTCTGACTGAAAATATACTGACAGGGTGGTTGAACAGAAGTCGATCGTTAGAACTATTTCTGTTCAACCACAGTGGCCACACATGGATCGAAATTCATCCTGCTAATGGTTAGTGGGGTCAAATTGTTTTTTTTTTTTGACTGTAGTGATGAGAAAATTTAAAAGGGATGGAAAACTTTTCTCTAACTAACAAAATGCTAATGGTTAATGTGGTTTTCACTGAGGAAAAAAAATATACATATTTTAATGCATGTTCTAGGCATTAGGCGGTAAAGACTGGTCATGGGTGTAGCAAGTTGGAGAGTTGGAAGTGGCAGAAATTGACCTTCAACCTGGAAACTGAGTGCTAGTCCAACATAAAATCCGCACACCAGCAAGGAAATAACCTTTCTTCCTTCTGGTAATAGTTACTTAGGTAATGAGTTAGAGACCTTAACAAATCATTGGAATAATTACCCCCCACAGAAAGAATCTCTCATCATTGAAAGTTCATGTTTTCTTACAGTCATCCTGAGAAAAGCCAACATGTTTTATACTATCCCTGTTGTCACCTCCTGGTGTTGAGTTATTCAACCAATTGAGGTTTCACAACTACTAACCAATAACACACACCTTAGTGAGAATCCTGACACCTGAAAAGATTTTGCATTTTGAAGATTTTCTCATTCATATTAAACTACTAAGACATAATAGTTTAAAAGGGTAAAACCTAACTAATGTTAGTATTAAAAGCGATTTCAGCTTCATTTAATATAATTAATAGTTTCCCATGGTTTCATTTTGATCAGTGACATATTGCATCTTTTTCGCATACTAAACAATAATGAAAATGATAATATTCTTAATAATTCCATGGGAATAGGAAAGGTCTAAACAATGGATTTACATAAAACAAACACAAATGCACTTAACAAATGAATATTCATTAAAAAAACACACAAATGCTCTGGAAACAGAGTCTTGATTAGAGATGTGCATGAGGATAAACTTTGTTTTGTTTCATTTCAGATTCTTTTGTTAACGAATATAAAATTATTAACTTATGTTAGAATGATTAATTTTTGGAATTTGTTTTGAAAATTGATTCATTTTGTATATTTGGATTAGTTTCTTATATTTGTTGTTCCGAATTGATTAGTATTTTCGGAAGTTTCGTTTTAACATGCCAACTCATTACGGGAGATTACTTTCTGCTAGTCCGAGCCACAAGGAGAAATGGAATGAGCTAATGGGACAATATCGACTGAAGTCACATGCATTCAAAAGAACAAAAAAAATAAAAAATGTATTTAATGTTCATTTGTTGTGTTATGATTCAGAGATTCTGATGGATCCACCTTGATCCAACCCATAGTCAATAAGTAGCAATCATTATCTTATTTCACTGTATTTATTGCAATATGTTCCCATTTAATAAGCAGTGCAATTTTTTATAATAAATTAAAAATGTTAATGCAAAATAAAAATGAAATGGATCCGAATCAATTTGGATCATTTGATATGTCATTACATTATTTCAGATGCTTCAAACATTAACAAATGGCCCAAACTATCACATCATGGCATCCAAATTAAACAAATGAATATGAATGAATTAGTTGTTTTGTTATAATTTATTTTGAATCTGTTGAAATTTTTTACTATTGTGATCCGATGATTCGGATACATCCAAATCGCAGAATAACAAAAATTTTGTCCGATTTTCAATTTATAATGAAACTTGTCTAGGCTTGATTGGTTGCCAAATAATACTGCTTGTAACTAGTGGCAGTCGTAAATTTAATTTAGATTTCATGAACTTTATCCCCAACATGGATATGAATATGGATTCACAGTGCCAGCAGTATTGTGGACAATGATAAAGCTGTCTGCAGCTGATTTATAACTAAAATATAACAGTCTGTACTGTATATTCTTTACTTAGAGTGATAGAAAACGGTCTGCAGAACACACAGTTTTAAAGATGCTACCTGCCCACCAGTGTTAATTTTGTCGACTAAAACGTCTAAAACATTTTAGTCGACTAAATGAATACTATTTTAATGGACTAAAATACAACTAAAACTAAAAAAATTTAGATGACTAAAATACGACTTAGGCTGCTTTCACACTGAGGCGCTTTGCAGGCGCTATTGCATTTTACCGCCAGCGCACCCAGCGCTTCAGTGTGAAAGTAGCTTAAAACTAAAATGCCATTTTAGTAAAAAAAGACTAAAATGGGACTAATACTAAAATGCCATTTTAGTCAAAAGACTAATGCCGCGTACACACGATCGATTTTTTCGACGGTGAAAACACAGTCGAAAAAATCGACGTTAAAAACGAGGAACAGCTTGTTCCCCTCACACACGGCCTTTTTAAATGTCATTTTTTTTTTGGTCGAAAAAAACGACCGTGTGTGGGCTCCGCGGCAGTGTTTCCCTATGGGAAACACTGCCGCGGAAAACATGTCGAAAAAAACGACGAGAAAAATTAGAACATGTTCTAATTTTTCTCGTTGTTTTTAATGCCGTTTTTCTCGTCGAAAAAAACGACAGAAAGCCCACAGACTATCGTTTTTCTCGTCGAATGGGAAAAATGTCGTTTTTTTCGACGGGAAAAACGGCCGTGTGTACGCGGCATAAGACTAAAACTAAATTGAAATATGACTTCAAAATTAACACTGGTCTGTAGTGCATGTTCATACCTCAATACCATAAACAATAACATATTCAATTTTTCACTCCAGCAGTATATAATGAGTTTAGAAATTGTAGAGAAATGTTAACTAATGCCTTACAATTTAATTACATTTTTTAGATTTTAGATGACTAAAATTAGTTTTAGTCGACTAAGATGTACTGAAGATTTTAGTCTACTAAAACGTAAGACATTTTAGTCGACTAAAATGTGCTGGAGATTTAGTTGACTAAATACGACTAAAACTAAAACAATTGCAGCAGACTAAAATGGGACTAAAAGTAAAAATGCCATTTTAGTCCTAAGACTAAAATTAAATCGAAATTGGCTGCCAAAATTAACACTGCTGCCCACGCTGTAGGGGAATTTGATGGCTAAGGATGATAATCAAGAATGGGCCAGCTCACAGGGACCTATCAGTTCACTTATCTTGCTGTAATTGTGTACCTTCAGCCTGTTAAGTCTAAACTACATATCATAATAAGACTTTGCCCAGGTTCACACTGGGGCTGCGGGAGTGAAGCCGTGTGAGTTCAGCTGAACTCGCACGATTTCACTCCTGCCTGTCAGTCCCGATTTCAGCTCGATTACAGAGACATCTGACACAGATGTCAATGTAAATCGAGGCTGAAATCGCAAAAAGTAGTACAGAAACTACTTTTTGTAATCGGTGCAGCGCCGCAGATGCGGTGTCGCACCGATTAGGACGGTGCCATTGCCCGCAATTTGCGGCAAATTTTGCCGACTTGACATGCGATTTGACATGTCAAATCGCACCAGTGTGAACCAAGGCTTTAAGTTAGAAAAAAATAAAATAATTACTAAATGGACATTGTAACTCTCATTACAATAATTCCTTAATACACATCCAATGGCCATTTACCCCCTTAACTGCTATGGGTGAATGTGGGCTTGTTATTAACTTTGGCAAATCCTGACTCTTCAGGTGTGTACAATCACTTCTGGGTTGATCCACAGATTGTTTACAGCTGACATTGTGCTTTCGTCCAGAGTACTAGAGGGGAAGGTTGCTCTACTATTCTGCCTTGATTTTAATCAGAGCAACAGAAGCATCTCAAGGCCCGTACACACGATCCAATTTTATGGCCATAATTGTCTGATGGACGTGTTGTGTCGGATAATCCGACCATTTGTATGCTCCATCAGACAATCATTGGCTGAAGTAACGACAACAAATGTTGGCTGTTCATGCTCACCAACTGTCTGGCAATAAATCTGTTACGTTGGTTTATCCGATCGTGAGTACTCAAGTCCGTCCAACTAAAATCCAAAGTACAAACACGCATGCTCAGAACCAATGCTAAACATCAGACAACAATAGCAGAAGTTGCCCAAAGGGTGGCGGTAAAAAGCTGAAATACCATGTGGTTTGGTGAATGTTGGCTAAAAATGTTGTGCTGTCTGTATGCAGAACAAGTTCACGGCCAACGACCTTCGGACCAAGATCCACGGAAAAGTCTGGATCATGTGTACGAGACTTATCTCCCCATCTTGCACTTAAATGAAACAGCATACTAGGAAGTATCATTAAAAAACTGATGGTGCACGCCCATGAATGTCCAGGATCTAGTGCTTAGTTCCCAGTGCGAAACATGTCAGTTGTACCCCCTTTTTGTCTGCTGTGATTTGTAGTGCTTTGCAATTTTTAAATAAAGGCAACCTTAACGTTTTTTTTTTTAAGTGCGGCTGTCCACATATTCATTCTATTTCTTGCTACATGCATTGCCTGCACCCTTGGTATCTGAGAAGACATTGATTGCCGGATTGCACCCACCTGGAGCGGTATCTCTTTTATTCTCGTCGGCCTGTTTCCCGACGAGAAAACCGTGCGTGTGTACGAGGCTACATGCTTACCTGTCCCCAGGTAAACCCGCGCATGATCAATGAGACTTCGACGCATGCGCGGTAGCTTACAAAGGTAGTGTAGGGTGAAGCAAGATGGCGGCGACGGCATTGAATGTGACGAGCGCATGCTCGTCATAGTTAATGACGTCACCGCGTTCTTGCCATTCAAAATAACGGCGGTTCTTTTGAATGTGCGTGAAGAAAGGCTTGCCAGGAATCCCGTCGAGAAAACCGATGGTTTTTTTTCGACGTGATTCTCGCCCGTGTGTACGAGGCTTAACATCTCAAACACAACATAAATACACTGACAAACATTTATAAAAGGTGTATCTCTTAAGACCCTATCATAGCATTATGTGTCGCAATTCTTCCCCATAGAGTAGCCAGAGACAGTGTGAGAGGTGAGGACACCCCACATCCAGAAGCAAAACTCCAACTGGTCTTCCCCACCAAGAGAAATCTGGTAGTTCCAATTCTTGCTCCCCCAATCTCTCACCCAACCCCATGCTTGTGACATAACAGCAACAAAAAGAAAAAAGGAAACATTTTGTGCTGAAACCCACTTGTAATAATTAAGAGGGGGGGGACTTGGGAAGAATACACCTCCCTAGTTCTACCCTTACTTTGCTTCACTAATCTTATGTGACTGGCCTTGCATTACTTTTCTACATCTATCTGTTTTTTCTAACCTCTCAATTTTGTGCTAGCATAGCAATTTTCTTATGGTTACAAGTCTTCATCTGTTTTCCCAAGCTCTCTATTCTTCCTAAGTTAGGAATGTAAAACTGGAGAGAAGTGAAAAATGTGTCTTTGCTTAGAGGGGTTAGAAGAATTAGAATAAAGTGTGCAGTAGAAAAGAGTTACATAGCAAGTACTTCAAAAATGGATGCTTTAGGTCCGACTCTCAACCAAGAACCTAGCCAACTGTTTCTATAGAAACAGAAGCCCTGAATAGAACCATTTATAGGAAATAAATTACATTAGAGAAAGTCATATCTTGCATAAAACCGATGAACAAAACCGTGTAAGATCCTCTTTAATACAACTTTTGTGGGTTGAATTACAAGCAGAATCTAAACATCTGCTTCTTATGCACAGCACTGAGCTAAGTGATTGTGACAACAAGCCTTTCTGCAACAATTCATACAATGGGCGTGTTTCTCAAGGAAGTGTGACACTGGAAACTTTAAGGACAAGTAGAAATGCTATGGGTCAACATTAAAACAAAGGCCTGGAAAGCAGTACCTAAATAGCTATAAAAAGACTGCAAAGTATCAGCGAGCAACTGCACAGAAACAAAAATAATTGAATCAAACACTGCGTGCACATTTCTGCTGTAGGTTATAGTTGGAGAATAAAAGAATATAATGGACTTAGCATGTCAGTATTAGGGGGAAGATTGCACATCCGAAAAAACTGCCTGCAGTGATTAATTCATCATTATGGCAAGTGCTGCAACTATGGTCATGGCATTTTTTTTTTTCCTTGTACAAGCTGATAAAGGAGTACAACTCTCTTTCTTTTTTTTAGGGTATTCTGTGGTCAAAAATATTGGAGTTACTAAGGTTTACTTGTAGGCAGGTGCCTACATAGTGGTGGGTTGTTGTTAGCTAGGGAGCATAGGCTGTCCAGGTGGGGAAGGGTTTATGTTGAGTCTGCTGGTTTCTTGGGCTTTTGGGGTTCTGTCCTCCACCCTGTTCATATATAAAAAAGAAACCAAAAAACTAACAGACCTCCACACACCTATATGAATTGTATTACAAATTTTAATAGCCTACATCAGGCAAATACAAATTATAAAACACTACTAATATCCCAAATTGACATATGACCAGAAATAAATACCCATATGAGAGGCCAACAAATCACTGTGGATCCCTCCAGCCGGAGGGGACCCCCCCAGTAATGGATGGCTGGTGAACCCACTCCCTCCCCCCCTGTGAAGAACACCCTCGTAAATGCCTAAAATACCCCAAGAGTCCCTTATAGAGACCAACGGTTGATCCGTATACTTCCTAAGCAAAAGCAGCGTGTGCTGAAAAACAGCATATATATCTTCTAATGAGTGGGAGACACAGCCTGGATCAGATTCCCATACAGAAAACACCCCCCAGTCAGCAGTCAGTCAGTGGAGAGGCCTAATAAGTATGTTGAATAATGATCCTCAAGGATCCAGGCATAGGAAATGTGTAATTGATCTGGATTAAAGTAATATAGAAAAAACAAAAACAAAAACTGAAAACAGAAGAAGAAACCGCATCCCCTTCAATTTATGTAAATGTCCAAACACTAAACACAGCCGAAAGGTACTGGAGAATGAGGCGTTAAATAAGTGCACACATGAGGTCCACAGTGGGACCCCATTCTATCACCGGGAGTGAGGTGGCAGAGGGCTGGACTTGTGAGGGCTTTGGCTCAGCAGTGTCCCTCCTAATTGCAACACTAAGCAGGTGAACATGTATAGTGACGTAGGATGGAATGCTTCACAGAGGAGCTCTGTATGTTACAGAGCTGCACAGTGTGCAGCTCATCTCTAAGCTGCAGTTCCACCTTAATGTTGACTTTTACATGACCGCAGATCCACCTGGTCCGATGAACGCGTACATGAGAGGAGAAGATAGGTGCCCCCTTGCGTGTGCAGTGCGAGGCTCTTCGGCTGTCATCCTTATCCTTGGGCTGTCATCCTTCAGAGTTTTCAGACTTCACTGGTTACATGCCTACCCAAGGAGTCATGGACCTGTATAGGCATGTAACCAGTAAAGTCTGAAAAGTCTGAACTCCTGGTTTCCTTACATATTTTAGGTCAGTGACTCATAAGACCACATAGACAGGATCACAAAGCCATCATCCCTAAAACAATTCACTGATGACGGCTCCTATATTTCTATCTTCACAGGTACTCTTTAAAGTACCCCTGTCATTTGAGATGTACAGGGGCTGCTGTTGCTGCTCCCTTCTAAAAATGCTTGTAGCCTGGCTTTAATATCTTGAGTTACAGACCTATAGAAAACATTCATTTGACTCAAAAAGGCATCAGGATCACAACTAACAACATTCTCAAGATAGATCAACAATGGTGGCCTGCATAGTTCTCTCATGTTAGGTATACTTTGAAGACCAACCACTTAGAACTAATATTTGTTATCTTGGTGGACATAACTTGCTGGAATCCTCCCAAAAATCTCATACCTTTTATAGACTTAAATAGCAAGATAACCCAACATTAGTTGTCCTCATAATTACCTTTCTCAAGGCCATGACAACAGAATTATTTTTTTCGCAGCTGAATTCACTGATTGTTTTTAATGATTGACATATCAGAGTCTCTTGGGGGATAAGAACATGATTAACTGTTAGGCTAGGTTCCCACTTGCCAATGCTAGGGGCTCATGCACTGAAACCATGAGCCAAGCTCTTGGCTTGCAGTTGCAGCGATGACTATCAACTCAACACGTTGCGTTAAGTTTGCCACAGCTGTGATGCAAAGCATTGTGGCTGTGGCATGTGAACAGCCACCTCTGGCTCTATTTGACACTTTCTGTGGGTGGCTGCCTGTTTTTACTGCACCCAGCTGCCCTTTTAAAAGAGGTCTTAGTGTCTTTGATATGTAGCGATACCTCCAACTAAGAAGGCCGCAGATTTAGTTTGGGCCCTGAAGACAGTTCCGCCAACCCCCGGCAATATGCTCTACCCCCTACTGGCACAGCTAGTACTGACAGTAAATTGTATATCTTATACTGTATGAATAACTGAGCATTGAGACAATATTAAATTGAAATAAATGTAAGATTTTACTTAAGCTCTTGGTAAGGAAAAGGGTAACATCAATAACAGTTTACAGAATAATCATTTGTAATGCAGAGCCCAGCCACACTAACACACTATAGGGTTAACACATAACAAGTGCGCCACGCGGGCGACCGTTAGCTAAGTGCCCTGTGGCGCAGTAACCAAAACACCTTAGAAACCCCCACCAGGCCTGGTTCTGATATCTACAACTTAGTCCTTTTTCTTCACCGGCAGATCTTTTACGGTGGTGCACATTAACAGAGTACAAACTTTGTAATCCAATAGGGTAGGTAAAGATGGGGTAGAAACTCGGCTATACGAACAGTAGGTTCAGCTCCGACAAGGGCCTTCAGTAAGAATACCAAGAATAACTCGTAGGCCACGGCAGTCTATAGGTCTATATGCAATAACAGTACATCAGTTGGGCATATGCCCTCTCACCCGCCCGGACTACGGTTCCAGTCCGGGAACTTCCACCAACTGTGTCTCACACACACTCAGTCTCTTCAGCGATCGGGTCCCCGATCCAACAAGGCTGTAGTCGAGCGAAGTCAGATGCCACCCAGGCTCACAGAGGGGTGGAAGGCTCTTTGGTGCTGCGCAAGGTCTCAGGCTTCAGGCCTTGCACTCCGACACATCCGCACAGGAGGATCAGTCTCTGAAGTCTCGTGTCCCAAAGAGGCCGAGCCCAGCCTCGCCTCCTCCTCTTATAGCCCCTCCCATGAGTCTCTGCGGTGGAAACATTGCCGAACAGGGTTCTGGGTAATGTAGTCTCTCTGCATTAAAGGGGAACACCCCGCTACACACTCCCCCCACTTGAACTCTTTGGTCCCCAAAGATAAACCTTAACAAAGACTATGTACAACTCTAGACAATTCTGCAAACGATGTTGGCATAGGGAATTCCAACCAAAACTGAGGGGTAGAATTCCCTTGCCCACAGGTCACATTATCATGGGTGGCCTGCCTAGCTGTGCCAGAGAGTGAGCTGGGGTTGCCCTCCACTAAATGGACAGTGGAGGGATCCGGATTTTCAGCATTCCTCCTAGCGGTAACTACAGAGTCCTCTGAGCTATCCCCCATTTGTGGGTAGGTCAGCTTCCTAGGAGGCCGGATGACTCTTCGAGCCCTTTGCTCTCTTGGGATTTCTGGCTCTGGTGCCACAGGCTCCTCTTCCTCTGAGCAACCATCATGGGCATCTCCCCAGTAATCTGCTGAAGGACTAGATGGAATGAACTCTGTGGCTTCAGGGTTCAGTGTTTCATCTGTGGTGTCTTCAGTGGTTGGAAGGTCTATGGTAGAAGTTCCTGGAGTTGGGGAAGGCAACAGCCAATTAAGTTCTCCCTCCTCATTTCCACTAAGTTGAGAGGCCTCTCCATCTTCAGCTCGGGAGGCCTGCGACCGAGTGTTCGGCCTAGGAGTATCCAGGATAGAGGCCGGTTCAGGGGAGTCTCCCACGGGAGGTATTCTAACTGCCTCAGCAAGTGGGAGCAGGTGGTTTCGATGCCACGTCTTCAGGGGGCCCACCTTTCCTTCCGGCTTCAACTTGTAGACAGGCAGGCCCGGCAACTTCCTACAGATGACATAAGGTTCAGATCTTCATCTATCTGCAAGTTTGTGCTTCCCAGGGACCCCCAGATTGCGTAACAGTACTCGATCCCCGGGCTGTAGGTCTTGTACCCGGACCTTCAAGTCGAAGTTTCTTTTGTTTCGAGCTCCCCTTTGATCTGAGGCCGCTTGAGCTTGTTCATAGGCTACTTTCAGGCTGTGTCTGAGCCTGTCCACATATCCTTTGTGGGATGTGGCTGAGGAATGGTCCAGAGAGGTGCCAAAGGCCAAGTCCACAGGTAGTCTCGCTTCTCTCCCAAACATGAGTCGATATGGGGAGTAGCCTATAGCATCACTGATGGTGCAGTTGTAAGCATGTACTAGGGCTGCTATGTGTTTGCTCCAATGTTGCTTTTTCTCACTTTCCAGAGTCCCCAACATGTTGAGCAAGGTTCGGTTAAACCTTTCCGGCTGAACATCTCCTTGTGGGTGGTAAGGTGTAGTTCGAGTCTTCTTGATTCCCAACGAATCCAGGAGTTTCCGGATCAGTTTACTCTCAAAGTCCCTTCCTTGATCTGAATGAAGTCGCTATGGCAGCCCATAATGGACAAAGTACTTCTCCATAAGTACCTTGGCTACGGTGGAGGCCTTCTGATCTTTGGTTGGGAAAGCTTGGGCATACCGGGTGAAATGGTCGGTTATCACCAGAACATTTCCTAGTCCACTCAGGTCGGGTTCAAGGCAGAGAAAGTCAATGCATACCAGATCCATTGGGCCTTGACTTTGTAGATGGCCCATTGGGGCAGCTTGATGGGGTAAAGTCTTCCTCTGGATGCATCGTGCACATGAGTGGCAGTACTCTTCTACCTCTGCCCTCATGCAGGGCCAATAGAACCGACTTCTGACAAGTTGAAAGGTCCTTTCAGCCCCTAGATGGCCATGATTGTCATGCAGGGCAATCAGAACAGTCTCTCGATGTTTCTCTGGGAGGAACAGTTGCCACTTATCTTCTGAGTCATCAGAGGGGCCCCTTCGGTAGACCACTCCCTGATGTACCTGCAACCTGTCCCATTCTTTCCTCAACAGGCGAACTTCCTTTGAGGGATGACGCAGGAGTTTGTTTGGATCCTGATTCTCCAGGGCCTCCAGGACCAATCTCCCCATGGGGTCTTCCAATTGGTCACACCTCAACTCCTTCTTGGACAATCTCGGCAGGTTGTCTTCGTCCAATTGAGTCACTCCACAGTAGTGTTTTGGGACTCCCACCATGGTAACTCCTATTTCTTCTGCTCTGGAGCCTCCTCTGGCCTGGAATTCAGCTCCTTGACAAAGGGCCCGCACCCCGTCCGGTGCCACTTGGGTCCAATCTTCTACATCACTGGTGGGGGCATGAGATCTCCTGGACAGAGCGTCTGCGTCTCTATTCCCAGCCCCTGGCCTATACTTTAGGCTGAAGTTGAATCCAGACAGTGCGGCCAGCCACCTGTGTCCAGTGGCGTCCAGCTTGGCCGTGGTGAAAAGGTAGGTAAGGGGGTTGTTGTCGGTCTTCACAGTGAACTTCGCCCCATACAGGTAGTCTTTGAGCTTGTCTACTACCGCCCACTTAAGGGCCAGGAACTCCAGCTTGTGAGTGGGGTAGTTCTTCTCAGAGGGGGTCAGGCTCCTGCTCACATAGGCAACAGGCCATTGTTGCCCTTCGTGTTCTTGATAAAGTACTCCTCCCAGACCGTCATGACTAGCATCTACGTGTAGTTCATAGGGTTTGGTTGGGTCTGCGTAGGCCAAGACTGGAGCAGTGGTCAGGCTCTTCTTCAAGGCCTGGAAGGCCTCTTCACACTTCTGATTCCACTGATCTCTGATGGACTCTCCCGGCTTCCTGGGCCCTGAGTCATCCTCTTCTCCCTCAGTCTTGAGCAGTTCATTCAATGGTCTAGCAATTCGGACGAATCCCTCCACAAACCTCCTATAGTAGGAGCAGAAACCCAAGAAGGATCTGAGTTCGGTTACTGTGGTGGGCCGTGGCCAGGAGGTAACTGCCTCCAATTTCTCGGGGTCTGTGGCCACCCCTTCTTCGGACACTATGTGCCCCAGATAGTTCACAGAAGACTGGTAGAACCAACACTTTTCAGGCGAAAGTTTGAGTCCCCCCTCACTGAGTCTCCTCAAGACTTTTTCCAGCCTCTCCTCATGTTCCTCCAGGGTTCTTTCAAAGACTATGACATCGTCCAGGTATACAAGGACTTCAATAAGGTTCATGTCTCCTACAGTCTTCTCCATGAGACGCTGGAAAGTAGCTGGGGCTCCAGACAGACCTTGGGGCATCCGGTCGAATTCAAAGAACCCCACTGGGGTTATGAAAGCTGTCTTCTCCTTGTCTTCTGGGTGCATAGGGATCTGATAGTACCCGCTTTTGAGATCTATAACGCTGAACCACTTGGCTCCAGACAAGCTCTGTAGGGCATCCTCTATCCTTGGAGTGGTATACTGGTCCGGTATGGTTCTCCTGTTGAGAGTCCTGTAGTCGATACAGAGCCTCAATGACCCATTCTTCTTCCTGACCACCACTATCGGGGATGCATGGGGCTTCTAGATTCCCGTATCACTCCAGTCCTCTTGAGTTCTGAGAGTTGTTCCCTTAGATCCTCCAGATCTGCTAGGGGGACCCGCCTGACTCTCTCTCTAAAGGGCTTATCTTCCTGGAGGCGGATCCGATGGGTGGCACTCCTTGCACACCCCACATCGAACTCATCTTTAGAGAAGATCTTCTCCCATCTGTTCAGCTGGGCCTTGGCTCTCTGTTTCCAAGCCCTGGGCAGATTCGGGTTTTCCATGGATATCTTCTCCCAAGCATCTCCTCCTTCGCCCACCTCTGACAGGTTGACAGGGGCAGCAGGGCTCACCTGGCCTAGCAGCATCCTGGCTGGGACCTCCATGGGGCCATCCGTATTGTTCCTAACACTCACTGGGACTCTACAATGGGCCTTCTTTAGGGCCTTCAGCGGAATCACTTCTGGTATCACTTCCAGACCGTGGGACCCTTCTCTTGGATCAGATTCCAACATGACAAAGGGTCCAGGCTGCTCCCAAGTAAGCTTCACAGTGCCTCTGAGACAGGTTACTTCGCCGGGCTGCAGCACTATCCCTCCTCTTCCAAGTCTCCACACCTTCCCTATCCCCTCTCCTGGGGTCTTCTGCTCTAAGACCAGCCTTTGGTAAGCTGTCTTCAGCATGGGGTGGATCTTGGTGACTGCTGCCCCTTTCTCTTTCACTAGAGGGGTCAGAAGTCTTCGGACCAGGTCCGTGTTTGTCCCTATTATCAGGGAACTCTTGTTGGCTCCTGGTGGCAGAGGGCACACAACTGCCAGGGTGTCAAACACTTCGGCTTTTCCAGCCACAGATGGGTCAAAAGTCATCCTGACAGGCAGATAGCCATCGTAGGGGAAGTTCTGGGTTCCAATCCCACATATCTTTAGTCCCTCTATTTTCCAGATGGGTAGGTGACTCAAGTGCTTATCATAAAAGTCTCTGTATAGCAGGGTTACTTGCGCCCCAGTATCCAAGATTGCTCTGGTGTAGACTCCCTCCACTTGAATGGACACTATAGGAGATGGGCCTACCAGCTTCTCCGGATAAGGCCCGGCAGGGGTCGCTTTCTTCAGACTTTTTCTCTTTGAACCTCCTCTCGCCCAATCCCCTTTGGGCTTCAGTCTTTCTTGAGTCTGGTATGCATTGACTTTTCTCCCTTTACTGGGTGTAGGGACCCGCTGAGGGATACTATTGTTTTTCTTAGGTGTGCACCCCCTCTGGGGAGTGCTGTGCCTCTTCTGAGGGGTCTTACCCCCTTTCTCTGGGGTGTATCTCTGTTGAGGAATGTTGTGTTTCCCCCGAGGCGTTTTATCTCCTGTTGTTTTCTGCTTTGCTTTCAGCTTGGAGCTCACTGAAGGTGATGGGCACCCGGTTGACTCCTTCACCGGGGCCCTCTGAAGTTTCCCGCCGGCTTGCGGTTGTCTATTTTCTTCTTCTTCTTGGGACTGGAGCATGTAGCCGCAATATGTCCAATTCCTCCACAGTTAAAGCAGACTATATCTCCACATTCTTGTAAAGATGCGGGTGCTGAGGCAACTGGGAATAATTCCTTCCTTGGTACTTCTCTCTTGGGACCCTCTGTCTTTTTCCATCAGAGAGGTCAACATCTCTAACACCTTGGACATTTGAGCTTTCAGGGTGTCTATCTCCGAATCTCTTTCAGGGGTCATTACTGTATTGACTAGCACCTGTGCGGGTACAACATTTTCCTTAATCATCTGCTGGTCCTGTTGTAGTGCCTCCTCATCTCTGATGATTTTTATCAAGTCAGCATAAGTCAGCAACGTTCCTCCTCCTGAGGTTTTCAGGTGCAGCCAGACTGGATCCGAGCGCAGCGCTCCCTTTAAGACTTGCTTCATTCTTGCCACATCTGTATCTTGGGGCCTCATCCCCTTCTTCAACACAATCTTGCACAGCAACCTGTTCAGTCTCCTAACATACTCGGAAAGTTTCTCCTCTGGTTTTTGGAAAGTGTGTTCAAATTGGTAGACCATTTCTGTCACCTTTTCTAATTGACCAAACTCTTCCTGCAGCATGGCTAGACAGTCTTGAGCCGTGCAATCTGCATTCCCAAACCGAAAACTTTTCACTGCTTCTGCTGCTGCGCCTTTAAGGCTTTCCATCACTCGTTGCCTCTTCTGCGCTTCAGGCACCTCCCATGCCTCTACTGCCTGCAATGCCTGCTCCACCCAGGTGTCAAAGTCTTCTTCCCCTGCGGGGACAGGGAGCTTCCCTGAGAAAGTCTTTAGTCTCCGGTAGCTGGTTCCTACATGCACCATATTCATCTTCTGACATTTGGTCAGCAGATCCCCTATCGCACCTATCAGTTCTGGTGATATAGCAGTGATAGGTGCAGGCGTCACCGGAGGCGTCGCCCTGCCTCCTTTTTCCGGTGGGGTACGGGCCGTAGCCTGCGGTGATCCCGTTGGTGATGGTTCCTTTTTTTCAGTTACTGCGTGCGCCAACCTATAAGTTCTGTTGTCTGGCGTCCGCACACACTTGCGCTTACAGGCCTCTGGCATCCCATTCCAGTACTCCACTAATGCCTACTGATACGAGATGTCTGGGTCTGACTTTATCTCCGTCACCCACGGTGTGTGATTTGGAGACACTGACTTCATCAACTCCTCTACCGTTTCAGTCGACCATTCCTCCCCAGGGAGGCTGATGACTATCGACTGGTTTGGCTCTGCGTTAGAGGCTTTGCACCACTCTTCTACCGCTCGTGGATCCATGGGGTCCATGCCGGCACCTCTGGCGTTCACTTGCTGCATCAGGATCCCGGACGAGAACCCCCACGTGTAGCGATACCTCCAACTAAGAAGGCCACAGATTTAGTTTGGGCCCTGAAGACAGCTCCGCCAACCCCCGGCAATATGCTCTACCCCCTACTGGCACAGCTAGTACTGACAGTAAATTGTATATCTTATACTGTATGAATAACTGAGCATTGAGACAATATTAAATTGAAATAAATGTAAGATTTTACTTAAGCTCTTGGTAAGGAAAAGGGTAACATCAATAACAGTTTACAGAATAATCATTTGTAATGCAGAGCCCAGCCACACTAACACACTATAGGGTTAACACATAACAAGTGCGCCACGCGGGCGACCGTTATCTAAGTGCCATGTGGCGCAGTAACCAAAACACCTTAGAAACCACCACCAGGCCTGGTTCTGATATCTACAACTTAGTCCTTTTTCTTCACCGGCAGATCTTTAACGGTGGTGCACATTAACAGAGTACAAACTTTGTAATCCAATAGGGTAGGTAAAGATGGGGTAGAAACTCGGCTATACGAACAGTAGGTTCAGCTCCGACAAGGGCCTTCAGTAAGAATACCAAGAATAACTCGTAGGCCACGGCAGTCTATAGGCCTATATGCAATAACAGTACGTCAGTTGGGCATATGCCCTCTCACCCGCCCGGACTACGGTTCCAGTCCGGGAACTTCCACCAACTGTGTCTCACACACACTCAGTCTCTTCAGCGATCGGGTCCCCGATCCAACAAGGCTGTAGTCGAGCGAAGTCAGATGCCACCCAGGCTCGCAGAGGGGTGGAAGACTCTTTGGTGCTGCGCAAGGTCTCAGGCTTCAGGCCTTGCACTCCGACACATCCGCACAGGAGGATCAGTCTCTGAAGTCTCGTGTCCCAAAGAGGCCGAGCCCAGCCTCGCCTCCTCCTCTTATAGCCCCTCCCATGAGTCTCTGCGGTGGAAACATTGCCGAACAGGGTTCTGGGTAATGTAGTCTCTCTGCATTAAAGGGGAACACCCCGCTACAGATATTATAATGGCCATGGCAATGGGATGGAACTGGGAATTCTAGTGATGATATCTCACCTGTACAGCCTCTGAGAGATAGAAGCCAGCATGGTATTCAACTGTTCAGGAGCAATAGAAAACTACCATATTAGTCCTGGGTTGAGTCTACACTTTAGGCTGGATTCACACATGTGCAGTGCGAATTCCAGCTCAGTTTTCTTTGCGAAGAGAAAAAACAGCTGGTCAGTGGTTCCTCTCCATTGTAGGTGAGGATCAGCTGAGCAGGGAGAGGGGGGGGGTGTAGTGAGGAGGGGGAGAGAATGCCTGTTCACAACGGAACGCATCTGATGCGTTTCCATAGAAGAATATGTGCCTGCAATTCGCACTGCACTGCCTAGAAAAAGCACATGTTTTTTGGGGAAATACGGAGTGCGAATGCAACGCACATATGTGAACCAGATGCATTCAAACTAATAGATTTTAAAATGTTATGCAAATTGGATGCAGTGTAAGTGCTTCCAATTCGCATAGGTGTGAACTCAGCCTGTAATTGTATGTAAAAGCCAAGCTTTTTTTTACATTTTGGATAGAGTGGGAAAGGTTTAAACTCTCTGTTAAGTTTTTATTGTTTTCTGTGTCCACATTGGAGAGATTTGTCCCTTTTTTTTGCCCTGATGAGCATTATCACCAAGACAGAAAGTGAAGTGAGCAATAAAATTTTGGCTACCCTTTTGATCAACAACAAAACATGTAAATCTGTAAGCATTATCAATAATTTTATTGTGTGGAAATCGTATTACATACACAGAATACACAGATATGTTTTTTTCACTTCTTACTACTTTGTGACTGTAAAATGTACATCTGTGTCTCATATTACTGTTCCTTGCTCTGAGTATTACAATTACAAAAAAAAAGTGAGCAGAAATCCAAAATGTTACTTTTGTCACCACAGCGTGAGATAAGGGAATATCATCCAATAGAAAACATTTTTCAGTGACAGCTAAGATTAAAAAAATCCTCTCAGTTTGGTGAGATTTCCTGTTATTTTCTTCTGTGTCTCTGGGACAGGAAGTGAAGGAAAATCTCCCCAGTCAAACACAGAAAGCAAAAACAACCTGTTTGTGGTTTTCATTGTTCCATAGTATATTTAAAACTTAAAAGAGAAGAATGGGTTTATAAAAAAAAAAAAAGAAAGCCCTTATACTCACCTAGGTGGAAGCAGTATTGATCTGATGTGCCCCGCCTCTCTGCACTGAGAACTTAGTGATCAAAGACCGCTGATTGCTCAGGTTTCCCCTTCGCTCTGAGCAGAGAATGGTGCCTGTCAGTCACCGGCTCTATGCTCTGCCCCTCCAGCGTTTACTGGAGCGCTGGGCTGCGGATTGAGGGGAGCTGCTGGATCAGACTCCAAGGGGCTCAGACTCCAAGGGGCAGCTGAGAGGCCTAGCCAGATGCCAGTCCAGGCATCTGGGTAAATCCTGACTGTAATTGGGATCTTTCACCAGTCTGGACCAGCTGAGTGACGTTAGCCGACAGTGGGCTTTAGTGCTCCTGTGACCCATAGGAGAAGTATAGCTAAAAAACTTTGGCCGTACTCCTTTAAACAAAAAGTTGGTTATACTTACACTTTAAAAATTATGCATAACCAGCCTAAAGGTAGCATGCAGAAATTCTGCAGAAAAGTGTCAACATTATATAAACAAGTAAAGTATATGCTAAATGATTGGGATTAAAAATCCAGTGACACTATGGGGGTTATTTACGAACGGCACATGATTGGATAATAAAATCAGCAGAGCTTCCCCTCATTTCAGATCTACCGCTTAGATTTAGAGCGACTGCACTTCCAAGTGCACTTGTAGTGCAAAGTGGATTTGCCTTTCGTAAAGAACACCCCATGTCCATTATCACTATATACTCTAAATTTGACAGTATTCCTATGTCCAGTTGCTGTTTAGCTCCACAAAAATCATCTATTTTTGTTAAAAAATGATTGTTCATGAAAGCTTTAATTACCGAAGTTCCGCGGAACAGCAATATGGTGTTCACCACCTCCAGTTCCATAAACTAGTAATGCTATAGGTCATCCTTAAAGCGTTTGTTTCCCCAACACTTCATATTCCTGATCTGTGCCTGTTGTATAATGTACTTGTATGAGAAAGTATCCTGTTCTCTTTGTACTGCTATCTTAATGTGAAATCTCTGGTGCTCCAGCCAGTCCCCTTGCTTTCATATTAAAAACTGACCACAAACAGGAGAGCACACCGTGGTTAGTTCTCTAGATATACTGGGAACTCAGAATGCTCTCCTCCAATGATCAGTCTTGTTCTGACACACCCCTGCTGCACAGACATTCACTAGGAAACTCAGTGTGCTGCTGCTGCTTCTCCTCCCCCAGCTCTTATGCAGCTGAGAACAGAGGGAATGTGATCACTTATAAGAAAAGGGAAAAAGGAATGTATAATGTTTTTTATACAGTATCTCAATGTAAAGGTAAGTAAAAAGCCTCTGACTTTTGTCCGAAGGACGTTGGCCATGAACTTGTCTTGCATACAAATGGCACACAATTGTCAGCCAACAAACACGAACGTAGTTACGTACTACGTGATTTTTCAGCTCTTTAGCGCAACCCTTTGGGCACCTTCAGCTAATGTCGTGTTTGGTGAGCATTGATCCCGAGCATGCGTGTTTGTACTTGGACTTTTGTCCGACAGACTTGTGTACACACGCTTGGAAAATCTGATAACATTGTCCACGGAAAATTTTAAAGCCTGCCATCTAACATTTGTCTGCGGAAAATCCGACGACAATTGTCTGATGGAGCGTACAACCGGTCGGATTTTCCGCCAACAGCCTGTCAGTCATCACACAATTCCCGTTGGAAAATCCGATCGTGTGTACGAGGCTTTATACTTGAATCCCTACCAGAAACCTTCTTTTACTGCTTCTATATTATACTTTAATTACAAGCAAGTGGACAAGTGAGACTGTCATATTAGAAAAGATCTTCCAATATTGCTTACGGTTAACTGTTGTATGGCACAAGAGACTGCTATGTTAGGGGGAAGACATTTTCCAAGTGGCAGTGATGTTAGAGTATCTTTGTTGTTAAAGAATGTTACCAAATTACAAGAAACTGACAATTTGCTGTCATAGTTTACTTTAAACTAAGCACGTGGTATGCTTCTGTACATGCTATGTGTAGCGGGGTGTCACTTCATGGTGTTTATAAGAGACTATATTGCATTAAGTGGGTCCCGTTCTCCTCTGGTTCCTATTGGGTAATATGCTGGCTATTGCTTGACAATAAGAAGGGAAGTGCATGGTGGAATTTGTGGTACCGGGAGAGTTGGACTCCAATGGCAAGGGTACTACACAGACTACCATACCCACAGTGCAATGGAACATCCATTGTGCATTGCCCGGCGCAAGGTCTGCTGGGGATGGACTATTTAAGGGAAGGAGGAGCAACGCGCGGTCTCTTTGGACATCGCCTGCCCAGCAACTTGGATCCTGTTGGGGCCTGTCGCGTTGGTTTAGGCCAGAGAGTCTGGGCCTACCAAGCGAGAGCAAGCCTGCTGATCGGAGAGGGAGAGAAGCCTCATCCAGAGAGCCTGCTGACATCTCAGAGTTCCTGAGGGTCGAGCCATCTTCACCTTCCCCTCTGGTTGTCCGGAAGATCGGAGACTGTGGGTGACCGGGAGATTGCATGCTGAAGCTCAGCAGCGGGATCGGTTGATGGATTGGTCTGGTCGGGTGAGAGAGCACTTGCTCAGGAATTCTTAACTGTGCTAGGCCTGTGATTCTTTACCTAGGCCCCACCGCCATCACAGCAGTGTGCTGCGCACCCAGTGATAGTGTGCTGCGCAGTTGAAGTTAGGCGTCTCATTGCCTGTGACTTTAGGCCCAAAACTACAGTAGGATTACAAAAAACTGTGTTATTCCTTGGATTACAAATGTAAAAGTGCACCAACGTTGCTAGCGAAGATCCCTTCTATAGGAGTGACTATAACTCACAGGGATATTGTTTGGGCGCCATATTGCCCACGAGGGGGAAGCTCGCAAGCGCAGTTCTATTAGAGACAATTAGTGTGTATAAGATTGGTATATTAAGACAGTGATTATATTGTGCATAACTTTGACTTTGCAGGGCCCTGCATGTTTAAACGCCTGTCTGTTAACCTAACCTTTTCATTACCTAGTAAAGATACTTTATGGTTAAGCAATCACAGTGTGTGGACTGTTAACTGTTCCAGATACGGCCAGCACAGGTACTTTAGTTTTAAACAGTGAAGGTATATTGCATTGTGGTTTTCATTATTCGTGTGCTGCAGAATCTCCCTTGTTTAACCGCTGTGCCAGCGGAGGGTCAGAGCCAGTTTATCGGGGGTTGACAGCAGTAAGGTACAGGCAGGGCCGGCCCTACCATGGGACCAGATGGTACCATTGTACCAGGCGGCACTTTTAGGGGGGCGGCAAATTGCCGCCTGCCCGCCATCCTATTCCGCCCGTTCCTCTCCCCCACTCCACCTTTCACTGTGAAACAGCAGCAGCGGCATTGTAAAGAATACACTGTGCCTGCGGCTGCGGTGTGTGTTCTGGATTTAAAAAACTCCTTTCTGTCTCTTCCCCCTCCCTCCAGTCTCGTGCAGTGCGGGGTCCCTGTTATCTCCGACATCAACCTCCCCCCCTCCCTCCAATCACCAGTGCGGAGTGTTGTGAGAACTGGGGGGCGGAGCTCACTGTCTCCTGTCAGGCTGGCCAGAGGAAGGGAGGAGGTGAGCTGATTTTTTCTGGGAGAAGTTTTCTAGGGTGGATAGTAGTTGCTTTCAAGGGGGTTTTTTCTTCAGGAGATGCAGTGAAGGGTTAACAGAAGTTGACAGAAGAATCGGAGGAGATAGTGAGTTTGAGTGTGGGGGGGAGGGGGGTCTGCAGCAGCCCGATCACATTTGACAGATCACTTCTAAGCATGAACAGTCTGTGCAGACATCCTCCAATCCAATTGTTCAGACTAGATAATGTGAAGTCATTTATAACCATTCATGTAACCTGTATATATGTGGTGAGTTCACCCCTCTGATTGTACAGACTCAGAGCCTGGAGAACACAGGGTTATATGAATGGTCATACATTACCTTCACATTATCTGGGTATACAGAGTGCTGGGAGCTCCATTACATAGATCTGTAGTACTGTTGTATGATTTATTGTTGTATGTTTTTAGTGGATGAGTTTTTTTTTTTTATTATATACATCGCTATCTGACCACTTCTCAGCCCCCAACTCCCCCCAGCTTGCATCACCCCCCCAGACCACTTCATACAGACGTCACTCAGAGCTGCTTCCTACCCCCCCCCCATCATTTCATGGTCACTTTCCTTCCCCTATCTTCCCAACATCACTCCCTGGTCACCCCACAGACACAGCAAGAAATCCCTCCCCATTCTGCCACCGCCATACCCTCCGAAGTCCTCTCCTGTACCAACTGCACCCATCATACCCTCCGAACTCCTCTCCTGTACTAACTGCACCCATCATACCCTCCGAACTCCTCCCCTGTACTAACTGCACCCATCATACCCTCCGAAGTCCTCTCCTGTACCAACTGCACCCATCATACCCTCCGAACTCCTCTCCTGTACTAACTGCACCCATCATACCCTCCGAACTCCTCCCCTGTACTAACGGCACCCATCATACCCTCCGAACTCCTCTCCTGTACCAACTGCACCCATCATACCCTCCGAACTCCTCCCCTGTACTAACCGCACCCATCATACCCTCCGAACTCCTCCCCTGTACCAACTGCACCCATCATACCCTCCGAACTCCTCCCCTGTACTAACTGCACCCATCATACCCTCCGAACTCCTCTCCTGTACTGTACTAACTGCACCCATCATGCCCTCCGAACTCCTCTCCTGTACTAACTGCACCTATCATACCCTTCACACTCCTCTCCTGTACATACTGCCCCCCTCATACCCTCCAAACTCCTCTCCTGTACATACCGCCCCATCATACCCTCCACACTCCTCTCCTGTACAAACCACCCCCCTCATACCCTCTCAACTCCTCTTCTATACATACTGCTCCATCATACCCTCCACACTTCTCTCTTATGCATACTGCCCCCATTATACCCTCTGCACTCCTCTCCTGTACATACTGCCCCCATCTTACCCTCTGCACTCCTCTTCTGCAGAACCCTGTGCATTCAGATGTAAAGGGGAACTCTGCAGATTCAGATCTAAAGGAGAACTCTGTTGACTCTGATATAAAGGGGGACTCTTGTGATTAACTCCATATGATTAGAAATTTTATTTAATCACAAAAATATATGTACAGGGTATACTAAATAAAAAAAAAAATAGCTGTGCATTGCTTTGTACAGAGGTAATGAATTTAATGTACTACAAAAAAATATATATATTGGCGTGTGCTGCTAATGTGTTCGGGTTTGGCTTGACGAAAAGGTGGCAACCCTACTCTGCACTGTGAGGCAAATTGTCGCTAACCCGTTCCGCCCGCTCCGCTGTGAGGCAAATTGACGCCCGCCCGCCAGCCAGCCCGCTCCGCTCCCCGCGCGCTCCATTCACCTGGGCGTTGGGCCCAGGTGAATGGAGCATGCGGGCAGAACAGAGGAACAGTCAGCGGGCGGGACAGTCAGCAAGTGAGCGGGCTTGCTGGCCAAACAGCGGGCGGGGGAGCAGAGGGATGACATCATCTCTCACTGCCCGCCCTGCATCACTGCAGTTCCGCCCCCACTGTGCGGGCAGCAGAGAGATTACATTAGCTCTCTGCTGCCTGCCTTTACTCTGGGACACAGCAAGTGACAATCTGCAACGTGTGGCAGGTGACGTTGTGGCAAGTGACAATCCGCAATGTGTGGCAGGTGACGTTGTGGCAAGTGACAATCCACTATGTGTGGCCGGTGACATCGCGGCCGCCGGCTACGCACAGGTCCTTTTATACTCCTATATACATGTATAGAGCCATGACAGGTCCTCTTTATACTCCTACATACATGTATAGAGCCATGGCAGGTCCTCTTTATACTTCTATATACATGTATATAGCCATGACAGGTCCTCTTTATACTCCTACATACATGTATAGAGCCATGACAGGTCCTCTTTATACTCCTACATACATGTATAGAGCCATGACAGGTCCTCTTTATACTCCTACATACATGTATAGAGCCATGACAGGTCCTCTTTATACTCCTACATACATGTATAGAGCCATGACAGGTCCTCTTTATATTTCTATAAACCGTATTTTTCCGTGGATAAGACGCTATTTTTTCCTAAAATAATAGCCTGTAAATCGAACAGCGTCTTATACACGGTTGGTCAGCCTGGGAGACATCCGCGAAGGTGCGTCACGGCCCATAGCTTGTCAAGTGGCTTTCTCCAATCACGAGCCGTATGTTACTGACGTCAGCTAAAGCTGGGGGTGGAGGTGGAGAGTGAGCAGATGCGATCCTGTTGGAAGTGGAGATGCACAGATGCAACAGGGACCGGAGTGTTCTGGGACCAAGATGTCAGAAAATAATAAAAGTAAGTGATTGTCTTACTCTGCCAAATCAAACCAAATGTAGCCAGCTATGCAAAAAAGAGCGTGGGAATAGAGCTGCAGAGAAACAGTTTGGACTTGCCTCCACTGAGTATATGATCAGACAGTGGAGAAAACAGGAAGAACAACCCCTGCATAATATACTAGTATTTAAACGTTACCTGCGGTAATTACTAAATAAAAATGTGTTCTGTTTTACCTATGTGTAAAATATTGATTTCTTAATTTTGGGTTGGAAAAGTGGGGGGCGTCTTGTACATGGGGGCGTCTTATAGACGGGGAAAATACGGTACATGTATAGAGCCATGACAGGTCCTCATTATACTTCTATATACATGTATAGAGCCATGGCAGGTCCTCTTTATACTCCTATATACATGAATAGAGCCATAACAGGTCCTTTTTTATAGAGCCATGACAGGTCCACTTTAGTTATCATGATATAAAATGATGGATGTGGGGGCATTTTGGTGGGCGTGATTTTTTTTTTTTTTTTTTTGGGGGGGGGGGCAGCATTTCATTCTTGGTACCAGGCAGCACAATGTCTTCGGCCGGCACTGGGTACAGGCCCAAATTAATACCAGCAGCCCTCTTAACTGGGGGTAGTGCTACATATGGATGTTAACAGACCATCAGGCCCCAATTACATATAGCCACAACCACAATTTGAACTATGGTGGAAACTATTAAGAAAAATGCATTATGCCTTAATTCACTAAACTGCAAAGTACAAAAGTTAGCATAAATTAAAAAAATTTGCTCAGCTTTGCACATAATTCAAAAACTGTGTACCACAATTATGCAAATTTGTGAGCATTCCATGTACGGTAGTTTGCATTTTCCCATGCAATCTGACCAGTGTGCATACACTTTTGCATGCCGCAAAGCTAAAAAGTACACAAAGACAAGTGATAACAAGGAGGAGAGTGTTCCTGGAGGATAATTACTGACCTTTGATTGATTCAACTAGACAAGTTGTCAGATAGCTATCCTGCATTACCAATCAAATTAAGCATAATATTATAAAATAGAACGGAATTAGGAACATCAATGACAATAAAATGATAAATACGTTTAAAACAATTGTTAAAATATTATAAGTAATGATATATGCCTGTGCTGAATAGACCACCTTGTGCAACTTGTACTGAATTAAATATAAGGCTTAAAGGGGTTGTAAACCCTCGTGTTTTTTCACCTTGCATTAAGGTGAAAAAAAATTCTGGTAGTGACCGGCCCCCCAGCCCCCCTGTTTTACTTACCTGAGCCCCGAATTTCCATCTGCGGGGACACGCTGTCCCTCTCTGCATGGGGTCCCGGCTCTTGATTGGATAGATTGATAGCAGCACAGCCATTGGTTCCCGCTGCTGTCAATCAAATCCAATGACGCAGGCACTGGGGGGCAGGGCTGAGTCCGGCTTTCGTGTCTATGGACGCCGAATGCTGGACACGGGAACGCGCCCGCAAGGGGTTATCTGATGCGGAGAGGAGCCGCAAGAGCGGCCGAGGGACCCCAGAAGTCGAGGATCGGGGCCACACTGTGCAAAACGAGCTGCACAGTGGAGGGAAGTATAAAAAGTTTGTTATTTTTTTAAAAAGGAAGCTTTACAATCACTTTAATTCAACTGCAGCTTGTTCAATTAGGCTTTGACAAAAAAAAACTAAAAAAAACTGGATGCTTCTTACCACTAAAAACTGGAGAGAGCAAAATCTGGTGCAGCTGTGCATGGTAGCCAATCAGCTCCTAACTTCAGCTTGTTCAATTAGGCTTTGACAAAAGCAAAAAAAAAAAGAACAGGACTGGAAGCTGATTGGTTTCTATGCAGAACTGCACCAGATTTTGCACTCTCCAGGTTTAGTAAATTACCAGAGTGCAATTTATACTATTTACAATCATTATATGCATTTATAGCCATTTAAAAATGTCCTATCAACCCATGTATGTATTTTCCAGTGTGAATAAGGTCTAACCCCCAAAGATTAACGTAGCTTACACTTACATTACGGAAACCAGCCTTAGACCCCCATCACACTTGTGCGACTTGTCCTGTGACTTGGCACTGCAAAGTCGCATGACAAGTCGTTCCCCATGATTTCCAATGATAACCATTCCTATATGTGCAATAAGGACCAAGCCTCTTTTTCGGATATGTTGTTTACAAGTTAAAAACAATTTTTTTTGCTAGAAAATTACTTAGAACCCCAAAACATTATAATTTTTTTTCTAACACCCTAGAGAAAAAAATGGCGGTCATTGCAATACTTTATGTCACACTGTATTTGCACAGCGGTCTTACAAGCGCACTTTTTTGGGAAAAAAAATACACTTTTTTTAATTAAAAAATAAGACAACAGAAAAGTTAGCCCAATTTTTTTTATGTTGTGAAAGATAATGTTACTCTGAGTAAATTGATACCCAACATGTCACGCTTCAAAATTGCGCCCGCTCGTGGAATGGCGACAAACTTTTACCCTTAAAAATCTCCATAGGCAACGTTTAAAAAATTCTACAGGTTGCATGTTTTGAGTTACAGAGGAGGTCTAGGGCGAGAATTATTGCTCTCGCTCTACTGATCGCGGCGATACCTAACATGTGTGGTTTGAACACCGTTTTGATATGCCGGCACTGCTCACGTATGCGTTCGCTTCTGCACGCGAGCTAGGCGGGACGGGGAGCGGTTACAATTTTTTTTTCTTATTTATTTTACCTTTTATGTTTTTTTTTTCACTTTTCTTGTGTCACCTTTATTCCTATTACAAGGAATGTAAACATCACTTGTAATAGAAAAAAGCATGACAGGTCCTCTTAAATATGAGATCTGGGGTCAAAAAGACCTCAGATCTCATATTTGGACTAAAATGCAATTAAAAAAAATAATTAAATTTTGTCATTTGAAAAATTTACAAAAAAATTTTTTCCCTTTGAGAGCTATGGGCGGAAGTGACGTTTTGACGTCGCTTCCGCCCTGCTATGGTATGGAGATGGGTGGGGGCCATCTTCCCTTAACTCGTCTCTATACCCAGCACAAGAGAAGACTCAGGTAAGCAGTGGAGGGCACGGGAGAGTGGCGAAAGAGGGGGTGAATCTGCCGCAGAGACCACCATTATCGGAAACCGGACCACCGCCTGAAGACGAGGATATCTTGGTTATGGCAGCTAGCTGCTGCCATAACAGAGATATCCCACTTCAAAGAGAGGACGTATATAGTCATGCGACGGTCCGGAAGTGGTTAAGTCATGCCGACTTCAAAGTAGTCCCTGTACTACTTTGGTCTGATTTTCATGAGAGTTGAGGTCCATTGACCTCAAGTTTACATAGGCATTCCCTGAAATTGCATCAAAATTGCGCGACTTTTAAGTTACAGCAGTGTGAAAGGACCTAAACGTTTTAAAAAATTTCTGGAAAAAGCTACACCTTGTTTTTAACCACTTAACAACCACCTGCCGACAAATAACGTTGACAAGGTGGTTGCTTAACTCTGGGAGGACGTTATATAATGTCCTCCCAGAATCGCGCTCCCGCGCGCCCCCTTGGGCGCGCACACGGGAAACTCCGTGACCGCCGGGTCCAGAGGACCCGGCGGATCACGAATCGCGGTAAATCGCCGCTGATAGCGGCCGTTTACCACGTGATCGCTCCGTCAAATGACGGAGCAATCACTTGTAAACAGACCGGCGTCATTTGATGACGCCGGTTCCTCCCTCCCCTCTCTGTACCGATCGGTACAGTGTGAGAGGGGAGGGGGAGGGAGCGGATGGCAGCAGCAGCACTGTGGGCTGGATCTGTGACAATTGCAGTCACAGATCCAGCCATCCATCCATCCCTGCTCAGCCATCCCTGTGCTATACCCTGCCAATACTCTGCAATACACCCTGCCAATACTCTGCAAAATACCCTGCCAATACCCTGGTGCAATACTCTGCAATACCCTGGTGCAATACTCTGCAATACCCTGGTGCAATACTCTGCAATACCCTGGTGCAATACTCTGCAATACCCTGCGAAATACTCTGCAATACCCTGGTGCAATACTCTGCAATACCCTGGTGCAATACTCTGCAATACCCTGGTGCAATACTCTGCAATACCCTGCACAATACTCTGCAATACCCTGCACAATACTCTGCAATACCCTGCAAAATACTCTGCAATACCCTGCAAAATACTCTGCAATACCCTGCGCAATACTCTGCAAAATACTCTGCAATACCCTGCACAATACTCTGCAATACCCTGCACAATACTCTGCAATACCCTGCACAATACTCTGCAATACCCTCCACAATACCCTGTGCAATACCCTCCACAATACCCTGTGCAATACCCGTGCAATACCCTGCCATACACCGCAATACCCTGCCGTACACCGCAATACCCTGCCATAGTCCGCAATACTCCGCAATGCCCGGCAATACTCCGCAATGCCCGGCAATACTCCGCAATGCCCGGCAATACGCCGCAATGCCCAGCAATACTCTGCAATAACCACTTCCCGCCCTCCGGCCGTCATATGACGTCCTTGACTTTGTGCGGGGATATCTGAATGATGGGAGCAGCTACAGGCATCATTCAGATATTAGCTTTTTCAGCCGGCGATTCCCTACACCATAAGAACAATCATAGCGGCTGTTCCGCCGCTTGATCATTCTTACGGGAGGCGAGAGGGGATGTCCCCCCCCCGCCGCCCTCCGGTGCTTCTACCGACTCACCGCTACGATCAAAGCCAGGATTGTTGTTTTTTTTTTTGTATTTTTTTCAGGCTTCCCAGCCTAGAGGTGAGATGTGGGGTCTTATTGACACCCCCCCCCCCATATCTCACTGTAAAGAGGACCTGTCATGCCATATTCCTATTACAAGGGATGTTTACGTTCCTTGTAATAGGTATAAAAGTGATCAAAAAAATGTTTAGGGCGGAAAAACATGTCAAACTAAAATAAATAAAGTAAAATGAAGAATACATTTTTTTTTTTTTTTTAAAGCGCCCCTGTCCCCGTGAGCTCGCATACAGAAGCGAACGCATACGTAAGTCCCGCCCACATATGAAAACGGTTTTCAAACCACACATGTGAGGTATCTCTGCGAATGTTAGAGCGAGAGCAATCATTTTGGCCCTAGACCTCCTCTGTAACTCAAAACATGTAACCAGTAAAAATATTTAAAGCGTCGCCTATGGGGATTTTTTAAGTAGCGAAGTTTGGCGCCATTCCACGAGTGTGTGCAATTTTTAAGGGCGACATGTTAGGTATCTATTTACTCGGCGTAACTTCATCTTTCACATTATGCAAAAACATTGGGCTAACTTTACTGTTTTTTTTTTTTTTTAAGCACAAAACATTTTTTTTCGTAAAAAACGCGTTAAAAAATTGCTGCGCAAATATCGTGCGAGATAAAAAGTTGCAACAACCACCATTATATTCTCTAAGGTCTTTGCTAAAAAAACATATATAATGTTTTGGGGTTCTATGTAATTTTCTAGCAAACAAATTATGATTTTTACATGTAGGAGAGAAATGTCAGAATTGGCCTGGGTGCTCCAGAACGCCTGAAGGTGCTCCCTGCATGTTGGGCCTCTGTATGTGGCCACGCTGTGTAAAAGTCTCACACATGTGGTATCGCCATACTCGGGAGTAATAGCAGAATGTGTTTTGGGGTGTAATTTGTGGAATGCATATGCTGTGTGTGAGAAATAACCTGCTAATATGACAATTTTGTGAAGAAAAAAAAAGAGAAAAAAAAAATCTTGATTTTGCAAATAATTGTGGGAAAAAATGACAACTTCAAAAAACTCACAATGCCTCTTTCTGAATACCTTGGAATGTCTTCTTTCCAAAAAGGGGTCATTTGGGGGGTATTTGTACTTTTCTGGCATGTTAGGGTCTCAAGAATTGAGATAGGCCGTCAGTACTTCAGGTGTGATCAATTTTCAGATATTGGCACCATAGCTTGTGGACTCTATAACTTTCACAAAGACCAAATAATATACACCAATTTGTACTTATTTTTACCAAAGATATGTAGCAGTATAAATTTTGGCCAAAATTTATGAAGAAAAAATTGTAATTTGCAAAATTTTATAACAGAAACGAAAAAAAAATCATTTTTTTACAAAATTTTCAGTCTTTTTTCTCTTATAGCGCAAAAAATAAAAAACCCAACAGTGATTAAATACCACCAAAAGAAAGCTCTATTTGTGTGAAAAAAGGACAAAAATTTCATATGGGTACAGTGTTGTATGACTGAGTAATTGTCATTCAAAATGTGAGAGCACCGAAAGCTGAAAATTGGTCTGGTTATTAAGGGGGTTTAAGTGCTCAGTGGTCAAGTGGTTAAGCATCAGTGGTCAAGTGGTTAAGCAGCTAGAAAACACATATTTCAGCTGGCCAAACTGAGCTGCCTCAATTTCACAAGTTCTCAAGTATCCACATGAACACAAATTTTCAAATTTTCAAGCATCTTGCAAAAAAAAAAAAAATAGCATATGATATCATAGGAGTGCATAATTTTTAATGAATTGGGTTCAGCTTAAAAAAAAATGCATGTGAAAAGAGGCTGAAATAAAATATGCAAACTCGTTTCACCTGTAAGTGAATCTGGATTATAATTAATGATATGTGTAACTAATAATGACAGAAGCAGGACTGCTAAATTCCTGCCTATATTTACATTTTTATCATCTGACAGGGTTGTTTGCAGAAATGAAGACAATGTAATTCAGACAAGAGTGATCTGATCTGAGATTAGACTGAAAATGCCAATTTAAAGTGGTTCAGATTGGAGGAAATTGTAAGGCATTTGACTGTTTATCCTGTCTCCGTAAAACCTGCTCGGTATGTTTTCTCTTACATGTTCATTTAGTCAGTGTGGAAATTAGGACGACTTTGCACTTCAATGACTGCGCATTTATCTGAATAAGGATTTATGACCTGTTTTTTTTTAAATACTAGACTCCAGTGTTTCTGCCTCCTCCACGAAGGTAAACTGACCTGCACCATGCCAAATTCCTGCAGTCAAAACATCTTACCACTTAAAGAAAGGTAGCTTACCACTTAGCCCTGGTTCACATTGATGCTACATTGAAATTGTGCTACTGCACTTGAAGATCAGCACCATCAGGTGGTACATGGCTGAGATCTGTGCCACGTCAAGCACAGATATCTATGCAGGTCGCACCTGAAACCACAAAAAAATAGTGCAGGAACTTTTTTTTTTCAAAAAGTCGCACCGATTAGAACGGTTCAATTGCCGACAATAGGGTGCGACTTGCCATGCGTTTTGGAAAAGTCAAATCGCATGACAAGTCACACCGGTGTGAATGGGGGCTTAAAGATTATTCTGACTGCAATGCAAGAAGAGAGACAGAGAACTCATGAAATATCCACGACACTGCATTGCACAGTGGTCCCAATCTTATGTGAAATAGACTCTCATGCCGCGTACACACGATCATTTTTCCAGTCGGGGAAAAATTTCATTTTTTCTTTTGGACGAGAAAAACGACCGTGTTTGGGCTTTTTGTCATTTTTCCCGACAGGAAAAAACGCATTAATCACGACGAGAAAAATTAGAACATGCTCCAATTTTTCTCGTCGTGATTCCCGTCATATTTTTCCGCTGCAGTTTTCCCATAGGGAAACACTACCGGGGAGTCTACACACAGTCGTTTTTTTCGACCAAGAAAAAAAATGTAATTTAAAACGGCCGCGTGTAGGGGAACAAGCTGTTCCTCGTTTTTCACGTCGATTTTCTCGACGGTGTTTTCACTGTCGAAAAAATCGATCGTGTGTATGCGGCATCATATCTGGATGTGCCATTTTTCTAGAGGCCCACCAGATATTTTCCCACAGTTCTGTGATTTCAAAAGTCAGGGACCCACCTAAAAATTACAAGAATGATTAGTATATTAAAAGGGGTTGTAAAGGCAGGAGGTTTTTTTTATCTTAAAGGGATTGTAAAGGTACATGTTTTTCACCTTAATGCATTCTATGCATTAAGGTGAAAAAACATCCGAGCATTAGCGCCCCCCCGAGCCCCCGTTTACTTACCTGACCCCTCGAAAGTCCCACGCTGTGAACGTGCTGGCTTCTTGGTCGGCTTCTCGGCTCATTCATTGATTGAAAGCAGCGCAGTCATTGGCTCGTGCTGCTGTCAATCATATACAATGACGCGGCGCGCCGGGGCGGGGCCGAGTGATACAGTGAGCGGCTATAGCCGCAGGCTGTATCATGGGAGCATGCCCGCAAGTACTTACCACCATGCGAGAGAGCTCGCATGAAGGTGGAAAGTTCTTGCGGGGGGGGGCGAGACAGCCGCCGAGGGACCCCAGAAGACCAGGTTCGGGGCCACTCTGTGCAAAACGAGCTGCACAGTGGAGGTAAGTATAACATACCTGTTTGTTATTTTATTTTATTTTTTATTCTCTTTAGTGTTCCTTTAATGCATTCTATGCATTAAGATAAAAAGCCTTCTGTGTGCAGCAGCCCCCCTAACAGGTCCCTCTCTGTCCAGCGATGTCCAAGTGTGTCTCAGCCGTCTGAGATTCTCCTTCCTGATTTTATCTGCAATTTAACATCTCCAGTGAGCATCATGTACTTAGAGACAAAAATCAATGTGATGTTTTAAATCAATTTTTATATTATACTGCATGCGTGAATTATGAAAACAAAAAAAAAATGAAGATTTTTACAAGAAGCCTAATACAGGATGCATTTTTACTCAGAATACCCTGAGCAGTGTCTGCAAATAACCCAATCTCCCACAGATTAAAAAAAAAAAAAAAACACATACAGGAATAGTGAATCTTTTCTAGTTTAACATGAATATTTTTGAAATTTTCTAAATATTATTTAGAATTGCATTGCACAAAAATGTTTTGTTTGGTATGTGCTTATTTTTCCAAAATGACAACAAATACCAGATGCCAGTTTAACGTAAATCATATGGGAACAATCTTGAAAGTTGTGAAAGTCCCCGCACATGTACTTTCTTGAATTCTTAAATTCTGTGACATGTAGCCACTATGCCCTGTTGATGGGCATTGCTGTGTCACACATTTCACAGAGCCTGACTTCTGAATTACAGAAGTGCTGAGAGGAGGAGTTTCAGGAGGCGGAGTCAGTACAGGAATCACTTCTTGCTGGCAACAAGACACCATGGGATATGTAATCCTCAAAAATTTTGATTAACAGCAAAGGAGAAGCTGCAAAGCATGCATAGACTCCAGGAAGTTGTAGAAGGAGATGGCCAGTAGACAGGCAGCGCTCACAACATGAAAAGAGATTTTTCAAGTAAGACTCCATACACACTATTAGATTTTCTGCAGATTTTTGTCTTCAGATTCACCAAAACCATATAATATGAGGTCAAACCTTAAGAGTTTCAATTGGTATGCAATCAGCCAGGCCCTTGCACTACATGGTTTTGGTAAATCTGAAGACAAAAATCTGCAGAAAATCTAATAGTGTGTATGGGGCTTTAGCCTACATTGGATTGTCAAAAGACTATTGTGTGCATTTCTACTACAATACTGATGTTATAAAATTAAAGTGTATGCTGTGACTATAGATTTCCTTTAACCTCTTGGTGTTGGCTGCACACCCTCTCGGCGGGTGGGCCTTTGCTCCGAGCGGCTGCATATTTGCGTGAATTAGTGCAAATATAGCTGTGCCGAGAATGCACGCCCCGCGCTCTCCTGGCACAGTTACCAGCGGCTAATTAGGAGCTTGCAATTAGGAGCTTTCCGATCATGTGACTGCCGTGACTTCCAATCACAGCGATCACATGATTATAAACCCAGCCTCCCAGCATCCTAAACCCCTTTAAAGGACGGGGAGGCGCCAGCTCTAAGGGGTTAAGAAACTATAAATGTAAATGAAGGCATCCTACTGGGGTACTGAATTTGCTCAGATAAAAATTAACAAATTCATCTTGTAATATACAGAATCAACTCACAGTCTAGTAAGTGAAAAAACTTAGTTTAACTGATTTTGATACCCTTTGCTCCTTTAAGGATTTGTTTAGGTGTTTTGCTAAATCCAACGAATTAGTCTTTAAAAAGAAGATCAAAGTCTGCACAAGTCTTTAGTAGCTTCAACTGGTGAATGGACAATTTGTGTAAACATAAGGTCACACAGGAGCTCTTTTTGCCTCTTTTTTGGTCATTTTAATTCGATAAAAAGAGCACAATTGGCCGGCACTCGCTACCAATTTACTAGTATTTTACCTGTACAATGGAACAGTGCGAGAACCTACATGTACAACAAATTAAGTTTACCTTAAAGCGTAACTCCACTTTTGTTGAGAAAAATAACATTCCCCCCTGGGTGATCTATATACATTGCAAGGATTATAACAACCTTTGTTGTAGATTTCTACCTTTTGTTATTCTGAAGAAATCCATGTGTGTTTGTCTGGGCCTCTGTTCAGAGTGAGTCTAATGGGAGTATAAAGAAAAAAAAACTGCACTGGAAAAACCTAATACTAATAGCAGCAACTAAAAGTGTAATACACACAAATAACTATACTTAAATACTAATCTGTACTCTAAGTGGCATGTTTAACCGAGTAAACACACATCTAACAAAACTAAACACACCGTGATTTGAAAATATTAATAATGAAAAATAACAAACAGTGAAACGTATGGTGTAAAAGTCCTTCAATCAGCATTCAAACTTTTGAAAATACTTCCAATGGAGGACGAACCAACAGCCAAAAGTTCAATGAAAATCTTGTGACTTGTGAAACAAAGAGTGAATCCATCACCACACAAAGTGCACGCTTACCAGAAAATGACAGCGGCCTCTAGATTGAAAAGGAAAGGTAATTTTTAATAACATTCAATTACAATATGACTTGTATTGCAATTGTACACGCTATATTATTTTATCTTTATTTGCTATTTGTTTCCCCTACTAAAGTGGAGTTACACTTTAAATATAAGTAGTCCTTATCAATAAAAATTTGCTGGTAAACTGAGCCGAGATCATACAATCAGACTGTATGGTATGTGGCCAGTTTACATTGTGATGGTACAATTTTGATTCATACAGTCCTTTATTAAAACAAGGCAGTCAATTAACAGATTGCAGGGGGAAGAATGACAACTGGTGCAGTTATGTGATGGCCATATGTACTTGACAGCTGCAATCATTCTGTGATGGAATTTTCAATGCAAGCAATATAATTGGTCCCTTTTACCCCAATATCATTTAGACTGGATACAAAATCGAAAACTATTGTGATACCCTTTAGAATAGATACTAAATGTAAAACTATATTGATATCATTTAGACTAGATACTAAATTTAAAACTATACATAGAGATATCATTCAGACTAAATACTACTTTAAAAACTATAATATACCATTTAGACATTATTTTACATTTAAAAGTGTATGGATATTATTTACGCTAGATACTAATTTTAAAACTATAGGAGATATCATTTGGACAAGATACTAAATTTAAAACTATATAGATATAACTGAGAATAGGTACTACATTTAAAACTATATAGACAACAATTGAGAGCATTGTAAAGCATCAATACTATTATCCACTCGGCTACTTTATTATCCCTAAAGGCTTGGATAAAAATTTTGGCCGATTATGTAAAATTCTAGTGATTGATTCCCTTTAATATTAATATAGGTCTTGGTAAATCTTCCTCCATGACTCACAGAATGATTCATAGAGATTGAAGACTTCTTGATAGCACCCAATTATCAGATTATCAGCATCACGCCTCTAGGTTAGGAAGAGAACACAGAGCTTGAGAAGAGGGAGTGAGTAATTGTAGTACAATGCGTAAGAGGCAAAAAAGAGCAGCTCTTTATTCTTTCCCAGGTTGTTTTGGAAACGACATTGCATATTTTTAAAAAGAGGATTATAGGATACTTAAATAGAATTCTGAAGTCACTTATACTTAGAAATATATTAAGCAAACAAATGTATAGCCCTTCCCAATCGAGCGCTCCAGGAGGAAAAAGAGAAATCCGGTGAAAGAAAAAAACACTTGCAAGAGGTTGTGCTATAAAACACCTCCCTCCTACTACCAATGAAGGAAAAAAGCTGCTGCTAGTTCCTGTCCATAGACAGGCAAAATAATAAACAGAAAAAACACATATACACAATAAATAATATATATATATATATATATATATATATATATATATAAGCAGCGCTAATTAAGTGCAAGCTGTGGGGGAGGGGAAACAGTTTCAGACAGGAGTGAATCTTAAGGTAAAAAACACACAGTATCTCATGGATAAGTCTGTAATAGGAGGTGATGAGAAAAAGCAATCTTCTTAATAGAGCCGCAATGCTCTCATTCTGCCACCAACACCACCACTCGTGAAGAGAGGAAAACTGGGGGGCCGTGAGACCTCCCCAATGATAGAACTCTTACCAGACGGTGCTGGATCAAAGGCAAAAACAAAGTGGCTACAGATCTCCTCCTCTCTCAGATAGCGGATATCATCAGACGGGATGCTCACATGTGTGTAAGAAAGAAGATCCACAATAGTGTAACTCCACAAAAACACAAGTTTATTGGTCCCCAATAACTCCCATAAAAACCGCACTTACAATATATAAAAAATCATAATACATTACTCGATCATGGACGTGGATCATGGAAGTCGACTTGTCCACACCCACAGATGATGTCTATTACTGACGAAACGCGTCTGGGTTAGATACAGTGACTGCATATCATAGTGACGTCACGACGCTGGTCGTCGCACACGTACGTCAGCTGAACGGAGCAGGGAACGCAGGGAAGTTAGGACGGAGACACAGCTCTGACATCTCGCGGTTCCAGCAACGTCCATGATCGAGTAATGTATTATGATTTTTTATATATTGTAAGTGCGGTTTTTATGGGAGTTATTGGGGACCAATAAACTTGTGTTTTTGTGGAGTTACACTATTGTGGATCTTCTTTCTTACACACATGTGAGCATCCCGTCTGATGATATCCGCTATCTGAGAGAGGAGGAGATCTGTAGCCACTTTGTTTTTGCCTTTGATCCAGCACCGTCTGGTAAGAGTTCTATCATTGGGGAGGTCTCACGGCCCCCCAGTTTTCCTCTCTTCACGAGTGGTGGTGTTGGTGGCAGAATGAGAGCATTGCGGCTCTATTAAGAAGATTGCTTTTTCTCATCACCTCCTATTACAGACTTATCCATGAGATACTGTGTGTTTTTTACCTTAAGATTCACTCCTGTCTGAAACTGTTTCCCCTCCCCCACAGCTTGCACTTAATTAGCGCTGCTTATATATATATATATATATATATATATATATATATATATATTATTTATTGTGTATATGTGTTTTTTCTGTTTATACTTAGAAATAGCTCAAATATTTCCTAAACTGAGAGTTTTTAAGTGCTGCAAAATAAAAAGTATACACAAAAAAACCTTAAAGATTTGCTCACTGAGAAAATTGTAGACAAATATTGCACAATGAAGTATCTGAACTCTCTGGCTCAATAGATAGATTATTTTCAGCATAGCGGTTTCAGAAGGCCTAGCCAACACAGTTTGCACCACAAATACTCTTCAATTATTTTAGCTGCAATAAGCTTTTTGCACAGCTTTCCTATTGTGCTGTACTTTTCCTAGAAGTGTCCACAGGTCATAATTACCATAATCTTACTTACTGCAGTATTTGGATTGCAACCCTGACATACACTATCCTGCTCCATAGGCAGGGTGGATCAAATAAACTATGCTACTGTTCAATAATTCCAGATTACCATCTTGGTTACTTTCAATATTAGGAGAATGGATGGCATCCTTAGCACACATAATCTATCCAAAATTTGCCAGACCCAGTAACTAGATGAATAGATCATATCCTCTACTTCCAGAGGAAACTATTCTGTCTTACCTTAGTCTTTTTTGTAGTAGGTAAAACTATATTAACACAGCATTGTTCAAAAATTACTCTTCTTCAAGCAACAGTTCTCAGTTTGTTATAAGATATGTCATACAGGCTTTGGCCTATAGTGGAAAGAGCCCAGTGAATCAGTATACCTAGAGTATCTGACACACAACAGGGATCATTTCTTTGACACTCTCCTCCTCTATGTAACATGTTTATTTTTTTGTTCACATGCTGATTAATAATCATAAAATAATAAAATGACCCCCTACATTAGTGGTCAGTGTAAAAGTGTCGTACCACATTGAAGGTCAGTGTAGTGCCTTCGGTAACAAATGCAGATAGTATAGTGCAACAACTTCAACTGGTGGTCAGTGAAATAATGGATAGGCTATAAGATATGTGGTAGATTTATTTATAGGTATACTTTTCAGTTTGTTTGGGGAATTTTCTTGTGGCCTACTTTCACTTGTGCTTTTTGGTATACTGGTGCCCACCCAGGGAGTTTCATATGCATTTGCTGTACACTGGCATACAAGGTGCCAATAATATATGATTGCTTAAAAACATCTGTGCAATAAGTACCATATCTGTAATTAATATATTTTTTATCTGTTCAGTTGCCAATGCTATATTCTTAATTTGTCCTGAGGAAGCGGAAATGTGAAATGCGTTGACTCGTGAGGATTTTACTCATATACCATTGAATAAGGCACTTTGTTTTGCATTTGGATTATCCATAAACATACAGTATATTGTTCCAGTTAGTTTCACAGTTTTGTCATAAGCACAAATTGGTTTTAATGACCTATATAGGCCTTAGTGTTTTATATACTATGATTGTAATAAAAGTGATTTTTAACCACTTTGCGCCCGCCATACGTCAAATGACGGCCGCAAAGTGGTTCTAAAATGCCGGGAGGCCGTCATTATACGGCCTCCGCTCCTCCGGCCACTGAGATGCCGATGCGTGTGCCTGGCGGCCGCGATGTCCGCCAGGTACCCGCGTTTGGCCGGTACACAGACAAGGACGTGGATCTGTGTGTGTAAACACACAGATCCACGTCCTGTCAGGGAGAGGAGACCGATGCTGTGTCCCTTGTACATAGGGACACAGATAGGTCACCTCCCCCAGTCAGTCCCCTCCCCCCCACAGTAACAATCACTCATAGGGCACACATTTAACCCCTTCCTCGTCCCCTAGTGTTAACCCCTTCCTTGCCAGTCACATTTATACAGTAATCAGTGCATATTTATAGCATTAATCGCTGTATAAATGGGAATGGTCCCAAAAATGTGTCAAAAGTGTCTGATCTGTCCGCCGCAATATCACAGTCCTGACAAAAATTGCAGATAACCGCCATTACTAGTAAAAAATAAAATAATAAAAAAAAATTCAGAATTCTATCCCCTATTTTGTAGACGCTATAACTTTTGCGCAAACCAATCACTATACGCTTATTGGGATTTTTTTTAACCAAAAATATGTAGAAGAATACGTATCGGCCTAAACTGAGAAAAAAATTGTTTTTTTTTTTTTTTTTTAATTGGGATATTTATTATAGCAAAATCAAAAAATAGTGTTTTTTTTTCAAAATTTTCGCTCTTTTTTGGTTTATAGCGCAAAAAATAAAAACCGCAGAGGTGATCAAATACCACCAAAATAAAGCTCTATTTGTGGGAAAAAAAGGACATCAAATTTGTTTGGTAGCCACGTCGCACGACCGCGCAATTGTCATTCAAAGTGTGACAGTGCAGAAAGCTGAAATTTCGCCTGGGCAGGAAGGGGGTTTATGTGCCCAGTAAGCAAGTGGTTAATGTACTACTTGTGTCCCCGGTCATGCTAGTAAAGTCTAACAATTTTTCTGTAGATGATGCTATGCTTTATACGGATGTGGCATATGAGTGACAATTTTGAATGATCTTGGTGGTCAGTGTAGTGAACCCCTTTAAATTAGTGGTCAGGGTAGCACCTGCTTTTATCTGATGGTAAGTGTAGTGCCCCCCTTTAAAATTAACTATGCAGACACCATAGGACAGGTGATAAATCTGCCCCACCCAGGCAGGGTGCATTTGCTGTCCCACCCTAGGTATGCCACTAAGTATGTATAATTCACAAAGGGGTAACATGAGTTTGCACATCTTATTTTGGCATGTTTTTGCATGTTGACCTTGTAAATTGCACTTGATTCACTAACTACTTAGCACTCAGATATCATAAGCAAAGTTTGTTTGCATGTGCAACATTGATACTCAAAAGTAAGTGCTTGCAAATTAGTGTTCGCTAAGTACATGTACAACATATACCATGTGCATTTTGCAACTGATTGATAAAGTGCTGAGAGTGTTTAAGTAGGGTGTTTTATTTGATATAGTTCCAGATGAACAAGTTGGTCTTTGCAGCTTGGATATGTCGTATATCATTTTGGTAAATAAAAAATTTATATTTTTGAAATTTATATTTTTAGTTTCTTTAACCGCTTAAGGACCACAAGGATTTGCCCCTTTAATGACCAGGCATTTTTTTTCGATACAGCACTGCGTCACTTTAACTGACAATTAAAGCGACGTTGTGCCCAAACAAAATTGACGTCCTTTTTTTCCCACAAATAGAGCTTTCTTTTGGTGGTATTTGATCAACAAGAGTGACAATTTAGAAAATAATAATATTTTTTTTGCTATAATAAATATCCCAATTAAAAAAAAAAAAAAAAAACAATTTCTTCATAAGTTTAAGCCAATATGTATTCTTCTACATATTTTTGGTTAAAAAAAATCTCAAAAAGCGTATATTTATTGGTTTGGACAAATGATAGCGTCTACAAAATAGGGGATAGATTCATGGCATTTTTATTATTTATTTATTTTTAATAGTAATGGCGGTGATCTGCAATTTTTAGCGGGGACAGGTTGGACACTTTTGACACATTTTTGGGACCACTGACAACTATACAGCGATCAGTGGTATAAAAATGCACCGATTACTGTATAAATGTCACTGACAGGCAAGGGGTTAACACTAGGGGGCGATCAAGGGGTTAAATGTGTTCCCTGGGAGGTGTTTCTAACTGTGGGGGGATGGGACTGACTGGAGGAGGAGAGAGATCGCTGTTCCTAATCACTGGGAACAGCAGATCTGTCTCTCCTCCCCTGTCAGAATGGGGATCTGTCGCTGTGGGAGCGATCGCGGGTGGCCGGCGAACATCGCGGCCGCCGGCCACGTGCATCAACTCCAGCGTCACGCCATGCATGCGCCCCCTAGAGCCTTTAAAATGACTGACGTACAATGGTGGCGATTCGCCCAGGAGAGCCAACCTGCCACAGTACAACTGCGGCGGCTGGTCCTTAAGCGGTTTAAGTGTTTTTGATAATCGTGTTCAACATTTTGTTCTGTTTCATATTGTCTATTATGTGCTAGGCAATGCCCCTTATGATGACTCGTGACAACTGTCTTGTCTAACTGCATCAATTAAAGGCCCTCTAAGAATACTCTCCTTTCTGTTATAATTTACTTTTTGGCATTTGAGGGGTGAAATTGTGAGCACATGAACAGGATTGCATGGGAAACTGCCTGCAAGCAATGTCAACAAAGGGGATGTGCACAACTTTCCATCCTATTGGTAATGCGAATGTTTTTGTAAAGTTAAGTTCTTTATTTTTTTTAGCACATTCAAACATCTGTGCTTATTTTTTTACCGTGTTTAAATTACATATTATAGACGTACAGGAGGCAACAACTTAATTCAAAGCCATATATTAAAAAATAAAGTTTTATTGTAACAATAAAATCACATAAAAAAAAAGAAAATACTTTACAGCAGGAAGGATATACCACACTCCATAGATGGAAAAACAGAGAGAAAACACATAGTGAAATACCGCTAGTCATGAGTTATCAATCGCATTATAAGTGCCACTTACAGGATATTTGGCAAAGACAGGCTTAAGTAAAAAACATCCGAGTTCACCGCTTCATGGCGTCACTGGTTACCAGGAACCGGAGGTACGTCTACGTGTTTCGCCTCTCCTCCAGGGCATCATCAAAGGACATCTAGCGGTATTTCACTATGCGTTTTCTTCTTGCCGTAAAGTATTTTCTTGGAAAGAGCTTTTATGAAGAACCATTCTACACATCCCCAGATCATTAGATCATTGCTTTATCCCCAGGCATTCCAAGGCTGGAGAATGCTGAAAGAAACACTTTGGCTACTCGTTTTCAGTATACCTAGAATGGACAATCAGAAAAGTAAGGGTAAACTGTTACTCTACAATACTAACAGATCAGGTCTAAAGTTTACAGACCCAGAGAGGGTGAACTGTAAGTAGACATTACACCGATAGTCTTTTCCCATGTTAGCCAATGATTAACGTGGACAGTTTGGAGTTTAGGTGGTACCCTTGGCTAACTTTAGTTATTAAAGATGCAAGCTTTTGGAACCCATTGGGTTCCTATGGAAGGAACCTAATAGGTTCTAAAAGCTTGCATCTTAAACATGACACTATTACACAAAAAAAAAAAAAAAAAAAAGATAGATACATACTGTATATAAAAAGCTAACTTGCTCAACGTTACCTATGTATGCATCCTAGGCAAGCAGCTACAAAAATTATCCAGTTGGATTGGTCTGGTAGGTAGCAGCAATCACCCGGCTCCGGCGTTCAGTGTCGGTGTGCCTGGCAGCAGCTTCTCCTTTTGTTGGTGCCTGTGATCGCCCTCCTCATTCTCGATCGTGCCACTTTCAGCTATTAAAAACCTTCACACATGCCCTTATATTGACTCCTCTAGCTAGTACCCAAGTTGTTTAAAATAAGTCTATTACTGTCCTAGCATTTTGCAACCCAACTAAAGCTATATTTCAGGAGGATAATAATAAAACTTCAATTTATGCAGTTACTGCATGTGGTCATTAAAATTTTTTTTTTAGATAAAATGTATTTTTAATGCAACTGAATTTTTTTTAAGAACAATATACCATCCAAACAAACAATTACACTTTCTTTACGTCAGTCTTCCGAAGTGCTGGAAATTAGCTTTCTGGGATTACCGACAAGGCCCGGCTCTGAGTTTGCTTAGCTGTGTGAGATAATACCTTAGATATTGATAATAGCCACTAAGAATCCTGACGCTTTTCATTCTGTTTTTTGCCATTTTAATGTTGTTTTACGTGGCCTGTTTTGTTTGCACAGGTGAGCTATAGGCAGTCGCCCTTTTCTTGGGAGACTGGAAATGCTGGTTTACCTGGAGGGGTTTTTGCAGACTGTTTTTTTGTTCAAAAGGAAGCAATTAAGACTGAGCTTGAACCTGTCTAGTCATTTAACAGAGGAAGCTACCACAGATGTAATGAAACTAAACAAATACAAACAAAAGCTTTAGCTTAATTTTAGCAGGATGATACAGCAAGGAGTAAAGTACACTAATAGATATACACTACTAATATATAAATATATATATATATATATATATATATATATATATATATATATATATATTACCACTGCTGTTCAATGCTACTAAGATAAGTAAGGTCCCATAAACATTTTTGAGAAGAAGGAAACAAAAATAAAAATCAGTCCCATAGGCTGGCCATATACAGAAAGATACAGGGGTTGATTTACTAAAAGCAAATGGGCTGTTTAATTAATGTGGCGAAATTTCCTTTTAACCAATCACAAAAAAAAACTGCATTTTTGCTTGAACATGATTGGATGATGGAAGGCAGCAACTTCACCTCAAGCTCTGGGTCAAATCCCCTTGAAAAACGCAACTTCCCTTGCAAAGTGAACAGCCTATTTGCCTTTTGTAAATCCACCACACTGCCTCAAGTTATATCAATGACCCTGTGTATAAATACTATTAGATTTGCAATCCAACATCTGTTTTTTAAAAGATCAAATGGGCTCACTTACTTTAGAAAAAGTATGGAAGGGTTGAAACGTCTATCATCTTTTTTTTTTTGTAGATTTTGTCCAGTTAGAAAAACTTTACTCCACTTCCTGTTCTGGAGACGCAAAAGGTAATGAAAAAGATCTCGTTTAAGTGGTAAAAAAAAACCCTCTTAGATGTTTTCACCAGACCAGGTGTCCCCTTTGGAAGATTTCCCCTCACCTCCTTTTCAGGTGACAACCTGAACATTTCAGATTTCTCAAAATTTTCTGTCCCAGTGTCAATAGTTATCTACCTAGCCATCAGACTTAGCTTAAGCCCCCAATCACACCGGTGCGACTTGTCATGCGATTTGACAGGTCCAAATCGCATGACAGGGTGCACCCTATTGTGGGCAATGAAACTGTTCAAATTGGTGCTACTCCAACTTTGCAGTGCCAAAAAAGGTTCCTACACTATTTTTTTGCGATTTCAGGTGTGACTTGCATAGACATCTGTGCCTGCAAAGCGCCCTGAAAGAGCCGCTCCTTTATCTCCGGTGTGAAAGCCTGAGGGCTTTCACACGGGAGCGTTGCGCTGGCAGGACGCTAAGAAAAATCCTGCCATCCGCATCTTTGAGGCGCTGTAGGAGCGGTGAATATACCGCTCCTATAGCGCCCCTGCCCATTGAAATCAATGGGGTAGCGCCTCCAAACCGCCCGCAAAGCGCAGTTTTTGCAGGCAGATTTAACCCTTTTTCGGCCACTAGCGGGGGTTAAAACAACGGTAAAAATGGCGGCACTTTACCGCTGGCACATCCAGCGCTTCAGTGAGAAAGTACCCTTATTCCATAAAAATGTTGTGTGCGTTGTCAGCCCACAATAGGACTTATATGCTTAATTTCTAGTAGATCAACACAAATTTTTCTGTACTAGCAGGGTCTTTCACCACTTCAGCTCCGGAAGGTTTTACCCTCCTTCCTGACCAGGCCATTTTTTGCGATACTGCACTGTGGTGTTTTAACTGACAGTTGCTCGGTTGTGCGACGCTGTACCCAAAAAACTGATGTCCTTTTTTTCCCATAAATAGAGCTTTCTTTTGGTGGCTTGATCACCTCTGCGGTTTTTATTTTTTGCACTATAAACAAAAAACCATTTTGAAAAAAAAAAAAAACAGCTTTCTACTATAAAACACATCCAATAAAAAAAAGTAAAAAAATCAAATGTCTTCATCAATTTAGGCCAATATGTATTGTGCTACATGTTTTTCATAAAACAAATCCCAATAAGTGTGTTAACTGTGTTCCCTGGGAGGGTTTTCTAACTGTGTGGGAGATGGCTTAACTGAAGTTTGATAAATGAGCACTTTGATTTTGAATTAGAATAAAAAATAAAGGAAGACATGTATAAGATAACATGTACTGATGGAATATTCTCCCTCATCTCTATACTGAAAGATGAAGTAGACTGATGCCTTTGCCATAAATCTTTAGTATGGAATGCAGTCTGCTGAGGAGCATAGACAAACAAAGGTGATAAGTGGAACAATACAATTAAGAGGTCACCAGTCAGAGTGATCAATCATCATGGTCACTAAAAGGGGACAGTTCATGCTTCCTCACATTCTGCAGATCCAGATAACAGATTTTATTACATGGTGGATAGTACTTATTTCTCTCCTCTAACACCAAGTTCAGTGGAGCTAAGACACATGTGGGCTTTGGGCAAAAACTGAAAGAGTGAGCACTACATGCAACAAACGTGAAGAGGTTGTTATTATTTTTGACATAGGTCATTTGATTTTTTTTTTGCAGTGTTAAAGTATATCTAAAGTCAAAACTTGGTTTCCTGTTTGCAGGGGGAAGTATGGGATGGTTTAAACCCCTGTCATGTTTTCTTTTATTTTTTTCTTCTATTTTTATGCTGTCTGGTTCCCATTGGAGAGAATTTCCTTTTTTCATTATTATTATTCAGGATTTATATAGCACCAACAGTCTGCACAGTGCTTTACAATATGATGCCTTGTTCAAACGGGTGTACACCCATGTGAGGGCAGTGTTTGCTCGCATGGGGATGCACAGGTGCTCCATGCACCCCCTTACAGGAAGTCCCATTCATTTCAACTGGGATGCAGAGGCTACAAGGACACAGCTGCTGCTCTCAATTTGATAAAGGCATGACTGCGGGTGCAAGACCCCAAATCCAGACAGTGTGCAGTTATAGTTGTGCACCTGCAACCACACAGCTGTCAATTTGGCAGTGTCTATGCCGCCACTGCACCCCCATTGGAATGAATGGAACTGCCTAAGCATAGATGCATGGAACATTTCTGCATCCCTGTGCAGGCAAAAATTACCCTTGCACGGGCAGAGGCTGTAGTACTCCCTTATGAACAAGGTCTTAGAAAGACAGTAACGTTACAAAACAATTCAATGAAAGAGGATTAGGAGGCCCTGCTCCTGAGAGCTTACAATCTATTTCCCTTTTTTCCCTTAAACTCATTATAGGGGTTGAGAGGAATGCTTTCTAAAATGAGGGAATATAACCATGGACGCCCATGGATATAACCCTTTCAGATAGTTGTGACTTAAGCATGTGTCATCATCGGAAGGTTTACTGTCTCCTTCTGTTCTGGTGACAACTGTATATTTTTAGATTTTGCAATTTCTTTCTGTTTGTTACCCCAGCATTTCATATTCCTTATATGTACCTGCTGTCCCATGTACTTGTATGTGAAAGTCTCCTGTTCTCTTTGTATTGCTTCCTTTGTGTAAAATCCCTGGTGATCCTGCCAAACCCTCTGCTATCCTATTAAAAACTGACCACATTAAGCAGGAGAACAAACCGTGGTCAGTTCTCTAGCTATGCTGCCTGAGGGCTTTCACACTGGAGCGTTGCGCTGGCTGGACGCTAAAACCGCCCCCCTAGCGGGCGAAAATCGCGGCAAAAACAACGGTAAAGCGCCGATAAAAATAGCGGCACTTTACCGCCGACGCACCCTGCGCTTCAGTGTGAAAGTACCCTTATGCAGCTGGGAACAGAGAGAATGTGATCTCTTATAAATAAGGACAAAAAAGGTATTCATAATGTTTTTGATATCTATATACAAATGTTTTGCTTTTCATTACAATTTTAAACTGAATGGGTTGTTTTACAAGGTGATCGTTTACAAACACTTTAAGCACACCAATGGTCAAAGAGTCCAATAAGGTTATTTATAAGGTAATCAGTAGAACAAGAAAGCCTACATGATCCAGACACACCCCTTTCAGGGTTTAAATATTATGTACCGGTATGCTCAAATTTATGCAGCCTCTATAGACTTATGAAAATCGCTTTATGTATACTGTATAATCAGGCATTACTACCATCTGTTTGTACAGTGTGGATGCTATTCAATTCTATTAAGTCCATTCAGATTTGAGGTTGCATAATATTAAAGTGTTACTAAACCCAGGACCCTGCATTCACTATATCTGGTCTCCCAAAGTACACAGAACATGGAAATGCAATTATATTATTAAATATAATTTGCTAAATACCCTTTCTCGTCAGCAGTTTAGCAGTCTTGTGACTTTTTTCAGTGTCCAGCCAAGCACTGGTTAAAGCTTGTAGGAGGGGTTATCTGACTGTCCTATGAAACTGCAAGATCCCTGACTTTCTGTCTGGACAGGGCTGATTGGGCCTGTTCTGATCACATGCATTCTCCCAAGAACCAAGAAAAAAAAAACCTCTCTAGCAATACACACCAAACTGATCATGTGCAGCCTGACTCCATAGACTCTGTTTTTTCAGGAAATTATCAGGGGACTTTACTGCATATATAGACTGATCTTACTGTTGTGGGTTTAGTAACACTTTAAAGCCCTGATAAGGGAGTGCCTGAACCTCCAAAATGCGTTGAATTTCTTGTTCTACTGATTATCTACTGAATAACCTCTTTTACCATTGATGTTGCACTCTGACTGCTTCTTACATAGTTTAGTTCTCTCAAGACCCCCCTCCTCTTAAGGGTATTCAAGTACATATGAACAGCTGCACCAAAGTGATCCAGCTTGATTTATGGGATATTGGAGACACTGGATGTTAATAGTACCAGGTCTAGCACAGCTTATGCATGTACCCAGTAGTGTATTTAGGTTTTGTGCTGCCCTAGGCCTGACTAAACTCATGCACCCCCTAATTTAAAATACGACCCACCCCTACCTGTCAAGGTCACACCCCTTTCTGTTTAAGACCCACCCTGACATTTTCGAGTGGGGACAGTAGTTCTTAGGGCCTGGGGGGGCAATGGATTCCCTTAATTTGCATAGATTTCATCTTCCTGTTTGGCTATGGGGCAGGAAGTGAAGGGAAATCTCTGCAATGGGACAGGGATGGTAAAAAATAAACTCACAGGGGCTATAACCCTACCTTACTCTATCCACAATGAAAAACAGTGCAGCACAAGCCGGTGGGGACTCTTTCCGTGCTGCCCCCCTGAAAAGTGCTGCCCTAGGCCTGGGCCTTGTTGGCCTAGGCCAGGATACAGCGTTGCATGTACCCATAAATTACATTTCTGAAAGGGGTTCTAGCTATCTCCTTTTTGTATTTAGGTCCTTCTTTCTGTTGAGAAGTTCCTCTCACTTCCTGTCTAGTAAAACGTTGTCACCCGAACAGAAAGAGAGGATACATCTCTCACTTCAGATGGTGCCCAAAATAGCAAAATGTGAGAGAGTGGTTTAGTTTTTCTCTATTCTATGTCATAAACTAAGAAAAATTTTTTTTTGATTGGCAGTTTTTAAAGGAATCCTGTCATAAGAAACACATTCAGGTTGCAACAGTGTTCTAGTGTGATGCAACATTCTATCTGCTAATCTCTGTTGCTGTTGATTCAGTAAATGAGCTACCATCAAATCACAGTCCCAGTGTATCAAGTGTGATTGGTAATTTAAACTACAGCCTGAAGTCAATAGGCAAAGGAAAACAGACGTATGAGTAACCAACAGAAATGACGTTCTTAAATATAAAAGGTCACTAACAAAACTAAAATAACAATGTATCATAAACATATGCAGAACCAAAAGACCGGGTAAAGGTTAAGTTAAAGGCAAGCTATGGTTATATTAAAGGCAAGTTATAGGTGTAGCACACGCTTCTTTTTCCCCCTCTTACCTTCTCAAGCAGGGGGAGAAGAAGACACACCATGCCACATGCCCGTGTCCTCTAGGTTATAGAGGTCAGGCGGTGTTACATACTTGGGTCCTGCAGTTGAAAAAGCCCCTTCTTCTGGTTCTCCCCTCTATGCTTATAGAGGCGAGTCTTTAACTTTCCCCAATGAGGTCAATGTCCACACAACATATTAACTCCAACGTAGAGTTTATTTTATCTTGCTTCCAGGAACCAGAGAGTTGAAGTGAGAAGAAAAGGTTAGTAGATAGAAGTGGATTCAGGCACACACTTGGCTTTGTCGCCACTCTATCCCGAGTGGGTACAGCTCACCCGGATAGTCACTCAATAGCACTAGCAGCCAGCATGATGCTGGAACAATGACTCAGTCCCCTCCAAGGACCAAGTCAAGGAGATCCCTCCTTTTTAAGCAGCAAACAGCTCCTCTAAGGCAGTCCGTGAAGCTAGGAATCCTTCCCTCTGACAGGTCACCAGGCCTTTCCCGAGTTAGTAATCTTTATCACTACCCTCTTGTTATGGGATTGATCCTCCCCCAGTTCCCCTTCAGTCAGAGCGGTCACCCCCCCAAGGTTCCCTGGGTTTCCTCAGCTTCTCCTATGCACTCAGTCAAAGGTACTGAGCCCACCCGGAACTCCGTAGTCTCGAGCTAAAGGTGCCCGAGACCCCTCGATCAAGATGGGGCGCACCCCTCCTTTTTAGGGGTAGCTCCCTCCTCGCATAAAATGGCCCCAGTGTAATGGTCATCCGGGCATGGGCCCTGGGAAATGGCTATCCGGGCATGGGCCCCGGGAAATGGCTATCCGTGTAATGGCGTCTGCCCCTTATATATCCTCTCCCGGCATGCACAGCAGGCCAGAACCGCCCACCAATGGCAGCCGAGAAAGGACATCTAATATCCACTCCATCACCTGTGGTTCAACCCCGGGTATAGATGACAACACCACCTATACAACCAAAGGGGAACTGCACGCCAGGTGACACAGCAGTAAAGCAGAGTCCAAATAATCCAAAGACTCAAGCTAACTATTGCTCTGGTCCCCCTAAATTTAGGTATAGCGGGTTTAAATTTGGGGACCCCGCTACATAGGTAAAGGTGATGGTGTACCTAAAAAGGTCTATCCAGACTCTGAAGTAAAGAATAACTAAAACCAATACCTAAAAATGTAATATATAGGAGCCTTAGGTATGGTGTCTACATAAGTTTTCATATTTTGGTCAAAGAAAGTTTTTAGCAAATATAGAAAATACCAGTTGGTTTTGCCAGAAATGCAGTTCCCTTCCCAGATAGAAAGCAAATAAGCTGTAAGCTTGAAAATGACTTGCAGTAAGTCCGCATTGCATGACTCCAGATTAGAGTTGAGCGGACACCTGGATATTCGGGTTCGACGGGTTCGGCCGAACTTCGGAAAAAAGTTCAGGTTCGTGACCGAACTTTAACCCGAACCCGGACCCGAACCCCATTGAAGTCAATGGGGACCCGGACTTCTAAGGACTAAAAAGGCTCTAAAAAAGTAATGGAAAGGGCTAGAGGGCTGCAAATGGCAGCAAAATGTTGTTAGGAGCATGGCAAGTGCTCTGCAAACAAATGTGGATAGGGAAATAACTTAAAATAACATAAAAAAAAAAAAATATGCTGGAGGCCCCCTTTTCAGCAGAAGAGGTACAGGAAGTCATTAAGAACCTCAGAAACTCAACGGCACGATGCCACACATATGGTGGGAATGCCCCAGAATACGCCCTTTCTGGAATAAATTATTCAATTTAATGGATAAGCTAGTGGGAAAATAAAATACTTTGAAATAAAAATGTAGCGGGGTGCTAAATTTAAGGGAAGTGTTTGAGTGGTAAATAGGCTCAAACACCCTAATTCTGTAGGATTCATGGACCATTTTGTCCTCGGGGGACAGTATTGGTGTGCAGTTCCCTGCGGCCTACAGGTGGCGCTGCCATGGTAGGCTAGGGTTGAACCGCCGATACAGTGCTGTGCCTTTTGTGTCCCCTCTTGGCAGTAGTACAGCGGGGCGGGGAACCTGCTGTGCATGCCGGGAGAGCATATAAAAGGGGCAGACCTTTGGCCTGGGGGCTGATGTCCAGTGGGGTCCACGCCCAGGTGCCTTCGGCCTGGGTGCATGTGTTCCTGTTCCATATCGGGTACCTTTAGCCCGGGGTGAGGTACTATCCTGGAGTTCCTGCTGCCCTGGGTATGGAGGCCTAGGTGCGGGAGTAAAGCCTGGAGTCCAGAGCCTTCGTCTGGAGTCCGCTAAGGGTCGAGGAGTCTTAGGGTGCCGCCTCGTGTAGGGGACCATGTTCCAGGGATCATTCTGATGGACCGATGCGGGAGTCACGGTGAAGGAAGGGTCTGTTGACTCCCTGGAGAGATGTCTTCCCCTTGATATGGGCTAGGTTCGTAGAAGGAGAAGCTCAAGGTCATCTTGACTGTATCAGAGGCCTTATTCACCCGGCCTGTGGCAGGGGCCTTATACACCCTGGTCTGTGGCAGAGACCAAAGTTCTCCAGGTCCGTGGCAGGGGCCTTGTACACCCGGTCTGTGGTAGAGACCAACCTCAAGGTCTGTGGCAGAGACCGTGCACCTAAAACTGTTTGAGAAACCTAAGCAGTGAAGTGAAGTGAATGTGCTACGTTTGTGCCTGGACCTCCTCCACACCTTAAGCTGTCCTGTTTCTTTGCTCTAACCTTTTCTATCCGAGTAGAGTTTATTTTGCCATGAGAGAATAAGAGTTGTAATTTCAGCTGGTGTGGACATTGACTTTACTGGGAATTAAAGGACTTGCCTCTACCTACAGTAGAGGTGAGAATCATCCTCTGGAGGAGTTTTGACTCCGGCTGTGGACACGGCCCGTCAAGTACACCGCTCAACCTCTTTATATAGGAGGGTACGGGCTGGTAGTGCGGTGTGCCTTTCTGCCTCCTGCGAGGAGCCAACAACATAAAGGCAGGTAAGGGGGAAAGGATCTGTGCGCTACAAAAAAATAAAATAAAAATTATAATTTTGACCTAGGAGGACGAGGTCCATATGGAGTAGGAGGTTGAGGTGGCGGTGGATGTGGCTGTGTAGGTGGAAGCGGCGGTGGAGGAGGACGAGGTAGCCAACACTGGTGCAAAAATACAACAATGGCTGGGTAAGGCCGGTGATGTGTCGAATTCTGTCCCCCGTCAAATAGTGTCCACCCTGTACTGCGCTTGCTCAGTATGTAGGACAAGGGGATTTCGAAAATCTCCCAAGACGAACGGCGCCTGCGTGGTGAGTTCAGGTGAAGGCCACACCATCCGTGGTTCAAGCCGAGCCAAGTGAGGCCGTGCCCGAAGCATGGCGATCGAACCGAGCCCGTGAGGGGCCCTGTTACTATGTGCTACCGTATGTCCACTTGGATGGTGGGGCTTGACCCTGCACTCACAGCGCAGGCGCCGTTCATCTTCGGAGATTTTGTGAATCTCCTTGTCCTCTGTACTGCGCAAGCGCTGCGCCTTCGCAGTATGGGCCGGACACAATCCGATGGCCGGACAGTTTTTGTCACAACACCGGTATACATGTCTATTCTGCACAAGGTACGGACAAGTCCTGTGGGATCCATGCCTGGTTCATTTTAATGAATGTGAGCTTGTCCACATTGGCTCTGGACAGGCGGCTGCGCTTGTCTGTGATAACGCCCCCTGCCGTGCTAAATACACGTTCAGATAATACACTGGCTGCAGGGCAGGCCAGCACCTCCAAGGCATAAAGGGCAAGCTCAGGCCATGTGCCCAATTTGGAGACCCAGAAGTTAAAGGGGGCAGACCCGTCATCCAGTACGTGTAGGCCTGTGGACACATACTGCTCAACCATGTTGGTGAAATGCTGCCTCCTGCTAAGACGTTCCATCTCAGCTGGTGGTGCTGGTTGTTGTGGCATGCTGACAAAGCTTTTCCACATTTCAGCCATGCTAACCCTGCCTTCTGAGGTGCTGCCGGTGCCCCGGCTGCGTTGGCGACCTCTTCCTCCTCCTCTGCCTTCGCCTTGTGCTTCCACCGTACGCCCGCTGTCAGGTGGGAATGCTTGTACTCGCGCATCTTACGATCCCGCTCCAGTGAGGGAATTAAGGATGGTACGTTGTCCTTGTAACGGGGATCCAGCAGGGTGGCCACCCAGTAATCAGCACCAGTTAAAATGTGGGCAACTCAGCGGTCATTGCGGAAACACTGCAGCATGTAATCGCTCATGTGTGCCAGGCTGCCCAGAGGCAAAGAAAAGCTGTCCTCTGTGGGAGGTGTATCGTCTGTGTCCTCTGTATCCCCCCAGCCACGCACCAGTGATGGTCACGAGCTGGTCTGGGTGCCACCCTGCTGTGAAAATGGCTCCTCCTCCTCCTCCTCCTCCATCTCCTCCTCCACCTCGTCATCCTCCAGAACTGTGCCCTTTCTGCCGGACAATTGTGTACCTGGCGTTTGTTGGTGCAGGAACCCACCCTCGTAGCCACTTGTGAAAGACTGCCCTGAAAGCCTTTGAAATGATCCCGCTTCCTCCTCCTCCTCCTCATCGTCCTGTGCCACATCCTCTTCCATCATCGCCCGAAGCGTTTTTTCAAGGAGGCATAGAACTGGGATAGTAACGCTAAGAACGGCGTCATTGGCACTGGACATGTTGGTGGAGTACTCGAAACAGCGCAACAGGGCACACAGGTCTCGCATGGAGGCCCAGTTATTGGTGGTGAAGTGGTGCTGTTCCGCAGAGCGACTCACACGTGATTGCTGCAGCTGAAACTCCACTATCGCCTGCTGCTGCTCGCACAGTCTGGCCAGCATGTGCAAGGTGGAGTTCCACCTTGTGGGCACGTCACATATGAGGCGGTGAGCGGGAAGGCCGAAGTTACGCTGCAGCGCTGACAGGCGAGCAGCAGCAGGGTGAGAACGCCGAAAGTGCGCACACACAGCCCGCACTTTCTGCAGCAGCTCTGGCATATTGGGGTAATTTTTAAGGAACCTCTGGACCACCAAGTTCAGCACATGCGCCAGGCAAGGGATGTGCGTCAAACCGGCTAGGCCCAGAGCTGCTACGAGATTTCGCCCATTATCGCACACCACCAGGCCGGGCTTGAGGCTCACTGACAGCAACCACTCATTGGTCTGTTGTTCCATGTCCCTCCACAACTCCTGCGCGGTGTGGGGTTTTTCCTCCAAACAGGAAAGTTTTAAAACTGCCTGCTGTCGTTTACCCCTGGCTGTGCTGAAGTTGGTGGTGAAGGTGTTACGCTGACCGGATGAGGAGGCAGTAGAGGATGAGGAAGCGGAGTAGGAGGAGTTAGCAACAGGAGGCAAACTGAAGCGCCCTGCAATCCTCGGTGGTGGAAGGACATGCGCCAAACTGCTATCTGCCTCAGGCCCAGCCGCCACTGCATTTACCCAGTGTGCTGTTAGGGAGATATAACGTCCCTGACCGTGCTTACTGGTCCACGCATCCGTAGTTAGGTGGACCTTGCCACAGATGGCGTTGCGCAGTGCACACCTGATTTTGTCCCCCACTTGGTTGTGCAGGGAAGGGATGGCTCGCCTGGAAAAAAAGTGGCGGCTGGGCACGACGTACTGTGGGACAGCCAATGCCATCAGGCTTTTAAAACTCTGCATCTCCACCATACGGAATGACAGCATTTCAAAGGCCAGGAGTTTTGAAATGCTGGCATTCAGGGCCAGGGATCGCGGGTGGCTAGGGGGGTACTTCCTCTTCCGCTCCAATGTTTGGGAGATAGAGAGCTGAACGCTTCCATGGGACATTGTGGAGATGGTTGGTGACCCAGGTGGTAGTGTTGCTGGCAGATTCTCTGTTTGCGGGGTGGCAGGTGCCACTGTCACTACAGAGGTGGATGAAGAGGCCGAGAGTGCAGCAGAAGAGGAAGCAGGAGGAGCCAGAGACCTTTCTTGGTTTTTGATGTGTCTACTCCACTGCAGCTCGTGCTTTGCACTTAGATGCCTGGTCATGCAGGTTGTGCTCAGGTTGAGAACGTTTATGCCTCGCTTCAGCCTCTGATTGCACAGCCTGCAAACCACTCGTGTCTTGTCATCAGCACATTGTGTGAAGAACTGCCACGCTAGGGAACTCCTTGGACCTGGCTTTGGTGTGCTCGGTCCCTTGCTGCGTTGGGCAGTAGCAGACATACTGTCTAGGGGACGGACGCTCCGCTTTTGCACCCTGCTCCCTCTTCTGCTGTGCTAGTGGCTCTGTGCGACCACCGCCTCTTCCTCCAAACTACACTGGTCACCTGCATAACGTTCATTCCATGTGGGGTCGAGGACCTCATCGTCCTCCACATCATCTTCCACCCAGTCTTCACCCCTGCCCTCCTTGTCTGTCTGCACAATTGCGAAAGCAGCAGCAGTTGGCACCTGTGTTTCGTCATCATCCGAGACGTACTGCGATGGTCCTCCCATGTACTCATCATGAAACATAAGTGCACTCAATCTCTTCCACTTCTGGGGTAGGGCTAGGTGGATGGCCCTGGGAAACCCTGCTAACAGAGTCATCGAAAAGCAGAAGAGACTGCTGCATGATTTGGGGCTCAGACTGCTTGGCTGATTTGCAAGGGGGTGAGGTGAAAGACTGATGGACATGGGTTTCAGGTGCCAACTCTGATCTTTCATCAGAAGAGTGGGTGGGAGACAATGTGAAGGAACCCGAGGCACTGTCAGCAACCCAATCTACTATCGCCTGTACTTGTCCTGGCCTAAACATTCGTACAGCCTCATTAGGCGCGACAAAATACTGCCGCAGGCTCGGTCGCCTACTCGCACCTGAGGAAGGTGTTTCACTTGTGCGTGTATCTGGCACAGATCCACCACGTCCTCTCCCTGCAACAGGAGCTCCACCAGCAGCACCATGACCGGGGCCACCACGTCCCTTTGACCTTCTCCTCATATTTTCCAAATTTAGGATGTTGCCCTAAATGGGTGTTTTTGGAAGAGCAGAACACACCCACAGTACGTAACCGCTGAATCGCACAGCTACAGAACTGCAGAAAATGCTATTCAAAAAAAAATGTTTTTTTTTTTAGTATAGCACAGTAGAAGAAAACTATTTAGAAATTGTTTATTTCACACACCTCCAAATATGTATAACACACTGCAAACTATTTTTTGTGCCCCTAAACGGCGTTTTTTGGAAGAGCAGAACACACCCACAGTATGTAACCGCTGAATCGCACAGCTACAGAACTGCAGAAAATGCTATTCAAAAAAAAATGTTTTTTTTTTTAGTATAGCACAGTAGAAGAAAACTATTTAGAAATTGTTTATTTCACACACCTCCAAATATGTATAACACACTGCAAACAATTTTTTGTGCCCCTAAACGGCATTTTTTGGAAGAGCAGAACACACCCACAGTACGTAACCGCTGAATCGCACAGCTACAGAACTGCAGAAAATGCTATTAAAAAAAAATTTGTTTTTTTAGTATAGCACAGTAAGAGAAAACTATATAGAAATTGTTTATTTCACACACCTCCAAATATGTATAACACACTGCAAACTATTTTTTGTGCCCCTAAACGGCGTTTTTTGGAAGAACAGAACACACCCACAGTACGTAACCGCTGAATCGCACAGCTGCAGAAAATGCTATTAAAAAAAAAATTTGTTTTTTTAGTATAGCACAGTAGGAGAAAACTATATAGAAATTGTTTATTTCACACACCTCCACATATGTATAACACGCTGCAAACTATTTTTTGTGGCCCTGAATGGCTCTTTTTGCAAGCGTACATTAAAGTGCAAATATTTTTTTATTTTTTTGCCCTAAACGGGTCTTTTTTTGCACGAGCAAAATAAAATGCAAATTTTTTATTTTTTTTCCACTATGGGTCTTTTGGAAAAGAGCACAATAAAGTGCCTTTTTTTTTTCCCCCTAAATGGATCTTTTTCAAAGAGCAGAATACACCCACAGTATGGAAACGGTGTATCTCTCAACGTAATATATGCAGTGCTGGTGCACTGAGCTTGCAGATAAAAGTTAGATTTTCTCTGACACTGGGCTCATGGCAGTGTAAAAAGACTGTGCACTGCAACACAAACAGGTAAACCTATGCAGATCGCTGATTTTAATCTCTGAATCTGGACTCCTATATAATATTCTCTCTCCCTGAAAGCACCAACAGGAACCTGGCCCTACACTACACTGTCTCTATCTTTTCCCTCAGATTGCAGAATCAGGACTACCTCATGTATTTTACAATCTCTCCCTATTAGCAACAGCAGCAGACAAGATCCTCTCCCTATCTATTCTGAAGCAGAGTGACGTGTGTGCTGTGTGCCTCTAGCTTATATAGAAGCTGGGTCACATGTTGCACTGACCAATCACAGCCATGCCATTAGTAGGCATGGCTATGATGGCCTCTAAGGGCACACCAGCTAATCAAAAGGTGATTGGCTGGCCCCTGAAGCATTTCTAAATGCGTAATTAGATTGCCGAACCCGAACCCGGACTTTTGCGCAAAGTCCGGGTTCGGGTTCGGGAAAAAGCTAAAGTTCGGTACGGACCCGAACTTTACAGTTCGGGTTCGCTCAACACTACTCCAGATCAACTTTCTTTTCAAACATTGTGCAAGTCTGCTGCAAGTTCTGGTTCAGTTATGTTGTGCAATAGTCATCCCACCACAGGGGGTCACTGTGACTGAATTTGGAAAAGTGTCAACTAGAACTTGTGCTTCAAATGCTCTGCAAGTGTACAACTTGCCAGTGAAAATGTGCAGCAAGTTAACAAGACTTGCAATTCAACACTGTCACAAATTTGTGGCAAGTTATCCTTGCTGTCTGGGTTGGCACTTCATGTGAGCTGAACAGAAAGCCTATCTTTCTTTTATAAACTACGAATCTTCCCACCCCCTATGTAATAAAGATGAACAAAGGCAGAAGTCCAGTCTCGGTGGCAACCATGTTTTTCTCCCTAGATACAGTGGAGGGTGAGTGTAGCCAGTGCAGTGTGTAATTCTCTGTTTATTAGGTGAAAAGAAGCCTGAAAAAGGAAAACAAATGCAGGCACATAATTTAGGGACTGGCATGCTGAAAAATATAACCTTGTGGGGTAATAAACCCAAAAAACAAAAAAATTATATATTATAGCGTACCAATCGTTAGATGTGGTGGCTGAATTTGTTTTCTTTGTTCAGGCTTTTTTTCTATTATCTCACCCTGCTGATCCAGCTAGTGACGGGCTTCCTGTTTTAGGGTGTCTGCAGAATGGTAAATCACCTATGAACAGCAGCATTGTTAGTCTGGGAGGAGATAGTTTTGAACAAGCAGATTTAGATGGGCTTGACTAACAAATTGAAGCTGAACTATAAATATACTGTATATAATATACACTTTATAAGCAGTTTTTTGTTGCTATTGGGATAAAGGTTTTACATGAATAGAAGCCAAGCATTGCCTGGGCAGCTTGGTCTGTTAAAGCAAGTTGATAAAAAACAGACTTACTCGCCAGATCACCAGGTGAAAATAAAGGAAGAATGCCTAAAAAGAGAAAATGAAAGCAGCCACCATATCTAATTATTGGTGAGGTGCAATTTAATACATTTTTGTTTTTAGGTTTAATACCACTTTAAGCAAATATATTGAACACAAAACATGGAGCGTGCAAGCAACAAAATTTAGCAAGTGCACAGATTCTGTGTATAACACTATACAAAAATAGTTCTAAAAGAAAGAAACATTTTAAAAGATTTGCTTGGAATTGCCTTAAAGTGGTTATAAAGCCAAGACATTTTTTACCTTAATGCATTCACTGCATTAAGGTAAAGAATGTCCAACTACTTGTATCGTCCCCCTCACCTCCCTAAAATACTTACCTGAGTCCTACCTTGATCGAGCGCTGTGCCTGTCTGCAGCAGCGCTGGTGTGTGTTCTCCTCTTTACAGGACACAGAGGCATCAGTGGTAACCATTGGTTCTTGCTGGTGCCAATCAAATCCTGTGAGAAGGGAGCAGGGGGCAGGGCCAAGCCACACTTTGTGTGTGTCTATAGAAGCATGCAGCCCAGCTTGGGAGTAAGCTTGCATGTCTGCTCCCATAGAAGGAGGCTTGCTATGGTGACACAGAAGAGGAGGAGCAGACAGCACCTGCTGTGGACCCCAGAAGAGGAGGTTCAGTGTCGGTTTGTGCAATACCAGCAATCCAATTGACAGGATTGGGGATTGACAGGCACACCGGTGACACGGGAGTATGATTTTAAATGTTACTACACTATCTGCACATTCCCCTTATTTCCTCCTACCTCCAACTGGTGAGTGTGAGAGGACTTTTCATACTATTATAGAGGAGCAACCACCCACCATAGAGCATTAAAGTGGTTGTAAACCCACTCTTGCAACTTGCACCTACAGGTAAGATTAAGGCTTACCTGTAGGTGTTTGCAATATCTCCTAAACCTACAAGGTTTAGGATATATTTGCCAAAAAGTGTACACCGGTGTGTACGGCGCATGTGCGTAGACATTGGCGCAGGCGCACTGTAAATGCCGGTTTTATGAATGATAACGCCGGCTTTTACGGCTCCCAAACACATGCGTGGAGTGACGTCATCGCCACTCCGGTCAATCACAGTGCCGGAGCGGCGATACCCGTAAGTAACCTCCGGGAGAGATGGCTGCGGCTGGAGGGGGAGACGAGGATGGCTTCGGAGGCTTTGATCTAAGGTAAGTAATGCATAATGAGCTAGTATGCTAGGCAAACTAGCTCATTATGCCTTTGTCTTGCAGGTTTTTTTTATGGATTTACAACCACTTTAAATACCTGGAAAAGGAGAGGATGACCCCTAAAACTAAAGGGACTACTAATACAATCAGTTTTTCCATAGGAGGACCCATAGATGATTTTGGAAAACCCATTTATCCATGCTGTTACCTTACAGCAGTATGGTGAGAGGCCATCTTTCATAAAGGTGTCACTGCATTGAAAGAAGAGACACCCACTGCACTTTTTTATTTGCTCTGTGAAAAGATCCCAACACTTACATTTCACCCTCCACATTAAGGACTAATTTTTGAGAGACTTATTCGTCGTTTAATCGCGTTTTCATACTAAATGTTATCTCACGTGTGCGTATTTGTATTAGTTACGGTATAATTTCAATATAAGCACTGTTTGAATATTTGCATGTGTAGCCAAGTCCTGGGTACCCTTTGGTCTAATGAGAACCTCCAGAGTAAGGGATAGCTGACATCCTTCTATGTAGTGTGGGTTACGAGGCATGGTGGGTGTAATGCAAGGTAGATTCATGGGCGTCAGACACTAATTGAATGCAAAGAGATTTATTGTCTCTTAAACAGAACTGTGGAAGAGAGGGTTTAGGGCCAGGACACCCTTGAGTAATTGTGTAGCGGGGTCTCTAAATTTAGGTGGGATACACCTGGGTGGTAGTATGATTCAGGTGTGTAAATTATGAGAGGAATTGGACCATTTGTATTCGTGGAGGATTGGGTGGTGTATTATTCTCCTAGGCCTGTGGGTGGCGGGGTACCCGCAGGCTCAAGGTAGATTTGCTGCCACAGTGCTGTCCTTTTTGTCCCCTTCCGGAGATAGTACGGCAAGGGCGGGGAACCTGCCGTGACGTCAAAGGAGGAGATAAAAGGGGGAGACGCCCTTGCCACGAGGTCTTCTGGAGGGATCTTCTTCATCACGCACCCAGGCACCTTAGGCCTGGGTGCGGGCGGTCCGGAGTTTTCGGCCCAGGCGCCCTAGGCCTGGCCAGAACAGAGTTGGCGTCCATCCCAGGCACCTTCAGCCTGGGGTGAGGTACTAAATCAAAGGCCTGGGGCCCGGTGACTTCGACTGGGTCCCGCGAGGGTGGAGAAGTCCGAGGGTCCCTGAGGTGGATGGGGCCCATGTCTGAGGTGAGGAGGCTGGAGAGGTCACCTGTCCAGAGAGTCCGGAGCAGCATCAACCCGGTGACGGATGGGCCTCCGGTAACTCCCTTGGAGGGACATCTTCCCCTGACAGGGGCCACAACGCAGCGAAGGTACTCCTATCTACATTCTCTTGAGTTGCTGGTAGAGACTCACAAGTTCTAAGTTCTCTCTTAGCCGATGGCTATATTAACCGCTGGTGAAACCACAGTGGTTTAGCTGACAATCAGGATAGTGCCTCGACCTGCTCACCCCACCGTATTGAACTGTTGTTGGGTCTCAACCAGTTGGCTGCTAAAGCACTGTTTATTGTGAGTGTGACAATAAAGCAAGAGTTGGACCTTTATCGGTGTGTGGTGCTCTGGTTAATGGGAGCAAAGGGAAGTGTCAGCACAGTAAGACTTGGTCCTTAACTGAAACACACAGGCCCGAGGAAAATATCTGGTACTGGCCTTCACCTCACCCACTGCCATGGGGAGGACATGGGCCGTAGCGCATCTCACCCTCACATACGAAATACCCCTAGACAAATCAGAGGGGATGAGGCGGCTACAGTTGCAATGTTAATTGGCAGACTCTGAGACTTCTATAGGTAGACAGCCATGCAGGGAAAGGCACCCAGCCGGACACCACATCTGCATGTGTAGACACGCTGTCTTCTATGGCAACAATCTTGAACAGTTTCTAACAAAGGTTACAATGAACTCTTTTCACTTCCTCTACAATCTCCTATTGTAGATCTTCACTCAACTCAGCTCCCAGTCTTTCACTAGACTTGCTGATCCACTGCCACTGGAGCTCCTGAGCTCTTCCAACCTTCTCTCTCTGTATCTTCCTCAAATGTCACCCCCCTCTTCCCTGCTGGGTCCCGAGCTTGGCATCCAAGATAGTCCTCAAGTGTCACCCCACTGGCCTGCTCACTCCCTGGTTTGGCACACAAGGCTGATATGCAAGCGTCACCTCCGCTGGCTGGGTCCCTGGCTTGACACCTGAAGTTTCCCAATTCTTCACCATCCCGGGTTGGCGAGAATACTGTTCTGGTACTTGCTTCAGCCAGGGGCCATCACAGTGGTCCCTGGTAATAAGGTGGATGATCCCTTAGTGTCGACAGCTTCCCCTCTACCTCTGACCACGACAGGTTCTCCGACCTGCAGAACTGTCACTTCTGGTTGGACGGCAAGCCGCAATCCCAACCCTACACTGCCCTCAGACAGCCTAGCAGCCAGATGCCGCCAGGATAGGCCTCAGGCTTTGGCCTAGCAGCCCGGGGCAGCACAACACATGTCCACCCAGACAGGTGTGGGCGTGTGTCCCCCCTTTCTTTCCTTCTTTCTTTCTCCGTCTCTTCTTTGATCTAAAAACATAGAGAAAAACTTAGCGGGGCCTTGCAATGCAACCTCGCAAGCGGCATACTGTATATTTATTGTTAGTTTTACTTTTTGTGTGTGTGTGTGTGTAAATATATATATATTGCCTTAAGAGCCTTGAACCGAGAAGATCCATCAACCATATGGATGTTTTGTTCCCTGGATCCCTTTCCTTGCTCTGTTCAAATATGCAGGTTAGGGATGAGCCGAACACCCCTCGGGTTCGGTTTGCACCAGAACCCGCGAACGGACCGAAAGTTCGCACAAATGTTAGAACCCTATTAAATACAATGAATGCGAACGTTCGAAATCTAACGTGCTAATTATAACGACTAATATGCATGTTATTGTCCTAAAAAGGGTTTGGGAACCCGGGTTCTGCACCAGGGGACATGTATCAATGCAAAAAGAAGTTTTAAAAACGGCCGTTTTTCGGGAGCAGTCATTTTAATGATGCATAAAGTGAAAAAAAAAAAGTCAAATATTCCTTTAAATATCGTACCTGGGGGGTGTCTAAAGTATGCCTGTGAAGTGTTTCCCATGTTTAGAACTGTCCCTGCACAAAATTAAAATTTCGAAAGGAAAAAAAGCCATTTAAAACTGCTTGCGGCTTTAATGTAATGTCTGGTCCCGGTAATATGGATGAAAATCTTTGAGAAAAATGGCATAGCTACCCCATCACCCCCCCCCCCCAGCCCATTACCAGTCCCTTTGGGTCTTGTATGGATATTAAGGGGAACCCCACACACAAAATAAAAAAGGCCCTATATACTCTGAACAGCAGTATACAGGCGGTGCAAACAAGACAGGGACTGTAGGTTTGTTCTTAAGTAGAATCTGTTTGTAATTTTGAACAGGTACATTGTTTAAGTGTAGCTCCAGCCAAAAAATCTATTTTTAAGCTTTTTGGAAAACATTGGGAAGGGTTATCACCCCTGTAACATTTGTTTTGCTGTCTGTGCCCCTGTTCAGAACATTTCCCCTCACTTTCCGTCCCAATGACAACTGTTTTTGAAAAGTGGGGTTTTTATTGAAACAAGGATTGGTGATAAAGCATCAGTAGAGAGGAGACACCTTTTTCCCATATTAACTCTTACAGGAGAGAATTTCCCTTCCTAGGGGTAGATTTCCTCTCACTTCCTGTTGTCTCCTTCCGTTTGCAAGTAGGAGTCGTTTGTAAGTTGGATGTTTGAAAGTAGGGGCCTGCCATATATACTCTGCAGAAATTTGCCCCTTAGGTGTCGGTGTTGCCACAACACTGTAAGCCCTCACAGTTACTCTTGGTGGGCGCTGGAACGCCCTGCTGTGAACTATTATATCATGAATTGTATTTACATGCCATTGTTGAACAGTGGTAGGAAAAATTGGGCCTTTGGTGGTGGTGCTGGTGCCACAACACTGTAAGCCCTCACAGTTACTCTTGGTGGGCGCATGAATGGGCCCTGCTGTGAATTATTAGATCAAGAATTGTAATTGCATGCCCCTGTTGAACAGGGGCTGAAAAATTGGGCCTATGGTGGTGGTGGTGGTGGTGGTGGTGGTGGTGTTGCCACAACACTGTAAGGCCTCACAGTTACTCTTGGTGGGCGCAGGAATGGGTCCTGCTGTGAATTATTAGATCAAGAATTGTAATTACATGCCCCTGTTAAACAGGGGCAGAAAAATTGGGCCTTAGGCACTGGTGCCACAACACTGCAACCCCTCACAGATACTGTACTTGGAGCACAGCAATGAGCCCTGTTGCAAAGTATTGCATCAAAAATTTTAATTACACTCCCCTGTCAAACAGGGGCTGAGAAATTGGGCCTTAGGCACTGGTGCTGGTGCCACAACACTGCAACCTCTCCCAGATACTCTAGTTGGAGTGCAGGAATGAGCCCTGCTGCAAAGCATTGCATAAAAAATTGTAATTACATGCCCCTGTTAAACAGGGGCTGAAAAATTGGGCCTTAGCCACTGGTGGCGGTACCCAGAAACAAAAATGTTCTTCCAAGCTATCATCAGGAATCGGATCATTGAGGAGGAGGAGGATAGTCAGTCAACATAACAGGACAGTCACTCAGCATCAGTCTTGAAGGGATGTGACATTTGAAAATAAATTATTCTGTTATATCAGCTTCAGGTGCTTGGTAGCTGGTGGTGATCCAAGACTGGTTCATCTTTATGAAGGTCAGTCGATCAACCGAGTCGGTGGACAGGCGCACCCTGTGATCCGTGACAAATCCTCCAGCAGCACTGAATGTGCGTTTGGAAAGATTGCTGGATGCAGGACAGGCCAGTAGCTCAATTGCATACTGTGCAAGCTCTGGCCAGTGATCCATCCTCAAGACCCAGTAAGCCAGAGGATTTTTGGTGGGGAAGGTGTCCAAGTCTGACCTTGCCCCTAGGTATTCCTGCACCATGTATATCAGACGCTGGCGATGGTTGCTGGAACCGATCATACCTTGGGGCTGCGGACCAAAGAATTGTCTGAACGCATCGGTCAGATGGCCACCTTCCCCACCGCTCCTTCTTTGACTGACCGAAGCCTCAGCAACTTGTTGTCCAGGACCAGGAGTTTGTAACCTCCCAGTCTCTGGGAACACGTTGCACAGACCTTTCTGCAAGGCCTCCCGGAGTTGTCTCATCCTCTGCTCCCTCTGCGATGGTAAGATAAGGTCCACAACCTTACCCTTGTACCGTGGATCAAGGAGAGTGGCCAGCCAGTAATGGTCCCTCTCCTTGATCAGAAGAATACGAGGATCCTTCCGCAGACTTTGCAGGATCAGGGAGGCCATGCAGCGTAGGTTAGCTGAGGCATTCGGTCCGGAGTGCTCTGGGTCACTAAGGACAACATGATCCGCAGCCACCTCCTCCCAGCCACGTACAAGTCCACGGGTTTCTTGGGACTGTAAATCATCCCTAAAAGACTGCTGCTGATGATGCTGAGTGCCAGGCTCCACCTCCATGCTGACACAATCCTCCTCCTCCTCCTCATCCTCCTCCTCCTCCTCCTCTTCCTGTGCGATGGGTGGGACAGAAGGAACACTGTCTGGGTAAAGGGGGCCTTGAGAGGCAAGGAAGTCCTCCTCTTCCTGCCTCTGTTCTGCCTCAAGTGCCCTGTCCATTATTCCACGCAGCGTATGTTCCAACAGGTGGACAAGAGGTACAGTGTCACTGATGCATGCACTGTCACTGCTCACCATCCTCGTGGCCTCCTCAAATGGTGCCAGGACAGTGCATGCATCCCTGATCATGCCCCACTGGCGTGGTGAAAAAAACCTGAGCTCCCCTGACCCTGTCCTGGTGCCGTAGTCGCACAGGTACTCATTGATGGCCCTCTGCTGCGTGTGCAGCCGCTGCAGCATGGCCAACGTTGAGTTCCACCTGGTGGGCATGTCACATATAAGGCGGTTCTTGGGCAGGTTCAACTCCTTTTGCAGCTCAGCCAGCCGAGCACTGGCATTATATGATCTGCGGAAATGCACACAGACTTTCCTGGCCTGCCTCAGGACATCCTGTAAGCCTGGGTACCTGCCCAAGAACCGCTGCACCACCAAGTTAAGGACATGAGCCACACAGGGCACATGGGTCAGTTGTCCCTGTCGAAGGGCGGACAGGAGGTTGGTGCCATTGTCGCAAACCACCATTCCAGGCTTAAGCTGGTGTGGCGTCAACCACCTCTCAGCCTGCCCCTGCAGAGCTGACAGAACCTCTGCCCCAGTGTGGCTCCTGTCCCCCAAACACACCAGCGCAAGCACGGCATGGCATCTTTTTGCCTGCGTACTTGCGTAGCCCCTTGAACGCCTACGGAGCACCGCTGGTTCCGAGGACAAAGCACAGGAAGAGGCCATGGAGGAAGAAGAAGAGGAGGGGGTGGAGGAGAGAGGTGTGTCACAACCAGTAGTAGCATTTTGGAGGCGTGGCGGCGGAACAACCTCCAACACTACTGCACCTTGTCCTGCATCCTTCCCAGCTGCCAAAAGAGTGACCCAATGGGCCGTGAAAGAAAGGTAACGTCCCTGTCCATGCCTGCTGGACCATGAGTCAGCGGTAATATGCACCTTACCGCTGACCGCCCTGTCCAGCGAGGCATGGACATTGCCTTCCACATGCCGGTAGAGAGCCAGAATCGCCTTCCGTGAGAAAAGTGGCATTTGGGAACCTGCCACTGAGGAACCGCACATTGCACAAACTCACGGAAGGGGGCCAAGTCTACCAACTCAAAAGGCAGCAGTTGAAGTGCTAGCAATTTAGCCAAGCTAGCATTCAACCGCTGGGCATGTGGATGGCTGGGAGTGAGCTTCTTTTGACGGTCCAGCAGCTGGGGCAGGGAAATTTGCCTGCTAGAATCGGACGTCATTGTACTGCTAGCAGAGTGCCCGCAAGTACTTGGCTATGACACACCTAATTCTACACCTTCATTCCTCTCAGAGCAGGTTTCAGAGAGGACTGAAGGTATAGTGGGGTTGGAGATCCCAGCTGATGCGGAGCAAGGAGAGGTCCGCTTTGTTCTTTGGTGTGGGTCTTTAAGATAGGCTTGCCAACGAGCTGCATGGCAGGTCAACATATGTCTGGTCAAGCATGTGGTGCCCAAGCGGCTGATGTTTTGGCCACGCGAGATACGCTTGAGACATATGTTGCAAACAGCAGCGGTGCGATCTGATGCACTCGACTCAAAAAAGGCCCACACTAAAGAACTTTTGGAATAACGGGCAGAGGCAGCGCCCTGCACAGGCGGAGCTCTGCGGTGTGATTCAGTCGTTGTGCTGCCCTTACGCTGGCCCCACGAGGGCATCCTGCCTTGTTGGAGATGTGCCTCCTCCTCATCCTCCTCCTCTCTCCTATCAGGCACCCACGTGGAGTCAGTGACCTCATCATCCCCTCCCTCCTCATCACTGGAGCCAATCTGGCAGTATGCTGCAGCTGCTGGAACATGACTGCCAGATTTCTGTCCTTCTTGAGCATCCCCTCTCTCTGCTCTTACGCTACTGCCTTCCTCTAGCTGGGTATCATCATCAGACCCTTCGAAACGCTGGGCATCCTCCTGGAGCATGTACCCAACACTGTGCTCAAACAGTTCGGGGGACTCCTCAGGAGGACACGGTGGGTCTAGGGAAGGAGTGACTGATGATGACATAGATACGAGGGAAGAGGACGCTTTGGCAGCTGCTTTGCCAGTACCCTGAGCCTGGGTGAGAGAGGATGAGGAGGATGAGGAGGGCTTGGTCATCCACTCTACCAAGTCTTCGGCATGATGCGGCTCAACACGTCCAGCTGCCGAAAATAAGGACAAGCGTGTCCCATGGCCACGTGCTGATGACGATGCACCACGTCCACGACCAGCACTGTTGTCTCTAGAAACAGAGCCTGCTTGCCCTCTTTTATTGGCTCCTGACTGTCTGCCTCTCCTTGTTTGCCTTCCAGACATTCTAAAGGCCTGCAGGGAGATGGGAAAACCAGCAATAAGGGGTAGCTTCAGGTGTATAATGTGCAGGAGGCACACTACGCCCGCTGTAAGTGCTGCAGATGCCTGCCTGTGTTACTCAACAGGAAATCACAGCAATAAGGGCTAGCTTTAGGTGTATATTTTGCAAGAAGCACAATACGCCTGCTGTAAGTGCTGCAGATGCCTGCCTCTGTTACTCAAATAGGAAATCACAGCAATAAGGGCTAGCTTCAGGTGTATATTTTGCAAGAAGCACAATACGCCTGCTGTAAGTGTTGCAGATGCCTGTTAGTGTAACACAAAAGAAAAAAAACTACGAGCAATAAGGGGTAGCGTCAGGTGTATAATGTGCAGGAGGCACACTATGCATGCTGTAAGTGCTGCAGATGCCTGCCTGTGTTACTCAACAGGAAATCACAGCAATAAGGGCTAGCTTCAGGTGTATATTTTGCAAGAAGCACAATACGCCCGCTGTAAGTGCTGCAGATGCCTGCCTGTGTTACTCCACAGGAAATCACAGCAATAAGGCCTAGCTTCAGGTGTATATTTTGCAAGAAGCACAATACGCCCGCTGTAAGTGCTGCAGATGCCTGTTAGTGTGACACACACGAAAAACACAGCAATAAGGGCTAGCTTCAGGTGTATACTGTGCAGGAGGCTTAGCAAAAATATCACTGACACTGTCCCTGCCTATCCTTCTCTCTCCCTACACACAAGGTTTAGCAGAATTCACTGACACTGTCCCTACCTATCCTTCTCTCTCCCTACACACAAGGTTTAGCAGAATATCACACTGACACTGTCCCTACCTATTCTTCTCTCTCCCTACACACAATTTCACTAACACTGTCCCTGCCTATCCTTCTCTTTCCCTGCACGCCGGAACACACTACACAAGGCCACCGCGCTGGCGGCCTTTTATAGTGTGGGGCGTGTACTAAACCCCCAAGCTATAATTGGCCACAGGCATCCTGCCTGTGGCCAATTATGGCTCTCCTCGCTGCCGGCGCTGTGATTGGCCAAGCATGCGGGGTCACAGTGCATGCTTGGCCAATCACAGCGCCGGGATTTTGGGCCGTTCGCGTCACTCGAATTTGGCGCGAACGACCCAAAACGTTCGATCTTCGTCGAACGATCGAACACACGATGTTCGAGTCGAACGTATGTTCGACTCGAACGCGGAGCTCATCCCTAATGCAGGTATGTTACGATATTTAGGATATATCATAGGATTTTCGCTTTTCTCTTTTTAGATGTCATATTTATAATTAAGGCTTAAAATATTTGTAACTTTATTTTACTTTATTGAATTGTTGAATTGTTGCTTTCAAAGAACATGCAATTAGCTGATGCACTTGCAGTGTTCTAATAAGAAAAGTTGCAGTGTCAGAATCCATTTAGAAGTGATTAACCATTTGGGAGTATCTTACTAGAAATACAATTTTTGTTGCAGAGGATGCCTAAAATCTGACCTATACTGTATCTTACTGCAGACTTCTGGTAAAATCAGGGAACCCATCATACAAGCTGAAAATTACATTTCTGGGTAAGTTCTGTACACCAACTGTGTAGAGAAGTCCTCCGGCTTGCCATATTACATTGACCTTTACAGAAAACAATATGTCTCATGTAACAATTGTATATGCAATATTATTATTATTTTCATTTACTATGTTTTCCCAATGAAAGTGGAGTTACCCATTAAACTCACTTAGCAGTATACATTTATTTCCCCCACATCTACTACAGCCATGCCAACCTAACATCAAAGTGGTACTAAACCCACAACAGTAAAATCAGTCTGCATATCCAAAAAAGCATGCTTGTTATACTCACTGTTCAACCTAAGGGGTTAATCCTCTGCGTTGTGTAAAAAGGCTGCTTGATCTTGTATAAACAGACCCTCCTCTTCTTCCACTGACTCCACAACATGTCCGGAAAAGACAGAGTTACTGGAGTCAGGCTGCACATGCTCACTTTGATGTGTATTGCTAGTTAGGTTTTCTTGGGAGGGTACATGTGATCAGCACAGAGCCAATCAGCACTGTCAGGGTTCCTGGATCCTAATAGGACATCTAGTGCAGTATGAAAACTCTTCCTACAAGCTTTAACCAGGCACTGATAGAAGTCACAGGACCGCTACAGGTATAAACTGCTGATGAGAAAAGGTATTTAGCAGTTTTTATTTACTAACATAATTGCATTTCCATGTTCTGTGTACTGTGGGAGACCAGATATACAGTAGTAAATGTAGGGTCCTGGGTTTAGTGACACTTTAAAATAACCCTGTATGCCTAATGCAATCTCCCTAAGCCTGTTAAAAAGCCTAGAGTGCCTCTAAAGGTTTGTAGTTATTCAAAAAATCTTTAAAGAAATATACACAGTATTAGCATATTAGAATAATTGTGAGCTAGAGCACTAACAATTATGTAATTATATAAAATATCCTGATAAGCATTATTGTTGCTAACACTAAGGTGAAAAGTTAATTTCCTGCACCGCTATTCCCTGACAAATTAGCATTACTCGCTAGTAGTTTACTGACTATGTTGACAACTCTCCTGCTACCTCTCCTTTATTTAGACAAACTTTATGTTAAGATCAGTACAGTGTTGTCACAGTGGACACTACAAGGTGTCTCAAAGGTTTCTTATGGGGGACCTATGATCTCTATTACACCCCCGGTTAGAATTATACAGTGACTCATTTGGATCAGGTTGTGTTGATGACTAAGTTGCTTTTCAGGCACAGTAGCACGCAAAGGTTAAAAATATCTGTGTCATTTGTATTTTTTTTTTACATTTTAGCACAGGAAGTTTTTTCAGACAGAAAATCTTAAAAGTTACAAGGCATGACGGGCTGTCAGTAACTGTATTTTCTGAAATAATCCTTGAAACAACACATTGTCAAATTAGCTGTTACGCCTTTGCAATCATTTAAGTCCATGTAACAAATGGTAAAATGTTTTGGTGCTATGAATAGCAAAAAAAGTTGCTACAAGAGGACCAAATGTATTACTAAGAATTATTTATCCAGTCACCGTATAACATAAGGGTAAACTAATCAGTCTGGGTTCAATAAATGGGATGTTCATCAAAGCCTGCTTGAAATTCATGAAAGCCAGTTTTAAAGAAGTGGTCTTTTAATAAACAAACACTTACCTGTCCAGAGAGCCAGCACTGTCCCCACCCAGGCCGGTTCTTTGCAGTCTTCAGGTCCCAGAGTCGGAATTATAACTGTGGGAAGCCGGCTGTGACTCCTTGCGGCTTCACAGCCAGCTTCCCGCTGCACATGTGAATGTTCCAGCAACTTCCTGGGATGTGTTATGTGTCCTATAACATTGCGGGCAGGGAGGAGGCGCTGATCTTTCGCTCAGATTTGGGAGTGGGTTCCTGCCAAAGCTAGGTACGAGCTGTCCTCCTTGCTATTGGGGCACTCAGAAAGGGGGTCACCAGAAGCGCCGCCGTAAGAGAAGGATTAGGGTTGCTCTGTGCAAAACCATTGCACAGAGCAGGTAAGTATACCAATTTTATTATTAGAAAAAAAAATCCCTTTACAATCCCTTTAAAGGAGAAGTACAAAGCTCATTTGGCTGTACTTCTCCTGTGGATCACAGGAGTGCAGTTTGTTCTGCACTCCTGTGATCCATTTTCAGCTGACATCATAGAGCCAGTCCAGGCTCAGGCAAGATCACGACAATGAAGTCGGGATCCGCCCACATATCTGGACTGGCACATGGCTCACCCTCTCAGCGAGCTGCTGAGAACCTGAGCTGACCGATCCTGCCCCCTCCACAGCCCAGTGCTCCAGTGAGTGAGGGGGGCAGAGCAGACAGTAGTGACTGACAGTCACCAGCTCTCTGATCAGGGAGCCCTGAGAACTGAGCGTTCAGCAGTGTTTGATCGCTTGGTTCTCAGTGTTAGAGCCAGCGTGGGACAGATGCATCATTAGACTGCTACATCTGCCTAGGTAACTATTAACCTGACAAAAAAAAGTCCCTTCTTCTCTATTAAGCTGTATTCAGTGTTACAGATCAGTACGATCACCATGGACAGAGTCAGTAACACCATATTCTGGCATCACACATTTTGGATATGTAATTGTTTTTTTTTTTACTTTTACATTTAACTAGGTGTAAATACAGCTGCAGCATCCCAATCTGATTAATTTGAGGTTTTAGTCTTTAGGATGTTTTAGATAGTTTTAACTGTGAAACATGACTTTAAAAAAGAAATTAAGGTTTATAAAAAAAATAAACATTTATACTCACCTAGGTGGATGCTGCATATGTCCCCCTCTGGCTCTGCACTGAGAACTGAGCGATCAAACGCTGCTGATTGCTCGGTTCTTGACTCCACTCTGAGCTCAGACCTAGTGATTGCTATTTGCTCTGCCCTTCCAGTGCTCACTGGAGTACTGTACTGTGGGGGGGGTGGGAGCAGCTGGCTCAGCCTCTCAGCAGCTCGCTAAGAGGCTGAGCCAGCTGCCGGTCCAGGCATCTGGGCAGAACCCAACTGTAAAGTCACGATCAATCCAAAGCCTAGACTGGGTGAGTGATATCGCTGACAGCGAGCTTTACCCGGCTGTCGGCTGAAAATGGGCCACGGGAATGCAGAACGAACTGCACTCCTGTGATCTATAGGAGAAGTAGGGCCCAAATAGCTTTGGCCATACTTCTCCTTTAAATCCAGTGGTAGAAGGCCTGAATTGGAAAGTAAAGGTTGCTGCCACAACAGATCAAACATGGTAAAAATTGGATAGCATCAGCACAGTACACAATCACTTAAAG